>CANSZD010000107.1:0-627276 GCA_947648045.1 Beta corolliflora | reverse complement strand
ATTTGATTCAATTAGCTTTATTTCCGACTTCATTTGACTTTCATTTGATTCAATTAGCTTTGTTTGACTTCATTTGACTTTAATTTGATTCAATTAGCTTTGTTGAATGCATTTGAGATTTATTTGATTCAATTAGCTTTGTTGAATGCATTTGAGTTTATTTGATTCAATTAGCTTTGTTGGAATGCATTTGAGATTTATTTGACTCAATTAGCTTTATTTGACTTCATTTGACTTTCATTTGATTCAATTAGCTATCTTTGACTTCATTTGACATTAATTTGATTCAATTAGCTTTGTTGAATGCATATTAGTTTTATTTGATTCAATTAGCTTTGTTGAATGCATTGGAGTTTCATTTCATTCAATTAGCTTTGTTGAATGCATTTGAATTTTCTTTGATTCAATTAGCTTTGTTGAATGCATTTGAGTTTTATTTGATTCAATTAGCTTTCTTTGACTTCATTTGACTTTCATTTGACTCAATTAGCTTTCTTTGACTTCATTTGACTTTAATTTGATTCAATTAGCTTTGTTGAATGCATTTGAGTTTCATTTGACTCAATTAGCTTTACTGAATGCATTTGCGTTTCATTTTCTTCAATAAGTTTTTTTGACTTCATTTGACTTTAATTTGATTCAATTAGCTTTGTTGAATGCATTTGAGATTTATTTGATTCAATTAGCTTTGTTGAATGCATTTGAGATTTATTTGATTCAATTAGCTTTATTTCGACTTCATTTGACTTTCATTTGATTCAATTAGCGTTGTTTGACTTCATTTGACTTTAATTTGATTCAATTAGCTTTGTTGAATGCATTTGAGATTTATTTAATTCAATTAGTTTTGTTGAATGCATTTGAGATTTATTTGATTCAATTAGCTTTATTTGACTTCATTTGACTTTCATTTGATTCAATTAGCTATGTTTGACTTCATTTGACATTAATTTGATTCAATTAGCTTTGTTGAATGCATATTAGTTTTATTTGATTCAATTAGCTTTGTTGAATGCATTTGGAGTTTCATTTCATTCAATTAGCTTTGTTGAATGCATTTGAATTTTCTTTGATTCAATTAGCTTTGTTGAATGCATTTGAGTTTTATTTGATTCAATTAGCTTTCTTTGACTTCATTTGACTTTCATTTGACTCAATTAGCTTTCTTTGACTTCATTTGACTTTAATTTGATTCAATTAGCTTTGTTGAATGCATTTGAGTTTCATTTGACTCAATTAGCTTTACTGAATGCATTTGCGTTTCATTTTCTTCAATAACTTTTTTTGACTTCATTTGACTTTAATTTGATTCAATTAGCTTTGTTGAATGCATTTGAGATTTATTTGATTCAATTAGCTTTGTTGAATGCATTTGAGATTTATTTGATTCAATTAGCTTTATTTGACTTCATTTGACTTTAATTTGATTCAATTAGCTTTGTTGAATGCATTTGAGATTTATTTGATTCAATTAGCTTTGTTGAATGCATTTGAGATTTATTTGATTCAATTAGCTTTATTTGACTTCATTTGACTTTCATTTGATTCAATTAGCTTTGTTTGACTTCATTTGACTTTAATTTGATTCAATTAGCTTTGTTGAATGCATTTGAGTTTTATTTGATTCAATTAGCTTTGTTGAATGCATTTAAGTTTCATTTGATTCAATTAGCTTTGTTGAATGCATTTGAGTTTTATTTGATTCAATTAGCTTTCTTTGACTTCATTTGACTTTCATTTGACTCAATTAGCTTTGTTTGACTTCATTTGACTTTAATTTGATTCAATTAGCTTTGTTGAATGCATTTGAGTTTCATTTGACTCAATTAGCTTTACTGAATGCATTTGCGTTTCATTTTCTTCAATAAGTTTTTTTGACTTCATTTGACTTTAATTTGATTCAATTAGCTTTGTTGAATGCATTTGAGATTTATTTGATTCAATTAGCTTTGTTGAATGCATTTGAGTTTCATTTGAGTCAATTAGCTTTGTTGAATGCATTTGAGTTTATTTGATTCAATTAGCTTTGTTGAATGCATTTGACTTTAATTTGATTCAATTAGCTTTGTTGAATGCATTTGAGTTTCATTTGATTCAATTAGCTTTGTTGAATGCATTTGAGTTTCATTTGATTCAATTAGCTTTGTTGAATGCATTTGAGTTTCATTTGATTCAATTAGCTTTCTTGAATGCATTTGGAGTTTCATTGTCTTCAATAAGTTTTGTTTGACTTCATTTGACTTTAATTTGATTCAATTAGCTTTGTTGAATGCATTTGAGATTTATTTGATACAATTAGCTTTGTTGAATGCATTTGAGATTTATTTGATTCAATTAGCTTTATTTGACTTCATTTGACTTTCATTTGATTCAATTAGCTTTGTATGACTTCATTTGACTTTAATTTGATTCAATTAACTTTGTTGAATGCATTTGAGATTTATTTAATTCAATTAGCTTTGTTAAATGCATTTGTGTTTCATTTGATTCAATTAGCTTTGTTGAATGCATTTGAGTTTATTTGATTCAATTAGCTTTGTTGAATGCATTTGACTGTAATTTGACTTCATTTGACTTCATTTGACTTTAATTTGATTCAATTAGCTTTGTTGAATGCATTTGAGATTTATTTGATTCAATTAGCTTTGTTGAATGCATTTGAGATTTATTTGATTCAATTAGCTTTATTTGACTTCATGTGAGTTTAATTTGATTCAATTAGCTTTGTTGAATGCATATTAGTTTTATTTGATTCAATTAGCTTTGTTGAATGCATTTGAGTTTCATTTCATTCGATTAGCTTTGTTGAATGCATTTGAATTTTCTTTGATTCAATTAGCTTTGTTGAATGCATTTGAGTTTTATTTGATTCAATTAGCTTTCTTTGACTTCATTTGACTTTCATTTGACTCAATTAGCTTTGTTTGACTTCATTTGACTTTAATTTGATTCAATTAGCTTTGTTGAATGCATTTGAGTTTCATTTGACTCAATTAGCTTTACTTGAATGCATTTGCGTTTCATTTTCTTCAATAAGTTTTTTTGACTTCATTTGACTTTAATTTGATTCAATTAGCTTTGTTGAATGCATTTGAGATTTATTTGATTCAATTATCTTTGTTGAATGCATTTGAGATTCATTTGATTCAATTAGCTTTATTTGACTTCATTTGACTTTCATTTGATTTAATTAGCTTTGTTTGACTTCATTTGACTTTAATTTGATTCAATTAGCTTTGTTGAATGCATTTGAGATTTATTTGATTCAATTAGCTTTGTTGAATGCATTTGAGTTTCATTTGATTCAATTAGCTTTGTTGAATGCATTTGAGTTTATTTGATTTAATTAGCTTTGTTGAATGCATTTGACTTTAATTTGATTCAATTAGCTTTGTTGAATGCATTTGAGTTTCATTTGATTCAATTAGCTTTGTTGAATGAATTTGAGTTTCATTTGATTCTATTAGCTTTGTTGAATGCATTTGAGTTTCATTTGACTCAATTAGCTTTGTTGAATACATTTGAGTTTCATTTGATTTTATTAGCTTTGTTTGACTTCATTTGACTTTAATTTGATTCAATTATCTTTGTTGAATGCATTTGAGTTTCATTTGATTCAGTTAGGTTTGTTGAATGCATTTAAGTTTCATTTTCTTCAATAAGTTTTGTTTGACTTCATTTGACTTTAATTTGCTTCGATTAGCTTTGTTGAATGCATTTGAGTTTCATTTGATTCAATTAGCTTTATTTGACTTCATTTGACTTCATTTGACTTCATTTGACTTCATTTGACTTTCATTTGACTTCATTTGACTTCATTTGACTTTAATTTGATTCAATTAGCTTTGTTGAATGCATTTGAGATTTATTTGATTCAATTAGCTTTGTTGAATGCATTTGAGATTTATTTGATTCAATTAGCTTTATTTGACTTCATTTAACTTTCATTTGATTCAATTAGCTTTGTTTGACTTCATTTGACTTTAATTTGATTCAATTAGCTTTGTTGAATGCATATTAGTTTTATTTAATTCAATTAGCTTTGTTGAATGCATTTGAGTTTCATTTCATTCAATTAGCTTTGTTGAATGCATTTGAATTTTCTTTGATTCAATTAGCTTTGTTGAATGCATTTGAGTTTTATTTGATTCAATTAGCTTTCTTTGACTTCATTTGACTTTCATTTGACTCAATTAGCTTTGTTTGACTTCATTTGACTTTAATTTGATTCAATTAGCTTTGTTGAATGCATTTGAGTTTCATTTGACTCAATTAGCTTTACTGAATGCATTTGCGTTTCATTTTCTTCAATAAGTTTTTTTGACTTCATTTGACTTTAATTTGATTCAATTAGCTTTGTTGAATGCATTTCAGATTTATTTGATTCAATTAGCTTTGTTGAATGCATTTGAGTTTCATTTGATTCAATTAGCTTTGTTGAATGCATTTGAGTTTATTTGATTCAATTAGCTTTGTTGAATGCATTTGACTTTAATTTGATTCAATTAGCTTTGTTGAATGCATTTGAGTTTCATTTGATTCAATTAGCTTTGGTGAATGCATTTGAGTTTGATTTGATTCAATTAGCTTTCTTGAATGCATTTGAGTTTCATTTTCTTCAATAAGTTTTGTTTGACTTCATTTGACTTTAATTTGATTCAATTAGCTTTGTTGAATGCATTTGAGATTTATTTGATTCAATTATCTTTGTTGAATGCATTTGAGATTTATTTGATTCAATTAGCTTTATTTGACTTCATTTGACTTTCATTTGATTCAATTAGCTTTGTTTGACTTCATTTGACTTTAATTTGATTCAATTAGCTTTGTTGAATGCATTTGAGATTTATTTGATTCAATTAGCTTTGTTGAATGCATTTGAGTTTCATTTGATTCAATTAGCTTTGTTCAATGCATTTGAGTTTATTTGATTCAATTAGCTTTGTTGAATGCATTTGACTTTAATTTGATTCAATTAGCTTTGTTGAATTCATTTGAGTTTCATTTGATTCAATTAGCGTTGTTGAATGCATTTGAGTTTCATTTGATTCAATTAGCTTTATTTGACTACATTTGAGTTTCATTTTCTTCAATAAGTATTGTTTGACTTCATTTGACTTTAATTTGACTCAATTAGCTTTGTTGAATGCATTTGAGATTTATTTGATTCAATTAGCTTTGTTGAATGCATTTGAGATTCATTTGATTCAATTAGCTTTATTTGACTTCATTTGACTTTCATTTGATTCAATTAGCTTTGTTTGACTTCATTTGACTTTAATTTGATTCAATTAGCTTTGTTGAATGCATTTGAGATTTATTTGATTCAATTAGCTTTGTTGAATGCATTTGAGTTTCATTTGATTCAATTAGCTTTGTTGAATGCATTTGAGTTTATTTGATTCAATTAGCTTTGTTGAATGCATTTGACTATAATTTGACTTCATTTGACTTCATTTGATTTCATTTGACTTCATTTGACTTCATTTGACTTTAATTTGACTCAATTAGCTTTGTTGAATGCATTTGAGATTTATTTGATTCAATTAGCTTTGTTGAATGCATTTGAGATTTATTTGATTCAATTAGCTTTATTTGACTTCATTTGACTTTAATTTGATTCAATTAGCTTTGTTGAATGCATATTAGTTTTATTTGATTCAATTAGCTTTGTTGAATGCATTTGAGTTTCATTTCATTCAATTAGCTTTGTTGAATGCATTTGAATTTTCTTTGATTCAATTAGCTTTGTTGAATGCATTTGAGTTTTATTTGATTCAATTAGCTTTCTTTGACTTCATTTGACTTTCATTTGACTCCAATGATATATTTAATCTACTAAAAAACAAAAAATAGGGGGCGGAAATTAAAAGAAATAAAAAGGGATAGTACTTAGTTGATTTCCGATAAAGAATTTAATCACCACGATATCTCAAACTAAGGGTTGGATAGTTCTTAGATGCTCAATGATAAAGGCAACGCCACCACAAGGAACAAACTAAGGGTTTTGATGCGTAAAGGCAAAGCCACCAGCAATCAAGGGTTGTTTGTGTTTGCACACTTAAGTTTTAACAAAACTCACAAAACTTTAATTCATTCTCTCTCTCTCTCTAATCTGAAATAAACGTACAACCTAAACTATTTATAAGGAAAACAAAACCAAACTCCTACTATGCTTAGGACAAGTCCCTAAGTCATAATCCTAATCAAACTCACAAAGATAACTAAAAATCGAATAAGATAACAATGAAATAACAAACTCCTAAACCAAGTAGAACAAGCTCAACTTGGCGCCTACTAACTAGACTCCTATTAAAGATATAACTCTACTTCAATTAGAATCCTAATCCGACTAGGATTTGGATTTCTAACTCAACTAGAATTTATAAACTTTTATACTCCTAACATAACTAGGAGTTCTAATCCTACTAGGATTAGGATTTAAGAGTCCTATTCCTACTAGAACTAGGAAACAACACAAATCCTAACATAACTAGCATTTGTAGAAATGAGCCATCTCTCACATGGATCATACTCCCCTTCTTGAAAAAATTCGTCCACGGATTTTGCCGTTTTTCGGAGATCGATCCATAAATTTGCCCGTAAACCGTCCAGAATTTTGATGCAAGTAAAAGTGACGAATACCCGAAAAACACCTCGAAATCAGGTGAAATTTTTTCAGCAACTAGCCCTATATGTCATCAACACTCGACCAAAATTTCATTCAAAAATTCGAAGGCAGTAGTTCGCAGTTTATTTTTTCCCAAAACTGGTCCTGATTTACCCGGTTTTAGACCAACTCGAAAAAGCTGCTTCGAATCAATAGCAAATGATCTTCAAATCTCACGAAATTTTAGGACAATAAACTAGACTTGAAATAGACCAGTTTACAATCAAGAAACTCCAAAAAATTCGATCGGAGGTGGGATAACGAGTTGTTCAAAGTTATCTCAAAAACCTGTCTCTTACGGACGATTTTCTTTTGCTTCTTTCTTATTCTCCAAGAACGTCTAAATGCCAAGAGGACTTAGATGCCTTTGCTCTGATACCATATGATATATTTAATCTACTAAAAGACTAAATTAGGGTGCGGAAATTAAAAGAAATAAAAGGATAGTACTTAGTTGATTTCCGATAAAGAATTTAATCACCACGAATCTCAAACTAAGGGTTGGATAGTTCTTAGATGCTCAATGATAAAGGCAACGCCACCACAAGGAACAAACTAAGGGTTTTGATGCGTAAAGGCAAAGCCACCAGCAATCAAGGGTTGTTTGTGTTTGCACACTTAAGTTTTAACAAAACTCACAAAATTTTAATTCATTCTCTCTCTCTAATCTGAAATAAACGTACAACCTAAACTATTTATAAGGAAAACAAAACCAAACTCCTACTATGCTTAGGACAAGTCCCTAAGTCATAATCCTAATCAAACTCACAAAGATAACTAAAAATCGAATAAGATAACAATGAAATAACAAACTCCTAAACCAAGTAGAACAAGCTCAACTTGGCGCCTACTAACTAGACTCCTATTAAAGATATAACTCTACTTCAATTAGAATCCTAATCCGACTAGGATTTGGATTTCTAACTCAACTAGAATTTATAAACTTTTATACTCCTAACATAACTAGGAGTTCTAATCCTACTAGGATTAGGATTTAAGAGTCCTATTCCTACTAGAACTAGGAAACAACACAAATCCTAACATAACTAGCATTTGTAGAAATGAGCCATCTCTCACATGGATCACTCAATTAGCTTTGTTTGACTTCATTTGACTTTAATTTGATTCAATTAGCTTTGTTGAATGCATTTGAGTTTCATTTGACTCAATTAGCTTTACGTGAATGCATTTGCGTTTCATTTTCTTCAATAAGTTTTTTTGACTTCATTTGACTTTAATTTGATTCAATTAGCTTTGTTGAATGCATTTGAGATTTATTTGATTCAATTAGCTTTGTTGAATGCATTTAAGTTTCATTTGATTCAATTAGCTTTGTTGAATGCATTTGAGTTTATTTGATTCAATTAGCTTTGTTGAATGCATTTGACTTTAATTTGATTCAATTAGCTTTGTTGAATGCATTTGAGTTTCATTTGATTCAATTAGCTTTGTTGAATGCATTTGAGTTTCATTTGATTCAATTAGCTTTACTTGAATGCATTTGAGTTTCATTTTCTTCAATAAGTTTTGTTTGACTTCATTTGACTTTAATTTGATTCAATTAGCTTTGTTGAATGCATTTGAGATTTATTTGATTCAATTAGCTTTGTTTAATGCATTTGAGATTTATATGATTCAATTAGCTTTATTTGACTTCATTTGACTTTCACTTGATTCAATTAGCTTTGTTTGACTTCATTTGACTTTAATTTGATTCAATTAGCTTTGTTGAATGCATTTGAGATTTATTTGATTCAATTAGCTTTGTTGAATGCATTTGAGTTTCATTTGATTCAATTAGCTTTGGTGAAAGCATTTGAGTTTATTTGATTCAATTAGCTTTGTTGAATGCATTTGACTTTAATTTGATTCAATTAGCTTTGTTGAATGCATTTGAGTTTCATTTGATTCAATTAGCTTTGTTGAATGCATTTGAGTTTCATTTGATTCAATTAGCTTTCTTGAATGCATTTGAGTTTCATTGTCTTCAATAAGTTTTGTTTGACTTCATTTGACGTTTATTTGATTCAATTAGCTTTGTTGAATGCATTTGAGATTTATTTGATTCAATTAGCTTTGTTGAATGCATTTGAGATTTATTTGATTCAATTAGCTTTATTTGACTTCATTTGACTTTCATTTGATTCAATTAGCTTTGTTTGACTTCATTTGACTTTAATTTGATTCAATTAGCTTTATTGAATGCATTTGAGATTTATTTGATTCAATTAGCTTTGTTAAATGCATTTGAGTTTCATTTGATTCAATTAGCTTTGTTGAATGCATTTGAGTTTATTTGATTCAATTAGCTTTGTTGAATGCATTTGACTGTAATTTGACTTCATTTGACTTCATTTGACTTTAATTTGATTCAATTAGCTTTGTTGAATGCATTTGAGATTTATTTGATTCAATTAGCTTTGTTGAATGCATTTGAGATTTATTTGATTCAATTAGCTTTATTTGACTTCATGTGAGTTTAATTTGATTCAATTAGCTTTGTTGAATGCATATTAGTTTTATTTGATTCAATTAGCTTTGTTGAATGCATTTGAGTTTCATTTCATTCGATTAGCTTTGTTGAATGCATTTGAATTTTCTTTGATTCAATTAGCTTTGTTGAATGCATTTGAGTTTTATTTGATTCAATTAGCTTTCTTTGACTTCATTTGACTTTCATTTGACTCAATTAGCTTTGTTTGACTTCATTTGACTTTGATTTGATTCAATTAGCTTTGTTGAATGCATTTGAGTTTCATTTGACTCAATTAGCATTCTTGAATGCATTTGCGTTTCATTTTCTTCAATAAGTTTTTTTTGACTTCATTTGACTTTAATTTGATTCAATTAGCTTTGTTGAATGCATTTGAGATTTATTTGATTCAATTATCTTTGTAGAATGCATTTGAGATTTATTTGATTCAATTAGCTTTATTTGACTTCATTTGACTTTCATTTGATTTAATTAGCTTTGTTTGACTTCATTTGACTTTAATTTGATTCAATTAGCTTTGTTGAATGCATTTGAGATTTATTTGATTCAATTAGCTTTGTTGAATGCATTTGAGTTTCATTTGATTCAATTAGCTTTGTTGAATGCATTTGAGTTTATTTGATTCAATTAGCTTTGTTGAATGCATTTGACTTTAATTTGATTCAATTAGCTTTGTTGAATGCATTTGAGTTTCATTTGATTCAATTAGCTTTGTTGAATACATTTGAGTTTCATTTGATTTTATTAGCTTTGTTTGACTTCATTTGACTTTAATTTGATTCAATTAGCTTTGTTGAGTGCATTTGAGTTTCATTTGATTCAGTTAGTTGTCTTGAATGCATTTAAGTTTCATTTTCTTCAATAAGTTTTGTTTGACTTCATTTGACTTTAATTAGCTTTGTTCAGCTTTGTTGAATGCATTTGAGTTTTCATTTGATTCAATTAGCTTTGTTGAATGTATTTGAGTTTCATTTCATTCAATTAGCTTTGTTGAATGCACTTGAATTTTCTTTGATTCAATATTAGCTTTGTTGAATGCATTTGAGTTTTATTTGATTCAATTAGCTTTCTTTGACTTCATTTGACTTTCATTTGATTCAATTAGCTTTGTTTGACTTCATTTGACTTTAATTTGATTCAATTAGCTTTGTTGAATGCATTTGAGTTTCATTTGATTCAATTAGCTTTATTGAATGCATTTGCGTTTCATTTTCTTCAATAAGTTTTTTTGACTTCATTTGACTTTAATTTGATTCAATTAGCTTTGTTGAATGCATTTGAGATTTATTTGATTCAATTAGCTTTGTTGAATGCATTTGAGTTTCATTTGATTCAATTAGCTTTGTTGAATGCATTTGAGTTTATTTGATTCAATTAGCTTTGTTGAATGCATTTGAGTTTTATTTGATTCAATTAGCTTTGTTGAATGCATTTGACTTTAATTTGATTCAATTAGCTTTGTTGAATGCATTTGAGATTTATTTGATTCAATTAGCTTTGTTGAATGCATTTGAGTTTCATTTGATTCAATTAGCTTTGTTGAAAGCATTTGAGTTTATTTGATTCAATTAGCTTTGTTGAATGCATTTGACTTTAATTTGATTCAATTAGCTTTGTTGAATTCATTTGAGTTTCATTTGATTCAATTAGCTTTGTTGAATGCATTTGAGTTTAATTTGATTCAATTAGCTTTATTTGACTTCATTTGACTTCATTTGACTTTCATTTGACTTCATTTGACTTTAATTTGATTCAATTAGCTTTGTTGAATGCATTTGAGTTTCATTTGATTCAATTAGCTTTGTTGAATGCATTTGAATTTTCTTTGATTCAATTAGCTTTGTTGAATGCATTTGAGATTTATTTGATTCAATTAGCTTTATTTGACTTCATTTGACTTTCATTTGATTCAATTAAGTTTCTTTGACTTCATTTGACTTTAATTTGATTCAATTAGCTTTGTTGAATGCATTTGAGATTTATTTGATTCAATTAGCTTTGTTGAATGCATTTGAGATTTATTTGATTCAATTAGCTTTATTTGACTTCATTTGACTTTCATTTGATTCAATTAGCTTTGTTTTACTTCATTTGACTTTAATTTGATTCAATTAGCTTTGTTGAATGCATATTAGTTTTATTTGATTCAATTAGCTTTGTTGAATGCATTTGAGTTTCATTTCATTCAATTAGCTTTGTTGAATGCATTTGAATTTTCTTTGATTCAATTAGCTTTGTTGAATGCATTTGAGTTTTATTTGATTCAATTAGCTTTCTTTGACTTCATTTGACTTTCATTTGACTCAATTAGCTTTGTTGGACTGCATTTGAGTTTAATTTGATTCAATTAGCTTTGTTGAATGCATTTGAGTTTCATTTGATTCAATTAGCTTTCTTGAATGCATTTGCGTTTCATTTTCTTCAATAAGTTTTGTTTGACTTCATTTGACTTTAATTTGATTCAATTAGCTTTGTTGAATGCATTTGAGATTTATTTGATTCAATTAGCTTTGTTGAATGCATTTGAGATTTATTTGATTCAATTAGCTTTATTTGACTTCATTTGACTTTCATTTGATTCAATTAGCTTTGTTTGACTTCATTTGACTTTAATTTGATTCAATTAGCTTTGTTGAATGCATTTTAGTTTTATTTGATTCAATTAGCTTTGTTGAATGCATTTGAGTTTCATTTCATTCAATTAGCTTTGTTGAATGCATTTGAATTTTCTTTGATTCAATTAGCTTTGTTGAATGCATTTGAGTTTTATTTGATTCAATTAGCTTTCTTTGACTTCATTTGACTTTCATTTGGTTCAATTAGCTTTATTTGACTTCATTTGACTTTAATTTGATTCAATTAGCTTTGTTGAATGCATTTGAGTTTCATTTGACTCAATTAGCTTTCTTGAATGCATTTGCGTTTCATTTTCTTCAATAAGTTTTTTTGACTTCAATTGACTTTAATTTGATTCAATTAGCTTTGTTGAATGCATTTGAGATTTATTTGATTCAATTAGCTTTGTTGAATGCATTTGAGTTTCATTTGATTCAATTAGCTTTGTTGAATGCATTTGAGTTTATTTGATTCAATTAGCTTTGTTGAATGCATTTGACTTTAATTTGATTCAATTAGCTTTGTTGAATGCATTTGAGTTTCATTTGATTCAATTAGCTTTGTTGAATGCATTTGAGTTTCATTTGATTCAATTAGCTTTACTGAATGCATTTGAGTTTCATTTTCTTCAATAAGTTTTGTTTGACTTCATTTGACTTTAATTTGATTCAATTAGCTTTGTTGAATGCATTTGAGATTTATTTGATTCAATTAGCTTTGTTGAATGCATTTGAGATTTATTTGATTCAATTAGCTTTATTTGACTTCATTTGACTTTCATTTGATTCAATTAGCTTTGTTTGACTTCATTTGACTTTAATTTGATTCAATTAGCTTTGTTGAATGCATTTGAGATTTATTTGATTCAATTAGCTTTGTTGAATGCATTTGAGTTTCATTTGATTCAATTAGCTTTGTTGAATGCATTTGACTTTAATTTGACTTCATTTGACTTCATTTGACTTCATTTGACTTTCATTTGACTTCATTTGACTTCATTTGAGTTTAATTTGATTCAATTAGCTTTGTTGAATGCATTTGAGATTTATTTGATTCAATTAGCTTTATTTGACTTCATTTGACTTTCATTTGATTCAATTAAGTTTTTTTGACTTCATTTGACTTTAATTTGATTCAATTAGCTTTGTTGAATGCATTTGAGATTTATTTGATTCAATTAGCTTTGTTGAATGCATTTGAGATTTATTTGATTCAATTAGCTTTATTTGACTTCATTTGACTTTCATTTGATTCAATTAGCTTTGTTTGACTTCATTTGACTTTAATTTGATTCAATTAGCTTTGTTGAATGCATATTAGTTTTATTTGATTCAATTAGCTTTGTTGAATGCATTTGAGTTTCATTTCATTCAATTAGCTTTGTTGAATGCATTTGAATTTTCTTTGATTCAATTAGCTTTGTTGAATGCATTTGAGTTTTATTTGATTCAATTAGCTTTCTTTGACTTCATTTGACTTTCATTTGACTCAATTAGCTTTGTTTGACTTCATTTGACTTTAATTTGATTCAATTAGCTTTGTTGAATGCATTTGAGTTTCATTTGACTCAATTAGCTTTACTGAATGCATTTGCGTTTCATTTTCTTCAATAAGTTTTTTTGACTTCATTTGACTTTAATTTGATTCAATTAGCTTTGTTGAATGCATTTGAGATTTATTTGATTCAATTAGCTTTGTTGAATGCATTTGAGTTTCATTTGATTCAATTAGCTTTGTTGAATGCATTTGAGTTTTATTTGATTCAATTAGCTTTGTTTGACTTCATTTGACTTTCATTTGATTCAATTAGCTTTGTTGAATGCATTTGAGTTTAATTTGATTCAATTAGCTTTGTTGAATGCATTTGAGTTTCATTTGATTCAATTAGCTTTGTTGAATGCATTTGAGTTTCATTTTCTTCAATAAGCTTTTTGACTTCATTTGACTTTAATTTGATTCAATTAGCTTTGTTGAATGCATTTGAGATTTATTTGATTCAATTAGCTTTGTTGAATGCATTTGAGTTTCATTTGATTCAATTAGCTTTGTTGAATGCATTTGAGTTTCATTTGATTCGATTAGCTTTGTTTGACTTCATTTGACTTTAATTTGATTCAATTAGCTTTGTTGAATGCATATTAGTTTTATTTGATTCAATTAGCTTTGTTGAATGCATTTGAGTTTCATTTGATTCAATTAGCTTTGTTGAATGCATTTGAATTTTCTTTGATTCAATTAGCTTTGTTGAATGCATTTGAGTTTTATTTGATTCAATTAGCTTTCTTTGACTTCATTTGACTTTCATTTGATTCAATTAGCTTTGTTTGACTTCATTTGACTTTAATTTGATTCAATTAGCTTTGTTGAATGCATTTGAGTTTCATTTGACTCAATTAGCTTTACTGAATGCATTTGCGTTTCATTTTCTTCAATAAGTTTTTTTGACTTCATTTGACTTTAATTTGATTCAATTAGCTTTGTTGAATGCATTTGAGATTTATTTGATTCAATTAGCTTTGTTGAATGCATTTGAGTTTCATTTGATTCAATTAGCTTTGTTGAATGCATTTGAGTTTTATTTGATTCAATTAGCTTTCTTTGAATGCATTTGACTTTCATTTGATTCAATTAGCTTTGTTTGACTTCATTTGACTTTAATTTGATTCAATTAGCTTTGTTGAATGAATTTGAGTTTCAGTTGATTCAATTAGCTTTACTTGAATGCATTTGAGTTTCATTTTCTTCAATAAGTTTTTTTGACTTCATTTGACTTTAATTTGATTCAATTAGCTTTGTTGAATGCATTTGAGATTTATTTGATTCAATTAGCTTTGTTGAATGCATTTAAGTTTCATTTGATTCAATTAGCTTTGTTGAATGCATTTGAGTTTTATTTGATTCAATTAGCTTTCTTTGACTTCATTTGACTTTCATTTGATTCAATTAGCTTTGTTTGACTTCATTTGACTTTAATTTGATTCAATTAGCTTTGTTGAATGCATTTGAGTTTCATTTGATTCAATTAGCTTTCTTTGAATGCATTTGCGTTTCATTTTCTTCAATAAGTTTTTTTGACTTCATTTGACTTTAATTTGATTCAATTAGCTTTGTTGAATGCATTTGAGATTTATTTGATTCAATTAGCTTTGTTGAATGCATTTGAGTTTCATTTGATTCAATTAGCTTTATTTGAATGCATTTGAGTTTCATTTGATTCGATTAGCTTTGTTTGACTTCATTTGACTTTAATTTGATTCAATTAGCTTTGTTGAATGCATATTAGTTTTATTTGATTCAATTAGCTTTGTTGAATGCATTTGAGTTTCATTTGATTCAATTAGCTTTGTTGAATGCATTTGAATTTTCTTTGATTCAATTAGCTTTGTTGAATGCATTTGAGTTTTATTTGATTCAATTAGCTTTCTTTGACTTCATTTGACTTTCATTTGACTCAATTAGCTTTGTTTGACTTCATTTGACTTTAATTTGATTCAATTAGCTTTGTTGAATGCATTTGAGTTTCATTTGACTCAATTAGCTTTACTGAATGCATTTGCGTTTCATTTTCTTCAATAAGTTTTTTTGACTTCATTTGACTTTAATTTGATTCAATTAGCTTTGTTGAATGCATTTGAGATTTATTTGATTCAATTAGCTTTGTTGAATGCATTTAAGTTTCATTTGATTCAATTAGCTTTGTTGAATGCATTTGAGTTTTATTTGATTCAATTAGCTTTGTTTGACTTCATTTGACTTTCATTTGATTCAATTAGCTTTGTTTGACTTCATTTGACTTTAATTTGATTCAATTAGCTTTGTTGAATGCATTTGAGTTTCATTTGATTCAATTAGCTTTACTGAATGCATTTGAGTTTCATTTTCTTCAATAAGTTTTTTTTGACTTCATTTGACTTTAATTTGATTCAATTAGCTTTGTTGAATGCATTTGAGATTTATTTGATTCAATTAGCTTTGTTGAATGCATTTGAGATTTATTTGATTCAATTAGCTTTATTTGACTTCATTTGACTTTCATTTGATTCAATTAGCTTTGTTTGACTTCATTTGACTTTAATTTGATTCAATTAGCTTTGTTGAATGCATATTAGTTTTATTTGATTCAATTAGCTTTGTTGAATGCATTTGAGTTTCATTTCATTCAATTAGCTTTGTTGAATGCATTTGAATTTTCTTTGATTCAATTAGCTTTGTTGAATGCATTTGAGTTTTATTTGATTCAATTAGCTTTCTTTGACTTCATTTGACTTTCATTTGACTCAATTAGCTTTGTTTGACTTCATTTGACTTTAATTTGATTCAATTAGCTTTGTTGAATGCATTTGAGTTTCATTTGACTCAATTAGCTTTACTGAATGCATTTGCGTTTCATTTTCTTCAATAAGTTTTTTTGACTTCATTTGACTTTAATTTGATTCAATTAGCTTTGTTGAATGCATTTGAGATTTATTTGATTCAATTAGCTTTGTTGAATGCATTTGAGATTTATTTGATTCAATTAGCTTTATTTGACTTCATTTGACTTTCATTTGATTCAATTAGCTTTGTTTGACTTCATTTGACTTTAATTTGATTCAATTAGCTTTGTTGAATGCATATTAGTTTTATTTGATTCAATTAGCTTTGTTGAATGCATTTGAGTTTCATTTGATTCAATTAGCTTTGTTGAATGCATTTGAATTTTCTTTGATTCAATTAGCTTTGTTGAATGCATTTGAGTTTTATTTGATTCAATTAGCTTTCTTTGACTTCATTTGACTTTCATTTGGTTCAATTAGCTTTATTTGACTTCATTTGACTTTAATTTGATTCAATTAGCTTTGTTGAATGCATTTGAGTTTCATTTGACTCAATTAGCTTTACTTGAATGCATTTGCGTTTCATTTTCTTCAATAAGTTTTTTGACTTCATTTGACTTTAATTTGATTCAATTAGCTTTGTTGAATGCATTTGAGATTTATTTGATTCAATTAGCTTTGTTGAATGCATTTGAGTTTCATTTGATTCAATTAGCTTTGTTGAATGCATTTGAGTTTCATTTGATTCAATTAGCTTTGTTGAATGCATTTGACTTTAATTTGATTCAATTAGCTTTGTTGAATGCATTTGAGTTTCATTTGATTCAATTAGCTTTGTTGAATGCATTTGAGTTTCATTTGATTCAATTAGCTTTGCTGAATGCATTTGAGTTTCATTTTCTTCAATAAGTTTTGTTTGACTTCATTTGACTTTAATTTGATTCAATTAGCTTTGTTGAATGCATTTGAGATTTATTTGATTCAATTAGCTTTGTTGAATGCATTTGAGATTTATTTGATTCAATTAGCTTAATTTGACTTCATTTGACTTTCATTTGATTCAATTAGCTTTGTTTGACTTCATTTGACTTTAATTTGATTCAATTAGCTTTGTTGAATGCATTTGAGATTTATTTGATTCAATTAGCTTTGTTGAATGCATTTGAGTTTCATTTGATTCAATTAGCTTTGTTGAATGCATTTGACTTTAATTTGACTTCATTTGACTTCATTTGACTTCATTTGACTTTCATTTGACTTCATTTGACTTCATTTGACTTTAATTTGATTCAATTAGCTTTGTTGAATGCATTTGAGATTTATTTGATTCAATTAGCTTTATTTGACTTCATTTGACTTTCATTTGATTCAATTAAGTTTTTTTGACTTCATTTGACTTTAATTTGATTCAATTAGCTTTGTTGAATGCATTTGAGATTTATTTGATTCAATTAGTTTTGTTGAATGCATTTGAGATTTATTTGATTCAATTAGCTTTATTTGACTTCATTTGACTTTCATTTGATTCAATTAGCTTTGTTTGACTTCATTTGACTTTAATTTGATTCAATTAGCTTTGTTGAATGCATATTAGTTTTATTTGATTCAATTAGCTTTGTTGAATGCATTTGAGTTTCATTTCATTCAATTAGCTTTGTTGAATGCATTTGAATTTTCTTTGATTCAATTAGCTTTGTTGAATGCATTTGAGTTTTATTTGATTCAATTAGCTTTCTTTGACTTCATTTGACTTTCATTTGACTCAATTAGCTTTGTTTGACTTCATTTGACTTTAATTTGATTCAATTAGCTTTGTTGAATGCATTTGAGTTTCATTTGACTCAATTAGCTTTGCTTGAATGCATTTGCGTTTCATTTTCTTCAATAAGTTTTTTTGACTTCATTTGACTTTAATTTGATTCAATTAGCTTTGTTGAATGCATTTGAGATTTATTTGATTCAATTAGCTTTGTTGAATGCATTTAAGTTTCATTTGATTCAATTAGCTTTGTTGAATGCATTTGAGTTTCATTTGATTCAATTAGCTATGTTTGACTTCATTTGACTTTCATTTGATTCAATTAGCTTTGTTTGACTTCATTTGACTT
This sequence comes from Beta corolliflora, assembly GCA_947648045.1. NCBI lineage: Eukaryota > Viridiplantae > Streptophyta > Magnoliopsida > Caryophyllales > Amaranthaceae > Beta > Beta corolliflora. The sequence continues at coordinate 609,072 of CANSZD010000107.1, read as the reverse complement.
TAATTTGATTCAATTAGCTTTGTTGAATGCATTTGAGTTTCATTTGATTCAATTAGCTTTACTGAATGCATTTGCGTTTCATTTTCTTCAATAAGTTTTGTTTGACTTCATTTGACTTTAATTTGATTCAATTAGCTTTGTTGAATGCATTTGAGATTTATTTGATTCAATTAGCTTTGTTGAATGCATTTGAGTTTCATTTGATTCAATTAGCTTTGTTGAATGCATTTGAGTTTCATTTGATTCAATTAGCTTTGTTGAATGCATTTGAGTTTAATTTGATTCAATTAGCTTTGTTGAATGCATTTGAGTTTCATTTGATTCAATTAGCTTTGTTGAATGCATTTGAGTTTCATTTGATTCAATTAGCTTTGTTGAATGCATTTGAGTTTCATTTGATTCAATTAGCTTTACTGAATGCATTTGAGTTTCATTGTCTTCAATAAGTTTTGTTTGACTTCATTTGACTTTAATTTGATTCAATTAGCTTTGTTGAATGCATTTGAGATTTATTTGATTCAATTAGCTTTGTTGAATGCATTTGAGATTTATTTGATTCAATTAGCTTTATTTGACTTCATTTGACTTTCATTTGATTCAATTAGCTTTGTATGACTTCATTTGACTTTAATTTGATTCAATTAGCTTTGTTGAATGCATTTGAGATTTATTTGATTCAATTAGCTTTGTTGAATGCATTTGAGTTTCATTTGATTCAATTAGCTTTGTTGAATGCATTTGAGTTTATTTGATTCAATTAGCTTTGTTGAATGCATTTGACTGTAATTTGACTTCATTTGACTTCATTTGACTTTAATTTGATTCAATTAGCTTTGTTGAATGCATTTGAGATTTATTTGATTCAATTAGCTTTGTTGAATGCATTTGAGATTTATTTGATTCAATTAGCTTTATTTGACTTCATGTGAGTTTAATTTGATTCAATTAGCTTTGTTGAATGCATATTAGTTTTATTTGATTCAATTAGCTTTGTTGAATGCATTTGAGTTTCATTTCATTCGATTAGCTTTGTTGAATGCATTTGAATTTTCTTTGATTCAATTAGCTTTGTTGAATGCATTTGAGTTTTATTTGATTCAATTAGCTTTCTTTGACTTCATTTGACTTTCATTTGACTCAATTAGCTTTGTTTGACTTCATTTGACTTTAATTTGATTCAATTAGCTTTGTTGAATGCATTTGAGTTTCATTTGACTCAATTAGCTTTTACTGAATGCATTTGCGTTTCATTTTCTTCAATAAGTTTTTTTGACTTCATTTGACTTTAATTTGATTCAATTAGCTTTGTTGAATGCATTTGAGATTTATTTGATTCAATTATCTTTGTTGAATGCATTTGAGATTTATTTGATTCAATTAGCTTTATTTGACTTCATTTGACTTTCATTTGATTTAATTAGCTTTGTTTGACTTCATTTGACTTTAATTTGATTCAATTAGCTTTGTTGAATGCATTTGAGTTTCATTTGATTCAATTAGCTTTGTTGAATGCATTTGAGATTCATTTGATTTAATTAGCTTTGTTGAATGCATTTGACTTTAATTTGATTCAATTAGCTTTGTTGAATGCATTTGAGTTTCATTTGATTCAATTAGCTTTGTTGAATGAATTTGAGTTTCATTTGATTCTATTAGCTTTGTTGAATGCATTTGAGTTTCATTTGACTCAATTAGCTTTGTTGAATACATTTGAGTTTCATTTGATTTTATTAGCTTTGTTTGACTTCATTTGACTTTAATTTGATTCAATTATCTTTGTTGAATGCATTTGAGTTTCATTTGATTCAGTTAGCTTTACTGAATGCATTTAAGTTTCATTTTCTTCAATAAGTTTTGTTTGACTTCATTTGACTTTAATTAGCTTTTTTCAGCTTTGTTGAATGCATTTGAGTTTCATTTGATTCAATTAGCTTTGTTGAATGTATTTGAGTTTCATTTCATTCAATTAGCTTTGTTGAATGCATTTGAATTTTCTTTGATTCAATATTAGCTTTGTTGAATGCATTTGAGTTTTATTTGATTCAATTAGCTTTCTTTGACTTCATTTGACTTTCATTTGATTCAATTAGCTTTGTTTGACTTCATTTGACTTTAATTTGATTCAATTAGCTTTGTTGAATGCATTTGAGTTTCATTTGACTCAATTAGCTTTACTGAATGCATTTGCGTTTCATTTTCTTCAATAAGTTTTTTTGACTTCATTTGACTTTAATTTGATTCAATTAGCTTTGTTGAATGCATTTGAGATTTATTTGATTCAATTAGCTTTGTTGAATGCATTTGAGTTTCATTTGATTCAATTAGCTTTGTTGAATGCATTTGAGTTTATTTGATTCAATTAGCTTTGTTGAATGCATTTGAGATTTATTTGATTCAATTAGCTTTGTTGAATGCATTTGACTTTAATTTGATTCAATTAGCTTTGTTGAATGCATTTGAGATTTATTTGATTCAATTAGCTTTGTTGAATGCATTTGAGTTTCATTTGATTCATTTAGCTTTGTTGAAAGCATTTGAGTTTATTTGATTCAATTAGCTTTGTTGAATGCATTTGACTTTAATTTGATTCAATTAGCTTTGTTGAATTCATTTGAGTTTCATTTGATTCAATTAGCTTTTTTTGAATGCATTTGAGTTTAATTTGATTCAATTAGCTTTATTTGACTTCATTTGACTTCATTTGACTTTCATTTGACTTCATTTGACTTTAATTTGATTCAATTAGCTTTGTTGAATGCATTTGAGTTTCATTTCATTCAATTAGCATTGTTGAATGCATTTGAATTTTCTTTGATTCAATTAGCTTTGTTGAATGCATTTGAGATTTATTTGATTCAATTAGCTTTATTTGACTTCATTTGACTTTCATTTGATTCAATTAAGTTTTTTTGACTTCATTTGACTTTAATTTGATTCAATTAGCTTTGTTGAATGCATTTGAGATTTATTTGATTCAATTAGCTTTGTTGAATGCATTTGAGATTTATTTGATTCAATTAGCTTTATTTGACTTCATTTGACTTTCATTTGATTCAATTAGCTTTGTTTTACTTCATTTGACTTTAATTTGATTCAATTAGCTTGTTGAATGCATATTAGTTTTATTTGATTCAATTAGCTTTGTTAAATGCATTTGAGTTTCATTTCATTCAATTAGCTTTGTTGAATGCATTTGAATTTTCTTTGATTCAATTAGCTTTGTTGAATGCATTTGAGTTTTATTTGATTCAATTAGCTTTCTTTGACTTCATTTGACTTTCATTAGACTCAATTAGCTTTGTTTGACTTCATTTGACTTTAATTTGATTCAATTAGCTTTGTTGAATGCATTTGAGTTTCATTTGACTCAATTAGCTTTCTTGAATGCATTTGCGTTTCATTTTCTTCAATAAGTTTTTTTGACTTCATTTGACTTTAATTTGATTCAATTAGCTTTGTTGAATGCATTTGAGATTTATTTGATTCAATTAGCTTTGTTGAATGCATTTGAGATTTATTTGATTCAATTAGCTTTATTTGACTTCATTTGACTTTCATTTGATTTAATTAGCTTTGTTTGACTTCATTTGACTTTAATTTGATTCAATTAGCTTTGTTGAATGCATTTGAGTTTCATTTGATTCAATTAGCTTTGTTGAATGCATTTGAGATTATTTGATTTAATTAGCTTTGTTGAATGCATTTGACTTTAATTTGATTCAATTAGCTTTGTTGAATGCATTTGAGTTTCATTTGATTCAATTAGCTTTGTTGAATGAATTTGAGTTTCATTTGATTCTATTAGCTTTGTTGAATGCATTTGAGTTTCATTTGACTTAATTAGCTTTGTTGAATACATTTGAGTTTCATTTGATTTTATTAGCTTTGTTTGACTTCATTTGACTTTAATTTGATTCAATTAGCTTTGTTGAATGCATTTGAGTTTCATTTGATTCAGTTAGCTGTACTGAATGCATTTAAGTTTCATTTTCTTCAATAAGTTTTGTTTGACTTCATTTGACTTTAATTAGCTTTGTTCAGCTTTGTTGAATGCATTTGAGTTTCATTTGATTCAATTAGCTTTGTTGAATGTATTTGAGTTTCATTTCATTCAATTAGCTTTGTTGAATGCATTTGAATTTTCTTTGATTCAATATTAGCTTTGTTGAATGCATTTGAGTTTTATTTGATTCAATTAGCTTTCTTTGACTTCATTTGACTTTCATTTGATTCAATTAGCTTTGTTTGACTTCATTTGACTTTAATTTGATTCAATTAGCTTTGTTGAATGCATTTGAGTTTCATTTGACTCAATTAGCTTTACTGAATGCATTTGCGTTTCATTTTCTTCAATAAGTTTTTTTGAATTCATTTGACTTTAATTTGATTCAATTAGCTTTGTTGAATGCATTTGAGATTTATTTGATTCAATTAGCTTTGTTGAATGCATTTAAGTTTCATTTGATTCAATTAGCTTTGTTGAATGCATTTGAGTTTTATTTGATTCAATTAGCTTTCTTTGACTTCATTTGACTTTCATTTGACTCAATTAGCTTTGTTTGACTTCATTTGACTTTAATTTGATTCAATTAGCTTTGTTGAATGCATTTGAGTTTCATTTGACTCAATTAGCTTTACTTGAATGCATTTGCGTTTCATTTTCTTCAATAAGTTTTTTGACTTCATTTGACTTTAATTTGATTCAATTAGTTTTGTTGAATGCATTTGAGATTTATTTGATTCAATTAGCTTTGTTGAATGCATTTGAGTTTCATTTGAGTCAATTAGCTTTGTTGAATGCATTTGAGTTTATTTGATTCAATTAGCTTTGTTGAATGCATTTGACTTTAATTTGATTCAATTAGCTTTGTTGAATGCATTTGAGTTTCATTTGATTCAATTAGCTTTGTTGAATGCATTTGAGTTTCATTTGATTCAATTAGCTTTACTGAATGCATTTGAGTTTCATTTTCTTCAATAAGTTTTGTTTGACTTCATTTGACTTTAATTTGATTCAATTAGCTTTGTTGAATGCATTTGAGATTTATTTGATTCAATTAGCTTTGTTGAATGCATTTGAGATTTATTTGATTCAATTAGCTTTATTTGACTTCATTTGACTTTCATTTGATTCAATTAGTGATGCGAAATTGGACTCCTCTCACGTGTGTGTTTAGAAGGCCCAAAAACACGATGCAGCGGAAAACGAATGATCAATGGATATAGACTTTTAGTCGAAAGAATCACTCTTAAAACTAAAAGAATTGGTTCAAACACAACTCAATGAAGAAATGTGTTTAGGATAGATTGAATTACCAAATAAAAGACTCCACTCAAAGTTAGTAATTCGGGTTTAATTAAGGAAGTGAATCTCCACTCTCAACCTTAATTAAGGGTTTTAACTAACAAATTATGAGAACCTCCACTCTCAAATCGCTAATTGGGTTGAATTCTTGTAGTGTTACCTCCCAAGAAATTCGTTTCAAAGATAGAATAAAAACCTCGGTTTTTAGACTTTAAACACAACGTGTTTTTGAATAAGCACAAAGCTCAAGTTTTCAACAACCAAATCTGATTCTCCATTGATGAACCACATATATATATTACAAGCTATTCAATCCCAAAAGATCTAAGTACTTAAAAGATTAAACAAAGCAATAAACAACAAATATCTCTAAATTCCAACAAAGGTGTAAGAGGAATAGTGTTGTTGTGTGTTTTGTTGACTATAAGGGAAGGAGGGCCGGTTTTCCACACCCAAGTGGATGGCCTCCCTTAGCTTGCAACACAAGCTCCATAAATATCTTCAAGGACCTCCTTTCACACGCCCCAAGTGTAGATCGCATCCCCAAGCATATTTCGTGGATATTACAACTTACGCTACGCAAAATAATTCCGGTTTACAAAACCGTAAATTACAAAAACTGTAATTAAACTAAGTAGCTTAATTAACTTCCTTTCCTTCGTTGCTTAGCAATATTATATTAGTACTAATCTTTAGTTAAGCTTACAACAAAACCGGGCCATCGTTCAAAATACATATAACAGTTTAAAAGGGTGGTTAATGTTGGTTAACCCTTTTAATGACATTTTTAATCTCAAAACCAACCATAACCAATAGTTAAACAAACTGATTAGAGATAGCTTGGTTAGGTTGAGGTAGCTTGATGCATATTGGTTGAAGTAGCTTGGCGTATTCGCATCATACTCTCCTTGTTCGGAGAAAATTCGACCTCGAATTTTGTTGTTGGAGCTTGAAAGCCGTGGATGGTCTTTCTTCTTCAACTCTATGCATTTTTGAATTGATCTTGCTTCATTTTGTAATGGTAGTTGTTCTATCGAAACAACCTCCAATGAGGCTACCTTTACTCCCTCGTTTGTTTTTGCATCCAATTCATACACACTTGTCTGCTCTTCTTCTTCTTCAGCACTAACTTCACTCTCTCCTTCTTGGGATTGAAGCTTCTCTACTGATAGAGACACTTTCTTCTTGTGAAGTTTTTTGCTTCTTATCTTCTTGCATTTGTTGCCTCAAGAATCGAACCTTTTGATTAGCTTCTTGCATCCGTGCAAAAACTTTAACTAGTTCATCCATATTAACAACAATACAACTTATAGAAGTTCAAGATGAACTACTATTACAATGAATACAAACAGAAGAAAAACAAAACATTCTGCCTAGAGACTGCCCAGAATTTTCACCAAAAATTCGAGCTTCAAAACCTAATCAAATCAACTTGAAATTGAATGAAATTTTGTCACAACGTAGCCCTAGGTGTTTTAAGCACTCGACCAAAATTTCATAAAAAAATAACAAACCAATTGATTGCAGTTTTTATTTTTCTAAAGCTGGTCCAGATTAATCCGGTTTTAGACCACTTAAGAAAAACACGCTGATTATGCTAGCAAATGACCACCAAAAGTTATGAAATCTTACAGGCCAAAACTAGACATAAAAATAACCACTTTCAAAAAAAGAATCACCCAAAAACACGATCTGAGATGTGAGAACCTCGCGTTCAAAGTTACCTCAAAAAACTGTCTTTTACGGGTTGCTTCCTTTTGCTTCTTTTTTGTGGTTTTCCTTCTTCTCCAAGAACGTCTAAGTGCCAAGAGGACTTAGGGGCTGGAGCTCTGATACCACTTAAGGCGAAATTGGACTCCTCTCACGTGTGTGTTTAGAAGGCCCAAAAACACGATGCAGCGGAAAACGAATGATCAATGGATATAGACTTTTAGTCGAAAGAATCACTCTTAAAACTAAAAGAATTGGTTCAAACACAACTCAATGAAGAAATGTGTTTAGGATAGATTGAATTACCAAATAAAAGACTCCACTCAAAGTTAGTAATTCGGGTTTAATTAAGGAAGTGAATCTCCACTCTCAACCTTAATTAAGGGTTTTAACTAACAAATTATGAGAACCTCCACTCTCAAATCTGCTAATTGGGTTGAATTCTTGTAGTGTTACCTCCCAAGAAATTCGTTTCAAAGATAGAATAAAAACCTCGGTTTTTAGACTTTAAACACAACGTGTTTTTGAATAAGCACAAAGCTCAAGTTTTCAACAACCAAATCTGATTTTCCATTGATGAACCACATATATATATTACAAGCTATTCAATCCCAAAAGATCTAAGTACTTAAAAGATTAAACAAAGCAATAAACAACAAATATCTCTAAATTCCAACAAAGGTGTAAGAGGAATAGTGTTGTTGTGTGTTTTGTTGACTATAAGGGAAGGAGGGTCGGTTTTCCACACCCAAGTGGATGGCCTCCCTTAGCTTGCAACACAAGCTCCATAAATATCTTCAAGGACCTCCTTTCACACGCCCCAAGTGTAGATCGCATCCCCAAGCATATTTCGTGGATATTACAACTTACGCTATGCAAAATAATTCCGGTTTACAAAACCGTAAATTGCAAAAACTGTAATTAAACTAAGTAGCTTAATTAACTTCCTTTCCTTCGTTGCTTAGCAATATTATATTAGTACTAATCTTTAGTTAAGCTTACAACAAAACCGGGCCATCGTTCAAAATACATATAACAGTTTAAAAGGGTGGTTAATGTTGGTTAACCCTTTTAATGACATTTTTAATCTCAAAACCAACCATAACCAATAGTTAAACAAACTGATTAGAGATAGCTTGGTTAGGTTGAGGTAGCTTGATGCATATTGGTTGAAGTAGCTTGGCGTATTCGCATCAATTAGCTTTGTTTGAATTCATTTGACTTTAATTTGATTCAATTAGCTTTGTTGAATGCATTTGAGATTTATTTGATTCAATTAGCTTTGTTGAATGCATTTGACTTTAATTTGCCTTCATTTGACTTCATTTGACTTCATTTGACTTTCATTTGACTTCATTTGACTTCATTTGACTTTAATTTGATTCAATTAGCTTTGTTGAATGCATATTAGTTTTATTTGATTCAATTAGCTTTGTTAAATGCATTTGAGTTTCATTTCATTCAATTAGCTTTGTTGAATGCATTTGAATTTTCTTTGATTCAATTAGCTTTGTTGAATGCATTTGAGATTTATTTGATTCAATTAGCTTTCTTTGACTTCATTTGACTTTCATTTGACTCAATTAGCTTTGTTTGACTTCATTTGACTTTAATTTGATTCAATTAGCTTTGTTGAATGCATTTGAGTTTCATTTGACTCAATTAGCTTTACTTGAATGCATTTGCGTTTCATTTTCTTCAATAAGTTTTTTTTGACTTCATTTGACTTTAATTTGATTCAATTAGCTTTGTTGCATGCATTTGAGATTTATTTGATTCATTTAGCTTTGTTGAATGCATTTGAGTTTATTTGATTCAATTAGCTTTATTTGACTTCATTTGACTTTCATTTGATTCAATTAGCTTTGTTTGACTTCATTTGACTTTAATTTGATTCAATTAGCTTTGTTGAATGCATATTAGTTTTATTTGATTCAATTAGCTTTGTTGAATGCATTTGAGTTTCATTTCATTCAATTAGCTTTGTTGAATGCATTTGAATTTTCTTTGATTCAATTAGCTTTGTTGAATGCATTTGAGTTTTATTTGATTCAATTAGCTTTCTTTGACTTCATTTGACTTTCATTTGACTCAATTAGCTTTGTTTGACTTCATTTGACTTTAATTTGATTCAATTAGCTTTGTTGAATGCATTTGAGTTTCATTTGACTCAATTAGCTTTCTTGAATGCATTTGCGTTTAATTTTCTTCAATAAGTTTTTTTGACTTCATTTGACTTTAATTTGATTCAATTAGCTTTGTTGAATGCATTTGAGATTTATTTGATTCAATTAGCTTTGTTGAATGCATTTGAGTTTCATTTGATTCAATTAGCTTTGTTGAATGCATTTGAGTTTATTTGATTCAATTAGCTTTGTTGAATGCATTTGAGATTTATTTGATTCAATTAGCTTTGTTGAATGCATTTGACTTTAATTTGATTCAATTAGCTTTGTTGAATGCATTTGAGATTTATTTGATTCAATTAGCTTTGTTGAATGCATTTGAGTTTCATTTGATTCAATTAGCTTTGTTGAAAGCATTTGAGTTTATTTGATTCAATTAGCTTTGTTGAATGCATTTGACTTTAATTTGATTCAATTAGCTTTGTTGAATTCATTTGAGTTTCATTTGATTCAATTAGCTTTGTTGAATGCATTTGAGTTTCATTTGATTCAATTAGCTTTATTTGACTTCATTTGACTTCATTTGACTTCATTTGACTTTCATTTGACTTCATTTGACTTTAATTTGATTCAATTAGCTTTGTTGAATGCATTTGAGATTTATTTGATTCAATTAGTTTTGTTGAATGCATTTGAGATTTATTTGATTCAATTAGCTTTATTTGACTTCATTTGACTTTCATTTGATTCAATTAAGTTTTTTTGACTTCATTTGACTTTAATTTGATTCAATTAGCTTTGTTGAATGCATTTGAGATTTATTTGATTCAATTAGCTTTGTTGAATGCATTTGAGATTTATTTGATTCAATTAGCTTTATTTGACTTCATTTGACTTTCATTTGATTCAATTAGCTTTGTTTGACTTCATTTGACTTTAATTTGATTCAATTAGCTTTGTTGAATGCATATTAGTTTTATTTGATTCAATTAGCTTTGTTGAATGCATTTGAGTTTCATTTCATTCAATTAGCTTTGTTGAATGCATTTGAATTTTCTTTGATTCAATTAGCTTTGTTGAATGCATTTGAGTTTTATTTGATTCAATTAGCTTTCTTTGACTTCATTTGACTTTCATTTGACTCAATTAGCTTTGTTTGACTTCATTTGACATTAATTTGATTCAATTAGCTTTGTTGAATGCATTTGAGTTTCATTTGACTCAATTAGCTTTACTGAATGCATTTGCGTTTCACTTTCTTCAATAAGTTTTTTTGACTTCATTTGACTTTAATTTGATTCAATTAGCTTTGTTGAATGCATTTGAGATTTATTTGATTCAATTAGCTTTGTTGAATGCATTTGAGTTTCATTTGATTCAATTAGCTTTGTTGAATGCATTTGAGTTTATTTGATTCAATTAGCTTTGTTGAATGCATTTGACTTTAATTTGATTCAATTAGCTTTGTTGAATGCATTTGAGTTTCATTTGATTCAATTAGCTTTGTTGAATGCATTTGAGTTTCATTTGATTTAATTATCTTTACTGAATGCATTTGAGTTTCATTTTCTTGAATAAGTTTTGTTTGACTTCATTTGACTTTAATTTGATTCAATTAGCTTTGTTGAATGCATTTGAGATTTATTTGATTCAATTAGCTTTGTTGAATGCATTTGAGATTTATTTGATTCAATTAGCTTTATTTGACTTCATTTGACTTTCATTTGATTCAATTAGCTTTGTTTGACTTTATTTGACTTTAATTTGATTCAATTAGCTTTGTTGAATGCATTTGAGATTTATTTGATTCAATTAGCTTTGTTGAATGCATTTGAGTTTCATTTGATTCAATTAGCTTTCTTGAATGCATTTGAGTTTCATTTCATTCGATTAGCTTTGTTGAATGCATTTGAGTTTTATTTGATTCAATTAGCTTTGTTGAATGCATTTGAGTTTTATTTGATTCAATTAGCTTTCTTTGACTTCATTTGACTTTCATTTGACTCAATTAGCTTTGTTTGACTTCATTTGACTTTAATTTGATTCAATTAGCTTTGTTGAATGCATTTGAGTTTCATTTGACTCAATTAGCTTTCTTGAATGCATTTGCGTTTCATTTTCTTCAATAAGTTTTTTTGACTTCATTTGACTTTAATTTGATTCAATTAGCTTTGTTGAATGCATTTGAGATTTATTTGATTCAATTAGCTTTGTTGAATGCATTTAAGTTTCATTTGATTCAATTAGCTTTGTTGAATGCATTTGAGATTTATTTGATTCAATTAGCTTTGTTGAATGCATTTGAATTTAATTTGATTCAATTAGCTTTGTTGAATGCATTTGAGTTTCATTTGATTCAATTATCTTTGTTGAATGCATTTGAGTTTCATTTGATTCAATTAGCTTTGTTGAATGCATTTGAGTTTCATTTTCTTCAATAAGTTTTGTTTGACTTCATTTGACTTTAATTTGATTCAATAAGCTTTGTTGAATGCATTTGAGATTTATTTGATTCAATTAGCTTTGTTGAATGCATTTGAGATTTATTTGATTCAATTAGCTTTATTTGACTTCATTTGACTTTCATTTGATTCAATTAGCTTTGTTTGACTTCACTTGACGTTAATTTGATTCAATTAGCTTTGTTGAATGCATTTGAGATTTATTTGATTCAATTAGCTTTGTTGAATGCATTTGAGTTTCATTTGATTCAATTAGCTTTGTTGAATGCATTTGAGATTATTTTATTCAATTAGCTTTGTTGAATGCATTTGACTTTAATTTGATTCAATTAGCTTTGTTGAATGCATTTGAGTTTCATTTGATTCAATTAGCTTTGTTGAATGAATTTGAGTTTCATTTGATTCTATTAGCTTTGTTGAATGCATTTGAGTTTCATTTGACTCAATTAGCTTTGTTGAATACATTTGAGTTTCATTTGATTTTATTAGCTTTGTTTGACTTCATTTGACTTTAATTTGATTCAATTATCTTTGTTGAATGCATTTGAGTTTCATTTGATTCAGTTAGCTGTACTGAATGCATTTAAGTTTCATTTTCTTCAATAAGTTTTGTTTGACTTCATTTGACTTTAATTAGCTTTGTTCAGCTTTGTTGAATGCATTTGAGTTTCATTTGATTCAATTAGCTTTGTTGAATGCATTTGAGTTTCATTTCATTCAATTAGCTTTGTTGAATGCATTTGAATTTTCTTTGATTCAATTAGCTTTGTTGAATGCATTTGAGTTTTATTTGATTCAATTAGCTTTCTTTGACTTCATTTGACTTTCATTTGATTCAATTAGCTTTGTTTGACTTCATTTGACTTTAATTTGATTCAATTAGCTTTGTTGAATGCATTTGAGTTTCATTTGACTCAATTAGCTTTCTTGAATGCATTTGCGTTTCATTTTCATCAATAAGTTTTTTTGACTTCATTTGACTTTAATTTGATTCAATTAGCTTTTGTAACAGCCTGAATTTTTAAGCAGGTTCAATTATTTTGTTAGCTATATTAAGTCTTCATCAGGCTTTGGTCCTTTAAGTAGTTAGAATTCTCTCCAACATCATACTAGGACAAAAGTGGATAAGAACCATAATTCTTAATTGTTAAGAAAGCAAGTGGATAAGCTCTAACATTCTTAGTGGTTAAGAAAGCAAGTGGATAAGCTCTAACATTCTTAGTGGTTAAGAAAGCAAGTGGATAAGCTCTAACATTCTTAGTGGTTAAGAAAGCAAGTGGATAAGCTCTAACATTCTTAGTGGTTAAGAAAGCTTGTTGATAAGCACTATCATTCTTAATGGTTAAGAAAGGTCAAAGAGGATAAGCACTCTCATTCTTAGTGGTTAAGAAAGCCTTGAGAACCAATAGATAAGTTAGAAAGCCTTTGAGAGCCTTATTCTTTAAGATTACGAAAATCGCATAAAGACTGTTTTATCGCATAACAATGAACCTCCAGTTAAAGAGCCTTTTTGGGTGAATTTGAGCTCAGAACCTATTCAAACTTGACATATGTTATGTTTGGGATATTGTAAGGTTAAAATAGTCATTCACCATCAAAATTTACGTGGCTAAATAGGGTGAATTCCTTACTTAGTAAAATCTGGCCAGCTAAAATATCAGTTTGTACCTATCCTCAAAGAATGCCTCTTACCAGCTGCTTGAGTGTCGATCTCTTAAAGATCTTTTCATGCATGAAAGCCAACACATTAAGCTAACACCTCAAGCAAGAATCACCCAGAAACTCCAAGAAACCGACCTCACCCAGAAGAGGTTTCCCTCCCCTTAGGGTACCGCCAGAACAGGCCCTATAAAAGGGTGTCATGGTTTTTCGTCCTTTTCTCCTAAATCTTTTTCTTCAACACCTACTTATCTTTACATACAACTCTTCTAGACATAATTCCTTAGTGTTTCAAGCTTTTGGTAGAGTTTTCAAGCCTTGGAAATTGTAGAAAACTCCATAGAAACATCAAGCAAACCTGTAAGTACGACTTTATATCTCTCTTGTACTTAGCTTAGTATTTCATGTTCTAAAACTTATGAAAACTAATTCCTAGCACTTTACATATTCAGGGGAAGTTATAGGAAGGATAAACCACTTGGAATAAGGAGTTTGAGTTACATTAAGCAGCCTAAGTGAAGGTACACACTTAGTTTGGATTGTAACCTAGAGATTTTCCTACCTATGGTTAGATGATTGTTTCTTTCTATTATGAAGCATGAATATGAAATGAAATTTCTTATGATATGCATAATAGTATGTGTGCTTTGAGTATATGACATGGATTTGGCATGATGTGGTTCACTTGAGATGTTTTACTTATGCTAAGTTGGGCTTAAACACTAAATTGCCATGTTTATGCTTCTAAATGGAATTTGTTAAGTATATGGAATTGTATGGTAATAAAACACTATATGTATTGGTTTTAATCACGGAAGCGAGGCGTGAGCATACACCGGGTTAGGGCGGGTATTCCTAACCTGTTACCCAACCGGGAGGGGAAAATCACGGCGGAAGTGGGACATGTCCCGGGTTAAGTCTTGCAAGCGAACAAGAAAAGGTGGGGTGACGACCCTCAACGGTTTGCTACGCTCGCGGTCATATCAAAAGATTGATCTTATGACATCTCTAAGTAATTGAAGTGATTATGACTACTTGCTATTATGATGATGTGTTATCAATTAGTTTTCAAAATACACCTAAACTTGTATTTTCTATTACACAAGGTGTACTCGGCTTTCTGATAGTGTTGTCATTTACGTGGCTGTCACTTGGTGGGTGGCGTGAGTCAAAACTTTGTTGCGGGATTGTGTTGGAAGCCGAAGCGAGTTGAGAGCAAAGTTATTATTCGAATTGTGTATTGTGGGTTAAATTCTGAGATTTAAGTTTGTATATAGAGGAGTTTATTTAGAATTACTTATGACATAGTTTATTCTTTTGCCATGGAAATTGAGATTGAATGACTATGTAATTGAAGTCTTATATAAAGGATATTGTTTTGTGGACCCATAACCCACTGGTCCAGGATCGTATATTTCAGGTTGTTTCCGCTACGAGTGTTATCTAATTCATAAGTGATTAGTATTATTTTGGTGCTAATTTAGATTTGTGATTGCTAAGCGAGTTAAGTTAGCAGCTCGGGAATCGGGCTGTTACAGCTTTGTTGAATGCATTTGAGATTTATTTGATTCAATTAGCTTTGTTGAATGCATTTGAGTTTCATTTGATTCAATTAGCTTTGTTGAATGCATTTGAGTTTATTTGATTCAATTAGCTTTGTTGAATGCATTTGAGATTTATTTGATTCAATTAGCTTTGTTGAATGCATTTGACTTTAATTTGATTCAATTAGCTTTGTTGAATGCATTTGAGATTTATTTGATTCAATTAGCTTTGTTGAATGCATTTGAGTTTCATTTGATTCAATTAGCTTTGTTGAAAGCATTTGAGTTTATTTGATTCAATTAGCTTTGTTGAATGCATTTGACTTTAATTTGATTCAATTAGCTTTGTTGAATTCATTTGAGTTTCATTTGATTCAATTAGCTTTGTTGAATGCATTTGAGTTTCATTTGATTCAATTAGCTTTATTTGACTTCATTTGACTTCATTTGACTTCATTTGACTTTCATTTGACTTCATTTGACTTTAATTTGATTCAATTAGCTTTGTTGAATGCATTTGAGATTTATTTGATTCAATTAGTTTTGTTGAATGCATTTGAGATTTATTTGATTCAATTAGCTTTATTTGACTTTCATTTGATTCAATTAAGTTTTTTTGACTTCATTTGACTTTAATTTGATTCAATTAGCTTTGTTGAATGCATTTGAGATTTATTTGATTCAATTAGCTTTGTTGAATGCATTTGAGATTTATTTGATTCAATTAGCTTTATTTTACTTCATTTGACTTTCATTTGATTCAATTAGCTTTGTTTGACTTCATTTGACTTTAATTTGATTCAATTAGCTTTGTTGAATGCATATTAGTTTTATTTGATTCAATTAGCTTTGTTGAATGCATTTGAGTTTCATTTCATTCAATTAGCTTTGTTGAATGCATTTGAATTTTCTTTGATTCAATTAGCTTTGTTGAATGCATTTGAGTTTTATTTGATTCAATTAGCTTTCTTTGACTTCATTTGACTTTCATTTGACTCAATTAGCTTTGTTTGACTTCATTTGACTTTAATTTGATTCAATTAGCTTTGTTGAATGCATTTGAGTTTCATTTGACTCAATTTGCTTTACTGAATGCATTTGCGTTTCACTTTCTTCAATAAGTTTTTTTGACTTCATTTGACTTGAATTTGATTCAATTAGCTTTGTTGAATGCATTTGAGATTTATTTGATTCAATTAGCTTTGTTGAATGCATTTGAGTTTCATTTGATTCAATTAGCTTTGTTGAATGCATTTGAGTTTATTTGATTCAATTAGCTTTGTTGAATGCATTTGACTTTAATTTGATTCAATTAGCTTTGTTGAATGCATTTGAGTTTCATTTGATTCAATTTGCTTTGTTGAATGCATTTGAGTTTCATTTGATTCAATTAGCTTTACTGAATGCATTTGAGTTTCATTTTCTTCAATAAGTTTTGTTTGACTTCATTTGACTTTAATTTGATTCAATTAGCTTTGTTGAATGCATTTGAGATTTATTTGATTCAATTAGCTTTGTTGAATGCATTTGAGATTTATTTGATTCAATTAGCTTTATTTGACTTCATTTGACTTTCATTTGATTCAATTAGCTTTGTTTGACTTCATTTGACTTTAATTTGATTCAATTAGCTTTGTTGAATGCATTTGAGATTTATTTGATTCAATTAGCTTTGTTGAATGCATTTGAGATTTATTTGATTCAATTAGCTTTGTTGAATGCATTTGAGATTTATTTGATTCAATTAGCTTTATTTGACTTCATTTGACTTTCATTTGATTCAATTAGCTTTGTTTGACTTCATTTGACTTTAATTTGATTCAATTAGCTTTGTTGAATGCATTTGAGATTTATTTGATTCAATTAGCTTTGTTGAATGCATTTGAGTTTCATTTGATTCAATTAGCTTTGTTGAATGCATTTGAGTTTATTTGATTCAATTAGCTTTGTTGAATGCATTTGACTTTAATTTGATTCAATTAGCTTTGTTGAATGCATTTGAGTTTCTGATACGAAATCGTATATGAAAATGTAACCTAAGCTCGATAAGCTTTACTCACTTATTTATGCTTAAGGATTCTAAATCGGTTTTGAAGTTTATCTTACTTAGAAACTGATTTAGGAGGTTTTTGAGAGTGGATTTAATTAGTTTAAACTCACTAATTATATTAACTCTCTCTTAAATTAAGTTTAACTCACTTAACTCAAGGGTTTCGAAATTAAGATCACTTCTTAATTGCAAGAGGAATTTCGGATTTTTCAATCTCCAAAAAAACCGAATAAACACAATGTTTAATTCAAAACTAAAACTGACCTTTCATTCATGATCACCAATACATATATATTACAAGCTAATCAATCTCAAAAAGATCTAAGTACCAAAGTGATTAAACAAAGCAATTAAACAACAAAGATCTCTTAATCCAACAAAGATGTAAGAAGGAATAGTGTTGTTGTGTGTTTTGTTGACTTTGGGGCAAGGTGGGACGGTTTTCATCACCAAGTGGGGGGGCTTGTCTTAGCTTGCAAGGAAAGCTTCAAGATATCTTTAAGAACCCCTTTTCACACGTCCCAAGTGATGCGAAATGAGACTCCTCTCACGTGTGTTTAGGAGACCCACTAACAGCGGAAACAATCGAACGATGGATATAGACTTTTAGTCGAAAGAATCACTCTTAAAACTAAAAGAATTGTGTTTACTTAAGCTTGATAAGCTTCACTCACTTACTTCCACTTAAGGGTTCTAAATCGATTAGAGGCTTCACTCACCTAGAAACCGATTTAGGAGGGTTTTGAGAGTAATTCAATTAGCTTCACTCACTAATTATCCTAACTCTCTCTTAGGTTAAGTTTACTCACTTAACTCAAGGATTTCAAGATTAAGATCACTTCTTAATCACAAGAGGAAATTTCGGGTTTGCACTCCAAAAGTTCGAATAAGCACAATGCTCAAGTTTAACAACAAAATCTGATTTTTATTTATGATCACCATTACATATATATAGCAAAGAGCTAAAAAGGCTTAACAAATCAGCCATAAATATCTAATACACTAAGGTAATTAAACAAAGCAATTAAACAACAAATATCTCTTAATCCAACAAAGATGTAAGAAGGAATAGTGTTGTTGTGTGTTTTGTTGACTTTGGGGCAAGGAGGACCGGTTTTCATCACCAAGTGGGGGGCTTCTCTTAGCTTGCAAGTAAAGCTCCAAAAGATCTCCAAGAGTTCCCTTTACACGTCCCAAGTGTAATTCACGTCCCTAAGCATGGTTCGTCCCATATTACAACTTAAACTAAACAAAATATACTCGGTTTTACAAAACCGCAAAACTGATCCAGAATTGACGTCTCAATTGAAAGGCTACTGCAACTTCGTTTCTTCATGAAATCTCACCAAATTTTGTAGGATGAAACTTCAAGATGTTAGAAATCCAACAAAAAAAGAATCACTGGAAAATGATTTGTAGATTTCTCACAATAACCAAAACGATTTCGCTGCGCCAGAATCTCCGGTTGAACGTGAACGTCTTCACTTCTGTTCTATTTCTACTTAACTAATTATTACAAAAAAACTAATTAAGATTAGTACTTAGCTAAACTTCTAACAAGTGATCCTAATCCATGATATGAGCCATATCCAACGGATCTTGTTAGGTAGAATAGGTGATACTAAATCAGGGTTAAGGATGATCATGTAAGCCATCCTTAATAATCTTGGTACCTTCCCATTTCGTACCATTCTCTCTTTCTTCAAAAGAATTCGACCTCGAATTCTGTTGTTGGAGCTTGAAGGTTGTGCATAATCTTTCTTGTTCACCTCCATGCTCTTTAGAATTGGTGCTGCATCATTTTGTGGTGGTAGGGTTGGTGGTAGTTGTTCTATGACAACAACCTCCAATAAGACTTCCCTCAAATCAGGATTTTCTACCTCCACTCCCTCGTTTGTTTTTGCATCCAATTCATACATAATTGTGTTTTCTTCTTCTTCTTGTTCAGCACTAACTTCACTTTCTCCTTTCGATTGAAGCTTCTCTACTAATAGAGACACTTTCTTCTTGTGAAGTTTTTGCTTCTTATCTTCTTGCATTTGTTGCCTCAAGAATCGAACCTTTTGATTAGCTTCTTGCATCCGTGCAAAAATTTCAACTAGTTCATCCATATTAACAACAATACACTTATAGAAGTTCAAGATGAACTACTATTACAATGAATACAAACAGAAGAAAAAAAAAATATTCTGCCTAGAAACTGCCCAGAATTTTCACCCAAAATTCGAGCTTCAAACCCTAATCAAATCAACTTGAAATTGAATGAAATTTTGTCACAACGTATCCCTAGGTGTTATAAGCACTCGACCAAAATTTCATAAAAAAATAACAAACCAATTGATTGCAGTTTTTATTTTTCTAAAGCTGGTCCAGATTAATCCGGTTTTAGACCACTTAAGAAAAACACGCTGATTATGCTAGCAAATGACCACCAAAAGTTATGAAATTTTACAGGCCAAAACTAGACATAAAAATAACCACTTTCAACAAAAGAATCACCCAAAAACACGATCTGAGATGTGAGAACCTCGCGTTCAAAGTTACCTCAAAAAACTGTCTTTTACGGGTTGCTTCCTTTTGCTTCTTTTTTGTGGTTTTCCTTCTTCTCCAAGAACGTCTAAGTGCCAAGAGGACTTAGAGACTGCAGCTCTGATACCACTTGATGCGAAATGAGACTCCTCTCACGTGTGTTTAGGAGACCCACTAACAGCGGAAACAATCGAACGATGGATATAGACTTTTAGTCGAAAGAATCACTCTTAAAACTAAAAGAATTGTGTTTACTTAAGCTTGATAAGCTTCACTCACTTACTTCCACTTAAGGGTTCTAAATCTGATTAGAGGCTTCACTCACCTAGAAACTGATTTAGGAGGGTTTTGAGAGTAATTCAATTAGCTTCACTCACTAATTATCCTAACTCTCTCTTAGGTTAAGTTTACTCACTTAACTCAAGGATTTCAAGATTAAGATCACTTCTTAATCACAAGAGGAAATTTCGGGTTTGCACTCCAAAAGTTCGAATAAGCACAATGCTCAAGTTTAACAACAAAATCTGATTTTTATTTATGATCACCATTACATATATATAGCAAAGAGCTAAAAAGGCTTAACAAATCAGCCATAAATATCTAATACACTAAGGTAATTAAACAAAGCAATTAAACAACAAATATCTCTTAATCCAACAAAGATGTAAGAAGGAATAGTGTTGTTGTGTGTTTTGTTGACTTTGGGGCAAGGAGGACCGGTTTTCATCACCAAGTGGGGGCTTCTCTTAGCTTGCAAGTAAAGCTCCAAAAGATCTCCAAGAGTTCCCTTTACACGTCCCAAGTGTAATTCACGTCCCTAAGCATGGTTCGTCCCATATTACAACTTAAACTAAACAAAATATACTCGGTTTTACAAAACAGCAAAACTGATCCAGAATTGACGTCTCAATTGAAAGGCTACTGCAACTTCGTTTCTTCATGAAATCTCACCAAATTTTGTAGGATGAAACTTCAAGATGTTAGAAATCCAACAAAAAAAGAATCACTGGAAAATGATTTGTAGATTTCTCACAATAACCAAAACGATTTCGCTGCGCCAGAATCTCCGGTTGAACGTGAACGTCTTCACTTCTGTTCTATTTCTACTTAACTAATTATTACAAAAAAACTAATTAAGATTAGTACTTAGCTAAACTTCTAACAAGTGATCCTAATCCATGATATGAGCCATATCCAACGGATCTTGTTAGGTAGAATAGGTGATACTAAATCGGGGTTAAGGATGATCATGTAAGCCATCCTTAATAATCTTGGTACCTTCCCATTTCGTACCACCAAGTATGGTTCGCAACCCCAAGCATGGTTCGACCAATTTACACTTACGCTAAACAAAATAATTCCGGGTTTACAAAAACCGAAAATTACAAAAACGTTAATTAAACTAACTAGCTTAATTAACTTCCTTTCCTTTGTTGCTCAACATGATTAAACTAGTACTAATCTTTAAACCGTGAATCTCTCCTTTATTGTGATTGAGATTAGTACTTAGTAGAATTTCGGAATTAGCAACCGATTTCGTATCATCCTCTCCTTCTTCAAAAGGAATTGTCCTCAATTCTTGCACATCTTCATCTTCTAAATAGGGGATAAGTCCCCTACGTTGAATGTTGCCACGCCATAGTCTCCGGAAGGTCTATCTTGTAAGCATTGTCTCCATAACGTTCAAGAACCTTGAAAGGTCCTTCAGCTCGGGGCATGAGTTTATGCTTTCTTTTACTTGGAAACCTCTCCTTCCTCAAGTGAATCCACACCAAATCTTCCGAGCAAACAACCTCGGTTTCCGACTTTTGTTTGCTTTCTTTTTGTACATCTCATTTGTCTTCTCGATATTGGTGCGTATTTCTTTGTGAACTTTCACCATTGTTTCAGCTTGTTGCCTAGCATCTCCATGGACATAAGAGTCTTTAGGCAACGAAATAAGATCAATAGGTACATACGGATTTACCCCATATACCACTTCGAACGGTGAATGTTTTGTTGCAAAAGTTGGAGTTCTATTGTAAGCAAACTCCGCATGGCATAACTTGACATCCCAATCCTTTCCCGTCTTGCTCACTAAGCCCCTTAACAAGGTGCCTAGAGTTCGATTGGTCACTTCGGTTTGACCATCTGCTTGTTTGGGGGTGATGTGAAGTACTAAACAAAGCAACTTAGTACCCATCATCCTCCATAGGGACCTCCAAAAATGACTCAAAAACTTACTATCTCGATCCGAGACAATAGTTCTTGGCACTCCATGCAAGCGAACAATTTCCACTGAAATATAAACAAGAAACATTAATAGCATCTTCCGTTTTGTGACAAGGCACGAAATGTGCCATTTTTGAGAAACGGTCCACTACCACCATGACCGAATCCTTCCCTCTTTGTGTCCTAGGAAGAGCCACAATGAAATCCATACCGACATCCTCCCATGGTCTCTCCGGTGTTGGTAAAGGAGTGTACAACCCCTTATGGAACGTGCTTTTAGCCCTTTGACAAACACCACAACGAGCCAAAACAGCATGTACTTCTTTGATCATATGAGGCCATGAGAAATGTTCTTGTAACAACTCTAGAGTCTTACTAACGCTAAAATGTCCAGCCAACCCACCTCCATGAGCTTCTCTAATTAACAAATCACGAACGGGACATTTAGGAACACAAAGTTTGTTCCCTTTAAACAAAAACCCTTCCATTTGATGATAATGGTCTTTTGGACCATCCTTGGTAGCCACGAACAGGTCACGTGTCTCCTCATCAAGAACATAGAATTCCTTAATCAACTCAAACCCAAGTACCTTGGAATCCACCATGTTAAGCAATACGTGTCTCCGTGATAAAGCATCAGCTACAATGTTGGCTTTTCCGGCCTTATACTTGGCAACAAAATTGAAAGATTGTAAGAATTCTACCCATTTAGCATGACGAGCACTAAGCTTATGTTGGCCATGAATATATTTCAACGATTCATGATCAGAGTGGAGAACAAAAGCTTGTGGTCGCAAATAGTGACTCCAATGATTAAGAGCTCTAACCATGGCATAAAACTCTTTATCATACGTGGAATAATTCAACTTGGCCTGATTTAGTTTCTCGCTAAAATAAGCAATAGGTTTGCCACATTGAATTAAAACAGCCCCAATACCCGTTCCACTTGCATCACACTCAACTTCAAATGGTTTTGCAAAATCGGGTAAAGCTAGGATAGGCGTTTTACACATTTTCTCCTTTACAAGTTCAAACGCCTTTTGAGCTGCGTCACTCCATACAAATTTTCCATGTTTAGTGCATTCGGTTATAGGAGCTAATAAAGTGCTGAAATTATTTATAAATCTCCTATAAAAAGAAGCTAAACCATGAAAAGATCTCACCTCGGTGATAGTTGTGGGAACCGGCCAAGAAGAAATTGCTTCTACTTTGGATGGATCCACCTTCACCCCCTCATCGAAAATGATGAAACCAAGGAAGCCAATCTCCCTTTGCATAAACGTGCACTTTTCAAGCTTTCCATACGGTTTTTGCTCTTTTAGAACTTCGAACAATTGTTGCAAATGATCTAAATGATCCTCCTTGTTAGCACTATAGACAAGAATATCATCCAAATACACAACCACGAACTTTCCCAAAACGGCCTAAGTACTTCATTCATCAATCTCATGAACGTACTAGGGGCATTTGTGAGACCAAATGGCATAACCAGCCATTCATACAACCCATACTTCGTTTTGAAAGCCGTCTTCCACTCATCTCCCTCTCTCATGCATATTTGGTGGTATCCACTTCTCAAATCAATTTTCGAAAACAAATTGGATCCACTTAGCTCATCTAACATGTCATCTAACCTAGGGATGGGAAATCGTATTTGATGGTTATATTGTTCACAGCACGGCTATCAATACACATCCTCCATGTTCGTCTTTTTTGGCACAAGTAAAGCCGAACGACGACATGGACTTTTACTCTCTCTCACGTAGCCTTTCTTCATCAATTCACCGATTTGGCTTTGTAACTCCTCACTTTATTTGGGATTGCATCTATAGGAAGGTTTATTTGGAAGTGGTGCTCCGGGAATGAGATCAATTTGATGCTCAATTCCACGTTTAGGGGGTAGGCCATTTGGTAGGTCATTAGGAAACACGTCTCCAAATCCCTCCAATAACTCCCTCAAATCTGAATCTTCAACTTCCATTCCCTCGTTCACCTCCTTAGCAACTAGAACATACACGATCCGATTTGTTCCCAACTCCCTCTCGAATCTTTTTCTCCCTAAAAACACACTACCACTCACGAGGTTCTTTTTTGGCTTAGGTGTTGTGTCTCGTATTTTTGAAGGGGGCAATGGTAATAAGGTTTTGGTTTTGCCATTCTTGTTTACCTTATACACATTCGAACAACCATCATGCATTACTTTTCGATCAAATTGCCACGGTCTACCAAGTAGAATATGGCACGCAATCATAGGAATTACATCACATAGAATTTCATCTTCATAATTTCCAATGGAAAACGTGATTAAAACTCTATTCTTCACCCTTACTTCACTATCATCATCTAACCATTTCAGTTTATAAGGATGTGGATGTTTAGTAGTAGGTAATGCTAACTTCTCTACAAGTTCGATTGAAGCTACATTTGTACAACTACCACCATCAATGATTAACGTGCATAGCTTCTTATTCACTAAGCATTTCGAATGAAAAATGGTTTCTCTTTGTTCCTCATTTTCAGCCACGACATTAGAGTACAAGGATCTCCTAAGAACCAACATTTCACCCTCCATTTCCGGATTACACACGTCCTCATCACTTTCGTTACCTAAATCGATTTATCATGTTGCCTTTCTAAGAGGTATATCCTCTCCAATTCGTCTATCTCCTCTATGTCCCTTATAGTCATGACTCTTTTTGTAGGACAAGTCGATTGGTAATGACCATAACCTTGACACTTAAAACATTTAACTTTAAAGGCTTTGTCATCTACCACTTTCTCCTTCTCTTTCGGAATGAAATCTGATTTTTTGTTCTTATCAAAGTTGCTAGTACTAGTATTAGCTTTAAAAGTACTAAAAGGCTTTGAATAAGACTTACTTGTTGTTGCTTTCTTCTTTTGGCTGTCAATTTTGAGAGCCACTTTGCAAGCCTCGTCGAAAGAAAGGTATGGGTACACCTCAACTTTCTCACGCACATCCTCATTTAGGCCTCCTAAGAATCTGCCCAATTTTTGCTCCTCCATTTCTTCTATTTCACAAACAATGGAAAGCTTTTCGAATTCCTTGATGTACTCATCCATGGACGTGGTGCCTTGTTTGAGTGTGGACCATCTAACATACTGATTTTGCTTGTAGTTAGTTGGAACAAAACGCTTCCGTAATTGCTTCTTTAATTTATCCCAAGTAGCAATCTTGGATTTGTTCTCCTTCACCCTTTGCCTCTTCAAGCCTTCTAACCAAATGGATGCATATTTGGTTAGTTTCAAAACAGCAACCTTGTATTTCTTATCATTCGGAGTGTCTTTGTAATCAAAAAACGCTCCAAAGAACGTTCCCATTCAATGTATAATTCCGGATCACTAGCTCCGTCAAAATCCGGAACTTCGATTTTCAAACCCCTATCATCGCCCTAGAACTCCTTTCTTCCTCATTGGGTTTCTTCTTAAACAATTCTAAGGTTATCTTTGCCATCATGTCGTGTAATGCTTCGTTTTGCTTAGCTAGAGCTTCTAGCATCGCATCTCTTCTAGCATTATCATCTCTTTCCTCGTCCATTTCGAAACTTAGCTCTTGATACCACTTGATACGAAATCGTATATGAAAATGTAACCTAAGCTCGATAAGCTTTACTCACTTATTTATGCTTAAGGATTCTAAATCGGTTTTGAAGTTTATCTTACTTAGAAACTGATTTAGGAGGTTTTTGAGAGTGGATTTAATTAGTTTAAACTCACTAATTATATTAACTCTCTCTTAAATTAAGTTTAACTCACTTAACTCAAGGGTTTCGAAATTAAGATCACTTCTTAATTGCAAGAGGAATTTCGGATTTTTCAATCTCCAAAAAAACGAATAAACACAATGTTTAATTCAAAACTAAAACCGATCTTTCATTCATGATCACCAATACATATATATTACAAGCTAATCAATCTCAAAAAGATCTAAGTACCAAAGTGATTAAACAAAGCAATTAAACAACAAAGATCTCTTAATCCAACAAAGATGTAAGAAGGAATAGTGTTGTTGTGTGTTTTGTTGACTTTGGGGGCAAGGTGGGACGGTTTTCATCACCAAGTGGGGGGGCTTGTCTTAGCTTGCAAGGAAAGCTTCAAGATATCTTTAAGAACCCCTTTTCACACGTCCCAAGTATGGTTCGCAACCCCAAGCATGGTTCGACCAATTTACACTTACGCTAAACAAAATAATTCCGGGTTTACAAAAACCGAAAATTACAAAAACGTTAATTAAACAAACTAGCTTAATTAACTTCCTTTCCTTTGTTGCTCAACATGATTAAACTAGTACTAATCTTTAAACCGTGAATCTCTCCTTTATTGTGATTGAGATTAGTACTTAGTAGAATTTCGGAATTAGCAACTGATTTCGTATCAGTTTCATTTGATTCAATTAGCTTTGTTGAATGCATTTGAGTTTCATTTGATTATATTAGCTTTGTTGAATGCATTTGAGTTTCATTTGACTCAATTAGCTTTGTTGAATACATTTGAGTTTCATTTGATTCTATTAGCTTTGTTTGACTTCATTTGACTTTAATTTGATTCAATTAGCTTTGTTGAATGCATTTGAGTTTCATTTGATTCAGTTAGCTATACTGAATGCATTTAAGTTTCATTTTCTTCAATAAGTTTTGTTTGACTTCATTTGACTTTAATTAGCTTTGTTCAGCTTTGTTGAATGCATTTGAGTTTCATTTGATTCAATTAGCTTTGTTGAATGCATTTGAGTTTCATTTGATACAATTAGCTTTGATTGACTTCATTTGACTTTAATTTGATTCAATTAGCTTTGTTGAATGCATATTAGTTTTATTTGATTCAATTAGATTTGTTGAATGCATTTGAGTTTCATTTCATTCAATTAGCTTTGTTGAATGCATTTGAATTTTCTTTGATTCAATTAGCTTTGTTGAATGCATTTGAGTTTTATTTGATTCAATTAGCTTTCTTTGACTTCATTTGACTTTCATTTGATTCAATTAGCTTTGTTTGACTTCATTTGACTTTAATTTGATTCAATTAACTTTGTTGAATGCATTTGAGTTTCATTTGACTCAATTAGCTTTACTGAATGCATTTGCGTTTCATTTTCTTCAATAAGTTTTTTTGACTTCATTTGACTTTAATTTGATTCAATTAGCTTTGTTGAATGCATTTGAGATTTATTTGATTCAATTAGCATTGTTGAATGCATTTGAGTTTCATTTGATTCAATTAGCTTTGTTGAATGCATTTGAGTTTATTTGATTCAATTAGCTTTGTTGAATGCATTTGAGTTTCATTTGATTAAATTAGCTTTGTTGAATGCATTTGAGTTTCATTTGATTCAATTAGCTTTACCGAATGCATTTGAGTTTCATTTTCTTCAATAAGTTTTGTTTAACTGCATTTGACTTTAATTTGATTCAATTAGCTTCGTTGAATGCATTTGAGATTTATTTGATTCAATTAGCTTTATTTGACATCATTTGACTTTCATTTGATTCAATTAGCTATGTTTGACTTCATTTGACATTAATTTGATTCAATTAGCTTTGTTGAATGCATATTAGTTTTATTTGATTCAATTAGCTTTGTTGAATGCATTTGAGTTTCATTTCATTCAATTAGCTTTGTTGAATGCATTTGAATTTTTTTTGATTCAATTAGCTTTGTTGAATGCATTTGAGTTTTATTTGATTCAATTAGGTTTCTTTGACTTCATTTGACTTTCATTTGACTCAATTAGCTTTCTTTGACTTCATTTGACTTTAATTTGATTCAATTAGCTTTGTTGAATGCATTTGAGTTTCATTTGACTCAATTAGCTTTACTGAATGCATTTGCGTTTCATTTTCTTCAATAAGTTTTTTTGACTTCATTTGATTTTAATTTGATTCAATTAGCTTTGTTGAATGCATTTGAGATTTATTTGATTCAATTAGCTTTGTTGAATGCATTTGAGTTTCATTTGATTCAATTAGCTTTGTTGAATGCATTTGAGTTTATTTGATTCAATTAGCTTTGTTGAATGCATTTGACTTTAATTTGATTCAATTAGCTTTGTTGAATGCATTTGAGTTTCATTTGATTCAATTAACTTTGTTGAATGCATTTGAGTTTCATTTGATTCAATTAGCTTTACTTAATGCATTTGAGTTTCATTTTCTTCAATAAGTTTTATTTGACTTCATTTGACTTTAATTTGATTCAATTAGCTTTGTTGAATGCATTTGAGATTTATTTGATTCAATTAGCTTTGTTGAATGCATTTGAGATTTATTTGATTCAATTAGCTTTGTTGAATGCATTTGAGATTTATTTGATTCAATTAGCTTTATTTGACTTCATTTGACTTTCATTTGATTCAATTAGCCTTGTTTGACTTTATTTGACTTTAATTTGATTCAATTAGCTTTGTTGAATGCATTTGAGATTTATTTGATTCAATTAGCTTTGTTGAATGCATTTGAGTTTCATTTGATTCAATTAGCTTTGTTGAATGCATTTGAGTTTATTTGATTCAATTAGCTTTGTTGAATGCATTTGACTTTAATTTGATTCAATTAGCTTTGTTGAATGCATTTGAGTTTCATTTGATTCAATTAGCTTTGTTGAATGCATTTGAGTTTCATTGGATTCAATAAGTTTTTTTGACTTCATTTGACTTTAATTTGATTCAATTAGCTTTGTTGAATGCATTTGAGATTTATTTGATTCAATTAGCTTTGTTGAATGCATTTGAGATTTATTTGATTGAATTAGCTTTGTTGAATGCATTTGAGATTTATTTGATTCAATTAGCTTTATTTGACTTCATTTGACTTTCATTTGATTCAATTAGCTTTGTTTGACTTCATTTGACTTTAATTTGATTCAATTAGCTTTGTTGAATGCATTTGAGATTTATTTGATTCAATTAGCTTTGTTGAATGCATTTGAGTTTCATTTGATTCAATTAGCTTTGTTGAATGCATTTGAGTTTATTTGATTCAATTAGCTTTGTTAAATGCATTTGACTTTAATTTGATTCAATTAGCTTTGTTGAATGCATTTGAGTTTCATTTGATTCAATTAGCTTTGTTGAATGCATTTGAGTTTCATTTGATTATATTAGCTTTGTTGAATGCATTTGAGTTTCATTTGACTCAATTAACTTTGTTGAATACATTTGAGTTTCATTTGATTCTATTAGCTTTGTTTGACTTCATTTGACTTTAATTTGATTCAATTAGCTTTGTTGAATGCATTTGAGTTTCATTTGATTCAGTTAGCTATACTGAATGCATTTAAGTTTCATTTTCTTCAATAAGTTTTGTTTGACTTCATTTGACTTTAATTAGCTTTGTTCAGCTTTGTTGAATGCATTTGAGTTTCATTTGATTCAATTAGCTTTGTTGAATGCATTTGAGTTTCATTTGATACAATTAGCTTTGATTGACTTCATTTGACTTTAATTTGATTCAATTAGCTTTGTTGAATGCATATTAGTTTTATTTGATTCAATTAGATTTGTTGAATGCATTTGAGTTTCATTTCATTCAATTAGCTTTGTTGAATGCATTTGAATTTTCTTTGATTCAATTAG
Organism: Beta corolliflora; assembly: GCA_947648045.1. Classification (NCBI taxonomy): domain Eukaryota; kingdom Viridiplantae; phylum Streptophyta; class Magnoliopsida; order Caryophyllales; family Amaranthaceae; genus Beta; species Beta corolliflora. The sequence continues at coordinate 579,888 of CANSZD010000107.1, read as the reverse complement.
CTTTGTTGAATGCATTTGAGTTTTATTTGATTCAATTAGCTTTCTTTGACTTCATTTGACTTTCATTTGATTCTGATACGAACACACTTCTAAAATAGGAATTGCGTTTACGATAGTTGAACAATTAACTAAAAGCCTCCACTTCAAGTTTATAATTCGGTTTATAACTAAGGAAATGAATCTCCACTCTCTTCCTCAATCACGGTTTTAATTAACAAAGAACGAGAATCTCCACTCTCGAATATGTCAATTAGGTTGACTTTCTCGTAGTTTGACCTCCCAAGAAAATCGTTTCAAAGATAGAATAAAAACCTCGGTTTTTAATCTTTAACACAACGTGTTTTAATTTGAAGCACAAAGCTTAAATTTCAATTATCAAAATCTGATTTTCATTTATGATCACCATTTGATATATATTACAAGCTAATCACTCCCAAAAGATCTAAGTACTTAAAAGATTAAACAAAGCAATAAACAACAAATATCTCTAATCTTCCAACAAAGGTGTAAGAGGAATAGTGTTGTTGTGTGTTTTGTTGACTAAAAGGGAAGGAGGGCCGGTTTTCCACACCAAGTGGATGGCCTCCCTTAGCTTGCAACACAAGCTCCATAAATATCTTCAAGGACCTCCTTTCACACGCCCCAAGTGTAGATCGCATCCCCAAGCATATTTCGTGGATATTACAACTTACGCTACGCAAAATAATTCCGGTTTTACAAAAACCGAAAATTACAAAAACCGTTAATTAAACTAACTCGATTAATTAACTTCCTTTCCTATGTTGCTCAACATGATTAAACTAGTACTAATCCTTAAACCGTGAATTTCTCCCTTGTTGTGATTGAGATTAGTACTTAGTAGAATTTCGGAACTAGCAACTAGTTTCGGATCATCCTCTCCTTCTTCAAAAGGAATTGTCCTCGGTTCTTGCACATCGTTATCTTCGAAATAGGGGGATAAGTCCCCTATGTTGAATGTGGCTGCCACGCCATAGTCTCCGGGAAGGTCTATTTTGTAAGCATTATTGCCGTAGCGTTCAAGAACCTTGAAAGGTCCTTCAGCTCGGGGCATGAGTTTATGCTTTCTTTTACTTGGAAACCTTTCCTTCCTCAAGTGTATCCACACCAAATCTCCCGGAGCAAACAACCTCGGTTTTCGGCCCTTGTTTGCTTTTTTTCTTGTACATTTCATTGGCCTTTTCGATGTTGGCGCGGATTTCTTTGTGAACCTTCACCATTGTTTCAGCTTGTTGCCTAGCATCCCCGTGGACATAAGAGTCCTTAGGCAACGAAATGAGATCAATAGGTACATACGGGTTTACCCCATATACCACTTCGAACGGTGAATGTCTTGTTGCAAAAGTGGGAGTCCTATTGTAAGCAAATTCCGCGTGGCATAGCTTGACATCCCAATCTTTCCCGGTCTTGCTCACTAAGCCCCTTAACAAGGTGCCTAGAGTTCGATTTGTCACTTCGTTTGACCGTCGGTTTGGGGGTGATGTGAAGTACTAAACAAGCAACTTAGTACCCATCATCCTCCACGGGGACCTCCAAAAATGACTCAAAAACTTGCTATCTCGATCCGAGACAATAGTTTTTGGTATTCCATGTAGACGGACAATTTCCACGAAATATAAACAAGAAACGTTAATAGCATCTTCTCGTTTTATGACAAGGCACAAAGTGTGCCATTTTTGAGAAACGGTCCACCACCACCATGACCGAATCCTTTCCTCTTTGCGTTCTCGAAGCGCAACGATGAAATCCATACTAATATCCTCCCAAGGCCTCTCCGTGCGGCAAAGGAGTATACAACCCCTTATGAAACGTGCTTTTGGCTCTTTGACAAACTCCGCAACGAGCCAAAACAGCGTGCACTTCCTTGATCATATGAGGCCAAGAAAAATGTTCTTGTAATAATTCCATGGTTTTGGCAACACCAAAATGGCCAGCCAAACCGCCACCATGAGCCTCTCTTATGAGCAAATCACGAACGGGACATTTGGGAACGCAAAGTTTGTTCCCTTTGAACAAGAACCCCTCCATTTGATGATAATGGTCTTTTGGACCATCTTTGGTAGCCTCGAACAGATCTCGTGTCCCCTCATCAAGAACATAAAATTCTTTAATTAGTTCAAACCCAAGTACCTTGGAATCCACCATATTAAGCAATACGTGTCTCCGAGATAAAGCATCAGCTACCACGTTAGCTTTCCCGGCCTTGTACTTGGCAACAAAGTTGAACGATTGTAAGAACTCTACCCATTTAGCATGCCGAGCACTAAGCTTATGTTGTCCATGAATATATTTCAGTGATTCATGATCGGAGTGAAGAACAAAAGCTTGTGGTCGTAAATAGTGACTCCAATGATTAAGAGATCTAACCATGGCGTAAAACTCTTTATCATAAGTGGAATAATTCAACTTAGCCTGATTTAATTTTTCGCTAAAATACGCAATAGGCTTGCCACATTGAATCAAAACAGCCCCAATACCCGTTCCACTTGCATCACACTCAACTTCAAATGGTTTTGCAAAATCCGGTAAAGCTAGGATAGGCGTTTTACACATTCTCTCCTTTACAAGCTCAAACGCCTTTTGAGCTGCGTCACTCCATTCAAATTTTCCATGTTTAGTGCATTCCGTTATAGGAGCTAATAAGGTGCTGAAATTGTTTATAAACCTCCTATAAAACGAAGCTAAACCATGAAAAGACCTCACCTCGGTGATAGTTGTAGGAACCGGCCAAGAAGAAATTGCTTCAACTTTGGATGGATCCACTTTCACCCCTTCATCCGAAATGATGAACCCAAGGAAGCCAATCTCTCGTTGCATGAACGTGCACTTTTCAAGCTTCCCATACAGTTTTTGTTCTCTCAAAACTTCGAACACTTGTTGCAAATGATTTAAATGATCATCCTTGTTAGCACTGAAAACAAGAATATCATCCAAATATACAACTACGAACTTTCCCAAAAATGGCCTAAGTACTTCATTCATTAATCTCATGAAAGTACTAGGGGCATTCGTGAGACCAAATGGCATAACCAGCCATTCATACAACCCATACTTCGTCTTGAAAGCCGTCTTCCACTCATCTCCCTCCTTCATGCATGATGCGAAATTGGACTCCTCTCACGTGTGTGTTTAGAAGACCCAAGAACACAATGCAGCGGAAAACGAACGAACAATGATATAGACTTTTAGTCGAAAGAAAATCTCTTAAAACTAAAAGAATTGGTTCAAACACAACTCAATGAAGAAATGTGTTTAGGATAGATTGAATTACCAAATAAAAGACTCCACTCAAAGTTAGTAATTCGGGTTTAATTAAGGAAGTGAATCTCCACTCTCAACCTTAATTAAGGGTTTTAACTAACAAATTATGAGAACCTCCACTCTCAAATCTGCTAATTGGGTTGAATTCTTGTAGTGTTACGTCCCAAGAAATTCGGTTCAAAGATAGAATAAAAACCTCGGTTTTTAGACTTTAAACACAACGTGTTTTTAAATAAGCACAAAGCTCAAGTTTTCAACAACAAAATCTCTCTTCCATTGATGAACCATATTACATATATATAGCAAAGAGCTAAAAAGGCTTAACAAATCAGCCATAAATATCTAATACACTAAGGTAATTAAACAAAGCAATTAAACAACAAATATCTCTTAATCCAACAAAGATGTAAGGGGTGAATAGTGTTGTTTGTGTGTTTTGTTGACTTTGGGGACAAAGGTGGCTGGTTTTCTCAAGCAAGTGGGGGGCTTCTCTTAGCTTGCAAGTAAAGCTCCAAAAGATCTCCAAGAGTTCCCTTTACACGTCCCAAGTATAATTTACGTCCCCAAGCATGGTTCGTCCCATATTACAATTTACGCTACACAAAATAATTTCCGGTTTTACAAAACCGTAAATTACAAAACCGTAATTAAGATTAGTACTTAGCTAAACTTCTAACAAGTGATCCTAATCCATGATATGAGCCATATCCAACGGATCTTGTTAGGTCGAATAGGTGATACTAAATCAGGGTTAAGGATGATCATGTAAGCCATCCTTAATAATCTTGGTACCTTCCCATTTCGTACCATTCTCTCTTTCTTCAAAAGAATTCGACCTCGAATTACAGTTGTTGGAGCTTGAAGGTTGTGCATAATCTTTCTTGTTCACCTCCATGCTCTTTAGAATTGGTGCTGCATCATTTTGTGGTGGTAGGGTTGGTGGTAGTTGTTCTATTACAACAACCTCCAATAAGACTTCCCTCAAATCAGGATTTTCTACCTCCACTCCCTCATTTGTTTTTGCATCCAATTTATACACAATTGTGCTTTCTTCTTCTTCTTGTTCAGCACTAACTTCACTTTCTCCTTTCGATTGAAGCTTCTCTACTAATAGAGACACTTTCTTCTTGTGAAGTTTTTGCTTCTTATCTTCTTGCATTTGTTGCCTCAAGAATCGAACCTTTTGATTAGCTTCTTGCATCCGTGCAAAAGCTTTAACTAGTTCATCCATATTAACAACAATACAACTTATAGAAGTTCAAGATGAACTACTATTACAATGAATACAAACAGAAGAAAAACAAAACATTCTGCCTAGAGACTGCCAAGAATTTTCACCAAAAATTCGAGCTTCAAAACCTAATCAAATCAACTTGAAATTGAATGAAATTTTGTCACAACGTAGCCCTAGGTGTTTTAAGCACTCGACCAAAATTTCATAAAAAAATAACAAACCAATTGATTGCAGTTTTTATTTTTCTAAAGCTGCTCCAGATTAATCCGGTTTTAGACCACTTAAGAAAAACACGCTGATTATGCTAGCAAATGACCACCAAAAGTTATGACATTTTACAGGCCAAAACTAGACATAAAAATAACCACTTTCAAAAAAAGAATCACCCAAAAACACGATCTGAGATGTGAGAACCTCGCGTTCAAAGTTACCTCAAAAAACTGTCTTTTACGGGTTGCTTTCTTTTGCTTCTTTTTTGTGGTTTTCCTTCTTCTCCAAGAACGTCTAAGTGCCAAGAGGACTTAGAGGCTGCAGCTCTGGTACCACTTGATGCGAAATTGGACTCCTCTCACGTGTGTGTTTAGAAGACCCAAGAACACAATGCAGCGGAAAACGAACGAACAATGATATAGACTTTTAGTCGAAAGAAAATCTCTTAAAACTAAAAGAATTGGTTCAAACACAACTCAATGAAGAAATGTGTTTAGGATAGATTGAATTACCAAATAAAAGACTCCACTCAAAGTTAGTAATTCGGGTTTAATTAAGGAAGTGAATCTCCACTCTCAACCTTAATTAAGGGTTTTAACTAACAAATTATGAGAACCTCCACTCTCAAATCTGCTAATTGGGTTGAATTCTTGTAGTGTTACCTCCCAAGAAATTCGGTTCAAAGATAGAATAAAAACCTCGGTTTTTAGACTTTAAACACAACGTGTTTTTAAATAAGCACAAAGCTCAAGTTTTCAACAACAAAATCTCTCTTCCATTGATGAACCATATTACATATATATAGCAAAGAGCTAAAAAGGCTTAACAAATCAGCCATAAATATCTAATACACTAAGGTAATTAAACAAAGCAATTAAACAACAAATATCTCTTAATCCAACAAAGATGTAAGGGGTGAATAGTGTTGTTTGTGTGTTTTGTTGACTTTGGGGACAAAGGTGGCTGGTTTTCTCAAGCAAGTGGGGGGGCTTCTCTTAGCTTGCAAGTAAAGCTCCAAAAGATCTCCAAGAGTTCCCTTTACACGTCCCAAGTATAATTTACGTCCCCAAGCATGGTTCGTCCCATATTACAATTTACGCTACACAAAATAATTTCCGGTTTTACAAAACCGTAAATTACAAAAACTGTAATTAAGATTAGTACTTAGCTAAACTTCTAACAAGTGATCCTAATCCATGATATGAGCCATATCCAACGGATCTTGTTAGGTCGAATAGGTGATACTAAATCAGGGTTAAGGATGATCATGTAAGCCATCCTTAATAATCTTGGTACCTTCCCATTTCGTACCAATGCATATTTGGTGGTATCCACTTCTCAAATCAATTTTCGAAAACAACTTGGATCCACTCAACTCATCTAGCATGTCATCTAATCTAGGGATGGGAACTCTGTACTTTATGGTGATGTTGTTCACAGCACGGCTATCAATACACATCCTCCATGAACCGTCTTTTTTTGGCACAAGCAAAGCCGGAACGGCACACGGACTCTTGCTCTCCCTCACGTAACCCTTGCCCATCAACTCACTGATTTGGCTTTGTAATTCTTCACTCTCTTTGGGATTACATCTATAGGAAGGCTTATTTGGAATTGGTGCTCCGGGAATGAGATCAATTTGATGTTCAATTCCACGTTTTGGGGGTAGGCCATTTGGTAGGTCATTAGGGAACACATCTCCAAACTCCTCCAACAACTCCCTCAAATGCGGATCCTCAACGTTCACTCCCTCATTCACCTCCTTGGCAACCAGAATATACACCAACTGATTTTCCTTCAACTCCCTCTCAAATCGTTTTCTCCCTAAGAACACGCCACTACACATCGGGTTTTCGTTTGGTGTTGGTTTTGTGTTTCGGATTTTTGAAGGAGGTAATGGTAGTAAGGTTTTGATTTTGCCATTCTTGTTCACCTTATACACATTCTTAAAACCATCATGCATCACCTTGCGATCAAATTGCCACGGTCTACCAAGTAGTATATGGCACGCAGTCATAGGGATTACATCACATAGAATTTCATCTTCATAATTTCCAATTGAGAATGTGATTAAAACTCTATTTTTTACCCTTACTTCACTATCATCATCTAGCCATTTCAGTTTATAAGGAATTGGATGTTTAGTCAAAGGTAATGCTAACTTCTCTACAAGTTCAGTTGAAGCTACATTAGTACAACTTCCACCATCTATGATCAAATTGCATAGTTTTTTTTTTTCACTAGGCATTTCGAATGAAAAATGGTCTCCCTTTGTTCCTCATTTTCGGCCACCACATTTGAGTATAAGGACCTCCCTAATCACTAAGGTTTCACCCTCCATTTCAGGATTGCACACGTCCTCCTCATCCTCACTTCCGTTTTTATCATGTTCCATCTCTAAAAGAGATTGTCTTTCCAACTCGTCTATTTCTGTTATATCTCTTAAGGTCATGATTCTTTTAGTCGGACAATTAGCTTGGTAATGACCATAGCCTTGACACTTAAAACATTTTACTTTTAAGGTTTTGTCATCTCCGACTTTCTCCTTGTCTTTCCTAGTGAAATCAGGTTTTTTGTTCTTATCAAGATTACTAGTACTAGGATTAACTTTAAAAGTACTAAATGGCTTGGAATAAGACTTACTTGCTACTGGTTTCTTCTTTTGGCTATCCATTTTGAGAGCCACTTTGCAAGCTTCATCGAATGTGAGGTATGGGAACACCTCTACTTTCTCACGCACCTCTTCATTTAGGCCTCCTAAGAACCGGCCTAACTTTTGCTCCTCCATTTCTTCGATTTCACAAACAATGGAAAGTTTCTCAAATTCCTTGATGTACTCGTCCATAGGCATGGCGCCTTGCTTGAGTGTGGACCATCTAACATACCGATTTTGTTTGTAGTTAGTTGGAACAAAACGTTTCCTCAATTGCTTCTTCAATTTTTCCCCAGTAGCAATCTTGGATTTGTTCTCCTTCACCCTTTGCCTCTTCAATCCTTCTAACCAAATGGATGCATATTTGGTTAGCTTCAATACAGCCACCTTGTATTTCTTGTCATTCGGAGTGTCTTTGTAATCAAAAAAACGCTCCAAAGAACGTTCCCATTCGATGTATAATTCCGGATCACTAGCTCCATCAAAATCCGGAACTTCGATTTTCAAACCCCTATCATCAGCCCTAGAACTCTTTTCTTCCTCATTGGGTTTCTTCTTAAACAATTCTAAGGTTATCTTTGCCATCATGTCGTGTAATGCTTCGTTTTGCTTAGCTAAAGCTTCTAGCATCGCATCTCGTCTAGCATTATCATTCATTTCATCGTCCATTTCGAACTCGGCTACGATACCACTTGATGCGAACACACTTCTAAAATAGGAATTGCGTTTACGATAGTTGAACAATAAACTAAAAGCCTCCACTTCAAGTTTATAATTCGGTTTATAACTAAGGAAATGAATCTCCACTCTCTTCCTCAATCACGGTTTTAATTAACAAAGAACGAGAATCTCCACTCTCGAATATGTCAATTAGATTGACTTTCTCGTAGTTTGACCTCCCAAGAAAATCGGTTCAAAGATAGAATAAAAACCTCGGTTTTTAATCTTTAACACAACGTGTTTTAATTTGAAGCACAAAGCTTAAATTTCAATTATCAAAAAAATCTCTTCTTCATTTATGATCACCATTACATATATATTACAAGCTAATCACTCCCAAAAGATCTAAGTACTTAAAAGATTAAACAAAGCAATAAACAACAAATATCTCTAATCTTCCAACAAAGGTGTAAGAGGAATAGTGTTGTTGTGTGTTTTGTTGACTAAAAGGGAAGGAGGGCCGGTTTTCCACACCAAGTGGATGGCCTCCCTTAGCTTGCAACACAAGCTCCATAAATATCTTCAAGGACCTCCTTTCACACGCCCCAAGTGTAGATCGCATCCCCAAGCATATTTCGTGGATATTACAACTTACGCTACGCAAAATAATTCCGGTTTTACAAAAACCGAAAATTACAAAAACCGTTAATTAAACTAGCTCGATTAATTAACTTCCTTTCCTATGTTGCTCAACATGATTAAACTAGTACTAATCCTTAAACCGTGAATTTCTCCCTTGTTGTGATTGAGATTAGTACTTAGTAGAATTTCGGAACTAGCAACTAGTTTCGGATCAGATTTGAGGCCCATGAAAAGGAAGACAAGCCTAAGGCCTCATACAACAACAAATTTGGTGAAACTGCTTCCAAGGTCGGGTACGAAATGGGAAGGTACCAAGATTATTAAGGATGGCTTACATGATCATTCTTAACCCTGATTTAGTATCACCTATTCAACCTTACAAGATCCGTTGGATATGGCTCATATCATGGATTAGGATCACTTGTTAGAAGTTTAGCTAAGTACTAATCTTAATTACAGTTTTTGTAATTTACGGTTTTGTAAAACCGGAAATTATTTTGTGTAGCGTAAATTGTAATATGGGACGAACCATGCTTGGGGACGTGAATTATACTTGGGACGTGTAAAGGGAACTCTTGGAGCTTTACTTGCAAGCTAAGAGAAGCCCCCCCCCACTTGCTTGAGAAAACCAGCCACCTTTGTCCCCAAAGTCAACAAAACACACAAACAACACTATTCACCCCTTACATCTTTGTTGGATTAAGAGATATTTGTTGTTTAATTGCTTTGTTTAATTACCTTAGTGTATTAGATATTTATGGCTGATTTGTTAAGCCTTTTTAGCTCTTTGCTATATATATGTAATATGGTTCATCAATGAGAAGGAGATTTTTTGTTGTTGAAAACTTGAGCTTTGTGCTTATTCAAAAACACGTTGTGTTTAAAGTCTAAAAACCGAGGTTTTTATTCTATCTTTGAAACGAATTTCTTGGGGGGTAACACTACAAGAATTCAACCCAATTAGCAGATTTGAGAGTGGAGGTTCTCATAATTTGTTAGTTAAAACCCTTAATTAAGGTTGAGAGTGGAGATTCACTTCCTTAATTAAACCCGAATTACTAACTTTGAGTGGAGTCTTTTAGTTGGTAATTCAATCTATCCTAAACACATTTCTTCATTGAGTTGTGTTTGAACCAATTCTTTTAGTTTTAAGAGATTTTCTTACAACTAAAAGTCTATATCATTGTTCGTTCGTTTTCCGCTGCATCGTGTTCTTGGGTCTTCTATACACACACGTGAGAGGAGTCTAATTTCGCATCAAGTGGTATCAGAGCTGCAGCCTCTAAGTCCTCTTGGTACTTAGATGTTCTTGGAGAAGAAGGAAAACCACAAAAAAGAAGCAAAAGGAAGCAACCCGTAAAAGACAGTTTTTTGAGGTAACTTTGAACGCGAGGTTCTCACATCTCAGATCATGTTTTTGGGTGATTCGTTTTTTGAAAGTGGTTATTTTTATGTCTAGTTTTAGCCTGTAAATTTTCATAACTTTTGGTGGTCATTTGCTAGCATAATCAGCGTGTTTTTCTTAAGTGGTCTAAAACCGGATTAATCTGGACCAGCTTTAGAAAAATAAAAACTGCAATCAATTGGTTTCTTATTTTTTTATGAAATTTTGATCGAGTGCTTAAAACACCTAGGGTTACGTTGTGACAAAATTTCATTCAATTTCAAGTTGATTTGATTAGGGTTTGAAGCTCGAATTTTTGGTGAAAATTCTGGGCAGTCTCTAGGCAGAATGTTTTGTTTTTCTTCTGTTTGTATTCATTGTAATAGTAGTTCATCTTGAACTTCTATAAGTTGTATTGTTGTTAATATGGATGAACTAGTTAAAGCTTTTGCACGAATGCAAGAAGCTAATCAAAAGGTTCGATTCTTGAGGCAACAAATGCAAGAAGATAAGAAGCAAAAACTTCACAAGAAGAAAGTGTCTCTATTAGTAGAGAAGCTTCAATCGAAAGGAGAAAGTGAAGTTAGTGCTGAACAAGAAGAAGAAGAAAACACAATTATGTATGAATTGGATGCAAAAACAAACGAGGGAGTGGAGGTAGAAAATCCTGATTTGAGGGAAGTCTTATTGGAGGTTGTTGTCATAGAACAACTACCACCAACCCTACCACCACAAAATGATGCAGCACCAATTCTAAAGAGTATGGAGGTGAACAAGAAAGATTTTGCACAACCTTCAAGCTCCAACAACAGAATTCGAGGTCGAATTCTTTTGAAGAAAGAGAGAATGGTACGAAATGGGAAGGTACCAAGATTATTAAGGATGGCTTACATGATCATTCTTAACCCTGATTTAGTATCACCTATTCTACCTAACAAGATCCGTTGGATATGGCTCATATCATGGATTAGGATCACTTGTTAGAAGTTTAGCTAAGTACTAATCTTAATTACAGTTTTTGTAATTTACGGTTTTGTAAAACCGGAAATTATTTTGTGTAGCGTAAATTGTAATATGGGACGAACCATGCTTGGGGACGTGAATTATACTTGGGACGTGTAAAGGGAACTCTTGGAGCTTTACTTGCAAGCTAAGAGAAGCCCCCCCACTTGCTTGAGAAAACCAGCCACCTTTGTCCCCAAAGTCAACAAAACACACAAACAACACTATTCACCCCTTACATCTTTGTTGGATTAAGAGATATTTGTTGTTTAATTGCTTTGTTTAATTACCTTAGTGTATTAGATATTTATGGCTGATTTGTTAAGCCTTTTTAGCTCTTTGCTATATATATGTAATATGGTTCATCAATGAGAAGGAGATTTTTTGTTGTTGAAAACTTGAGCTTTGTGCTTATTCAAAAACACGTTGTGTTTAAAGTCTAAAAACCGAGGTTTTTATTCTATCTTTGAAACGAATTTCTTGGGGGGTAACACTACAAGAATTCAACCCAATTAGCAGATTTGAGAGTGGAGGTTCTCATAATTTGTTAGTTAAAACCCTTAATTAAGGTTGAGAGTGGAGATTCACTTCCTTAATTAAACCCGAATTACTAACTTTGAGTGGAGTCTTTTAGTTGGTAATTCAATCTATCCTAAACACATTTCTTCATTGAGTTGTGTTTGAACCAATTCTTTTAGTTTTAAGAGATTTTCTTACAACTAAAAGTCTATATCATTGTTCGTTCGTTTTCCGCTGCATCGTGTTCTTGGGTCTTCTATACACACACGTGAGAGGAGTCTAATTTCGCATCAAAGGCCAATGCGGTTTCTTCTTATTCGAAGTGGTTTGAGGAACCAAAGAAAGACAATCTGACCGAGGAAACTAAAGGCGATAAGACGAAGGTTTTTGTGCTAAAAGAGAAGTTTGAGGAGATGAGAAAGTGCTTTAAGTGTCAAGGGCGTGGACACATAGCAAGGAAGGCTCTCACTATGAGGCAAGACTTGGAGTTACAAGAGGAAGAGGAGCTTTATGAGTTTGTTCCGGAGGAGATGCATATAGTAGGAGAGGAGGAAGAGGAGGATGCCTTTACGGAGGATGATTTGAGGTTGATTGGGTTTGTGAGGCGTGCACTACATATAGATCACACTCCTAGCAAGGAGAAAAGGGAGAATCTTTTCCATACTAGATGCAAGGTAGGCGTGCACTACATGTGGTTTGAAGTTGGAGGATTACACGGGGGATATCAGCCATGAGGAGTTGTTGGAATGGATTCGACAATTGGAGAAGGTATGTGATTATAGAGGCTTCGATGACAAGAAACGATTCAAGATAGCCTCGATAAGACTAACCAAGAATGCTGGTATTTGGGTTGAGAGTTTGAAGGCTAAGCGTGCCAAGAAGGGCAAGGAGAAGCTTTGTAGTTAGGTGAAATTATCGGAGAAACTTAAAGAGAAGTTCTTGCCAAGCGACTATGAACAAAGGAAATACATAAAGCTCACAACTTTGAGCCAAGATATGCTTAGTGTTCATGAATACACAATGGAGTTTGACAAATTGTGTCTTGTGTGTGATTTGGAGGAGAAAGAATCCATGAAAATTGTGAGGTAGATCAAAGGCTTGAATAGGCATATTGCAAAGAAGGTGGAGGTGTCCACATGCCATACGTTTGATGATGTGACGAAGTTGGCTGTGAGATTTGAGGCCCATGAAAAGGAAGACAAGCCTAAGGCCTCATACAACAACAAATTTGGTGCAACTGCTTCCAAGGTCAATGCGGTTTCTTCTTATTCGAAGTGGTTTGAGGAACCAAATAAAGACAATCTGACCGAGGAAACTAAAGGCGATAAGACGAAGGTTTTTGTGCTAAAAGAGAAGTTTGAGGAGACGAGAAAGTGCTTTAAGTGTCAAGGGCGTGGACACATAGCAAGGAAGGCTCTCACTATGAGGCAAGACTTGGAGTTACAAGAGGAAGAGGAGCTTTATGAGTTTGTTCCGGAGGAGATGCATATAGTAGGAGAGGAGGAAGAGGAGGATGCCTTTACGGAGGATGATTTGAGATTGATTGGGTTTGTGAGGCGTGCACTACATGTAGATCACACGCCTAGCAAGGAGAAAAGGGAGAATCTTTTCCATACTAGATGCAAGGTAGGCGTGCACTACATGTGGTTTGAAGTTGGAGGATTACACGGGGGATATCAGCCATGAGGAGTTGTTGGAATGGATTCGACAATTGGAGAAGGTATGTGATTATAGAGGCTTCGATGACAAGAAACGATTCAAGATAGCCTCGATAAGACTAACCAAGAATGCTGGTATTTGGGTTGAGAGTTTGAAGGCTAAGCGTGCCAAGAAGGGCAAGGAGAAGCTTTGTAGTTAGGTGAAATTATCGGAGAAACTTAAAGAGAAGTTCTTGCCAAGCGACTATGAACAAAGGAAATACATAAAGCTCACAACTTTGAGCCAAGATATGCTTAGTGTTCATGAATACACAATGGAGTTTGACAAATTGTGTCTTGTGTGTGATTTGGAGGAGAAAGAATCCATGAAAATTACGAGGTAGATCAAAGGCTTGAATATGCATATTGCAATGAAGGTGGAGGTGTCCACATACCTTACGTTTGATGATGTGAAGAAGTTGGCTGTGAGATTTGGGTTGAGAGTTTGAAGGCTAAGCGTGCCAAGAAGGGCAAGGAGAAGCTTTGTAGTTAGGTGAAATTATAGGAGAAACTTAAAGAGAAGTTCTTGCCAAGCGACTATGAACAAAGGCAATACATAAAGCTCACAACTTTGAGCCAAGATACGCCTAGTGTTCATGAATACACAATGGAGTTTGACAAATTGTGTCTTGTGTGTGATTTGGAGGAGAAAGAATCCATGAAAATTGTGAGGTAGATCAAAGGCTTGAATAGGCATATTGCAAAGAAGGTGGAGGTGTCCACATGCCATACGTTTGATGATGAGACGAAGTTGGCTGTGAGATTTGAGGCCCATGAAAAGGAAGACAAGCCTAAGGCCTCATACAACAACAAATTTGGTGCAACTGCTTCCAAGGCCAATGCGGTTTCTTCTTATTCGAAGTGGTTTGAGGAACCAAAGAAAGACAATCTGACCGAGGAAACTAAAGGCGATAAGACGAAGGTTTTTGTGCTAAAAGAGAAGTTTGAGGAGATGAGAAAGTGCTTTAAGTGTCAAGGGCGTGGACACATAGCAAGGAAGGCTCTCACTATGAGGCAAGACTTGGAGTTACAAGAGGAAGAGGAGCTTTATGAGTTTGTTCCGGAGGAGATGCATATAGTATGAGAGGAGGAAGAGGAGGATGCCTTTACGGAGGATGATTCGAGGTTGATTGGGTTTGTGAGGCGTGCACTACATGTAGATCACACGCCTAGCAAGGAGCAAAGGGAGAATCTTTTCCATACTAGATGCAAGGTAGGGGATAATACGTGCAACGTGATTATAGATAGTGGCTCTTGTACTAATGTTAGTGGCTGATGTGGTGTCGATGCTTAATTTAGCCATGAGGGAACATCCAAAGCCTTACAAACTTAGTTGGTTAGATGATAGCACTGGTATGAGGGTTAAGAAACAAGCTTTGATTGCGTTTTCCATAGGGGGATATAAGGATGAATTATGGTGTGATGTGTTGCCCATGAATGCGTGCCATCTATTGCTTGGAAGGCCATGGCAGTTTGATAGGAAGGTAATACATGAGGGGGAATCGAATGTATACTCGGTGTTGGTTGGTTCAAAGAGGGTACGTTAACACCCTTTAGCTCCTAATTCGGTAGCACCAAAACAAGCCTCAAAGTCACCAAGTTTGTTCCTTTCATCGAGGGAGTTTGAGAGAGAAGTAGAGGAGGAGTGTTGTGATTATGCATTGGTCATAAGGTACGCTGCTACAACTAACAAGGTACCTAGTGATGAGAGGTTGGAGGCTTTGATGAAGGAATTTAGTGATGTTTTTCCCGAGGAGTTGCCGCAAGGTTTACCACCCTTGAGGGGTATAGAACATGCCATAGACCTTGTGCCTGGATCCCCGTTACCAAACAAGCCTGCTTATAGGTGTGACCCCGTGGCATCAAGAGAATTGCAACGCCAAATAGAGGAGTTGATTGAGAGAGGGTACGTGAGGGAAAGCATGAGTCCATGTGCAACCCCTTTACTTCATCAAACGCCTTTTGAGCATGAGAGTTCCATGAAAACTCCCCTTTCTTTATCAAATTAGTAATAGGCGCCATGATTGTTGAGAAATTCCGGATGAACCTTCTATAAAAGGAAGCTAGGCCATGAAAGCTTCGACATTCATGAGCACTTGTAGGCGCCAACCATGAAGAAATTTCCTTGACTTTTTATAGCCATGAAAAGCAATACTAGGAACAAGAAAATCTCATTTTTCCATCTTTCCATACAATTTTTGCTCTCCTAATTTTTCGAACAAAGCTCTCAAATGAAGCAAATGAGACTCAACACTAGTATTATAAACAAGCATATCATCTAAATAGACAACAATGAACTTGTTACGAAAAGGACGTAGTACCTCATTCATAAGCCTCATAAAAGAACTTGGAGCATTGCAAAGGCAAAAGGGCATTACCATCCATTCATATAGACCTTATTTGGTCTTGAAAGCGGTTTTACATTCATTTCATTCACGTATTCTCATTTGATAGTAGCCACTCCTCAAGTCTATCTTCGAAAATATAGAAGCTCCATGTAACTCATCAAGCATGTCTTCCAATCTAGGCATAGGAAAACGGTACTTGATTGTGATGTTGTTGACGACTCTACTATCAATACACATTCTCCAAGTGCCATCTTTCTTTGGAACAAGCAAAGCTGGAACGACGCATGGACTTGTGCTTTCTCTTACATAGCCTCGATCAATCAACTCTTCAACTTGCCTTTGTAGCTCTTTAGAAGCTACGGGATCACACCTACACGCTGGTTTGTTTGGCAAAGGTGCGCCTGGTATAAGATCAATGGCATGATCAATGCCTCTCAAAGGTGGCAACCCTTGAGGTAAATCTTCCAGAAACACATCATCAAATTCGTTCAATAATGCTGCAAGTTTCAGATCTCTAGAAGAAACATCATTAGTCAAAGCATATTTAACACATAAAGCATAACAATTTCCTTCCAATTCTACCTCCTTTTCGAACTCCTTGCCGAAAAAACAAATTTTGTTTGTTTTCAACCACCTTCTTTGGTGCCATGGAACTAGGAGACAAAGGTACCAATCGAATCCTCTTAGACCCCATCAAAATCGAATACACATTGGTTTCCCCCTCATGGATAACCTTTCGATCAAATTGCCAAGGTCTACCAAGAAGAAGATGACAAGCACTCAAGGTAGAACATCACCCCACAACTCATCCTTGGAGCTTCCAATAGAAAACGAGACAAGTGCTTGCTTTTTCACAATCAAACCAGTTTTATCATCCAACCAACTCAACTTATATGGATTAGGATGATCTCTAACAATCAAATTCAGCTTAGAACCACATTAGAAGCCACCACATTAGTGCATGAACCACTATCAATAATCACATTGCATGTAAATTCGTCAATTCGACACCTAGTATTAAACAAGTTCTCTCTTTGATCATGATTAGGAGAATGATCAACATGCAAAGTTCTCCCTAACAACTCCAAGCATCCTAGACTCATCTTCGGCATATGCAACCTCATTCTCAACCTCATCCTCTTCCCCAGCACTTTCAAACACGAAATCATATGTTCTTTCCTCCTCTTCTATGGCTATGTATTGTTTCAAAGTTAGGGCTTTCCTACTAGGACAATTACAAGCAATATGACCCCTCGTTTGACACTTAAAACATTTTCTGGTTTCTTCCCACTTATCCTTAAAAATTACCATTTTAGGTCGTTCTCCCTTTTGTTCAATTTCTTTATTTTCAAAGGATTTAGAAGAAGAAGAAGGATAAAAAGATGAAGAAGTGGTTTTGTTGCTGCTGGTTTTCCCCCATATGATTTCTTTTCATCCAATTCATGACGTTCAAATTTTAGGGCTAAACGACATACATCATCAAAAGTGCTATAATTTGCAACATCAACCTTGCTAGCAATAGATTTAATAAGTCCATCAACAAACCTAGCAATCTTCTCTTGTTCGACTTCCTCCAGCATCACAAATCAAACATAACTTGTCAAATTCAACGATGTAATCATGTACACTTAACACATCTTGAGTCAACGAGTTCTTTCTCATGTATTGACTTTGGATGAAATGACTTGGAATAAACTTTTCATTCAATTTCTTCTTAAACTTAATCCAACTTTTAAGCTTAGGTTTTCCAAGTCTCGCCCTTTTTACCTTTAGACCCCCTAACCAAATTCCAGCATATTTAGTTAGTCTAATAATTGTGGCAATTTTAAACCGTTTTTCATCATCAAACCCATTATAATCACAAATTTTCTCAAGTTGACGAATCCATTCAAGCAAATCTTCGGGACAAGAATCACCAGTAAAGTCATCTAGTTTAATACCCCTATCATTATCATAAGTCGGGTTTTTCTTTTTCATTACCATATCAGCAAGAACTTTTTGAGCATTTTCAAAATTATCCGCTCTAACTTGTGCTTCTACTGGCATTTTAGCTATTTAGTCAACAAGACGTTTTAATTCCGCAAGTTCAGACATGATAACACAAGTAATATGCCACGCCAAAGAAGAAATAGCAATCCAAAAACCACACAAACCCCAACAAGGATCGAAACAACAACTAGAATTAACTAGAAGAAACACTTAGCAATGAAAATAGAATCCTTTCTATCCTCACCCTCCTGGAAAAATCTTATACCAACTGATATGATTGCACGTCCAATGTTGAAAGAGCAACCAAGAAATCCGAGCAAAGGAACTAGACTTGATCAATTTGCTAAGTCCGAAAAAACTGATCAAAGTAAACCGGATATGATAACTATAACAAACACTCCTGAATATTTTAGTTAACTCTTAATCTCACTCAAACCACTCCTGGAATTAAGTAGATTAAACACTAAGTAAATTAACACTCCTGAAAATTACTTAATGGCCGAAAATAATTGAAAACTGATATGATTGCACGTCCAAGATGGAAGAGCAACCAAGGAAATCCGAGCAAAGGAACTAGCTTGATCAACTAGTTAAGTCCAAAAAACTGATCAAAGTAACCCGGATATGATAACTATAACAAACACTCCTGAATATTTTAGTTAACTCTTAATCTCACTCAAACCACTCCTGGAATTGCGTATATTAAACAGTAAGTAAATTAACATTCCTGAAAATTACTTAATGGCCGAAAATAATTGAAAGCACAATTAATTTCAATAACAAGGTTTTTGTATTAATCACTCATGCTTTGAACGGTAGCATGGTGTATCGATTTATAACATTCGAAACTTGTCCTCAAAGGACTTACAAGAACCGAAAATCAGCCCCAAGTATCTTAGGAAATACAACCTAGCACCTTACATCATAATCCCTTGATTCTAGGAGAGAATAAAGGATAACTTAAGGAAACAACAAATCAGCCCCAAATCCCCTTACACGCCTAAATGAAATAAGGAAACTATTACAACTCAATGCCAACTTGCAAACTTGGAACACAAGGACACTAAAACACCCTAACTTGGCCGAATTATCACAAGATATTTTCGGACCACTTATTTGTTGAAATTAAAGACTTAATTAAAGATTAAAATTAACTAAGACTCTAGAAATGGTGTCACCTCATGCTTCATTAATCGAATCATCTTCCCACTTAATCATTGACACGAATGAGGAGTTTGAATTAAGCTTGAATCCAAATGCTTCAAGGACTAGACAAATAGGTTCCCCTTCATCAGTTGACTTAGGACCTTGACCTTGACCTTGACTTGTATCATTAACACAAATAATCTTCAATAATAAGGTTTTTGTATTAATCACTCATGCTTTGAATGGGAGCATGGTGTATCTATTTATTAAACTCGAAACTTGTCCTCCAAGGACTTACAAGGACCGAAAACCAGCTCAAGTAATTATGGAAATACAACCTAGCACCTTGCATCATAATCCCTTGATTCTAGGAGAGAATAAAGGAGAACTTAAGGAAACAACTAAATCAGCCCCAAATCCCCTTACACGCCTAAATGAAATAAGGAAACTATTACAACTCAATGCCAACTTGCAAACTTGGAACATAAGGACACTAAAACACCCTAACTTGGCTGAATTATCACAAGATATTTTCGGACCACTTATTTGCTGAAATTAAAGACTTAATTAAAAAATTAAAATTTACTAAGACTCTAGAAATGGTGCCAACTCATGCTTCATTGATCGAATCATCTTCCCACTTAAGCATTGACTCGAATGAGGAGTTTGAATTAAGCTTGAATCCAAATGCTTCAAGGACTAGACAAATAGTGATGCGAACACACTTCAAAATAAGAATTGCGTTTACGATAGTTGAACAATAAACTAAAAGCCTCCACTTCAAGTTTACAATTCAGTTATAACTAAGGAAATGAATCTCCACTCTCTTCCTCAATTACGGTTTTTAACTAACAAATTATGAGAATCTCCACTCTCGAATATGTTAATTAGTTTGACTTTCTCGTAGTTTGACCTCCCAAGAAAATCGTTTCAAAGATAGAATAAAAACCTCGGTTTTTAATCTTTAACACAACGTGTTTTAATTTGAAGCACAAAGCTTAAATTTCAATAATCAAAACTAAAACTTCATTTATGATCAAATTACATATATATATTACAAGCTAATCACTCCCAAAAGCTCTAAGTACTCAAAATATTAAACAAAGCAATAAACAACAAATATCTCTAATTTCCAACAAGGATGTAAGAGGAATAGTGTTGTTGTGTGTTTTGTTGACTAAAAGGGAAGGAGGGCCGGTTTTCCACACCAAGTGGATGGCCTCCCTTAGCTTGCAAGACAAGCTCCACAAATATCTTCAAGGACCTCCTTTCACACATCCCAAGTGTAGTTCGCATCCCTAAGCATATTTCGTGGATAATACAACTTACGCTACGCAAAATATTTCCGGTTTTACACAAACCGAAAATTACAAAAAACCGTTAATTAAACTAACTCGCCTAATTAACTACCTTTCCGATGTTGCTCAACATAATTAAACTAGTACTAATCCTTAAACCGTGAATTTCTCCCTTGTTGTGATTGAGATTAGTACTTAGTAGAATTTCGTCGGAACTAGCAACTAGTTTCGGATCATCCTCTCCTTCTTCAAAAGGAATTGTCCTCAATTCTTGCACATCGTTATCTTCAAAATAGGGGGGATAAGTCCCCTACGTTGAATGTGGCTGCCACGCCATAGTCTCCGGGAAGGTCTATTTTGTAAGCATTATTCCCGTAGCGTTCAAGAACCTTGAAAGGCCCTTCAGCTCGGGGCATGAGTTTATGCTTTCTTTTACTTGGAAACCTTTCCTTCCTCAAGTGTATCCACACCAAATCTCCCGGAGCAAACAACCTCGGTTTTCGGCCCTTGTTTGCTTTCTTCTTGTACATTTCATTGGCCTTTTCGATGTTGGCGCGTATTTCTTTGTGAACCTTCACCATTGTTTCAGCTTGTTGCCTAGCATCCCCGTGGACATAAGAGTCCTTAGGCAACGAAATGAGATCAATAGGTACATACGGGTTTACCCCATATACCACTTCGAACGGTGAATGTCTTGTTGCAAAAGTGGGAGTCCTATTGTAAGCAAATTCTCGCGTGGCATAGCTTGACATCCCAATCTTTCCCGGTCTTGCTCACTAAGCCCCTTAACAAGGTGCCTAGAGTTCGATTCGTCACTTCTGTTTGACCGTCAGTTTGGGGGTGATGTGAAGTACTAAACAGCAACTTAGTACCCATCATCCTCCACAGGGACCTCCAAAAATGACTCAAAAACTTGCTATCTCGATCCGAGACAATAGTTTTTGGTATTCCATGTAGACGGACAATTTCCCTGAAATATAAACAAGAAACGTTAATAGCATCTTCTGTTTTATGGCAAGGCACAAAGTGTGCCATTTTTGAGAAACGGTCTACCACCACCATGACCGAATCCTTTCCTCTTTGTGTTCTCGGAAGTGCAACAATGAAATCCATACTAACATCCTCCCAAGGTCTCTCCTGCATCGGCAAAGGAGTATACAACCCCTTATGGAATGTGCTTTTGGCTCTTTGACAAACTCCGCAACGAGCCAAAACAGCGTGCACTTCCTTGATCATATGAGGCCAAGAAAAATGTTCTTGTAATAATTCCATGGTTTTGGCAACGCCAAAATGGCCAACCAAACCGCCACCATGAGCCTCTCTTATAAGCAAATCACGAACGGGACATTTAGGAACGCAAAGTTTGTTCCCTTTGAACAAGAACCCCTCCATTTGATGATAATGGTCTTTTGGACCATCTTTGGTAGCCTCGAACGGATCTCGTGTCCCCTCATCAAGAACATAAAATTCTTTAATTAGTTCAAACCCAAGTACCTTGGAATCCACCATATTAAGCAATACGTGTCTCCGAGATAAAGCATCGGCTACCACGTTAGCTTTCCCGGCCTTGTACTTGGCAACAAAGTTGAACGATTGTAAGAACTCTACCCACTTAGCATGCCGAGCACTAAGCTTATGTTGTCCATGAATATATTTCGGTGATTCATGATCGGAATGAAGAACAAAAGCTTGTGGTCGTAAATAGTGACTCCAATGATTAAGAGATCTAACCATGGCGTAAAACTCTTTATCATAAGTGGAATAGTTCAACTTAGCCTGATTTAATTTTTCGCTAAAATATGCAATAGGCTTGCCACATTGAATCAAAACAGCCCCAATACCCGTGCCACTTGCATCACATTCAACTTCAAATGGTTTTGCAAAATCCGGTAAAGCTAGTATAGGCGTTTTACACATTCTCTCTTTTACAAGTTCAAACGCCTTTTGAGCTGCGTCACTCCATTCAAATTTTCCATGTTTAGTGCATTCCGTTATAGGAGCTAATAATGTCTTTGAAATGGTTTATAAACCTCCTATAAAACGACGCTAAACCATGAAAAGACCTCACCTCGGTGATAGTTGTAGGAACCGGCCAAGAAGAAATTGCTTCAACTTTGGATGGATCCACCTTCACCCCTCGCATCCGAAATGATGAACCCAAGGAAGCCGATCTCTCGTTGCATGAACGTGCACTTTTCAAGCTTCCCATACGGTTTTTGTTCTCTCAAAACTTCGAACACTTGTTGCAAATGATTTAAATGATCATCCTTGTTAGTACTGAAAACAAGAATATCATCCAAATATACAACTACGAACTTTCCCAAAAATGGCCTAAGTACTTCATTCATTAATCTCATGAAAGTACTAGGGGCATTCGTGAGACCAAATGGCATAACCAGCCATTCATACAACCCATACTTGGTCTTGAAAGCCGTCTTCCACTCATCTCCCTCCTTCATGCATATTTGGTGGTACCCACTTCTCAAATCAATTTTCGAAAACAACTTGGATCCACTCAACTCATCTAGCATGTCATCTAATCTAGGGATGGGAAATCTGTATTTTATGGTGATGTTGTTCACAAGACGGCTATCAATACACATCCTCCATGAACCGAGTCTTTTTTGGCACAAGCAAAGCCGGAACGGCACACGGACTCTTGCTCTCCCTCACGTAACCCTTGCCCATCAACTCACCGATTTGGCTTTGTAATTCCTCACTCTCTTTGGGATTACATCTATAGGAAGGCTTATTTGGAATTGGTGCTCCGGAATGAGATCAATTTGATGTTCAATTCCACGTTTAGGGGGTAGGCCATTTGGTAGATCATTAGGGAACACATCTCCAAACTCCTCCAACAACTCCCTCAAATGCGGATCCTCAACGTTTACTCCCTCATTCACCTCCTTGGCAACCAGAATATACACCAACTGATTTTCCTCCAACTCCCTCTCAAATCGTTTTCTCCCTAAGAACACGCCACTACACATCGGGTTTTCTTTTGGTGTTGGTTTTGTGTTTCGGATTTTTGAAGGAGGTAATGGTAGTAAGGTTTTGATTTTGCCATTCTTGTTCACCTTATACACATTCTTAAAACCATCATGCATCACTTTGCGATCAAATTGCCACGGTCTACCAAGTAGTATATGGCACGCAATCATAGGGATTACATCACATAGAATTTCATCTTCATAATTTCCAATTGTGAATGTGATTAAAACTCTATTTTTTACCCTTACTTCACTATCATCATCTAGCCATTTCGGTTTATAAGGAATTGGATGTTTAGTCATAGGTAATGCTAACTTCTCTACAAGTTCGATTGAAGCTACATTAGTACAACTTCCACCATCTATGATCAAATTGCATAGTTTTTTTTTTCACTAGGCATTTCGAATGAAAAATGGTTTCCCTTTGTTCCTCATTTTCGGCCACCACATTTGAGTATAAGGACCTCCTAATCACTAAGGTTTCACCCTCCATTTCAGGATTGCACACGTCCTCTTCATCCTCACTTCCATTTTTATCATGTTCCATCTCTAAAAGAGATTGTCTTTCCAACTCGTCTATTTCGTTATGTCTCTTATGGTCATAATTCTTTTAGTCGGACAATTAGCTTGGTAATGGCCATAGCCTTGACACTTAAAACATTTTACTTTTAAGGTTTTGTCATCTCCGACTTTCTCCTTGTCTTTCCTAGTGAAATCAGTTTTTTTGTTCTTATCAAGATTACTAGTACTAGGATTAACTTTGAAAGTACTAAATGGCTTGGAATAAGACTTACTTACTACTGATTTCTTCTTTTGGCAATCCATTTTGAGAGCCACTTTGCAAGCTTCATCGAATGTGAGGTATGGAAACACCTCTACTTTCTCACGCACCTCTTCGTTTAGGCCTCCTAAGAATCGGCCTAGCTTTTGCTCCTCCATTTCTTCGATTTCACAAACATTGGAAAGCTTCTCAAATTCCTTGATGTACTCCTCCATAGGCATGGTGCCTTGCTTGAGTGTGGACCATCTAACATACTGATTTTGTTTGTAGTTAGTTGGAACAAAACGCTTCCTCAATTGCTTCTTCAATTTTTCCCAAGTAGCAATCTTGGATTTGTTCTCCTTCACCCTTTGCCTCTTCAATCCTTCTAACCAAATGGATGCATATTTGGTTAGTTTCAAAAAACAACTATCTTGTATTTCTTATCATTCGGAGTGTCTTTGTAATCAAAAAAACGCTCCAAAGAACGTTCCCATTCAATGTATAATTCCGGATCACTAGCTCAGTCAAAATCCGAACTTCGATTTTCAAACCCCTATCATCGGCCCTAGAACTCCTTTCTTCCTCATTGGGTTTCTTCTTAAACAATTCTAAGGTTATCTTTGCCATCATGTCGTGTAATGCTTCGTTTTGCTTAGCTAACGCCTCAGCATCGCATCTCGTCTAGCATTATCATCCCTTTCATCGTCCATTTCGAACTTAGCTCGATACCACTTGATGCGAACACACTTCAAAATAAGAATTGCGTTTACGATAGTTGAACAATAAACTAAAAGCCTCCACTTCAAGTTTACAATTCGGTTATAACTAAGGAAATGAATCTCCACTCTCTTCCTCAATTACGGTTTTTAACTAACAAATTATGAGAATCTCCACTCTCGAATATGTTAATTAGTTTGACTTTCTCGTAGTTTGACCTCCCAAGAAAATCGTTTCAAAGATAGAATAAAAACCTCGGTTTTTAATCTTTAACACAACGTGTTTTAATTTGAAGCACAAAGCTTAAATTTCAATAATCAAAACTAAAACTTCATTTATGATCAAATTACATATATATATTACAAGCTAATCACTCCCAAAAGCTCTAAGTACTCAAAATATTAAACAAAGCAATAAACAACAAATATCTCTAATTTCCAACAAGGATGTAAGAGGAATAGTGTTGTTGTGTGTTTTGTTGACTAAAAGGGAAGGAGGGCCGGTTTTCCACACCAAGTGGATGGCCTCCCTTAGCTTGCAAGACAAGCTCCACAAATATCTTCAAGGACCTCCTTTCACACATCCCAAGTGTAGTTCGCATCCCTAAGCATATTTCGTGGATAATACAACTTACGCTACGCAAAATATTTCCGGTTTTACACAAACCGAAAATTACAAAAAACCGTTAATTAAACTAACTCGCCTAATTAACTACCTTTCCGATGTTGCTCAACATAATTAAACTAGTACTAATCCTTAAACCGTGAATTTCTCCCTTGTTGTGATTGAGATTAGTACTTAGTAGAATTTCGTCGGAACTAGCAACTAGTTTCGGATCAAATAGGTTCCCCTTCATCAGTTGACTTAGGACCTTGCCCTTGACCTTGACTTGTATCACTATAATAGGGCGTATTCATCTACTAATTCTCGTTCTCCATTTTAGGTAGTGTATGGTGTTAATCCTGTGTTGCCTATTGATTTTGTTGTTTTGCCTAAACATGAGATACATACGGATGCAAAGAAGAGATTAGAGGCATTCACTAAGACTTGTGAACAAGTGAAGGCAAGGATCGAAAAGATGAACACTCAATACAAGACAAGGGCTAATAAGGGGCGTAAACAACCAGTTTTCAAGGTTGAAGATCGTGTATAGGTGCATTTGAGGAATGAAAGGTTCCCTAACAAAAGGAAAAACAAGCTAATGCCTAGAGTAGATGGTCATTTTGCAGTGGTTGGATTCATTGGGGATAGTGCTTACAAGGTTGATTTACCGGATGAGTTTGGAAATGTAAGTGCCACATTCAATGTGGGTGATCTGTCACCTTACTATGATGATGAGAATTTGAGGGTAAATTCTTTTGTGGAGGGGGAGAATGATGTGGATGCAAAGGCACTTGTCCTTTAAGAGCCTATTGACTTGGTTATGGAGCATATGGGGTTCAAGCTTAGGGCAAACAATCAAGCATTGGCATGTGTTTTAACTTCGCTCATGGAAGAAGAGGAATGAAAGTGTGGGGAAAGCTCGAAGAAGGAGTCCTAGTTCTGTTAGGACTTGTTTGCTACATAGTTTCCTAGTCCTGTTAGGAATAGCAATGTAATTTCATGCTTTTTGTTAAGTATTTCGGTTGTTTAGAGTTTTACGTTGATTAGGATTCTAGTTAGCATAAACATGTGGAAAACGTGTGATGCTAAGGATAGATTGTATTTATTGTTGCTTTCCTTGTTCAAGTAGGAGTGTTTGTAGCCTATATAAGGCGTTTTTAATTATTCAATAGAGTTAGTTGTTTTTGTTTAAAGATTGAATCTAGATTATTGTTTTGCTTGTGAGCTAAACTAATCGAACCATTAAAGGCTTTTCAGGAGTGATAAGTGATTAGTGGTAGGCATCTTGATTTCAGGAGTGATTTTAAGAGTGTTTAGATTCTTGTTTGGGATTCTTCATTTCTTGTTCAAGATCCGTGGTGTGCTAATAGATAGATTGATTTTGTGCTTCCAAGATTCAATCTTTTACGTCCAAGATTCACTCTTTGAGGTACAAGAAGAGTGTAGGAAGCGTGGGGAGGTCACCTTGAAGTTCTAAGAGATGGAATCCGAGGTGGAGATGCTAGCTAAACAAATGCGGGAACTTGCTAAGTTCCAATTTGATAAGACAAATAGTCTCAATAGAATGGAGACGAGGATAGATGCTATGGGATCGATCATACGTAAGAAGCTTGATCCTAATAGTGCTACGTTTATAGGAGCACATTCGGGTGAAGAAGGAGAGGACCGTGAAGACAAATCCATCAAAACCTCATATAATGATGATCGTGGTTTGAAGTTGGAGGATTACACGGGGATAACGATCTGAGGAGTTGTTGGAATGGATTCGACAATTGGAGAAGGTATGTCATTATAGAGGTTTCGATGACAAGAAGCGATTCAAGATAGCCTCGATAAGACTAACCAAGTATCTTTGGTATTTGTGTTGAGAGTTTAAAGGCTAAGCGTGCCAAGAAGGGCAAGGAGAAGCCTTCTAGTTGGGTGAAATTAAAGGGGAAATTTAAAGAGAAGTTCTTGCCAAGCGACTATGAAAAAGGCAATACATAAAGCTCACAACTTTGAGCCAAGTTACGCTTAGTGTTCATTAATACACAATGGAGTTTGTGATGCGAGATCAAGCTATGTTTAATTTGCTTTCTTAGGTTGTTGCATGGTTTTACTTTACTTTTAAAGTGAAGGTTTTACATGTAACCAAAAATATGTCTTTCTTGTTATGTTAGTTAAAGTAGTTGAGTTGTTTTAGTTATGTTAGTTGTAATAAGGTATGAAATTCTTAGCTTATTTCGGTTCATTAAGAGTCTAGTGTCATGGGTTGTATTTTAGGAAAGTTGCCTTAAAACATGAAGAGAAGTGGCGTGCAAGGGTATGTCCTTGCTGTCGTGTGATTTAGTGTTTTTAAGGAAAGATTTGCACATCTTTCCTTAAGCTAATGTTTCCTTAAGTTCTAGCTAGATTCTAGGCTTTAATTTAGGAGAAACTTTCCTTATTTCTTCCTATGCTAGCCGTGAATGGTGATGTACTTGGGGAGCAAGGTTTTCTTGCTTCTTCTTCTATAAATACATGCCTAGTCCTATGAGGCTAAGTAAGATTGATTAATTGAAATTTTCGGACCGTTTACCTTTGTAAGTGTTGGACGTATTTTCCAAGACTTGATTGTTTTTAGGGAGTGAAATTAAACACAAGAACCTTAGCGTTAAGCGAGTGAAACCTAAAACTAAGTGAGATTCGAGTGAGTTAGTGAGTGAAGCTAATAAACTTAATCTCAAAACACATCCTAATTCGAACCCTTGGTGAGTGAAGCCTAGGTATTAGAGTTAGAACCCTTAGGGAATCATAAGTAAGTGAAGCTTGTGAGAAACTAAGTTAGATTCCGTTCACGGAATCATATCAAGTGGTATTAGAGCAGTAAGATTGTAAAGGCGCGTGGGGGCGCGTGAGAAGGTGGATTTTTATGAAATTTTGTGTGAACAAACTAGACATCTTGAAGTTTGTTGTGTCAAAATCAGCTTATTCCGATCAGTAACGAAGTTGCAGCAAGCGAAAACTTTTGACGAAAAAAATCTTGTCTTTTGCGCAAGGATGGTGGATGATTCCTCAAAGAAGTTCGAGGAGGTGTGGAACTTTTGGGGGCTAATATGGCACACTTGGTGGATGTTATTAAGGGGATAAAACAGATTTAATGGAGATGAAGAGCAAGAATGGTGAACGGTCCCGTACTTCCTATGAACGATCATCATACAAGGAAGAGGAGATCAAACAAAGTGAACTTCCAGAATTTGATGGTACTTTAGAACCAGATGTTTACTTGGATTGGGAGAGGCGTATTCAGCGAATCTTTGATCATAAAAAGGTTAGTGATGCAAAAAAAATTTCTTACGCTACTCTTACATTTACAAAATAAGCTTCTGTATGGTTTGAGAATATGCATGTGAGGCGAGAAAGAGAAGGGAAGGAGTCCATGTCTACATGGACTGATTTGAAACTTAAACTAAAGAAACGTTTTGTTCCACGTACTTATAAGCAAGATTTATTCTTAAAGTTCAATTCTTTGCAACAAAATCAATTGACCATGGCATAATATGTATAAGAGTTTGAGAGGCTATCAATGGCTTGTGATTGTAAGGATGAAGATGAACAAAAGAGTGACAAGTTTCTGATTGGACTCAATACCTCTATTGCAAATCTCGTGGAACTCCAAATCTATCATTCTTTTGACGAGTTATGCTCCGTAGCAAGCAAGGTCGAGCGTCAACAAAAGGAAGCTAACGGTAAGAATTTTCGATCTTCTTTCACTCCTAAAACTGAAACTTATTTTTCTTTTGTAAAGACCGAAACTTTGGACAAAGGGAAATCTGGTTCAGAATTTGTGAAGGGTGAGGCGTCTCAAAAGTTTCAAAAGGGGGATAAGGATGAGATCAAGTGCTTTAAATGTCATGGTAGGGGACATTACAAATTCGAGAGTCCTAATTGGAGAGTGATGACTGCTGCCATATTTAATGCATTGGAGGAAGAAGAAACCAACCATGCGTTGCTTATGAAAGGCAAGGGCAATGATCATACTGATGATGACATGGATATGGTGAATTTTGAGGATCAACCTTTGTTTGAGGCCGTGCCTGATCATGAAACATTAGTGTTGAGAAAAGCTCTTCATGCACAAGCAAGTCCTTTGGAGGATGTGAATCAAAGGGAGAACTTATTTCATACACGCTGCTTGGTGGATGGGAAGAGTTGTTCAGTGATTGTGGATAATGGCTCGTGCACTAATGCTTGTTCTAAGAAGATGGTGGATACCTTGAAGCTAGAAACAAGGAAACACACAAACCCTTATTAGTTGAATTGGTTGACGAATGATGGTGGCGTAGATGTTACAAAACAAGCTCTTGTTTCATTTTCAATTGGCGAGTTCAAGGATGAGGTTTGGTGTGACATAGTTCCTATGGATGCATGTGCTTTATTATTGGGCCGACCATGGCAATATGATAGGGATGTGATCTACCTAGCAAAGAAGAACGTGGTTTCGGTGCTGCATGAGGGGCGACGAATAGGATTGACACCACTATCACCCAAGGTGAGTTCAGTAGCTAAGGAGGGAATCAAAACACTTTCTCTTGTTGATGTGGAGCAATATGAATTAACTAAAAAACAAAGGAAAGAGAAGCACAAGGACCGGATTTTACAAGCATGGCAAAAGCCTCCATTCGAGATTGGTGACTATGTGTGGCTGTCCTTATGTGCTCAAAAGCTCCATAACAATGCAAAGGGAAAACCGAGCCTATTGAAGAAGGTCCATTGAAGATTGTGCATAGAGAGAATTAACACCTTGATCTATAACATCTTGATCTTGCTCCATTCCAATTCAATGTCCTTTTGAAGTGGTTGGAGTAATTAGGGATAGTGCTTACAAGGTTGATTTGCCGGATGAGTTTGGAAATCTAAGTGCCACATTCAATGTGGGTGATCTGTCTCCTTACTATGATGTTGAGAATTTGAGGGTAAATTCTTTTGTGGAGGGGGAGAATGATGCGGATGCAAAGGCACTTGTACTTTAAGAGCCTATTGACTTGGTTATGGAGCATATGGGGTTCAAGCTTAGGGAAAACAATCAAGCATTGGCATGTGTTTTGACTTGGCTCGTGGAAGAAGAGGAATGAAAGTGTGGGGAAAGCTCGAAGAAGGAGTCCTTGTTCTGTTAGGACTTGTTTGCTACATAGTTTCCTAGTCCTGTGAGGAATAACTATGTAATTTAATGCTTTTTGTTAAGTATTTCGGTTGTTTAGAGTTTTACTTTGATTAGGATTCTAGTTAGCATAAACATGTAGAAAACGTGTGATGCTAAGGATAGATTGTTTTTATTGTTGCTTTCCTAGTTCTAGTAGGAGTGTTTGTAGCCTATACAAGGCGTTTTCAATTATTCAATAGAGTTAGTTATTTTTCTTTAAAGATTGAATCTTGATTATTGTTTTGCTTGTGAGCTAAACTAATCAAACCATTAAAGACTTTTCAGGAGTGATAAGTGTTTAGTGCTAGGCATCTTGATTTTAGGAGTGATTTTAAGAGTGTTTAGATTCTTGTTTGGAGTTCAGGAGTGATCTTTAAACCAAGAAATATTTGGTTACCTTGTTATTGTTCGAGAGTTGTGATTCGTGAATTAAAGAAAGTTCAAGATTTGTGTTCATAGTTGATTATTAAGCTTCATTGGCATAATATCAAACATAGATCTTGACTTGAGGTTGGAATTGCATATTATTCATGCCTATTTGACATTATTGATTGCTTGTTTGCTATGTTCAAAATGATTTCCCCTCGAACTAGCTAGAACACTAAAAATCGATCGATAGACCACTGAAATACGAAAATCTGTGTTGCTAGCATCGTACTATCGACACCAAATTTTGAACCCCTTTTTCGGATAAATAAAGGTTTTGAAAAATAAAAATAACAAAATCTTTATGCATCGTGGAGCGCGCGCCCCGGAGCGCGAGTTTCAGTCCGTCGCGCGATTTTTCATTTTTGCGTATTAGTCATACAGTTTCGGCTCAGAAGTATAATTTTCGTGAGTCGTAGTCAATAACTACAACCACCTTTTAAATAAAATAATTCATAGTATAATCATGCTTGTCTTTATTAATTTGACGAGTTTTCATTAATTGTCTTAAGTTAGTCTTTCGAAAAAATAAAAAAAACGAGACGCGATTAGGCGTCTGGATTTTAGTCGTATCCCAAAACCGGCATTAATCAGTTTCCTTGATGGTCAAGTCATTGTTCATTGGATAAAGAATAAAAATATATATTCTTTATCCACTAAACACATCCTTTATCCATTAGTTAGAGAATAAGAATCATGAAAAGATGTGAGAATAAGAATCAAATCCCATGTGTAAGAGGGGGAAATCTGGATTCTTTCCGGAAGAATCATGTGTGCGCAAAGCACACAATCATGCGCTAGACGCATGATTGTGCGCCTAGCGCACAAGCATGCTCTGCGCCAGACGCAGAGCCTTGCGCCTAGCGCAAAGTGTTGTGCCTAGCGCAGCTTCCTGGTCAGATTCGTTTTGCACGATTTTCAATGCAATTTTTTTTACGTATTAGGATGTTTTAGGAAGAATATTTTCTGAAAATCTGATCTTGCCTCATTAATGAGCAAATCTAAAAAGAATAAGAATATTTGTATTTCCAAAGAGATTTGATGATGTCATTAGGGTGAGGTCATTAGAGTGATGTCATTAAGGTGATTAAGGATGAAGAAAATCAAATTTTTTGGATGAAAAATCTGATTTTCTCCCTCTTTGAATACCCTCCCCTTTTCACTTCAAAACCAAGTTGAAAAAAACACAATTCAACTTCACTCTCATCTTCTCTACTACTCTTCTCCTCCTTAATCTTTTCATCTAAGCAAAAGTCTTAATAAGTAAGTAAAAGAAGTTCATCAAAAGGAAAAAAACACAAAAAGAGTTTAAGTTAGCAATTAAAAAGATTGAGAACTCACTTAGAAATTAAGAAAAATCACAAAAAAAGGTAGAAAAATTTGCATAACGGAAGTGCATCATTGAGCTAGCAAGGTAAAGTTGAAATTCTTGTTATTTTGATTATCTTCTTAATCATCTACTAACTTTCTCCTTGTTTTCTTCTTATCATTTTTTAAATCTTTGGAGTGATTTGGGTATGTGGAAGTCCTAATAGGTTCCCAACCTTAAATCACTCCACCTAGAATAGTCACCTATAATGGGGTGACTCTTAGGAAACAATGTGATTATGTGATTTTCTTTAATCAAGTTGTTATTCATCACCAAAAATGATTTCATAAAAAAATTCAAGAAAAATTGTGTAAAAACATCTCCATAAAAAGAAATTGTGATGCTGTAATTATAATCAGTTTTAATTTCGTATTTCATTCCATTTTTCGTCTATGTTATCAGAATAGTTTGTAGGACTTAATATTTTTCCTATGAATTGCAAGATGTAGGATTTAATAGTTTGTAGGAATTTCTAAAAAACGAATTTTGTGTAAATAATTAAAAATCATACAACTGTGTTGTGCAAAACTGATTTTGTCCAGTACCACCAAGGATTGTTCTATCAATAACGCTTAAAATGAAATCATTTAGATAAAACTTAAAATATAAAGTTTGAAGAAAACATCAGTAGCTTTTCAAAAATATTAAAATCATATTCATATGAATTTTATACAAATTTACATCATTTTTACAAAATCATTCATGTAAATCACAAAATTTCAGAATACGGATTTTCTCATCGGTTAAGTAAATAAATAAAAAAGGTTTTACAAATGTCCAATTCAAGTAAAAATTTCCAGTCTAGTCTTTCAAAATGTCTAGAATGTTCATACCAAATGTCATTTCAAAATAAGTTCAATAAGTTGGATCTCAAAGAACAAATTGAATAAAGGTCTTGTTTTGACCAGTTTTGACATAAAATTCACCATAATTCAACTGGTCACTAAAAACTTGTGAAATTTGATACAACATAAAAACCTCACTCATCTATCCGTGGATATATCATATGCTCAGTTTAACACTTTGTACCGAAAGTTATGATTTTTGTAAGTCAGTACAAGAACAAAAAGGCAATCTGAAAAATGAAATAAAGTAATTAACTCAATTTTTTTAAAAAAAAAAGATGTTTTCTTCATACGAAAATGTGAATAAAAAATCATGAAATTTTAAGTTTCTCTTAAAATGATTCATTTTATCATGTAAATAAAAATCAATAAAAATTGTCATAAAAAAATCAATCAAAATCAAAGAGGTTAATTAATCTCTAATTTTTCACAAGTTTATAAATAAACATGAATTCCAAAGCCCATTCAAGGAAATGAAGATCAAGAAGCATCATGGTGAAGATCAAGATTGAAGATTTGTATAGATCATAGATTTTGTACATATTGTTGTAATAATAGTTTCTTTGTAAATAGTTATTGCATCACTCAATTAATAAAAAAACATGGAGATGTTTATGCATAATTTTCATAAATAATTCCACAACTCTTTTTAATAAAATGAGCAACCAATGCTATAAATATTGCATGTTGGGCCAATATATCATAGTATATGAATCAAATGACCCAATCTCAATTAAGAGGAAAAATTGCAAATCTAACTAAGTTAAATTGTATGGTGATCCATCTTACATTTTAAAATGTGTTCTCCATATTCAAATGGATTAATCATATAATTTGACATAATTAGATTTGTAATTATGATCTCCAAATTGATTTTAGGCCGTTTCACGTGTCTCGCTTTAAATGGCCAAATTCCAATTAGCCAAACACCAATCTCCAAATTCAATTTCAAATTGATCATTTCTATCTAAATGACTTTATAATCTTCAATAAAGATTATTTCTCAAAAGCCATCAATTAGGAAGCAAACCTCCTCTTCTAAGACCTCTTAAAAATCATAGCGTGATCACTATTAAGGTGGTTATTTCAATCCTCGATTAATCGCTAATCAGAGCGGTTAATACAAACTTCTTTTAATCACTAATTAGGGTGATTATCTCCAATCATTATTTAATCACTAATTATAGTGATTATCTTAAACCCTAATAATCGTTTAGTAGGACGATTATTCTTCTCATTTAATCACTAATTAGAGTGATTATCTTAAACCTTAATGATCGTTAATTAGGACGATTATTTTCCTCATTTAATCACTAATTAGAGTGATTATCTTAAACCTTGAATAATCATTAATTAAGGGTGATTATTTCCTAACCTTCATTGTTAATCACTAATCAAGGTGATTATCTTTCCTCTTAAGTTTAGTCACTAATTAGGGTGATTATCTTAACCTCCATTTTCAATCACTAATTAAGGTGATTGTCTTAATCCTTCATATTTAATCACTAATTAAAGTGATTATCATAACCCCATTTTAATCACTACTTGGAGTGATTACCTCATTTCAAATAGATTTGTTTAATTCTAAAAGTGAGTTATTCATAATCTATTCCCCCCTCTTCTTTCCCCAGTGGAATTGGCCATTTAGGGTGAGACATATGCTCGAACTACGACGGTTTTGATCCATGAGTGGATTCCAATCCCGCAATGATTGGTACGTAGTGCAACTTCAGTGCTCAAACCTACCATGTACAAATGATATATTGGTCCTAAATAAAAATGGTTAATGTGTATATGTGTAAATTATGTGATTTTCTTTCTTTTTAATAGCCATGATTACTTTAAAATGGAAAATAACGCATTTAGTAAGAGCCCGTTCTTTAGAACGGAAGAGGAGACGAGTTCTAGACGTTTGCACCTCTTAACCTAAACCCCGAACCCTATCTCATGGTATGAAAGATCAATTTTCAAAAAAGCCTTATCCATATGAAGTCATCATCGTTTTAAATAATTTTTCTTGAAATTGATTTTAAAGCAATTTATTAATAAATCTGTCCCTATTCAGATATTAATAGGGTGGCAACTTCCAAGTTTTCTAAAACTCAAAGTCCAATGACAGACTTTCGTGGGATTCAGACCGTTAATTAAGACAGTCAAAAATCGGATACCACAGGCTGGCGACTTCACTGGGGAAAGAAGAGGTTTACCTGAGCAATGCGTTATTTTCCATATGTATATATAATAAAGAAAGTTAATCATGGCTATTCCCAATTTAATTTTTGTATATAGCATGCTTATGTGAAAATTACGTGTGCTTGGTAGTTTATCAATCCATACACGTGCACTCTTTTTAACCATTTTCTTATTAGGTCTGATACCTCTGTCTATTGGCAAGGGTCAGAATTTTAGAATGACAAATTAATGAATTAAGGGCGTAAAACATGTATCCGCCAGCTATTGCGACCGGCTCATCGGGGAGCGTCCACCCTCGATGGACACAATGGAAGTGACTCGAGGCCACTTTAACATAATCTCTCCTTAAATAAAGTAAAAATGGTAACTCCGCATGGAGTAATCACCATTCCAGGCGATATAACCATGGGAGCAGCAATGCAAAAATCTCACATATCTCATGTGTGTCACTTAAATCACGAACAGATTGGCAAGGATTCTGTAGGAACTACATCAAATATGCCACCCTCAAACTGGCAAAATCCTATTTCCACTGGCCTATTCCCGAGGAGGATCTGGATCAACCGAATTGGGTACCGGATATGAGAGAAGTTAAGAGAATTGAAGAGAAGTTTCATTGGCTATACAAAGAAACATGGGCCGTTCAGTGTGAGGGAAAAGAAAGTCCAGCACACAAAGTTGCCGCCATCCAATCTATCATGGAACCCTATATATGCCTTGATGAAATTGATTATGAAACAAGAGCCTCTTGCATGCTGGTGTGCAAGGCATGGACATCATGGCTCCTCAGCCGAGAGGATAACCCTTTATTTGTCAAGAAGAAGAAAGAAAGGTGGGATAGGCGTCTTCAAATAGGAGAACATATGGCTTGGCGCCCGACAAACTGAAGCCTGAAAAGTTTAGGAAGTACCTGATTCATTTAATCGCTTTTATATTGTATTTTGTAGTTAGAGCTACGTGCGGCTTGATCCCCTAAAAAAAATTACAAAAAATCTAATGTTGTATGCATCTATCTTAGTTTCTCTACTATGTAATGTACTAAAAGGGGTACGCAGGCAACTCATTTTCCGAGTGCAGCTGCAAAAACAAAAAAAAAAAATTTGTTGAATTTTTGGTATATCAGAACTACGTTGGGCCTGATTCTCCATTAAAGAAAAAAAAAACATCACAAGAAAAATTCCTTCCTGAAATCGAAATCCACTTATGGAGATACGTAGGCAACCTTCGGGTGCGGCCCCTTTTGCATTTAATATTTTCTTTTGTGGTTTCAGCGCTTAGAAGCAATCAACATATGCAGATCACTACAAAGAAGAACAATATATGGAGCATTATAATTTGCCAAAATGAGGACACATGCCTCGTTATATCTC
Source organism: Beta corolliflora (assembly GCA_947648045.1). Taxonomy (NCBI): domain Eukaryota; kingdom Viridiplantae; phylum Streptophyta; class Magnoliopsida; order Caryophyllales; family Amaranthaceae; genus Beta; species Beta corolliflora. The sequence goes on along the minus strand of CANSZD010000107.1, from coordinate 543,390 downwards.
TTTTCTCTTATTTCTATAGTAGTAGGAAATGGAAGGATATCATCAAATTGATTTTGAAAAATTTTTGTGTATCATCCCGAAAAAATATATGAGTCTAAAAAGTGGAAGTGTAAAATGTGAATAAAAGTCCAAGTCTAAAAAAGAATAACAAGTCAAAGAAATCTAATGAAAAATCTCAAAACAAATGATAGAGTCAAGGTCTTACACCTTTTAATAAATGATAACTGAAATTGGGGTAAAAAAAAAAGAGAGAATTTTCAAAGATATAATTTCTATCATTCCCTGCAAAAAAAAAAAAGAAAAGAAGAAACAAATTCTGGACAAACTTCTGTGCTAACCCTTCATCTCATTTCACAGGAACTCTGCCTGGGCCCGCTCAGGATCTAGGCTAATTCGCCGAAGTTCTGACCACTGTGAACGTTCTCTGTCAGTACTGCTGTCATCCTTGTCTACACCAGCTGTATTCTCTGCTACACGTCTCAACAATATGTCTGAAATTCCGAACAATGAGCACCAACAAAACTCTACCCCTCCACCTGATCCAATGACTGAGATCCAAGGACTTGTCCAGGCCATGCTTGATCGATAGGATAATATTGAGCAAACTGTGTTAGGTATAATGCGCCAAAGCGCCCAGATGCCTCCTCCTCCTCCTCCGGAGTCGGAAGTAGCTTCGCCTTTTCATCTTGAGCCTCTAGACAATGAGAGAGAAATTCCCACTAAACTCGAGGAAGAAGTAGTCAAGCTTAAAGAAGTCTTAAAAGGCATGACTGAGGCTGAACCATGGATGGATATTCATGGATTAACTCTTTTCCCGAAGGCATGATTACCCCATGGTTTCAAAATGCCTAATCTGACAAGGTTTGATGGAACCGGTAGTCCTACCAATTTCCTGAAAATGTATGTAGAGGCAATGAGTGATACGAAATCGTATATGAAAATGTAACCTAAGCTCGATAAGCTTTACTCACTTATTTATGCTTAAGGATTCTAAATCGGTTTTGAAGTTTATCTTACTTAGAAACTGATTTAGGAGGTTTTTGAGAGTGGATTTAATTAGTTTAAACTCACTAATTATATTAACTCTCTCTTAAATTAAGTTTAACTCACTTAACTCAAGGGTTTCGAAATTAAGATCACTTCTTAATTGCAAGAGGAATTTCGGATTTTTCAATCTCCAAAAAAACCGAATAAACACAATGTTTAATTCAAAACTAAAACTGATCTTTCATTCATGATCACCAATACATATATATTACAAGCTAATCAATCTCCAAAAGATCTAAGTACCAAAGTGATTAAACAAAGCAATTAAACAACAAAGATCTCTTAATCCAACAAAGATGTAAGAAGGAATAGTGTTGTTGTGTGTTTTGTTGACTTTGGGGCAAGGTGGGACGGTTTTCATCACCAAGTGGGGGGGCTTGTCTTAGCTTGCAAGGAAAGCTTCAAGATATCTTTAAGAACCCCTTTTCACACGTCCCAAGTATGGTTCGCAACCCCAAGCATGGTTCGACCAATTTACACTTACGCTAAACAAAATAATTCCGGGTTTACAAAAACCGAAAATTACAAAAACGTTAATTAAACTAACTAGCTTAATTAACTTCCTTTCCTTTGTTGCTCAACATGATTAAACTAGTACTAATCTTTAAACCGTGAATCTCTCCTTTATTGTGATTGAGATTAGTACTTAGTAGAATTTCGGAATTAGCAACCGATTTCGTATCATCCTCTCCTTCTTCAAAAGGAATTGTCCTCAATTCTTGCACATCTTCATCTTCTAAATAGGGGGATAAGTCCCCTACGTTGAATGTTGCTTGCCACGCCATAGTCTCCGGGAAGGTCTATCTTGTAAGCATTGTCTCCATAACGTTCAAGAACCTTGAAAGGTCCTTCAGCTCGGGGCATGAGTTTATGCTTTCTTTTACTTGGAAACCTCTCCTTCCTCAAGTGAATCCACACCAAATCTTCGGAGCAAACAACCTCGGTTTCCGACTTTTGTTTGCTTTCTTTTTGTACATCTCATTTGTCTTCTCGATATTGGTGCGTATTTCTTTTGTGAACTTTCACCATTGTTTCAGCTTGTTGCCTAGCATCTCCATGGACATAAGAGTCTTTAGGCAACGAAATAAGATCAATAGGTACATACGGATTTACCCCATATACCACTTCGAACGGTGAATGTTTTGTTGCAAAAGTTGGAGTTCTATTGTAAGCAAACTCCGCATGGCATAACTTGATATCCCAATCCTTTCCCGTCTTGCTCACTAAGCCCCTTAACAAGGTGCCTAGAGTTCGATTGGTCACTTCGGTTTGACCATCTGTTTGGGGGTGATGTGAAGTACTAAACAAACAACTTAGTACCCATCATCCTCCATAGGGACCTCCAAAAATGACTCAAAAACTTACTATCTCGATCCGAGACAATAGTTCTTGGCACTCCATGCAAGCGAACAATTTCCCCGAAATATAAACAAGAAACATTAATAGCATCTTCCGTTTTGTGACAAGGCACGAAGTGTGCCATTTTTGAGAAACGGTCCACTACCACCATGACCGAATCCTTCCCTCTTTGTGTCCTAGGAAGAGCCACAATGAAATCCATACTGACATCCTCCCATGGTCTCTCCGGTGTTGGTAAAGGAGTGTACAACCCCTTATGGAACGTGCTTTTAGCCCTTTGACAAACACCACAACGAGCCAAAACAGCATGTACTTCTTTGATCATATGAGGCCACGAAAAATGTTCTTGTAACAACTCCATAGTCTTGCTAACGCCAAAATGGCCAGCCAACCCACCTCCATGAGCTTCTCTAATTTGCAAATCACGAACGGGACATTTAGGAACACAAAGTTTGTTCCCCTTAAACAAAAACCCTTCCATTTGATGATAATGGTCTTTTGGACCATCCTTGGTAGCCACGAACAGGTCACGTGTCTCCTCATCAAGAGCATAGAATTCCTTAATCAACTCAAACCCAAGTACCTTGGAATCCACCATGTTAAGCAATACGTGTCTCCGTGATAAAGCATCAGCTACAATGTTGGCTTTTCCCGGCCTTATACTTGGCAACAAAATTGAAAGATTGTAAGAATTCTACCCATTTAGCATGACGAGCACTAAGCTTATGTTGGCCATGAATATATTTCAACGATTCATGATCAGAGTGGAGAACAAAAGCTTGTGGTCGCAAATAGTGACTCCAATGATTAAGAGCTCTAACCATGGCATAAAACTCTTTATCATACGTGGAATAATTCAACTTGGCCTGATTTAGTTTCTCGCTAAAATAAGCAATAGGTTTGCCACATTGAATTAAAACGCCCCAATACCCGTTCCACTTGCATCACACTCAACTTCAAATGGTTTTGCAAAATCAGGTAAAGCTAGGATAGGCGTTTTACACATTTTCTCCTTTACAAGTTCAAACGCCTTTTGAGCTGCGTCACTCCATACAAATTTTCCATGTTTAGTGCATTCAGTTATAGGAGCTAATAAAGTGCTGAAATTATTTATAAATCTCCTATAAAAAGAAGCTAAACCATGAAAAGATCTCACCTCGGTGATAGTTGTGGGAACCGGCCAAGAAGAAATTGCTTCTACTTTGGATGGATCCACCTTCACCCCTTCATCAGAAATGATGAAACCAAGGAAGCCAATCTCCCTTTGCATAAACGTGCACTTTTCAAGCTTTCCATACAGTTTTTGCTCTTTTAGAACTTCGAACAATTGTTGCAAATGATCTAAATGATCCTCCTTGTTAGCACTATAGACAAGAATATCATCCAAATACACAACCACGAACTTTCCCAAAAACGGCCTAAGTACTTCATTCATCAATCTCATGAACGTACTAGGGGCATTTGTGAGACCAAATGGCATAACCAGCCATTCATACAACCCATACTTCGTTTTGAAAGCCGTCTTCCACTCATCTCCCTCTCTCATGCATATTTGGTGGTATCCACTTCTCAAATCAATTTTCGAAAAACAAATTGGATCCACTTAGCTCATCTAACATGTCATCTAACCTAGGGATGGGAAATCCGTATTTGATGGTTATATTGTTCACAAAGCACGGCTATCAATACACATCCTCCATGTTCCGTCTTTTTTTGGCACAAGTAAAGCCGGAACAAGACGGACTTTTACTCTCTCTCACGTAGCCTTTCTTCATCAATTCACTGATTTGGCTTTGTAACTCCTCACTTTCTTTGGGATTGCATCTATAGGAAGGTTTATTTGGAAGTGGTGCTCCGGGAATGAGATCAATTTGATGCTCAATTCCACGTTTAGGGGGTAGGCCATTTGGTAGGTCATTAGGAAACACGTCTCCAAATCCCTCCAATAACTCCCTCAAATCTGAATCTTCAACTTCCATTCCCTCGTTCACCTCCTTAGCAACTAGAACATACACGACTGATTTGTTCCCAACTCCCTCTCGAATCTTTTTCTCCCTAAAAACACGGTACCACTCACGAGGTTCTTTTTTGGCTTAGGTGTTGTGTCTCGTATTTTTGAAGGGGGCAATGGTAATAAGGTTTTGGTTTTGCCATTCTTGTTTACCTTATACACATTCGAACAACCATCATGCATTACTTTTCGATCAAATTGCCACGGTCTACCAAGTAGAATATGGCACGCAGTCATAGGAATTACATCACATAGAATTTCATCTTCATAATTTCCAATGGAAAACGTGATTAAAACTCTATTCTTCACCCTTACTTCACTATCATCATCTAACCATTTCATTTTATAAGGATGTGGATGTTTAGTAGTAGGTAATGCTAACTTCTCTACAAGTTCAGTTGAAGCTACATTTGTACAACTACCACCATCAATGATTAACGTGCATAGCTTCTTATTCACTAAGCATTTCGAATGAAAAATGGTTTCTCTTTGTTCCTCATTTTCAGCCACGACATTAGAGTACAAGGATCTCCGAAGAACCAACATTTCACCCTCCATTTCTCGGATTACACACGTCCTCATCACTTTCGTTACCTAAATCGATTTATCATGTTGCTTTTCTAAGAGGTATATCCTCTCCAATTCGTCTATCTCCTCTATGTCCCTTATAGTCATGACTCTTTTCGTAGGACAAGTCGATTGGTAATGACCATAACCTTGACACTTAAAACATTTAACTTTAAAGGCTTTGTCATCTACCACTTTTTCCTTCTCTTTCGGAATGAAATCTGATTTTTTGTTCTTATCAAAGTTGCTAGTACTAGTATTAGCTTTAAAAGTACTAAAAGGCTTTGAATAAGACTTACTTGTTGTTGCTTTCTTCTTTTGGCTGTCAATTTTGAGAGCCACTTTGCAAGCCTCGTCGAAAGAAAGGTATGGGTACACCTCCACTTTCTCACGCACATCCTCATTTAGGCCTCCTAAGAATCTGCCCAATTTTTGCTCCTCCATTTCTTCTATTTCACAAACAATGGAAAGCTTTTCGAATTCCTTGATGTACTCATCCATGGACGTGGTGCCTTGTTTGAGTGTGGACCATCTAACATACTGATTTTGCTTGTAGTTAGTTGGAACAAAACGCTTCCGTAATTGCTTCTTTAATTTCTCCCAAGTAGCAATCTTGGATTTGTTCTCCTTCACCCTTTGCCTCTTCAAGCCTTCTAACCAAATGGATGCATATTTGGTTAGTTTCAAAACAGCAACCTTGTATTTCTTATCATTCGGAGTGTCTTTGTAATCAAAAAAAACGCTCCAAAGAACGTTCCCATTCAATGTATAATTCCGGATCACTAGCTCCGTCAAAATCCGGAACTTCGATTTTCAAACCCCTATCATCGGCCCTAGAACTCCTTTCTTCCTCATTGGGTTTCTTCTTAAACAATTCTAAGGTTATCTTTGCCATCATGTCGTGTAATGCTTCGTTTTGCTTAGCTAGAGCTTCTAGCATCGCATCTCTTCTAGCATTATCATCTATTTCCTCGTCCATTTCGTAACTTAGCTCGATACCACTTGATACGAAATCGTATATGAAAATGTAACCTAAGCTCGATAAGCTTTACTCACTTATTTATGCTTAAGGATTCTAAATCGGTTTTGAAGTTTATCTTACTTAGAAACTGATTTAGGAGGTTTTTGAGAGTGGATTTAATTAGTTTAAACTCACTAATTATATTAACTCTCTCTTAAATTAAGTTTAACTCACTTAACTCAAGGGTTTCGAAATTAAGATCACTTCTTAATCGCAAGAGGAATTTCGGATTTTTCAATCTCCAAAAAAACCGAATAAACACAATGTTTAAATCAAAACTAAAACTGATTTTTCATTACTTCATCCATTACATATATCAAGTACAAGCTAAAGAAGGCTTAAAACATTAGCCATAAAAATCTAAGCACCAAAGTAATTAAACAAAGCAATTAAACAACAAATATCTCTTAATCCAACAAGGATGTAAGGAGGAATAGTGTTGTTGTGTGTTTTGTTGACTTTGGGGCAAGGTGGGACGGTTTTCATCACCAAGTGGGTGGGCTTGTCTTAGCTTGCAAGGAAAGCTTCAAGATATCTTCAAGAACCCCTTTTCACACGTCCCAAGTATGGTTCGCAACCCCAAGCATGGTTCGACCAATTTACACTTACGCTAAACAAAATAATTCCGGGTTTACAAAAACCGAAAATTACAAAACGTTAATTAAACTAACTAGCTTAATTAACTTCCTTTCCTTCGTTGCTCAACATGATTAAACTAGTACTAATCTTTAAACCGTGAATCTCTCCTTTATTGTGATTGAGATTAGTACTTAGTAGAATTTCGGAATTAGCAACTGATTTCGTATCATGGGGCGTCGGTATGTATTTGGAGTGGTGGAATGTCCTCCAGTGTTTTTCTCCATAATTGTTAAGACCACAGAGGCATCTTCATCAGCATCAGAGTCCAAAATGAAGAAGGCACCATCATAATCCAAAGTTCCACACATGTTAGAGAATGGATCCTTGTTGAGAGTGAAGCTGGGGTCTTTACAAGGCATCATTTTGACTTTTTCTTGAGTGGAATAGTCATAGACCAGACACTTGTAACCTACGGCTATCGGCATTTCATACATTTGAGGAACTGTCTTGCGGATTAACTGAACTGGATCGCATCTGTCCGAAGCAGCAGAGATGGCATTAATGGCGAATGAGGGTTTATGATTAGGAAGGGGTTTTTTTTGTGATGTTAGGCTGAGATTATTGGAGATGGATCCCAGGAGAAAGTTTTCCATCATCCACAAGGTTTTGAATTTGATGCTTTAGAGCCTGCGGTTTTGATATTATGCCCCAGCTTTGATGGTATTCACGGTTTTGATTTGGGTCATAACCGGGTAAGGATTTTTAGGAGGTGGGTGCAGATTCAAGGGTTGAATGAGATTGGCCTTTTTTTAACTTGGAGAGAGCTTGGGAATAAGTCATGTTCAAAGGAGTAAAGTTCCTTTGTGGTCGAAAGTGGAATGCAGATGATGCACCAATGGCATGGATCACATTAGTTGTCTTAGGAGCTGCTGAATCATTGTTTGGGGCTCTTTTGTTATTTCCAAATTTTGCATTATAAGTAGTGCCGCCAATAGGTTCATCTTTCTTGATGTCTCCCCTTGTCACAGCATCCTCAACTAAAGTTCCCGTAGCAATCAAAGCTTTGAAAGCCGGGAAGTACTGGTATGCCATATGCTTCTGATAGACAGGAAGAAGGTTTTTCACAACCATTTGCAGCTGTTCCTCCTCATTAGGCCTACTCATTATTTTGGAAGCCTTGTTTCTCCATCGAGTGATGAATGAAGAAAATGTCTCATTAAGGTTTTGAGAAGTGGTCTCCAGATCCCTTCTAGTAACATCATTTTGGAACTCTCTGACTATGTCAGCCCAAGTGGATTTCTTTGTATTTTCAAGGTTGAGGAACCAATGTGCTGCATCACCATCTAAATATTGTTCAAATAGTTGGGCCATCAAGGATTCTTCCACTCCCTAGGGACTCATTGATACGAAATCAGTTGCTAATTCCGAAATTCTACTAAGTACTAATCTCAATCACAATAAAGGAGAGATTCACGGTTTAAAGATTAGTACTAGTTTAATCATGTTGAGCAACAAAGGAAAGGAAGTTAATTAAGCTAGTTAGTTTAATTAACGTTTTTGTAATTTTCGGTTTTTGTAAACCCGGAATTATTTTGTTTAGCGTAAGTGTAAATTGGTCGAACCATGCTTGGGGTTGCGAACCATACTTGGGACGTGTGAAAAGGGGTTCTTAAAGATATCTTGAAGCTTTCCTTGCAAGCTAAGACAAGCCCCCCCACTTGGTGATGAAAACCGTCCCACTTTGCCCCAAAGTCAACAAAACACACAACAACACTATTCCTTCTTACATCTTTGTTGGATTAAGAGATCTTTGTTGTTTAATTGCTTTGTTTAATCACTTTGGTACTTAGATCTTTTTGAGATTGATTAGCTTGTAATATATATGTATTGGTGATCATGAATGAAAGATCAGTTTTAGTTTTGAATTAAACATTGTGTTTATTCGGTTTTTTTGGAGATCGAAAAATCCGAAATTCCTCTTGCAATTAAGAAGTGATCTTAATTTCGAAACCCTTGAGTTAAGTGAGTTAAACTTAATTTAAGAGAGAGTTAATATAATTAGTGAGTTTAAACTAATTAAATCCACTCTCAAAAACCTCCTAAATCGGTTCTAAGTAAGATAAACTTCAAAACCGATTTAGAATCCTTAAGCATAAATAAGTGAGTAAAGCTTATCGAGCTTAGGTTACATTTTCATATACGATTTCGTATCAAGTGGTATCAAGAGCTAAGTTCTGAAATGGACGAGGAAAGAGATGATAATGCTAGAAGAGATGCGATGCTAGAAGCTCTAGCTAAGCAAAACGAAGCATTACACGACATGATGGCAAAGATAACCTTAGAATTGTTTAAGAAGAAACCCAATGAGGAAGAAAGGAGTTCTAGGGCTGATGATAGGGGTTTGAAAATCGAAGTTCCAGATTTTGACGGAGCTAGTGATCCGGAATTATACATTGAATGGGAACGTTCTTTGGAGCGTTTTTTTTATTACAAAGACACTCCGAATGATAAGAAATACAAGGTTGCTGTTTTGAAACTAACCAAATATGCATCCATTTGGTTAGAAGGCTTGAAGAGGCAAAGGGTGAAGGAGAACAAATCCAAGATTGCTACTTGGGATAAATTAAAGAAGCAATTACGGAAGCGTTTTGTTCCAACTAACTACAAGCAAAATCAGTATGTTAGATGGTCCACACTCAAACAAGGCACCACGTCCATGGATGAGTACATCAAGGAATTCGAAAAGCTTTCCATTGTTTGTGAAATAGAAGAAATGGAGGAGCAAAAATTGGGCAGATTCTTAGGAGGCCTAAATGAGGATGTGCGTGAGAAAGTTGAGGTGTACCCATACCTTTCTTTCGACGAGGCTTGCAAAGTGGCTCTCAAAATTGACAGCCAAAAGAAGAAAGCAACAACAAGTAAGTCTTATTCAAAGCCTTTTAGTACTTTTAAAGCTAATACTGGTACTAGCAACTTTGATAAGAACAAAAAATCAGATTTCATTCCGAAAGAGAAGGAGAAAGTGGTAGATGACAAAGCCTTTAAAGTTAAATGTTTTAAGTGTCAAGGTTATGGTCATTACCAATCGACTTGTCCTACAAAAAGAGTCATGACTATAAGGGACATAGAGGAGATAGACGAATTGGAGAGGATATACCTCTTAGAAAGGCAACATGATAAATCGATTTAGGTAACGAAAGTGATGAGGACGTGTGTAATCCGGAAATGGAGGGTGAAATGTTGGTTCTTAGGAGATCCTTGTACTCTAATGTCGTGGCTGAAAATGAGGAACAAAGAGAAACCATTTTTCATTCGAAATGCTTAGTGAATAAGAAGCTATGCACGTTAATCATTGATGGTGGTAGTTGTACAAATGTAGCTTCAACTGAACTTGTAGAGAAGTTAGCATTACCTACTACTAAACATCCACATCCTTATAAACTGAAATGGTTAGATGATGATAGTGAAGTAAGGGTGAAGAATAGAGTTTTAATCACGTTTTCCATTGGAAATTATGAAGATGAAATTCTATGTGATGTAATTCCTATGACTGCGTGCCATATTCTACTTGGTAGACCGTGGCAATTTGATCGAAAAGTAATGCATGATGGTTGTTCGAATGTGTATAAGGTAAACAAGAATGGCAAAACCAAAACCTTATTACCATTGCCCCCTTCAAAAATACGAGACACAACACCTAAGCCAAAAAAGAACCTCGTGAGTGGTACTGTGTTTTTAGGGAGAAAAAGATTCGAGAGGGAGTTGGGAACAAATCAGATCGTGTATGTTCTAGTTGCTAAGGAGGTGAACGAGGGAATGGAAGTTGAAGATTCAGATTTGAGGGAGTTATTGGAGGGATTTGGAGACGTGTTTCCTAATGACCTACCAAATGGCCTACCCCCTAAACGTGGAATTGAGCATCAAATTGATCTCATTCCCGGAGCACCACTTCCAAATAAACCTTCCTATAGATGCAATCCCAAAGAAAGTGAGGAGTTACAAAGCCAAATCAGTGAATTGATGAAGAAAGGCTACGTGAGAGAGAGTAAAAGTCCCTGTCTTTGTTCGGCTTTACTTGTGCCAAAAAAAAGACGGAACATGGAGGATGTGTATTGATAGCCGTGCTGTGAACAATATAACCATCAAATACAGATTTCCCATCCCTAGGTTAGATGACATGTTAGATGAGCTAAGTGGATCCAATTTGTTTTCGAAAATTGATTTGAGAAGTGGATACCACCAAATATGCATGAGAGAGGGAGATGAGTGGAAGACGGCTTTCAAAACGAAGTATGGGTTGTATGAATGGTCTGGTTATGCCATTTGGTCTCACAAATGCCCCTAGTACGTTCATGAGATTGATGAATGAAGTACTTAGGCCGTTTTTGGGAAAGTTCGTGGTTGTGTATTTGGATGATATTCTTGTCTATAGTGCTAACAAGGAGGATCATTTAGATCATTTGCAACAATTGTTCGAAGTTCTAAAAGAGCAAAAGCCGTATGGAAAGCTTGAAAAGTGCACGTTTATGCAAAGGGAGATTGGCTTCCTTGGTTTCATCATTTCGATGAAGGGGTGAAGGTGGATCCATCCAAAGTAGAAGCAATTTCTTCTTGGCGGTTCCCACAACTATCACCGAGGTGAGATCTTTTCATGGTTTAGCTTCTTTTTATAGGAGATTTATAAATAATTTCAGCACTTTATTAGCTCCTATAACCGAATGCACTAAACATGGAAAATTTGTATGGAGTGACGCAGCTCAAAAGGCGTTTGAACTTGTAAAGGAGAAAATGTGTAAAAACGCCTATCCTAGCTTTACTCGATTTTGCAAAACCATTTGAAGTTGAGTGTGATGCAAGTGGAACGGGTATTGGGGCGCTTTTAATTCAATGTGGCAAACCTATTGCTTATTTTAGCGAGAAACTAAATCGAGCCAAGTTGAATTATTCCACGTATGATAAAGAGTTTTATGCCATGGTTAGAGCTCTTAATCATTGGAGTCACTATTTGCGACCACAAGCTTTTGTTCTCCACTCGATCATGAATCGTTGAAATATATTCATGGCCAACATAAGCTTAGTGCTCGTCATGCTAAATGGGTAGAATTCTTACAATCTTTCAATTTTGTTGCCAAGTATAAGGCCGGAAAAGCCAACATTGTAGGCGATGCTTTATCACGGAGACACGTATTGCTTAACATGGTGGATTCCAAGGTACTTGGGTTTGAGTTGATTAAGGAATTCTATGCTCTTGATGAGGAGACACGTGACCTGTTCGTGGCTACCAAGGATGGTCCAAAAGACCATTATCATCAAATGGAAGGGTTTTTGTTTAAGGGGAACAAACTTTGTGTTCCTAAATGTCCCGTTCGTGATTTGTTAATTAGAGAAGCTCATGGAGGTGGGTTGGCTGGACATTTTGGCGTTAGTAAGACTCTAGAGTTGTTACAAGAACATTTCTCATGGCCTCATATGATCAAAGAAGTACATGCTTGTTTTGACTCGTTGTGGGGTTTGTCAAAGGGCTAAAAGCACGTTCCATAAGGGGTTGTACACTCCTTTACCAACACCGGAGAGACCATGGGAGGATGTCAGTATGGATTTCATTGTGGCTCTTCCTAGGACACAAAGAGGGAAGGATTCGGTCATGGTGGTAGTGGACCGTTTCTCAAAAATGGCACACTTCGTGCCTTGTCACAAAACGGAAGATGCTATTAATGTTTCTTGTTTATATTTCGGGGAAATTGTTCGCTTGCATGGAGTGCCAAGAACTATTGTCTCGGATCGAGATAGTAAGTTTTTGAGTCATTTTTGGAGGTCCCTATGGAGGATGATGGGTACTAAGTTGCTTCATTTAGTACTTCACATCACCCCCAAACAGATGGTCAAACCGAAGTGACCAATCGAACTCTAGGCACCTTGTTAAGGGGCTTAGTGAGCAAGACGGGAAAGGATTGGGATGTCAAGTTATGCCATGCGGAGTTTGCTTACAATAGAACTCCAACTTTTGCAACAAAACATTCACCGTTCGAAGTGGTATATGGGGTAAATCCGTATGTACCTATTGATCTTATTTCGTTGCCTAAAGACTCTTATGTCCATGGAGATGCTAGGCAACAAGCTGAAACAATGGTGAAAGTTCACAAAGAAATACGCACCAATATCGAGAAGACAAATGAGATGTACAAAAAGAAAGCAAACAAAAGTCGGAAACCGAGGTTGTTTGCTCCGGAAGATTTGGTGTGGATTCACTTGAGGAAGGAGAGGTTTCCAAGTAAAAGAAAGCATAAACTCATGCCCCGAGCTGAAGGACCTTTCAAGGTTCTTGAACGTTATGGAGACAATGCTTACAAGATAGACCTTCCCGGAGACTATGGCGTGGCAGCAACATTCAACGTAGGGGACTTATCCCCCTATTTAGAAGATGAAGATGTGCAAGAATTGAGGACAATTCCTTTTGAAGAAGGAGAGGATGATACGAAATCAGTTGCTAATTCCGAAATTCTACTAAGTACTAATCTCAATCACAATAAAGGAGAGATTCACGGTTTAAAGATTAGTACTAGTTTAATCATGTTGAGCAACGAAGGAAAGGAAGTTAATTAAGCTAGTTAGTTTAATTAACGTTTTTGTAATTTTCGGTTTTTGTAAACCCGGAATTATTTTGTTTAGCGTAAGTGTAAATTGGTCGAACCATGCTTGGGGTTGCGAACCATACTTGGGACGTGTGAAAAGGGGTTCTTGAAGATATCTTGAAGCTTTCCTTGCAAGCTAAGACAAGCTGATCCGAAACTAGTTGCTAGTTCCGACGAAATTCTACTAAGTACTAATCTCAATCACAACAAGGGAGAAATTCACGGTTTAAGGATTAGTACTAGTTTAATTATGTTGAGCAACATCGGAAAGGTAGTTAATTAGGCGAGTTAGTTTAATTAACGGTTTTTGTAATTTTCGGTTTGTGTAAAACCGGAAATATTTTGCGTAGCGTAAGTTGTATTATCCACGAAATATGCTTAGGGATGCGAACTACACTTGGGATGTGTGAAAGGAGGTCCTTGAAGATATTTGTGGAGCTTGTCTTGCAAGCTAAGGGAGGCCATCCACTTGGTGTGGAAAACCGGCCCTCCTTCCCTTTTAGTCAACAAAACACACAACAACACTATTCCTCTTACATCCTTGTTGGAAATTAGAGATATTTGTTGTTTATTGCTTTGTTTAATATTTTGAGTACTTAGAGCTTTTGGGAGTGATTAGCTTGTAATATATATATGTAATTTGATCATAAATGAAGTTTTAGTTTTGATTATTGAAATTTAAGCTTTGTGCTTCAATTTAAAACACGTTGTGTTAAAGATTAAAAACCGAGGTTTTTATTCTAACTTTGAACCGATTTTCTTGGGAGGTCAAACTACGAGAAAGTCAAACTAATTAACATATTAGAGAGTGGAGATTCTCATAATTTGTTAGTTAAAAACCGTAATTAAGGAAGAGAGTGGAGATTCATTTCCTTAGTTATAACCGAATTGTAAACTTGAAGTGGAGGCTTTTAGTTTATTGTTCAACTATCGTAAACGCAATTCTTATTTTGAAGTGTGTTCGTATCAAGTGGTATCAAGAGCTAAGTTCCGAAATGGACGATGAAAGGGATGATAATGCTAGACGAGATGCGATGCTAGAGGCGTTAGCTAAGCAAAACGAAGCATTACACGACATGATGGCAAAGATAACCTTAGAATTGTTTAAGAAGAAACCCAATGAGGAAGAAAGGAGTTCTAGGGCTGATGATAGGGGTTTGAAAATCGAAGTTCCGGATTTTGACGGAGCTAGTGATCCGAATTATACATTGAATGGGAACGTTCTTTGGAGCGTTTTTTTGATTACAAAGACACTCCGAATGATAAGAAATACAAGATAGCTGTTTTGAAACTAACCAAATATGCATCCATTTGGTTAGAAGGATTGAAGAGGCAAAGGGTGAAGGAGAACAAATCCAAGATTGCTACTTGGGAAAAATTGAAGAAGCAATTGAGGAAGCGTTTTGTTCCAACTAACTACAAACAAAATCAGTATGTTAGATGGTCCACACTCAAGCAAGGCACCATGCCTATGGAGGAGTACATCAAGGAATTTGAGAAGCTTTCCATTGTTTGTGAAATCGAAGAAATGGAGGAGCAAAAGCTAGGCCGATTCTTAGGAGGCCTAAACGAAGAGGTGCGTGAGAAAGTAGAGGTGTTTCCATACCTCACATTCGATGAAGCTTGCAAAGTGGCTCTCAAAATGGATAGCCAAAAGAAGAAATCAGTAGTAAGTAAGTCTTATTCCAAGCCATTTAGTACTTTCAAAGTTAATCCTAGTACTAGTAATCTTGATAAGAACAAAAAAACTGATTTCACTAGGAAAGACAAGGAGAAAGTCGGAGATGACAAAACCTTAAAAGTAAAATGTTTTAAGTGTCAAGGCTATGGCCATTACCAAGCTAATTGTCCGACTAAAAGAATTATGACCATAAGAGACATAACAGAAATAGACGAGTTGGAAAGACAATCTCTTTTAGAGATGGAACATGATAAAAATGGAAGTGAGGATGAAGAGGACGTGTGCAATCCTGAAATGGAGGGTGAAACCTTAGTGATTAGGAGGTCCTTATACTCAAATGTGGTGGCCGAAAATGAGGAACAAAGGGAAACCATTTTTCATTCGAAATGCCTAGTGAAAAAAAAACTATGCAATTTGATCATAGATGGTGGAAGTTGTACTAATGTAGCTTCAACTGAACTTGTAGAGAAGTTAGCATTACCTATGACTAAACATCCAATTCCTTATAAACTGAAATGGCTAGATGATGATAGTGAAGTAAGGGTAAAAAATAGAGTTTTAATCACATTCACAATTGGAAATTATGAAGATGAAATTCTATGTGATGTAATCCCTATGACTGCGTGCCATATACTACTTGGTAGACCGTGGCAATTTGATCGCAAAGTGATGCATGATGGTTTTAAGAATGTGTATAAGGTGAACAAGAATGGCAAAATCAAAACCTTACTACCATTACCTCCTTCAAAATCCGAAACACAAAACCAACACCAAAAGAAAACCCGATGTGTAGTGGCGTGTTCTTAGGGAGAAAACGATTTGAGAGGGACTTGGAGGAAAATCAGTTGGTGTATATTCTGGTTGCCAAGGAGGTGAATGAGGGAGTAAACGTTGAGGATCCGCATTTGAGGGAGTTGTTGGAGGAGTTTGGAGATGTGTTCCCTAATGATCTACCAAATGGCCTACCCCCTAAACGTGGAATTGAACATCAAATTGATCTCATTCCCGGAGCACCAATTCCAAATAAGCCTTCCTATAGATGTAATCCCAAAGAGAGTGAGGAATTACAAAGCCAAATCAGTGAGTTGATGGGCAAGGGTTACGTGAGGGAGAGCAAGAGTCCGTGTGCCGTTCCGGCTTTGCTTGTGCCAAAAAAGACGGTTCATGGAGGATGTGTATTGATAGCCGTCTTGTGAACAACATCACCATAAAATACGATTTCCCATCCCTAGATTAGATGACATGCTAGATGAGTTGAGTGGATCCAAGTTGTTGTCGAAAATTGATTTGAGAAGTGGGTACCACCAAATATGCATGAAGGAGGGAGATGAGTGGAAGACGGCTTTCAAGACCAAGTATGGGTTGTATGAATGGCTGGTTATGCCATTTGGTCTCACAAATGCCCCTAGTACTTTCATGAGATTAATGAATGAAGTACTTAGGCCATTTTTGGGAAAGTTCGTAGTTGTATATTTGGATGATATTCTTGTTTCGGTACTAACAAGGATGATCATTTAAATCATTTGCAACAAGTGTTCGAAGTTTTGAGAGAACAAAAACGTATGGGAAGCTTGAAAAGTGCACGTTCATGCAACGAGAGATCGGCTTCCTTGGGTTCATCATTTCGGATGCGGGGGTGAAGGTGGATCCATCCAAAGTTGAAGCAATTTCTTCTTGGCCGGTTCCTACAACTATCACCGAGGTGAGGTCTTTTCATGGTTTAGCGTCGTTTTATAGGAGGTTTATAAACCATTTCAGCACATTATTAGCTCCTATAACGGAATGCACTAAACATGGAAAATTTGAATGGAGTGACGCAGCTCAAAAGGCGTTTGAACTTGTAAAAGAGAGAATGTGTAAAACGCCTATACTAGCTTTACCAGATTTTTGCAAAACCATTTGAAGTTGAATGTGATGCAAGTGGCACGGGTATTGGGGCTGTTTTGATTCAATGTGGCAAGCCTATTGCATATTTTAGCGAAAAAATTAAATCGAGCTAAGTTGAACTATTCCACTTATGATAAAGAGTTTTACGCCATGGTTAGATCTCTTAATCATTGGAGTCACTATTTACGACCACAAGCTTTTGTTCTTCATTCCGATCATGAATCACCGAAATATATTCATGGACAACATAAGCTTAGCGCTCGGCATGCTAAGTGGGTAGAGTTCTTACAATCGTTCAACTTTGTTGCCAAGTACAAGGCCGGGAAAGCTAACGTGGTAGCTGATGCTTTATCTCGGAGACACGTATTGCTTAATATGGTGGATTCCAAGGTACTGGGGTTTGAACTAATTAAAGAATTTTATGTTCTTGATGAGGGGACACGAGATCTGTTCGAGGCTACCAAAGATGGTCCAAAAGACCATTATCATCAAATGGAGGGGTTCTTGTTCAAAGGGAACAAACTTTGCGTTCCTAAATGTCCCGTTCGTGATTTGCTTATAAGAGAGGCTCATGGTGGCGGTTTGGCTGGCCATTTTGGCGTTGCCAAAACCATGGAATTATTACAAGAACATTTTTCTTGGCCTCATATGATCAAGGAAGTGCACGCTGTTTTGGCTCGTTGCGGAGTTTGTCAAAGAGCCAAAAGCACATTCCATAAGGGGTGTATACTCCTTTGCCGAGTCTGAGAGACCTTGGGAGGATGTTAGTATGGATTTCATTGTTGCACTTCCGAGAACACAAAGAGGAAAGGATTCGGTCATGGTGGTGGTAGACCGTTTTCTCAAAAATGGCACACTTTGTGCCTTGCCATAAAACAGAAGATGCTATTAACGTTTCTTGTTTATATTTCGTGGAAATTGTCCGTCTACATGGAATACCAAAAACTATTGTCTCGGATCGAGATAGCAAGTTTTTGAGTCATTTTTGGAGGTCCTCGTGGAGGATGATGGGTACTAAGTTGCTTTGTTTAGTACTTCACATCACCCCCCAAACCGACGGTCAAACGAAGTGACGAATCGAACTCTAGGCACCTTGTTAAGGGGCTTAGTGAGCAAGACCGGGAAAGATTGGGATGTCAAGCTATGCCACGCAGAATTTGCTTACAATAGGACTCCCACTTTTGCAACAAGACATTCACCGTTCGAAGTGGTATATGGGGTAAACCCGTATGTACCTATTGATCTCATTTCGTTGCCTAAGGACTCTTATGTCCACGGGGATGCTAGGCAACAAGCTGAAACAATGGTGAAGGTTCACAAAGAAATACGCGCCAACATCGAAAAGGCCAATGAAATGTACAAGAAGAAAGCAAACAAGGGCCGAAAACCGAGGTTGTTTGCTCCGGGAGATTTGGTGTGGATACACTTGAGGAAGGAAAGGTTTCCAAGTAAAAGAAAGCATAAACTCATGCCCCGAGCTGAAGGGCCTTTCAAGGTTCTTGAACGCTACGGGAATAATGCTTACAAAATAGACCTTCCCGGAGACTATGGCGTGGCAGCCACATTCAACGTAGGGGACTTATCCCCCTATTTTGAAGATAACGATGTGCAAGAATTGAGGACAATTCCTTTTGAAGAAGGAGAGGATGATCCGAAACTAGTTGCTAGTTCCGAACGAAATTCTACTAAGTACTAATCTCAATCACAACAAGGGAGAAATTCACGGTTTAAGGATTAGTACTAGTTTAATTATGTTGAGCAACATCGGAAAGGTAGTTAATTAGGCGAGTTAGTTTAATTAACGGTTTTTGTAATTTTCGGTTTGTGTAAAACCGGAAATATTTTGCGTAGCGTAAGTTGTATTATCCACGAAATATGCTTAGGGATGCGAACTACACTTGGGATGTGTGAAAGGAGGTCCTTGAAGATATTTGTGGAGCTTGTCTTGCAAGCTAAGGGAGGCCATCCACTTGGTGTGGAAAACCGGCCCTCCTTCCCTTTTAGTCAACAAAACACACAACAACACTATTCCTCTTACATCCTTGTTGGAAATTAGAGATATTTGTTGTTTATTGCTTTGTTTAATATTTTGAGTACTTAGAGCTTTTGGGAGTGATTAGCTTGTAATATATATATGTAATTTGATCATAAATGAAGTTTTAGTTTTGATTATTGAAATTTAAGCTTTGTGCTTCAATTTAAAACACGTTGTGTTAAAGATTAAAAACCGAGGTTTTTATTCTAACTTTGAACCGATTTTCTTGGGAGGTCAAACTACGAGAAAGTCAAACTAATTAACATATTAGAGAGTGGAGATTCTCATAATTTGTTAGTTAAAAACCGTAATTAAGGAAGAGAGTGGAGATTCATTTCCTTAGTTATAACCGAATTGTAAACTTGAAGTGGAGGCTTTTAGTTTATTGTTCAACTATCGTAAACGCAATTCTTATTTTGAAGTGTGTTCGTATCACAAGCCCCCCCACTTGGTGATGAAAACCGTCCCACCTTGCCCCAAAGTCAACAAAACACACAACAACACTATTCCTCCTTACATCCTTGTTGGATTAAGAGATATTTGTTGTTTAATTGCTTTGTTTAATTACTTTGGTGCTTAGATTTTTATGGCTAATGTTTTAAGCCTTCTTTAGCTTGTACTTGATATATGTAATGGATGAAGTAATGAAAAATCAGTTTTAGTTTTGATTTAAACATTGTGTTTATTCGGTTTTTTTGGAGATTGAAAAATCCGAAATTCCTCTTGCGATTAAGAAGTGATCTTAATTTCGAAACCCTTGAGTTAAGTGAGTTAAACTTAATTTAAGAGAGAGTTAATATAATTAGTGAGTTTAAACTAATTAAATCCACTCTCAAAAACCTCCTAAATCAGTTTCTAAGTAAGATAAACTTCAAAACCGATTTAGAATCCTTAAGCATAAATAAGTGAGTAAAGCTTATCGAGCTTAGGTTACATTTTCATATACGATTTCGTATCACCCCATCTGCCTCGATGATCTTAGTGATGAGGAGTATCTGGATCTCTCATTTGACTAGAGCAGGTCGCACTTTAAACCATCCCATTTGGAGGATGAAAATCCTTTGGAGGTATTAAGAAGGAAGGAAAAGGGCAAACAGCCAATGACAGAGGAAATTAACAAGGAAGATGATGTTATCAAGCGCATGAAAGAAGTAAATGCTAATGTTTCGATCTGGAAATTGTTAATGCATTCCCAGCCTCATAGGGCAGTTGTTCTAAAACATCTTAATGAAGCCTCTGTAAGCTCTTCTATAACACCTGACCAGATGGTGGGGCTCATTCATGGGGTAGATCGAACTCTCATGTTCACAGACAATGATCTCCCTGACAATATCAACCACAACAATTCATTACACATCACTATACGCTGTAATGGATGGGAGATACCTAGGGTGTTGATCGATAATGGCTCCGCAATCTATGTTTGCCCTCTGCGTGTGCTAACAAGGCTTGGGTATTCAAAAGAGGATCTGGTACCATCCAACCAGGTGGTCAAAGCATATGATAATGCTAAGAGAGAAGTGTTGGGTTTGATCAGCCTCCTCATTGAATGTGGTCCCGTGGCAAGGAAGGTGGAATTCATGGTCATTGACATACAAGCCTATTTCAACTTCTTATTTGGAAATCCATGGCTACATGAAAATAGGGCAGTAGCCTCTACTCTACATCGGAAGGTAAAGCTTCTCACTGATCAGGGTGCTGTGACTATTTCTGGTGATCCAGAAATTATGACCATCTCCAACGCCGGAAAATCAGTATTGTATCTGAATGAAGTGGAGGGCACTAGGTTAGATGGTTATACTATCCACTATATTCTAGCAGCACCTGAATATTCATGGATGAATGAGGTTCCAGCAGCCACACCAGATGAAAGTGATGAAGAAATAGAACCATAATATAGTGAGGATGACGAGGAAGAGGTAGGAGCTCCAAGCATCGACACATATAATATGTCATCTAGAGCACCGGAAGAATCCTGTGTCGGCAATCCTCAAGATGATGATAATGACTCAAAGAAGAGATCTAGGACAGATGATTTTGATCTGGACTTTAATGTAGTGGGTCCTATCCGAGAAGTTCACACCGAATCACTGATTTTCTTTCCAGGATATCAACATGAAGATCACTATCGTGAATGACCCCAATTCAGAAAATTTGATGGGAATGGTGATCCTTTTGTCCACTTAGTGGGGTTTATGAATGCCTTGCATCCATGGGGCATACCAGAGGAAGATTACCCCATGCTGTTTGACAAGAGTTTAGAAGGACCAACCCCGGACTGCTAAATTAGTGGATCTTATGAATTATTGGACTTGGATCATCTTACAATTGAAGGTTGTGAATAGTGCTTTGATGTTAATTTAGTTTGTTAATGATCCATATCAGAGATGGTCATTTCCTACAAATCCTAGTTCTGTTAGGATTTGTGTTGTTTTCCTAGTTCTAGTAGGAATATGACTCTTAATGATGCAAGTCGGACTATCTTTAATTTGCTTTCTTAGGTTGTTGCATGGTTTTACTTTACTCTTAAAGTAAAGGTTTTTCATGTAACCAAAAATAAGTCTTTTATTATGTTTGCTAGTTAAATTAGTTAATGTCGTTGAGTCATTTTTATTTTAGTTGGTTGTAATAAGAGCCGAAAATCTGAGTTGTAATAGCTCTAGGGTTAGGCGTGTGATTCTAGGCATTTTAGGAAAGTCTTGAGCATCTTTCCTTATGCTTGAGTTTCCTTAAATTGAGCTAGATTCTAGGCTTAAGATTAGGGGAAACTTTCCTTAAAATATTTGCTAGTTGGCGTGTGATGTAATGCCTTGGAGGGCAAGGGTTTCTTGCTGCCCTTATTATAAATAGGCGCCTAGTCCATAATAAAGTAGGTAGAGAATTGATTTGAGAATTGTGAGCGTTGCTTATATCAGTTGTTAACCAAAACAATACTTGTTGCGACTTGTATTCATCTTCTAATTGCGATTAGGAAGAGACCCTCAAATTCTTGCGAGAATCAAGAGTACTATCCTTGTTTTTATTTCTTATTTTCAGTTCTCATTCATAAAAACACCATAAAAACGTCACTTTATTCCTAGAGTAATTCTTGTGAATTTTCGGACTTTGAAATTTATATCAGTTGGTATTAGTAAGGTTGTGGAGGCGCGTGAGCGGGCGCGGTGGCTTAGATTAATGATGCGAATACGCCAAGCTACTTCAACCAATATGCATCAAGCTACCTCAACCTAACCAAGCTATCTCTAATCAGTTTGTTTAACTTTTGGTTATGGTTGGTTTTGAGATTAAAAATGTCATTAAAAGGGTTAACCAACATTAACCACCCTTTTAAACTGTTATATGTATTTTGAACGATGGCCCGGTTTTGTTGTAAGCTTAACTAAAGATTAGTACTAATATAATCTTGCTAAGCAACGAAGGAAAGGAAGTTAATTAAGCTACTTAGTTTAATTACAGTTTTTGTAATTTACGGTTTTGTAAACCGGAATTATTTTGTGATACGAAATCAGTTGCAAATCAAGAGGTATTACTAAGTACTAATCTCAATCACAACAAAGGAGAGATTCATGGCCTAAAGATTAGTACTAACGTAATCATGCTAAGCAATAATGGAAGAGAAGCTAAGTAAGCTAGCAGCTGCCCATGGGTGTTGGGGAGGTGTGTGCTTGAGGTGCTTGATATTAGTTAGTGTTAGTTTAGTCTTAAACATGCTTAACTCTCACTAAACATGCTTTGAAATCACTTAGCACCAAAGAAAGAAAAATCAGTCATTTTGTGTTAGAATGAAGCTACGGTTTTCATGATGGTTTTTTGTGATGCAATGGATGATCTAATGAAGCTAGTAGGTGAAGCACCTTGCTTATTCATGCTTACCAAGAGGCCTGCAGCAAGGGGTCCAATTACAACCTTTCCTAAGCAAGGAGGAAAGAACATGAATGGAGGAAAGAAAAAGGGGCTGCTATGCAGCGTTTTTCTGTCCCTTCTTTCTTCTGATTTGGGCAGCCACATTTTAGGCTCCAATGATGATGATTCACACATGGAAGGAAGCTACTTCAAGTATAGGTTTTCTTTTCATTGGTTTGCAGCCATTTTAAAGCATCCAATAGGAGTAAAAGGCTAGGAGAATAGAGATGCTGATTTCGGCTAGCCTTAGAAGATATTTTGTACTTTAAATGCTTTGTTTAAATCTCTTTAGTGTATTAGATGTAATAGCTGGTGTTTTAAGCTTTTAACTCTTGTACTATAAGTATGTAATCCTGATTATGAATGAGGAGGAGATTTGGTTGTTGAAAAACATTGTTATAAACCGTTGAGTTTAAAGATTAAGAACCGAGTGTTTTTAACTCTAATTTGCAAGAATTCCTTGGGAGGTAAAACTACAAGAGTTCAAACCCAATTAACAAGATTTGAGAGTGATTCACTTATTTTGTTAATTAAAATCCTTTTAGTTTTAAGGTCGAGAGTGATTCACTTCCTTAACTAAAAACCGAATTACTAGCTTTAAGAGTGATTCTTTTAGCTTGTGTTCAATTCTATCCTAAACACTATTCTTAGTTGAGTTGTGTTTGTTTCAATTAAGCTGAACATTTGTATGGTGAAAGAAGACACATTCAAGTTTGTCGTGTCAAAATTTCGTGTTATTCCGATCAGTAACGAAGACACAGCAAGCATAAACTTTTCACGAAAATTCCTGACAGATTCGAGCAGTTATCAGGTAAATTTTGAGCAATTGGTTCTCCTAGCATACAACGAATTTTTGAGAGTTTCTTGGCTTAAAATTGGACTACGTTTTGTCTAATTTAAGACTGGAAAGTTTCATAATTTTTGAAGAAGTTTTGCTATTTAGTCGAGCACGTTTAAGATAATTGATCAAAACCGAACTATTCTGGATCAGTTCTGTAAGAATTATAACTGCGAACAATTGGCTTCGAATTTTTGCATGAAGTTTTGGTCGTGTGTTTAATACATATAGGGCTAAGTTCTGTAAAAATTTCGGGTGGTTTGGAGTTATAACGACTTCACAACGAGCAAGTACTTTCGTTGCAAAATCCTAGCTGATTGCATCAGTTTCGAGTGCTATGGAGTTTAACGATTTATCATTCGATTATTTGGATGCTCATATATGATTTGAAAGGGCTAAACAAGCAATACAAGATCTTAGATATCCACCAACACTTGAAGAAAGATTGGCAAGACTTCAAAAGGATAAAGAGGAGATTGAGATGTTGATTCAACAACGAAAAGAGAAAAAACATGAGGAAAGATCCAGAGATCTAATTCTTGTTGATGATGAAACCACGAAAGAGGTTCAAGAATTTGTTCTTAATGTTGAAGAAGAAGAAAAGACTGAATCTTTGTCACATTTGGACAATAAAGATTTGATTTTGGAGGTTCCAATCATTGAAGAAAGATTACCTATCTCATGTTTTCCATCTAATTTGTTCAAGGAACATTAATTATTGCATGAACTAGTTAAAATCTATGTTCATAGAAATTCAAGTTCTCGAGACATGGGGTTATTTGTTCAAGGTCGCTTAAATCTTTGCTCGGTCTTTGATTTATTGCAAATGGTGATCTTGTTGGTGATCATTCGATTCATATGGATGATTTCATGGAGTGGTTTGAAGAAACTTGAGGTCAAGTTTTTTTCAAGAGAGGGAGAATGATGCAAGTCGGACTATCTTTAATTTGCTTTCTTAGGTTGTTGCATGGTTTTACTTTACTCTTAAAGTAAAGGTTTTACATGTAACTTAAAAATATGTCTTTTATTATGTTTGTTAGTTAAATTAGTTAATGTCGTTGAGTCATTTTATTTTAGTTGGTTGTAATAAGAGCCGAAAATCCGAGTTGTAATAGCTCTAGGGTTAGGCGTGTGATTCTAGGCATTTTAGGAAAGTCTTGAGCATCTTTCCTTATGCTTGAGTTTCCTTGATGCGAAATCGTATATGAAAATGTAACCTAAGCTCGATAAGCTTTACTCACTTATTTATGCTTAAGGATTCTAAATCGGTTTTTGAAGTTTATCTTACTTAGAAACCGATTTAGGAGGTTTTTTGAGAGTGGATTTAATTAGTTTAAACTCACTAATTATATTAACTCTTTCTTAAATTAAGTTTAACTCACTTAACTCAAGGGTTTCGAAATTAAGATCACTTCTTAATCGCAAGAGGAATTTCGGATTTTCAATCTCCAAAAAACCGAATAAACACAATGTTTAAATCAAAACTAAAACTGATTTTTCATTACTCCATCCATTACATATATCAAGTACAAGCTAAAGAAGGCTTAAAACATTAGCCATAAAAATCTAAGCACCAAAGTAATTAAACAAAGCAATTAAACAACAAATATCTCTTAATCCAACAAGGATGTAAGGAGGAATAGTGTTGTTGTGTGTTTTGTTGACTTTGGGGCAAGGTGGGGACGGTTTTCATCACCAAGTGGGGGGGCTTGTCTTAGCTTGCAAGGAAAGCTTCAAGATATCTTCAAGAACCCCTTTTCACACGTCCCAAGTATGGTTCGCAACCCCAAGCATGGTTCGACCAATTTACACTTACGCTAAACAAAATAATTCGGGGTTTACAAAAACGTTAATTAAACTAACTAGCTTAATTAACTTCCTTTCCTTCGTTGCTCAACATGATTAAACTTGTACTAATCTTTAAACCGTGAATCTCTCCTTTATTGTGATTGAGATTAGTACTTAGTAGAATTTCGGAATTAGCAACCGATTTCGTATCATCCTCTCCTTCTTCAAAAGGAATTGTCCTCAATTCTTGCACATCTTCATCTTCTAAATAGGGGGATAAGTCCCCTACGTTGAATGTTCTTTGCCACGCCATAGTCTCCGGAAGGTCTATCTTGTAAGCATTGTCTCCATAACGTTCAAGAACCTTGAAAGGTCCTTCACTCGGGGCATGAGTTTATGCTTTCTTTTACTTGGAAACCTCTCCTTCCTCAAGTGAATCCACACCAAATCTTCCGAGAGCAAACAACCCTCGGTTTCCGACTTTTGTTTGCTTTCTTTTTGTACCTCTCATTTGTCTTCTCGATATTGGTGCGTATTTCTTTGTGAACTTTCACCATTGTTTCAGCTTGTTGCCTAGCATCTCCATGGACATAAGAGTCTTTAGGCAACGAAATAAGATCAATAGGTACATACGGATTTACCCATATACCACTTGAACGGTGTTGCAAAAGTTGGAGTTCTATTGTAAGCAAACTCCGCATGGCATAACTTGACATCCCAATCCTTTCCCGTCTTGCTCACTAAGCCCCTTAACAAGGTGCCTAGAGTTCGATTGGTCACTCGGTTTGACCATCTGCTTTGGGGGTGATGTGAAGTACTAAACAACAACTTAGTACCCATCATCCTCCATAGGGACCTCCAGAAATGACTCAAAAACTTACTATCTCGATCCGAGACAATAGTTCTTGGCACTCCATGCAAGCGAACAATTTCCCTGAAATATAAACAAGAAACATTAATAGCATCTTCCGTTTTGTGACAAGGCACGAAGTGTGCCATTTTGAGAAACGGTCCACTACCACCATGACCGAATCCTTCCCCTCTTTGTGTCCTAGGAAGAGCCACAATGAAATCCATACTGACATCCTCCCATGGTCTCTCCGTGTTGGTAAAGGAGTGTACAACCCCTTATGGAACGTGCTTTTAGCCCTTTGACAAACACCACAACGAGCCAAAACAGCATGTACTTCTTTGATCATATGAGGCCACGAAAAATGTTCTTGTAGAACAACTCCATAGTCTTGCTAACGCCAAAATGGCCAACTAACCCACCTCCATGAGCTTCTCTAATTAGCAAATCACGAACGGGACATTTAGGAACACAAAGTTTGTTCCCTTTAAACAAAAACCCTTCCATTTGATGATAATGGTCTTTTGGACCATCCTTGGTAGCCACGAACAGGTCACGTGTCTCCTCATCAAGAACATAGAATTCCTTAATCAACTCAAACCCAAGTACCTTGGAATCCACCATGTTAAGCAATACGTGTCTCCGTGATAAAGCATCAGCTACAATGTTGGCTTTTCCGACCTTATACTTGGCAACAAAATTGAAAGATTGTAAGAATTCTACCCATTTAGCATGACGAGCACTAAGCTTATGTTGGCCATGAATATATTTCAACGATTCATGATCGAGTGGAGAACAAAAGCTTGTGGTCGCAAATAGTGACTCCAATGATTAAGAGCTCTAACCATGGCATAAAAACTCTTTATCATACGTGGAATAATTCAACTTGCCCGATTTAGTTTCTCGCTAAAATAAGCAATAGGTTTGCCACATTGAATTAAAACAGCCCCAATACCCGTTCCACTTGCATCACACTCAACTTCAAATGGTTTTGCAAAATCGGTAAAGCTAGGATAGGCGTTTTACACATTTTCTCCTTTACAAGTTCAAACGCCTTTTGAGCTGCGTCACTCCATACAAATTTTCCATGTTTAGTGCATTCGATTATAGGAGCTAATAAAGTGCTGAAATTATTTATAAATCTCCTATAAAAAGAAGCTAAACCATGAAAAGATCTCACCTCGGTGATAGTTGTGGGAACCGCCAAGAAGAAATTGCTTCTACTTTGGATGGATCCACCTTCACCCCTTCATCGAAATGATGAAACCAAGGAAGCCAATCTCCCTTTGCATAAACGTGCACTTTTCAAGCTTTCCATACAGTTTTTGCTCTTTTAGAACTTCGAACAATTGTTGCAAATGATCTAAATGATCCTCCTTGTTAGCACTATAGACAAGAATATCATCCAAATACACAACCACGAACTTTCCCAAAAACGGCCTAAGTACTTCATTCATCAATCTCATGAACGTACTAGGGGCATTTGTGAGACCAAATGGCATAACCAGCCATTCATACAACCCATACTTCGTTTTGAAAGCCGTCTTCCACTCATCTCCCTCTCTCATGCATATTTGGTGGTATCCACTTCTCAAATCAATTTTTGAAAACAAATTGGATCCACTTAACTCATCTAACATGTCATCTAGCCTAGGGATGGGAAATCAGTATTTGATGGTTATATTGTTCACAAAGACGGCTATCAATACACATCCTCCATGTTCCGTCTTTTTTTGGCACAAGTAAAGCCGGAACAAAGACATGGACTTTTACTCTCTCTCACGTAGCCTTTCTTCATCAATTCACTGATTTGGCTTTGTAACTCCTCACTTTCTTTGGGATTGCATCTATAGGAAGGTTTATTTGGAAGTGGTGCTCCGGGAATGAGATCAATTTGATGCTCAATTCCACGTTTAGGGGGTAGGCCATTTGGTAGGTCATTAGGAAACACGTCTCCAAATCCCTCCAATAACTCCCCTCAAATCCGAATCTTCAACTTCCATTCCCTCGTTCACCTCCTTAGCAACTAGAACATACACGACCTGATTTGTTCCCAACTCCCTCTCGAATCTTTTTCTCCCTAAAAACACACTACCACTCACGAGGTTCTTTTTTTGCTTAGGTGTTGTGTCTCGTATTTTTGAAGGGGGGCATTGGTAATAAGGTTTTGGTTTTGCCATTCTTGTTTACCTTATACACATTCGAACAACCATCATGCATTACTTTTCGATCAAATTGCCACGGTCTACCAAGTAGAATATGGCACGCGATCATAGGAATTACATCACATAGAATTTCATCTTCATAATTTCCAATGGAAAACGTGATTAAAACTCTACTCTTCACCCTTACTTCACTATCATCATCTAACCATTTCAGTTTATAAGGATGTGGATGTTTAGTAGTAGGTAATGCTAACTTCTCTACAAGTTCAGTTGAAGCTACATTTGTACAACTACCACCATCAATGATTAACGTGCATAGCTTCTTATTCACTAAGCATTTCGAATGAAAAATGGTTTCTCTTTGTTCCTCATTTTCAGCCACGACATTAGAGTACAAGGATCTCCTAAGAACCAACATTTCACCCTCCATTTCTCGGATTACACACGTCCTCATCACTTTCGTTACCTAAATCAGATTTATCATGTTGCTTTTCTAAGAGGTATATCCTCTCCAATTCGTCTATCTCCTCTATGTCCCTTATAGTCATGACTCTTTTCGTAGGACAAGTCGATTGGTAATGACCATAACCTTGACACTTAAAACATTTAACTTTAAAGGCTTTGTCATCTACCATTTTCTCCTTCTCTTTCGAATGAAATCCGATTTTTTGTTCTTATCAAAGTTGCTAGTACTAGTATTAGCTTTAAAAGTACTAAAAGGCTTTGAATAAGACTTACTTGTTGTTGCTTTCTTCTTTTGGCTGTCAATTTTGAGAGCCACTTTGCAAGCCTCGTCGAAAGAAAGGTATGGGTACACCTCCACTTTCTCACGCACATCCTCATTTAGGCCTCCTAAGAATCTGCCCAATTTTTGCTCCTCCATTTCTTCTATTTCACAAACAATGGAAAGCTTTTCGAATTCCCTTGATGTACTCATCCATGGACGTGGTGCCTTGTTTGAGTGTGGACCATCTAACATACCGATTTTGCTTGTAGTTAGTTGGAACAAAACGCTTCGTAATTGCTTCTTTAATTTCTCCCAAGTAGCAATCTTGGATTTGTTCTCCTTCACCCCTTTGCCTCTTGAAGCCTTCTAACCAAATGGATGCATATTTGGTTAGTTTCAAAACAGCAACCTTGTATTTCTTATCATTCGGAGTGTCTTTGTAATCAAAAAACGCTCCAAAGAAACGTTCCCATTCAATGTATAATTCCGGATCACTAGCTCCGTCAAAACTGGAACTTCGATTTTCAAACCCCTATCATCAGCCCTAGAACTCCTTTCTTCCTCATTGGGTTTTCTTCTTAAACAATTCTAAGGTTATCTTTGCCATCATGTCGTGTAATGCTTCGTTTTGCTTAGCTAGAGCTTCTAGCATCGCATCTCTTCTAGCATTATCATCTATTTCCTCGTCCATTTCAGAACTTAGCTCTTGATACCACTTGATGCGAAATCGTATATGAAAATGTAACCTAAGCTCGATAAGCTTTACTCACTTATTTATGCTTAAGGATTCTAAATCGGTTTTGAAGTTTATCTTACTTAGAAACTGATTTAGGAGGTTTTTGAGAGTGGATTTAATTAGTTTAAACTCACTAATTATATTAACTCTCTCTCTTAAATTAAGTTTAACTCACTTAACTCAAGGGTTTCGAAATTAAGATCACTTCTTAATCGCAAGAGGAATTTCCGGATTTTCAATCTCCAAAAAACCGAATAAACACAATGTTTAAATCAAAACTAAAACTGATTTTTCATTACTCCATCCATTACATATATCAAGTACAAGCTAAAGAAGGCTTAAAACATTAGCCATAAAAATCTAAGCACCAAAGTAATTAAACAAAGCAATTAAACAACAAATATCTCTTAATCCAACAAGGATGTAAGGAGGAATAGTGTTGTTGTGTGTTTTGTTGACTTTGGGGCAAGGTGGGACGGTTTTCATCACCCAAGTGGGGGGCTTGTCTTAGCTTGCAAGGAAAGCTTCAAGATATCTTCCAGAACCCCTTTTCACACGTCCCAAGTATGGTTCGCAACCCCAAGCATGGTTCGACCAATTTACACTTACGCTAAACAAAATAATCCGAGTTTACAAAAACGTTAATTAAACTAACTAGCTTAATTAACTTCCTTTCCTTCGTTGCTCAACATGATTAAACTTGTACTAATCTTTAAACCGTGAATCTCTCCTTTATTGTGATTGAGATTAGTACTTAGTAGAATTTCGGAATTAGCAACTGGATTTCGTATCATTCCTTAAATTGAGCTAGATTCTAGGCTTAAGATTAGGGGAAACTTTCCTTAAAATATTTGCTAGTTGGCGTGTGATGTTGCCTTGGAGGGCAAGGGTTTCTTCTTGCCCTTATTATAAATAGGCGCCTAGTCCATAATAGAAAAGGGAGATGAATTGATTTGAGAATTGTGAGCGTTGCTTATTTCGGTTGTTAACCAAAACAATACTTGTTGCGACTTGTATTCATCTTCTAATTGCGATTAGGAAGAGACCCTCTAATTCTCGCGAGAATCAAAAGTACTATCCTTTGTTTTTACTTCTTATTTTCAGCATTCATTCATAAAATACATAAAAAAAAGTCACTTAGTATCTAGGGTAAACATTGTGAATTTTTCGGACTTCGAAATTCATATCAAAAATTTTTTCAAGAAGGGAGAATGATATGGATCCGATAAGAAGATTGAAGATAACTAAATTAGTGGATATTATGAATTATTGGGCTTGGATCATCTTACAATCGAAGGTTGTGAATAGTGCTTTAATGTTAATTTTATTTGTTAATGATCCATATGAGAGATGGTCATTTCCAACAAATCCTAGTTCTGTAGGATTTGTGTTGTTTTCCTAGTTCTAGTAGGAATATGACTCTTAATGATGCAAGTCGGACTATCTTTAATTTGCTTTCTTAGGTTGTTGCATGGTTTTACTTTGTACTCTTAAAGTAAAGGTTTTCATGTAACCAAAAAATATGTCTTTTATTATGTTTGTTAGTTAAATTAGTTAATGTTGTTGAGTCATTTTTATTTTAGTTGGTTGTAATAAGAGCCGAAAATCCGAGTTGTAATAGCTCTAGGGTTAGGCGTGTGATTCTAGGCATTTTAGGAAAGTCTTGAGCATCTTTCCTTATGCTTGAGTTTCCTTAAATTGAGCTAGATTCTAGGCTTAAGATTAGGGAAACTTTCCTTAAAATATTTGCTAGTTGGCGTGTGATGTAATGCCTTGGAGGGCAAGGTTTCTTGCTGCCCTTATTATAAATAGGCGCCTAGTCTTTAATAAAGTAGGTAGAGAATTGATTTGAGAATTGTGAGTGTTGCTTATTTCGGTTCTTAACCAAAACAATACTTGTTGCGACTTGTATTCATCTTCTAATTGCGATTAGGAAGAGACCCTCTAATTCTTGCGAGAATCAAGAGTACTATCCTTGTTTTTATTTCTTATTTTCAGTTCTCAATCATAAAAACACCATAAAATCGTCACTTTATTCCTAGAGTAATTCTTGTGAATTTTCGGACTTTGAAATTCATATCAGTTGGTATTAGTAAGGTTGTGGAGGCGTGTGAGCGGGGTGCGGTAGCTTAGATTAAGCTGAAATATTCTATGGTGAAAGAAGACACATTCA
The DNA here is from genome assembly GCA_947648045.1 of Beta corolliflora. Lineage (NCBI taxonomy): Eukaryota > Viridiplantae > Streptophyta > Magnoliopsida > Caryophyllales > Amaranthaceae > Beta > Beta corolliflora. Next base: position 511,391 of record CANSZD010000107.1, on the reverse strand, counting down.
AGTTTTCGTGTCAAAATTTCGTGTTATTCCGATCAGTAACGAAGTCACAGCAAGCATAAACTTTGACGAAAATTCCTGACAGATTCGAGCAGTTATTAGGTAAACTTTGAGCAATTGGTTCTCCTAGCATACAACGAATTTTTGAGAGTTTCTTGGCTTAAAAATTGGACTACTTTTTGTCTAGTTTAAGACTGGAAAGTTTCATAATTTTTGAAGAAGTTTTTCTATTTAGTCGAGCACGTTTAATATAATTGATCAAAACCAAACTATTCTGGACCAGTTTTGTGAGAATTAAAACTGCGAACAATTGGCTTCTAATTTTTGCATGAAATTTTGGTCGTGTGTTTAATACATATAGGGCTAAGTTCTGTAAAAATTTCGGGTGGTTTGGAGTTATAACGACTTCACAACGAGCAAGTACTTTCGTTGCAAAATCCTGGCTGATTGCATCAGTTTCAGTGCTATGGAGTTTAACGATTTATCATTCGATTATTTGGATGCTTATATATGATTTGAAAGGGCTAAACAAGCACTACAAGATCTTAGATATCCACCAACACTTGAAGAAAGATTGGCAAGACTTCAAAAGGATAAAGAGGAGATTGAGATGTTGATTCAACAACGAAAAGAGAAAAAACATGAGGAAAGATCCAGAGATCTAATTCTTGTTGATGATGAAACCACGAAAGAGGTTCAAGAATTTGTTCTTAATGTTGAAGAAGAAGAAAAGACTGAATCTTTTTCACATTTGGACAATAAAGATTTGATTTTGGAGGTTCCAATCATTGAAGAAAGATTACCTACCTCATGTTTTCCATCTAATTTGTTCAAGGAACATAAATTATTGCATGAACTAGTTAAAATCTATGTTCATAGAAATTCAAGTTCTCGAGACATGGGGTTATTTGTTCAAGGTCGCTTAAATCTTTGCTCGATCTTTCATTTATTGCAAATGGTGATCTTGTTGGTGACCATTCGATTCATATGGATGATTTCATGGAGTGGTTTGAAAAAACTTGAGGTCAAGTTTTTCAAGAGAGAGAGAATGATACAAGTCGGACTATCTTTAATTTGCTTTCTTAGGTTGTTGCATGGTTTTACTTTACTCTTAAAGTAAAGGTTTTACATGTAACGAAAAATATGTCTTTTGTTATGTTTGTTAGTTAAATTAGTTAATGTCGTTGAGTCATTTTTATTTTAGTTGGTTGTAATAAGAGCCGAAAATCTGAGTTGTAATAGCTCTAGGGTTAGGCGTGTGATTCTAGGTATTTTAGGAAAGTCTTGAGCATCTTTCCTTATGCTTGAGTTTCCTTAAATTGAGCTAGATTCTAGGTTTAAGATTAGGGGAAACTTTCCATAAAATATTTGCTAGTTGGCGTGTGATGTTGCCTTGGAGGGCAAGGGTTTCTTGCTGTCCTTATTATAAATAGGCGCCTAGTCCATAATAAAAAAGGGAGATGAATTGATTTGAGAATTATGAGCGTTGCTTATTTCGGTTGTTAACCAAAACAATACTTGTTGCGACTTGTATTCATCTTCTAATTGCGATTAGGAAGAGACCCTCTAATTCTGCGAGAATCAAAAGTACTATCCTTTGTTTTTACTTCTTATTTTTAGCATTCATTCATAAAATACATAAAAAAAACGTCACTTAGAATTTAGGGTTAACATTGTGAATTTTTCGGACTTCAAATTGATATCAAATTTTTTTTCAAGAAGGGGAGAATGATATGGATCCGATAAGAAGATTGAATATAACTAAATTAGTGGATCTAATGAATTATTGGGCTTGGATCATCTTACAATTGAAGGTTGTGAATAGTGCTTTGATGTTAATTTTATTTGTTAATGATCCATATGAGAGATGGTCATTTCCTACAAATCCTAGTTCTGTTAGGATTTGTGTTGTTTTCCTAGTTCTAGTAGGAATATGACTCTTAATGATGCAAGTCGGACTATCTTTAATTTGCTTTCTTAGGTTGTTGCATGGTTTTACTTTACTCTTAAAGTAAAGGTTTTTCATGTAACCAAAAATATGTCTTTTATTATGTTTGTTAGTTAAATTAGTTAATGTCGTTGAGTCATTTTTATTTTAGTTGGTTGTAATAAGAGCCGAAAATCTGAGTTGTAATAGTTCTAGGGTTAGGCGTGTGATTCTAGGCATTTTAGGAAAGTCTTGAGCATCTTTCCTTATGCTTGAGTTTCCTTAAATTGATCTAGATTCTAGGCTTAAGATTAGGGGAAACTTTCCTTAAAATATTTGCTAGTTGGCGTGTGATGTAATGCCTTGGAGGGCATGGTTTCTTGCTGCCCTTATTATAAATAGGCGCCTAGTCTTTAATAAAGTAGGTAGAGAATTGATTTGAGAATTGTGAGCGTTGCTTATTTCGGTTCTTAACCAAAACAATACTTGTTGCGACTTGTATTCATCTTCTAATTGCGATTAGGAAGAGACCCTCTAATTCTTGCGAGAATCAAGAGTACTATCCTTGTTTTTATTTCTTATTTTCAGTTCTCATTCATAAAAACACCATAAAAACGTCACTTTATTCCTAGAGTAATTCTTGTGAATTTTCGGACTTTGAAATTCATATCAGTTGGTATTAGTAAGGTTGTGGAGGCGTGTGAGCGGGCGCGGTAGCTTAGATTAAGCTGAAATATTCTATGGTGAAAGAAGACACATTCAAGTTTGTCGTGTCAAAATTACGTGTTATTCCGATCAGTAACGAAGTCACAACAAGCATAAACTTTTGACGAAAATTCCTGACAGATTCGAGCAGTTATTAGGTAAACTTTGAGCAATTGGTTCTCCTAGCATACAACGAATTTTTGAGAGTTTCTTGGCTTAAAATTGGACTACTTTTTGTCTAGTTTAAGACTGGAAAGTTTCATAATTTTTGAAGAAGTTTTTCTATTTAGTCGAGCACGTTTAATGTAATTGATCAAAACCAAACTATTCTGGACCAGTTTTGTGAGAATTAAAACTGCGAACAATTGGCTTCTAATTTTTGCATGAAATTTTGGTCGTGTGTTTAATACATATAGGGCTAAGTTCTGTAAAAATTTCGGGTGGTTTGAAGTTATAACGACTTCACAACGAGCAAGTACTTTCGTTGCAAAATCCTGGCAGATTGCATCAGTTTCAGTGCTATGGAGTTTAACGATTTATCATTCGATTATTTGGATGCTTATATATGATTTGAAAGGGCTAAACAAGCACTACAAGATCTTAGATATCCACCAACACTTGAAGAAAGATTGGCAAGACTTCAAAAGGATAAAGAGGAGATTGAGATGTTGATTCAACAACGAAAAGAGAAAAAACATGAGGAAAGATCCAGAGATCTAATTCTTGTTGATGATGAAACCACGAAAGAGGTTCAAGAATTTGTTCTTAATGTTGAAGAAGAAGAAAAGACTGAATCTTTTTCACATTTGGACAATAAAAATTTGATTTTGGAGGTTCCAATCATTGAAGAAAGATTACCTACCTCATGTTTTCCATCTAATTTGTTCAAGGAACATAAATTATTGCATGAACTAGTTAAAATCTATGTTCATAGAAATTCAAGTTCTCGAGACATGGGGTTATTTGTTCAAGGTCGCTTAAATCTTTGCTCGATCTTTGATTTATTGCAAATGGTGATCTTGTTGGTGACCATTCGATTCATATGGATGATTTCATGGAGTGGTTTGAAAAAACTTGAGGTCAAGTTTTTTTCAAGAGAGAGAGAATGATGCAAGTCGGACTATCTTTAATTTGCTTTCTTAGGTTGTTGCATGGTTTTACTTTACTCTTAAAGTAAAGGTTTTACATGTAACGAAAAAGATGTCTTTTATTATATTTGTTAGTTAAATTAGTTAATGTCGTTGAGTCATTTTTATTTTAGTTGGTTGTAATAAGAGCCGAAAATCTGAGTTGTAATAGCTCTAGGGTTAGGCGTGTGATTCTAGGTATTTTAGGAAAGTCTTGAGCATCTTTCCTTATGCTTGAGTTTCCTTAAATTGAGCTAGATTCTAGGCTTAAGATTAGGGGAAACTTTCCTTAAAATATTTGCTAGTTGGCGTGTGATGTTGCCTTGGAGGGCAAGGGTTTCTTGCTGCCCTTATTATAAATAGGCGCCTAGTCCATAATAAAAAAGGGAGATGAATTGATTTGAGAATTATGAGCGTTGCTTATTTCAGTTGTTAACCAAAACAATACTTGTTGCGACTTGTATTCATCTTCTAATTGCGATTAGGAATAGACCCTCTAATTCCTGCGAGAATCAAAAGTACTATCCTTTGTTTTTACTTCTTATTTTTAGCATTCATTCATAAAATACATAAAAAACGTCACTTAGAATTTAGGGTAAACATTGTGAATTTTTCGGACTTCGAAATTGATATCAAATTTTTTTCAAGAAGGGGAGAATGATATGGATCCGATAAGAAGATTGAATATAACTAAATTAGTGGATCTTATGAATTATTGGGCTTGTGGTACGAAATGGGAAGGTACCAAGATTATTAAGGATGGCTTACATGATCATTCTTAACCCTGATTTAGTATCACGTATTCTACCTAACAAGATCCGTTGGATATGGCTCATATCGTGGATTAGGATCACTTGTTAGAAGTTTAGCTAAGTACTAATCTTAATTAGTTTTTGTAATAAGTAATTAGGCTTAATTAGCAAGTTTAGTGTTAGTTGAGTTCTAAACATGCTTTATTTTCACTAATTATGTTTAGAAGTTGTTTTAAGTAGAAACTGTTTTGTACGTTTGGCCTGTGGCGCGGTAGAATCATTTTGATGATTCCGAACAAGTTACTTGGAATTTTCGAGTGATTGCAATTGCATTGGTTCACTAACATCTTGAAGTTTCATCCTACAAAATTTGGTGAGATTTCATGAAGAAACGAAGTTGCAGTAGCCTTTCAATTGAGACGTCAATTTTGGATCAGTTTTGCGGTTTTGTAAAACCGAGTATATTTTGTTTAGTTTAAGTTGTAATATGGGACGAACCATGCTTGGGGACGTGAATTACACTTGGGACGTGTAAAGGGAACTCTTGGAGATCTTTTGGAGCTTTACTTGCAAGCTAAGAGAAGCCCCCCACTTGGTGATGAAAACCGGTCCTCCTTGCCCCAAAGTCAACAAAACACACAACAACACTATTCCTTCTTACATCTTTGTTGGATTAAGAGATATTTGTTGTTTAATTGCTTTGTTTAATTACCTTAGTGTATTAGATATTTATGGCTGATTTGTTAAGCCTTTTTAGCTCTTTGCTATATATATGTAATGGTGATCATAAATAAAAATCAGATTTGGTTGTTAAACTTGAGCATTGTGCTTATTCGAACTTTTGGAGTGCAAACCCGAAATTTCCTCTTGTGATTAAGAAGTGATCTTAATCTTGAAATCCATGAGTTAAGTGAGTAAACTTAACCTAAGAGAGAGTTAGGATAATTAGTGAGTGAAGCTAATTGAATTACTCTCAAAACCCTCCTAAATCAGTTTCTAGGTGAGTGAAGCCTCTAATCAGATTTAGAACCCTTAAGTGGAAGTAAGTGAGTGAAGCTTATCAAGCTTAAGTAAACACAATTCTTTTAGTTTTAAGAGTGATTCTTTCGACTAAAAGTCTATATCCATTGTTCGTTTGTTTCCGCTGTTAGTGGGTCTCCTAAACACACGTGAGAGGATTCTCATTTCGCATCAAGTGGTATCAGAGCCCAGTCGATTCAACCGGAGCGTGAGAGCGCGTCCCTGGGTATTTTTCAGTGTTCTTTGTTGTTTTGGAAAGCTAACATCCTAATCTTTCTTGTGTCAAAATTTTGTGAGCATTGGAGTAGTAACGAGTTCACAGTGATCCAAAACTTTCAACGTTAAAAACTGGAACTTGGAAAACCAGTCAGTTTCTAAGGTATACTTTGAACGCCTTTTTCTCCTTTGTTCCAAGGGATTTTGAGGTAATTCTTGTTTTGAAACTGATTATTTTTCTGTCTAATTTTCACCTATAAATTTTGAGAAATTATCAAGACTTTTTTATATTGATTTAAGCACGTTTTTGTTGATTGGTCTAAAACCGGACGTTTTGTACCAGTTTTGCTAAAATAAAAACTGCAATTTCTTGGCTTGGTATTTTCGTGTGAAATTTTTGTAGAGTGCTCCTAACACATATATCTACATGCTAAAAAAATTTCACTTAATTTTGAGTTGTTTTATTTGGTTTTCGAACACAAACTTACAAGCAAAATTTCTGGGCAGTTTTCTGTCTATTTGAAATTTATGGATGTGAGTGGCTTTTCACCTGAGTTCTTAAAGGCCTATCAAAGAATTGAAAGGGCAAAACAAGTAATGGATGGTCTTAGACGTCCACCAACTTTTGAAGAAAGATTTCAAAAGGCTAAAGAGGAGATTGAGTTGTTGATTGAACAACGAAAAGCAAAAAAACATGAGGAAACATCGAGAGATATAATTCTTGTTGATGACGAGCCCACAGAAAAGGTTCCAGAATTTGTTCTTGATGAAGAAGGAGAAAAGACTAAATCTTTTTCAAATTTGGACAATAAAGATTTGATCTTGAAGGTTCCAATCTTAGAAGAACGATTACCTATCTCATGTTTTCCATCTGATTTGTTCAAGAAACATAAACTATTGCATGAACTAGTTAATGTCTATGTTCATAATGGTTCAAATTTTCGAGACATTGGGTTGTTTGTTCAAGGTCGCTTAAATCTTTGCTCGGTCTTTGACTTATTGCAGTTGGTAATCTTGTTAATGATCATTCGATTAATATGGATGATTTCTTGGTTAGTGATCTTGGTGCCTTGATTTGATCAAAACTTGAGGACAAGTTTTTTTGAAGAAAGAGAGAATGAAGTGAAATCAGTTAGCTTTTTGATGCTCTCATTTTTGTAATAATTAATTAGGCTTAATTAGCAAGTTTAGTGTTAGTTGAGTTCTAAACATACTTTACTTTCACTAATTATGTTTAGAAGTTGTTTTAAGTAGAAACTGTTTTGTACGTTTGGTCTGTGGCGCGGTAGAATCATTTTGATGATTCCGAACAAGTTACTTGGAATTTTCGAGTGATTCCAATTGTATTGGTTCACTAACATCTTGAAGTTTCATCCTACAAAATTTGGTGAGATTTCATGAAGAAACGAAGTTGCAGTAGCCTTTCAATTGAGACGTCAATTTTGGATCAGTTTTGCGGTTTTGTAAAACCGAGTATATTTTGTTTAGTTTAAGTTGTAATATGGGATGAACCATGCTTGGGGGACGTGAATTACACTTGGGACGTGTAAAGGGAACTCTTGGAGATCTTTTGGAGCTTTACTTGCAAGCTAAGAGAAGCCCCCCCACTTGGTGATGAAAACCGGTCCTCCTTGCCCCAAAGTCAACAAAACACACAACAACACTATTCCTTCTTACATCTTTGTTGGATTAAGAGATATTTGTTGTTTAATTACCTTAGTGTATTAGATATTTATGGCTGATTTGTTAAGCCTTTTTAGCTCTTTGCTATATATATGTAATGGTGATCATAAATAAAAATCAGATTTGGTTGTTAAACTTGAGCATTGTGCTTATTCGAACTTTTGGAGTGCAAACCCGAAATTTCCTCTTGTGATTAAGAAGTGATCTTAATCTTGAAATCCTTGAGTTAAGTGAGTAAACTTAACCTAAGAGAGAGTTAGGATAATTAGTGAGTGAAGCTAATTGAATTACTCTCAAAACCCTCCTAAATCAGTTTCTAGGTGAGTGAAGCCTCTAATCAGATTTAGAACCCTTAAGTGGAAGTAAGTGAGTGAAGCTTATCAAGCTTAAGTAAACACAATTCTTTTAGTTTTAAGAGTGATTCTTTCGACTAAAAGTCTATATCCATTGTTCGTTTGTTTCCGCTGTTAGTGGGTCTCCTAAACACACGTGAGAGGATTCTCATTTCGCATCATGTGAGGCATGGGGCAGCAGCTAATGTGGACTCTTGGAGATCAGTTGAAGCTTTCCTTGCAAGCTAAGAGAAGCCTCCCACTTGCTTGAAGAAAACCGGTCAACAATACACACAAGAACTAATTGAATCAAATGAAACTCAAATGCATTCAACAAAGCTAATTGAATCAAATAAATCTCAAATGCATTCAACAAAGCTAATTGAATCAAATTAAAGTCAAATGAAGTCAAACAAAGCTAATTGAATCAAATGAAAGTCAAATGAAGTCAAATAAAGCTAATTGAATCAAATAAATCTCAAATGCATTCAACAAAGCTAATTGAATCAAATAAATCTCAAATGCATTCAACGAAGCTAATTGAATCAAATTAAAGTCAAATGCGCTTAAACAAAACTTATTGAAGAAAATGAAACTCAAATGCATTCGAAAAAGCTAATTGAATCAAATGAAACTCAAATGCATTCAACAAAGCTAATTTAATCAAATGAAACTCAAATGCATTCAACAAAGCTAATTGAATCAAATAAACTCAAATGCATTCAACAAAGCTAATTGAATCAAATGAAACTGAAATGCATTCAACAAAGCTAATTGAATCAAATAAATCTCAAATGCATTCAACAAAGCTAATTGAATCAAATTAAAGTCAAATGAAGTCAAAAAAACTTATTGAAGAAAATGAAACGCAAATGCATTCAGTAAAGCTAATTGAGTCAAATGAAACTCAAATGCATTCAACAAAGCTAATTGAATCAAATTAAAGTCAAATGAAGTCAAACAAAGCTAATTGAATCAAATGAAAGTCAAATGAAGTCAAAGAAAGCTAATTGAATCAAATAAAACTCAAATGCATTCAACAAAGCTAATTGAATCAAAGAAAATTCAAATGCATTCAACAAAGCTAATTGAATGAAATGAAACTCAAATGTATTCAACAAATCTAATTGAATCAAATAAAACTAATATGCATTCAACAAAGCTAATTGAATCAAATTAAAGTCAAATGAAGTCAATCAAAGCTAATTGTATCAAATGAAACTCAAATGCATTCAACAAAGCTAATTGAATCAAATGAAACTCAAATGCATTCAACAAAGCTGAACAAAGTTAATTAAAGTCAAATGAAGTCAAACAAAACTTATTGAAGAAAATGAAACTTAAATGCATTCAGTATAGCTAACTGAATCAAATGAAACTCAAATGCATTCAACAAAGCTAATTGAATCAAATTAAAGTCAAATGAAGTCAAACAAAGCTAATAGAATCAAATGAAACTCAAATGTATTCAACAAAGCTAATTGAGTCAAATGAAACTCAAATGCATTCAACAAAGCTAATATAATCAAATGAAACTCAAATGCATTCAACAAAGCTAATTGAATCAAATGAAACTCAAATGCATTCAACAAAGCTAATTGAATCAAATTAAAGTCAAATGCATTCAACAAAGCTAATTGAATCAAATAAACTCAAATGCATTCAACAAAGCTAATTGAATCAAATGAAACTCAAATGCATTCAACAAAGCTAATTGAATCAAATGAAACTCAAATGCATTCAACAAAGCTAATTGAATCAAATTAAAGTCAAATGCATTCAACAAAGCTAATTGAATCAAATAAACTCAAATGCATTCAACAAAGCTAATTGAATCAAATGAAACTCAAATGCATTCAACAAAGCTAATTGAATCAAATAAATCTCAAATGCATTCAACAAAGCTAATTGAATCAATTAAAGTCAAATGAAGTCAAACAAAGCTAATTGAATCAAATGAAAGTCAAATGAAGTCTAATAAAGCTAATTGAATCAAATAAATCTCAAATGCATTCAACAAAGCTAATTGAATCAAATTAAAGTCAAATGAAGTCAAATGAAGTCAAATGAAAGTCAAATGAAGTCAAATGAAGTCAAATAAAGCTAATTGAATCAAAATAAAGTCAAATGCATTCAACAAAGCTAATTGAATCAAATAAACTCAAATGCATTCAACAAAGCTAATTGAATCAAATGAAACTCAAATGCATTCAACAAAGCTAATTGAATCAAATAAATCTCAAATGCATTCAACAAAGCTAATTGAATCAAATTAAAGTCAAATGAAGTCAAACAAAGCTAATTGAATCAAATGAAAGTCAAATGAAGTCAAATAAAGCTAATTGAATCAAATAAATCTCAAATGCATTCAACAAAGCTAATTGAATCAAATAAATCTCAAATGCATTCAACGAAGCTAATTGAATCAAATTAAAGTCAAATGCAGTTAAACAAAACTTATTGAAGAAAATGAAACTCAAATGCATTCAAGAAAGCTAATTGAATCAAATGAAACTCAAATGCATTCAACAAAGCTAATTTAATCAAATGAAACTCAAATGCATTCAACAAAGCTAATTGAATCAAATAAACTCAAATGCATTCAACAAAGCTAATTGAATCAAATGAAACTGAAATGCATTCAACAAAGCTAATTGAATCAAATAAATCTCAAATGCATTCAACAAAGCTAATTGAATCAAATTAAAGTCAAATGAAGTCAAAAAAACTTATTGAAGAAAATGAAACGCAAATGCATTCAAGAAAGCTAATTGAGTCAAATGAAACTCAAATGCATTCAACAAAGCTAATTGAATCAAATTAAAGTCAAATGAAGTCAAACAAAGCTAATTGAATCAAATGAAAGTCAAATGAAGTCAAAGAAAGCTAATTGAATCAAATAAAAACTCAAATGCATTCAACAAAGCTAATTGAATCAAAGAAAATTCAAATGCATTCAACAAAGCTAATTGAATGAAATGAAACTCAAATGTATTCAACAAATCTAATTGAATCAAATAAAACTAATATGCATTCAACAAAGCTAATTGAATCAAATTAAAGTCAAATGAAGTCAATCAAAGCTAATTGTATCAAATGAAACTCAAATGCATTCAACAAAGCTAATTGAATCAAATGAAACTCAAATGCATTCAACAAAGCCGAACAAAGTTAATTAAAGTCAAATGAAGTCAAACAAAACTTATTGAAGAAAATGAAACTTAAATGCATTCAGTATAGCTAACTGAATCAAATGAAACTCAAATGCATTCAACAAAGCTAATTGAATCAAATTAAAGTCAAATGAAGTCAAACAAAGCTAATAGAATCAAATGAAACTCAAATGTATTCAACAAAGCTAATTGAGTCAAATGAAACTCAAATGCATTCAACAAAGCTAATATAATCAAATGAAACTCAAATGCATTCAACAAAGCTAATTGAATCAAATGAAACTCAAATGCATTCAACAAAGCTAATTGAATCAAATTAAAGTCAAATGCATTCAACAAAGCTAATTGAATCAAATAAACTCAAATGCATTCAACAAAGCTAATTGAATCAAATGAAACTCAAATGCATTCAACAAAGCTAATTGAATCAAATGAAACTCAAATGCATTCAACAAAGCTAATTGAATCAAATTAAAGTCAAATGCATTCAACAAAGCTAATTGAATCAAATAAACTCAAATGCATTCAACAAAGCTAATTGAATCAAATGAAACTCAAATGCATTCAACAAAGCTAATTGAATCAAATAAATCTCAAATGCATTCAACAAAGCTAATTGAATCAATTAAAGTCAAATGAAGTCAAACAAAGCTAATTGAATCAAATGAAAGTCAAATGAAGTCTAATAAAGCTAATTGAATCAAATAAATCTCAAATGCATTCAACAAAGCTAATTGAATCAAATTAAAGTCAAATGAAGTCAAATGAAGTCAAATGAAAGTCAAATGAAGTCAAATAAAGCTAATTGAATCAAAATAAAGTCAAATGCATTCAACAAAGCTAATTGAATCAAATAAACTCAAATGCATTCAACAAAGCTAATTGAATCAAATGAAACTCAAATGCATTCAACAAAGCTAATTGAATCAAATGAAACTCAAATGCATTCAACAAAGCTAATTGAATCAAATTAAAGTCAAATGCATTCAACAAAGCTAATTGAATCAAATAAACTCAAATGCATTCAACAAAGCTAATTGAATCAAATGAAACTCAAATGCATTCAACAAAGCTAATTGAATCAAATAAATCTCAAATGCATTCAACAAAGCTAATTGAATCAATTAAAGTCAAATGAAGTCAAACAAAGCTAATTGAATCAAATGAAAGTCAAATGAAGTCTAATAAAGCTAATTGAATCAAATAAATCTCAAATGCATTCAACAAAGCTAATTGAATCAAATTAAAGTCAAATGAAGTCAAATGAAGTCAAATGAAAGTCAAATGAAGTCAAATGAAGTCAAATGAAAGTCAAATGAAGTCAAATAAAGCTAATTGAATCAAAATAAAGTCAAATGCATTCAACAAAGCTAATTGAATCAAATAAACTCAAATGCATTCAACAAAGCTAATTGAATCAAATGAAACTCAAATGCATTCAACAAAGCTAATTGAATCAAATAAATCTGAAATGCATTCAACAAAGCTAATTGAATCAAATTAAAGTCAAATGAAGTCAAACAAAGCTAATTGAATCAAATGAAAGTCAAATGAAGTCAAATAAAGCTAATTGAATCAAATAAATCTCAAATGCATTCAACAAAGCTAATTGAATCAAATAAATCTCAAATGCATTCAACGAAGCTAATTGAATCAAATTAAAGTCAAATGCAGTTAAACAAAACTTATTGAAGAAAATGAAACTCAAATGCATTCAGTAAAGCTAATTGAATCAAATGAAACTCAAATGCATTCAACAAAGCTAATTTAATCAAATGAAACTCAAATGCATTCAACAAAGCTAATTGAATCAAATAAACTCAAATGCATTCAACAAAGCTAATTGAATCAAATGAAACTCGAAATGCATTCAACAAAGCTAATTGAATCAAATAAATCTCAAATGCATTCAACAAAGCTAATTGAATCAAATTAAAGTCAAATGAAGTCAAAAAAACTTATTGAAGAAAATGAAACGCAAATGCATTCAAGAAAGCTAATTGAGTCAAATGAAACTCAAATGCATTCAACAAAGCTAATTGAATCAAATTAAAGTCAAATGAAGTCAAACAAAGCTAATTGAATCAAATGAAAGTCAAATGAAGTCAAAGAAAGCTAATTGAATCAAATAAAACTCAAATGCATTCAACAAACCTAATTGAATCAAAGAAAATTCAAATGCATTCAACAAAGCTAATTGAATGAAATGAAACTCAAATGTATTCAACAAATCTAATTGAATCAAATAAAACTAATATGTATTCAACAAAGCTAATTGAATCAAATTAAAGTCAAATGAAGTCAATCAAAGCTAATTGTATCAAATGAAACTCAAATGCATTCAACAAAGCTAATTGAATCAAATGAAACTCAAATGCATTCAACAAAGCTGAACAAAGCTAATTAAAGTCAAATGAAGTCAAACAAAACTTATTGAAGAAAATGAAACTTAAATGCATTCAGTATAGCTAACTGAATCAAATGAAACTCAAATGCATTCAACAAAGCTAATTGAATCAAATTAAAGTCAAATGAAGTCAAACAAAGCTAATAGAATCAAATGAAACTCAAATGTATTCAACAAAGCTAATTGAGTCAAATGAAACTCAAATGCATTCAACAAAGCTAATATAATCAAATGAAACTCAAATGCATTCAACAAAGCTAATTGAATCAAATGAAACTCAAATGCATTCAACAAAGCTAATTGAATCAAATTAAAGTCAAATGCATTCAACAAAGCTAATTGAATCAAATAAACTCAAATGCATTCAACAAAGCTAATTGAATCAAATGAAACTCAAATGCATTCAACAAAGCTAATTGAATCAAATGAAACTCAAATGCATTCAACAAAGCTAATTGAATCAAATTAAAGTCAAATGCATTCAACAAAGCTAATTGAATCAAATAAACTCAAATGCATTCAACAAAGCTAATTGAATCAAATGAAACTCAAATGCATTCAACAAAGCTAATTGAATCAAATAAATCTCAAATGCATTCAACAAAGCTAATTGAATCAAATTAAAGTCAAATGAAGTCAAACAAAGCTAATTGAATCAAATGAAAGTCAAATGAAGTCTAATAAAGCTAATTGAATCAAATAAATCTCAAATGCATTCAACAAAGCTAATTGAATCAAATTAAAGTCAAATGAAGTCAAATGAAGTCAAATGAAAGTCAAATGAAGTCAAATGAAGTCAAATAAAGCTAATTGAATCAAAATAAAGTCAAATGCATTCAACAAAGCTAATTGAATCAAATAAACTCAAATGCATTCAACAAAGCTAATTGAATCAAATGAAACTCAAATGCATTCAACAAAGCTAATTGAATCAAATAAATCTCAAATGCATTCAACAAAGCTAATTGAATCAAATTAAAGTCAAATGAAGTCAAACAAAGCTAATTGAATCAAATGAAAGTCAAATGAAGTCAAATAAAGCTAATTGAATCAAATAAATCTCAAATGCATTCAACAAAGCTAATTGAATCAAATAAATCTCAAATGCATTCAACGAAGCTAATTGAATCAAATTAAAGTCAAATGCAGTTAAACAAAACTTATTGAAGAAAATGAAACTCAAATGCATTCAGTAAAGCTAATTGAATCAAATGAAACTAAAATGCATTCTGATACGAAATCGTATATGAAAATGAAACCTAAGCTCGATAAGCTTTACTCACTTATTTATGCTTAAGGATTCTAAATCGGTTTTGAAGTTTATCTTACTTAGAAACTGATTTAGGAGGTTTTTGAGAGTGGATTTAATTAGTTTAAACTCACTAATTATATTAACTCTCTCTTAAATTAAGTTTAACTCACTTAACTCAAGGGTTTCGAAATTAAGATCACTTCTTAATTGCAAGAGGAATTTCGGATTTTTCAATCTCCAAAAAAACCGAATAAACACAATGTTTAATTCAAAACTAAAACCGATCTTTCATTCATGATCACCAATACATATATATTACAAGCTAATCAATCTCAAAAAGATCTAAGTACCAAAGTGATTAAACAAAGCAATTAAACAACAAAGATCTCTTAATCCAACAAAGATGTAAGAAGGAATAGTGTTGTTGTGTGTTTTGTTGACTTTGGGGCAAGGTGGGACGGTTTTCATCACCAAGTGGGGGGCTTGTCTTAGCTTGCAAGGAAAGCTTCAAGATATCTTTAAGAACCCCTTTTCACACGTCCCAAGTATGGTTCGCAACCCCAAGCATGGTTCGACCAATTTACACTTACGCTAAACAAAATAATTCCGGGTTTACAAAACCGAAAATTACAAAAACGTTAATTAAACTAACTAGCTTAATTAACTTCCTTTCCTTTGTTGCTCAACATGATTAAACTAGTACTAATCTTTAAACCGTGAATCTCTCCTTTATTGTGATTGAGATTAGTACTTAGTAGAATTTCGGAATTAGCAACTGATTTCGTATCATCCTCTCCTTCTTCAAAAGGAATTGTCCTCAATTCTTGCACATCTTCATCTTCTAAATAGGGGGATAAGTCCCCTACGTTGAATGTTCGTTGCCACGCCATAGTCTCCTGGAAGGTCTATCTTGTAAGCATTGTCTCCATAACGTTCAAGAACCTTGAAAGGTCCTTCAGCTCGGGGCATGAGTTTATGCTTTCTTTTACTTGGAAACCTCTCCTTCCTCAAGTGAATCCACACCAAATCTTAGGAGCAAACAACCTCGGTTTCCGACTTTTGTTTGCTTTCTTTTTGTACATCTCATTTGTCTTCTCGATATTGGGTGCGTATTTCTTTGTGAACTTTCACCATTGTTTCAGCTTGTTGCCTAGCATCTCCATGGACATAAGAGTCTTTAGGCAACGAAATAAGATCAATAGGTACATACGGATTTACCCCATATACCACTTCGAACGGTGTTGCAAAAGTTGGAGTTCTATTGTAAGCAAACTCCGCATGGCATAACTTGACATCCCAATCCTTTCCCGTCTTGCTCACTAAGCCCCTTAACAAGGTGCCTAGAGTTCGATTGGTCACTTCGGTTTGACCATCTGTTTGGGGGTGATGTGAAGTACTAAACAGCAACTTAGTACCCATCATCCTCCATAGGGACCTCCAGAAATGACTCAAAAACTTACTATCTCGATCCGAGACAATAGTTCTTGGCACTCCATGCAAGCGAACAATTTCCACCGAAATATAAACAAGAAACATTAATAGCATCTTCCGTTTTGTGACAAGGCACGAAATGTGCCATTTTGAGAAACGGTCCACTACCACCATGACCGAATCCTTCCCTCTTTGTGTCCTAGGAAGAGCCACAATGAAATCCATACTGACATCCTCCCATGGTCTCTCCGGTGTTGGTAAAGGAGTGTACAACCCCTTATGGAACGTGCTTTTAGCCCTTTGACAAACCCCACAACGAGTCAAAAACAAGATGTACTTCTTTGATCATATGAGGCCATGAGAAATGTTCTTGTAACAACTCTGAGAGTCTTACTAACGCCAAAATGTCCAGCCAACCCACCTCCATGAGCTTCTCTAATTAACAAATCACGAACGGGACATTTAGGAACACAAAGTTTGTTCCCCTTAAACAAAAACCCTTCCATTTGATGATAATGGTCTTTCGGACCATCTTTGGTAGCCACGAACAGTGCACGTGTCTCCTCATCAAGAACATAGAATTCCTTAATCAACTCAAACCCAAGTACCTTGGAATCCACCATGTTAAGCAATACGTGTCTCCGTGATAAAGCATCGCCTACAATGTTGGCTTTTCCGAGGCCTTATACTTGGCAACAAAATTGAAAGATTGTAAGAATTCTACCCATTTAGCATGACGAGCACTAAGCTTATGTTGGCCATGAATATATTTCAACGATTCATGATCAGAGTGGAGAACAAAAGCTTGTGGTCGCAAATAGTGACTCCAATGATTAAGAGCTCTAACCATGGCATAAAACTCTTTATCATACGTGGAATAATTCAACTTGGCCCTGATTTAGTTTCTCGCTAAAATAAGCAATAGGTTTGCCACATTGAATTAAAACAGCCCCAATACCCGTTCCACTTGCATCACACTCAACTTCAAATGGTTTTGCAAAATCAGGTAAAGCTAGGATAGGCGTTTTACACATTTTCTCCTTTACAAGTTCAAACGCCTTTTGAGCTGCGTCACTCCATACAAATTTTCCATGTTTAGTGCATTCAATTATAGGAGCTAATAAAGTGCTGAAATTATTTATAAATCTCCTATAAAAAGAAGCTAAACCATGAAAAGATCTCACCTCGGTGATAGTTGTGGGAACCGGCCAAGAAGAAATTGCTTCTACTTTGGATGGATCCACCTTCACCCCCTCATCAGAAATGATGAAACCAAGGAAGCCAATCTCCCTTTGCATAAACGTGCACTTTTCAAGCTTTCCATACAGTTTTTGCTCTTTTAGAACTTCGAACAATTGTTGCAAATGATCTAAATGATCCTCCTTGTTAGCACTATAGACAAGAATATCATCCAAATACACAACCACGAACTTTCCCAAAAACGGCCTAAGTACTTCATTCATCAATCTCATGAACGTACTAGGGGCATTTGTGAGACCAAATGGCATAACCAGCCATTCATACAACCCATACTTCGTTTTGAAAGCCGTCTTCCACTCATCTCCCTCTCTCATGCATATTTGGTGGTATCCACTTCTCAAATCAATTTTCGAAAACAAATTGGATCCACTTAGCTCATCTAACATGTCATCTAACCTAGGGATGGGAAATCGTATTTGATGGTTATATTGTTCACAAGACGGCTATCAATACACATCCTCCATGTTCCGTCTTTTTTTGGCACAAGTAAAGCCCGAACAAAGACAGGGGACTTTTACTCTCTCTCACGTAGCCTTTCTTCATCAATTCACTGATTTGGCTTTGTAACTCCTCACTTTCTTTGGGATTGCATCTATAGGAAGGTTTATTTGGAAGTGGTGCTCCGGGAATGAGATCAATTTGATGCTCAATTCCACGTTTAGGGGTAGGCCATTTGGTAGGTCATTAGGAAACACGTCTCCAAATCCCTCCAATAACTCCCTTAAATCTGAATCTTCAACTTCCATTCCCTCGTTCACCTCCTTAGCAACTAGAACATACACGATCTGATTTGTTCCCAACTCCCTCTCGAATCTTTTTCTCCCTAAAAACACACTACCACTCACGAGGTTCTTTTTTGGCTTAGGTGTTGTGTCTCGTATTTTTGAAGGGGGCAATGGTAATAAGGTTTTGGTTTTGCCATTCTTGTTTACCTTATACACATTCGAACAACCATCATGCATTACTTTTCGATCAAATTGCCACGGTCTACCAAGTAGAATATGGCACGCAAATCATAGGAATTACATCACATAGAATTTCATCTTCATAATTTCCAATGGAAAACGTGATTAAAACTCTATTCTTCACCCTTACTTCACTATCATCATCTAACCATTTCGGTTTATAAGGATGTGGATGTTTAGTAGTAGGTAATGCTAACTTCTCTACAAGTTCGGTTGAAGCTACATTTGTACAACTACCACCATCAATGATTAACGTGCATAGCTTCTTATTCACTAAGCATTTCGAATGAAAAATGGTTTCTCTTTGTTCCTCATTTTCAGCCACGACATTAGAGTACAAGGATCTCCCTAAGAACCAACATTTCACCCTCCATTTCTGGATTACACACGTCCTCATCACTTTCGTTACCTAAATCGATTTATCATGTTGCCTTTCTAAGAGGTATATCCTCTCCAATTCGTCTATCTCCTCTATGTCCCTTATAGTCATGACTCTTTTTGTAGGACAAGTCGATTGGTAATGACCATAACCTTGACACTTAAAACATTTAACTTTAAAGGCTTTGTCATCTACCACTTTCTCCTTCTCTTTCGAATGAAATCTGATTTTTTGTTCTTATCAAAGTTGCTAGTACTAGTATTAGCTTTAAAAGTACTAAAAGGCTTTGAATAAGACTTACTTGTTGTTGCTTTCTTCTTTTGGCTGTCAATTTTGAGAGCCACTTTGCAAGCCTCGTCGAAAGAAAGGTATGGGTACACCTCAACTTTCTCACGCACATCCTCATTTAGGCCTCCTAAGAATCTGCCCAATTTTTGCTCCTCCATTTCTTCTATTTCACAAACAATGGAAAGCTTTTCGAATTCCTTGATGTACTCATCCATGGACGTGGTGCCTTGTTTGAGTGTGGACCATCTAACATACCGATTTTGCTTGTAGTTAGTTGGAACAAAAACGCTTCCGTAATTGCTTCTTTAATTTATCCCAAGTAGCAATCTTGGATTTGTTCTCCTTCACCCTTTGCCTCTTCAAGCCTTCTAACCAAATGGATGCATATTTGGTTAGTTTCAAAACAGCAACCTTGTATTTCTTATCATTCGGAGTGTCTTTGTAATCAAAAAACGCTCCAAAGAACGTTCCCATTCAATGTATAATTCCGGATCACTAGCTCCGTCAAAATCCGGAACTTCGATTTTCAAACCCCTATCATCGGCCCCTAGAACTCCTTTCTTCCTCATTGGGTTTCTTCTTAAACAATTCTAAGGTTATCTTTGCCATCATGTCGTGTAATGCTTCGTTTTGCTTAGCTAGAGCTTCTAGCATCGCATCTCTTCTAGCATTATCATCTCTTTCCTCGTCCATTTCAGAACTTAGCTCTTGATACCACTTGATACGAAATCGTATATGAAAATGTAACCTAAGCTCGATAAGCTTTACTCACTTATTTATGCTTAAGGATTCTAAATCGGTTTTGAAGTTTATCTTACTTAGAAACTGATTTAGGAGGTTTTTGAGAGTGGATTTAATTAGTTTAAACTCACTAATTATATTAACTCTCTCTTAAATTAAGTTTAACTCACTTAACTCAAGGGTTTCGAAATTAAGATCACTTCTTAATTGCAAGAGGAATTTCGGATTTTTCAATCTCCAAAAAAACCGAATAAACACAATGTTTAATTCAAAACTAAAACCGATCTTTCATTCATGATCACCAATACATATATATTACAAGCTAATCAATCTCAAAAAGATCTAAGTACCAAAGTGATTAAACAAAGCAATTAAACAACAAAGATCTCTTAATCCAACAAAGATGTAAGAAGGAATAGTGTTGTTGTGTGTTTTGTTGACTTTGGGGCAAGGTGGGGCGGTTTTCATCACCAAGTGGGGGGGCTTGTCTTAGCTTGCAAGGAAAGCTTCAAGATATCTTTAAGAACCCCTTTTCACACGTCCCAAGTATGGTTCGCAACCCCAAGCATGGTTCGACCAATTTACACTTACGCTAAACAAAATAATTCCGGTTTACAAAAACCGAAAATTACAAAAACGTTAATTAAACTAACTAGCTTAATTAACTTCCTTTCCTTTGTTGCTCAACATGATTAAACTAGTACTAATCTTTAAACCGTGAATCTCTCCTTTATTGTGATTGAGATTAGTACTTAGTAGAATTTCGGAATTAGCAACTGATTTCGTATCACATTCAACAAAGCTAATTAAATCAAATGAAACTCAAATGCATTCAACAAAGCTAATTGAATCAAATAAACTCAAATGCATTCAACAAAGCTAATTGAATCAAATGAAACTCAAATGCATTCAACAAAGCTAATTGAATCAAATAAATCTCAAATGCATTCAACAAAGCTAATTGAATCAAATTAAAGTCAAATGAAGTCAAAAAAACGTATTGAAGAAAATGAAACGCAAATGCATTCAAGAAAAGCTAATTGAGTCAAATGAAACTCAAATGCATTCAACAAAGCTAATTGAATCAAATTAAAGTCAAATGAAGTCAAACAAAGCTAATTGAATCAAATGAAAGTCAAATGAAGTCAAAGAAAGCTAATTGAATCAAATAAAACTCAAATGCATTCAACAAAGCTAATTGAATCAAAGAAAATTCAAATGCATTCAACAAAGCTAATTGAATGAAATGAAACACAAATGCATTCAACAAATCTAATTGAATCAAATAAAACTAATATGCATTCAACAAAGCTAATTGAATCAAATTAAAGTCAAATGAAGTCAATCAAAGCTAATTGTATCAAATGAAACTCAAATGCATTCAACAAAGCTAATTGAATCAAATGAAACTCAAATGCATTCAACAAAGCTGAACAAAGCTAATTAAAGTCAAATGAAGTCAAACAAAACTTATTGAAGAAAATGAAACTTAAATGCATTCAGTATAGCTAATTGAATCAAATGAAACTCAAATGCATTCAACAAAGCTAATTGAATCAAATTAAAGTCAAATGAAGTCAAACAAAGCTAATAGAATCAAATGAAACTCAAATGTATTCAACAAAGCTAATTGAGTCAAATGAAACTCAAATGCATTCAACAAAGCTAATATAATCAAATGAAACTCAAATGCATTCAACAAAGCTAATTGAATCAAATGAAACTCAAATGCATTCAACAAAGCTAATTGAATCAAATTAAAGTCAAATGCATTCAACAAAGCTAATTGAATCAAATAAACTCAAATGCATTCAACAAAGCTAATTGAATCAAATGAAACTCAAATGCATTCAACAAAGCTAATTGAATCAAATAAATCTCAAATGCATTTAACAAAACCAATTGAATCAAATTAAAGTCAAATGAAGTCAAACAAAGCTAATTGAATCAAATGAAAGTCAAATGAAGTCAAATAAAGCTAATTGAATCAAATAAATCTCAAATGCATTCAACAAAGCTAATTGAATCAAATAAATCTCAAATGCATTCAACAAAGCTAATTGAATCAAATAAATCTCAAATGCATTCAACAAAGCTAATTGAATCAAATTAAAGTCAAATGAAGTCAAAAAACCCATTGAATCAAATGAAACTCAAATGCATTCAACAAAGCTAATTGAATCAAATGAAACTCAAATGCATTCAACAAAGCTAATTGAATCAAATTAAAGTCAAATGCATTCAACAAAGCTAATTGAATCAAATAAACTCAAATGCATTCAACAAAGCTAATTGAATCAAATGAAACTCAAATGCATTCAACAAAGCTAATTGAATCAAATAAATCTCAAATGCATTCAACAAAGCTAATTGAATCAAATTAAAGTCAAATGAAGTCAAACAAAGCTAATTGAATCAAATGAAAGTCAAATGAAGTCAAATAAAGCTAATTGAATCAAATAAATCTCAAATGCATTCAACAAAGCTAATTGAATCAAATAAATCTCAAATGCATTCAACAAAGCTAATTGAATCAAATAAATCTCAAATGCATTCAACAAAGCTAATTGAATCAAATTAAAGTCAAATGAAGTCAAACAAAACTTATTGAAGAAAATGAAACTCAAATGCATTCAACAAAGTTAATTGAATCAAATGAAACTCAAATGCATTCAACAAAGCTAATTGAATCAAATTAAAGTCAAATGCATTCAACAAAGCTAATTGAATCAAATAAACTCAAATGCATTCAACAAAGCTAATTGAATCAAATGAAACTCAAATGCATTCAACAAAGCTAATTGAATCAAATAAATCTCAAATGCATTCAACAAAGCTAATTGAATCAAATTAAAGTCAAATGAAGTCAAAAAAACTTATTGAAGAAAATGAAACGCAAATGCATTCAAGAAAGCTAATTGAGTCAAATGAAACTCAAATGCATTCAACAAAGCTAATTGAATCAAATTAAAGTCAAATGAAGTCAAAGAAAGCTAATTGAGTCAAATGAAAGTCAAATGAAGTCAAAGAAACCTAATTGAATCAAATAAAACTCAAATGCATTCAACAAAGTTAATTGAATCAAAGAAAATTCAAATGCATTCAACAAAGCTAATTGAATGAAATGAAACTCAAATGCATTCAACAAAGCTAAATGAATCAAATAAAACTAATATGCATTCAACAAAGCTAATTGAATCAAATTAATGTCAAATGAAGTCAAACATAGCTAATTGAATCACATGAAAGTCAAATGAAGTCACATAAAGCTAATTGAATCAAATAAATCTCAAATGCATTCAACGAAGCTAATTGAATCAAATTAAAGTCAAATGCAGTTAAACAAAACTTATTGAAGAAAATGAAACTCAAATGCATTCAAGAAAGCTAATTGAATCAAATGAAACTCAAATGCATTCAACAAAGCTAATTAAATCAAATGAAACTCAAATGCATTCAACAAAGCTAATTGAATCAAATAAACTCAAATGCATTCAACAAAGCTAATTGAATCAAATGAAACTCAAATGCATTCAACAATGCTAATTGAATCAAATAAATCTCAAATGCATTCAACAAAGCTAATTGAATCAAATTAAAGTCAAATGAAGTCAAAAAAACTTATTGAAGAAAATGAAACGCAAATGCATTCAGTAAAAGCTAATTGAGTCAAATGAAACTCAAATGCATTCAACAAAGCTAATTGAATCAAATTAAAGTCAAATGAAGTCAAACAAAGCTAATTGAATCAAATGAAAGTCAAATGAAGTCAAAGAAAGCTAATTGAATCAAATAAAACTCAAATGCATTCAACAAAGCTAATTGAATCAAAGAAAATTCAAATGCATTCAACAAAGCTAATTGAATGAAATGAAACTCAAATGCATTCAACAAATCTAATTGAATCAAATAAAACTAATATGCATTCAACAAAGCTAATTGAATCAAATTAAAGTCAAATGAAGTCAATCAAAGCTAATTGTATCAAATGAAACTCAAATGCATTCAACAAAGCTAATTGAATCAAATGAAACTCAAATGCATTCAACAAAGCTGAACAAAGCTAATTAAAGTCAAATGAAGTCAAACAAAACTTATTGAAGAAAATGAAACTTAAATGCATTCAGTATAGCTAATTGAATCAAATGAAACTCAAATGCATTCAACAAAGCTAATTGAATCAAATTAAAGTCAAATGAAGTCAAACAAAGCTAATAGAATCTGATACGAACACACTTCTAAAATAGGAATTGCGTTTACGATAGTTGAACAATAAACTAAAAGCCTCCACCTCAAGTTTATAATTCGGTTTATAACTCAGGAAATGAATCTCCACTCTCTTCCTCAATCACGGTTTTAATCAACAAAGAACGAGAATCTCCACTCTCGAATATGTCAATTAGGTTGACTTTCTCGTAGTTTGACCTCCCAAGAAAATCGTTTCAAAGATAGAATAAAAACCTCGGTTTTTAATCTTTAACACAACGTGTTTTAATTTGAAGCACAAAGCTTAAATTTCAATTATCCAAATCTGATTTTCATTTATGATCACCATTACATATATATTACAAGCTAATCACTCCCAAAAGATCTAAGTACTTAAAAGATTAAACAAAGCAATAAACAACAAATATCTCTAATCTTCCAACAAAGGTGTAAGAGGAATAGTGTTGTTGTGTGTTTTGTTGACTAAAAGGGAAGGAGGGCCGGTTTTCCACACCAAGTGGATGGCCTCCCTTAGCTTGCAACACAAGCTCCATAAATATCTTCAAGGACCTCCTTTCACACGCCCCCAAGTGTAGATCGCATCCCCAAGCATATTTCGTGGATATTACAACTTACGCTACGCAAAATAATTCCGGTTTTACAAAAACCGAAAATTACAAAAACCGTTAATTAAACTAACTCGATTAATTAACTTCCTTTCCTATGTTGCTCAACATGATTAAACTAGTACTAATCCTTAAACCGTGAATTTCTCCCTTGTTGTGATTGAGATTAGTACTTAGTAGAATTTCGGAACTAGCAACTAGTTTCGGATCATCCTCTCCTTCTTCAAAAGGAATTGTCCTCAATTCTTGCACATCGTTATCTTCGAAATAGGGGGATAAGTCCCCTATGTTGAATGTGGCTGCCACGCCATAGTCTCCGGGAAGGTCTATTTTGTAAGCATTATTGCCGTAGCGTTCAAGAACCTTGAAAGGTCCTTCAGCTCGGGGCATGAGTTTATGCTTTCTTTTACTTGGAAACCTTTCCTTCCTCAAGTGTATCCACACCAAATCTCCCGGAGCAAACAACCTCGGTTTTCGGCCCTTGTTTGCTTTTTTCTTGTACATTTCATTGGCCTTTTCGATGTTGGCGCGGATTTCTTTGTGAACCTTCACCATTGTTTCAGCTTGTTGCCTAGCATCCCCGTGGACATAAGAGTCCTTAGGCAACGAAATGAGATCAATAGGTACATACGGGTTTACCCCATATACCACTTCGAACGGTGAATGTCTTGTTGCAAAAGTGGGAGTCCTATTGTAAGCAAATTCCGCGTGGCATAGCTTGACATCCCAATCTTTCCCGGTCTTGCTCACTAAGCCCCTTAACAAGGTGCCTAGAGTTCGATTTGTCACTTCTGTTTGACCGTCAGTTTGGGGGTGATGTGAAGTACTAAACAGCAACTTAGTACCCATCATCCTCCACAGGGACCTCCAAAAATGACTCAAAAACTTGCTATCTCGATCCGAGACAATAGTTTTTGGTATTCCATGTAGACGGACAATTTCCCTGAAATATAAACAAGAAACGTTAATAGCATCTTCTGTTTTATGGCAAGGCACAAAGTGTGCCATTTTTGAGAAACGGTCCACCACCACCATGACCGAATCCTTTCCTCTTTGCGTTCTCGGAAGTGCAACGATGAAATCCATACTAACATCCTCCCAAGGCCTCTCCGGTACTGGCAAAGGAGTATACAACCCCTTATGAAACGTGCTTTTGGCTCTTTGACAAACTCCGCAACGAGCCAAAACAGCGTGCACTTCCTTGATCATATGAGGCCAAGAAAAATGTTCTTGTAATAATTCCATGGTTTTGGCAACACCAAAATGGCCAGCCAAACCGCCACCATGAGCCTCTCTTATGAGCAAATCACGAACGGGACATTTGGGAACGCAAAGTTTGTTCCCTTTGAACAAGAATGATATGATTCCGTGAACGGAATCTAGCTTAGTTCCTCACAAGCTTCACTCACTTATGATTCCCTAAGGGTTCTAACTCTAATTCAATGGCTTCACTCACCAAAGGTTCAAGTTAGGATGTGTTTGAGACTAAGTTTGCTAGCTTCACTCACTAACTCACTCAAATCTCGCTTAGTTTTAGGTTTCATGGTACGAAATGGGAAGGTACCAAGATTATTAAGGATGGCTTACATGATCATCCTTAACCCTGATTTAGTATCACCTATTCGACCTAACAAGATCCGTTGGATATGGCTCATATCATGGATTAGGATCACTTGTTAGAAGTTTAGCTAAGTACTAATCTTAATTACAGTTTTTGTAATTTACGGTTTTGTAAAACCGGAAATTATTTTGTGTAGCGTAAATTGTAATATGGGACGAACCATGCTTGGGGACGTAAATTATACTTGGGACGTGTAAAGGGAACTCTTGGAGATCTTTTGGAGCTTTACTTGCAAGCTAAGAGAAGCCCCCCCACTTGCTTGAGAAAACCAGCCACCTTTGTCCCCAAAGTCAACAAAACACACAAACAACACTATTCACCCCTTACATCTTTGTTGGATTAAGAGATATTTGTTGTTTAATTGCTTTGTTTAATTACCTTAGTGTATTAGATATTTATGGCTGATTTGTTAAGCCTTTTTAGCTCTTTGCTATATATATGTAATATGGTTCATCAATGGAAGAGAGATTTTGTTGTTGAAAACTTGAGCTTTGTGCTTATTTAAAAACACGTTGTGTTTAAAGTCTGAAATTTACAGTTCGTTTGGTATGGTTTTTAGATAGTTCTTGTGAGTCGTGTTATTTTGGTACGAATCTGGCGCGACTGACTTTGGGAGGATACAGCGAGCAGCCTGTTTTGAATTTTTGAATAATTCCATTTGGAGGTGTCTCCTAGGATCCCAAGTTTACGTTTGGTAAAATGTGGTAATTTTTTTCCACTTGTGGAATCTACAGTTTATTATTGAAGTTAGGTCAGTTTTATGGATATTACGGGCAGTTTTTAGAGGACTATTTGCAATGAAATCATGGTGGACATGACTGCTGATATGATTGCGGAAGCTTAATGTACGATTTGTTTTTGGTGTTTTATAATTATGAACGAAAATAAAAAGATAGGCTCTTGTTCCCTTGAGAACTAGAGGATCTCTCACTAACCTCGACTAGGAGATGCACACAAACCACAATTTATATGTTCTTGGTACGTCGACTAAATATTCAATGCAACACAACATTTGAATAACTCAAACAATTCATTCAACTCTCTCATTTTTATTGATTAGGCGTGCCTATTTATAATAAGAGCAGCAAGAAAACCTTGCTCTCCAAGGCATTACATCACACGGCCAACTAGCAATAATTTTAGGAAAGTTTCCCCTAAACCTAAGCCTATAATCTAGCTTGAATTTAAGGAAACAATAGCTTTAAGGAAAGAGATGCAACAAAAGACCTTCTAATGCACAGAATTCTACTAAGTATTTTCAGATTTATTGAACCTAAACAACTTAACTAACTTAACTAACATAACAATAAATGACATATTTTTGGTTACATGAAAAACCTTCACTTTAAGAGTAAAGTAAAACCATGCAACAACCTAATAAAGCAAATAAAGATAGTTGATAAAGTAATCTTTGCACGTGCCATGCATCATACTCCCCTTCTTCAAAGAAACTTGACCTTAAGTTTGATCAAGAAAAACGGTCCAAAGAAATCGTCCATATGAATCGAAAGAATTTTAACAAGATCACCAATGCCCATAGGTTAAAGATTGAGCAATGATTTATGCGACCATAAACAAACAACTCAATGTCTCTAGAACTTGCCTTCTTATGAAAAAGATTAAATATTTTCTGCAAAATCAAATCTTTATAAACATGACGTGAAAAAATTCATTCTTTTCCTCTTCTTGAGCATCATCAACAAGAATCAAATCTTTATCATCATGGAAAACTGTGAAAATCAAATCTTCATCCTTGGAACAAGATAAAGTTTTAATTTTTTCGTCATCTTGAAATTTCTTCCTATATAGTGCAAGGAACATCTTCAAGATAACTATTATGCTTTTCATCCAAATATTGATTCGAGTCATACATCAAATTCAACTTTGGTTGTAGTCGTAGTGATAATTCCTCAACAATTTCATCAGTTGTTATTTCATCATAAGAATAGAAACGACGATTCATAGTTGGTTTAATATAATGCATAAACTGTCCAAAAAATTTCAATAAAAGTTCGAGATTTAAAACCTAAGTAAAACACCTCGAAATTTCATGAAATTTTGTCACTACATAGCCCTATATGTCCGGAACACTCGACCAAAATTTCATCATAAAATACCCAACCAATTGTTTGCAGTTTCAATTCTCCCAAAAGTGGTCCAGATTTATCCGGTTTTAGACCAATTCTAAAGATCAGTCTTGAATATATGTCAAAACAACTTCAAACCTTACGAAAATTTAGGACAATAAGGTAGTCAAATTGTAGTCCAGTTTAGAATCAAGAATCACCCAGAAATTCGATCGGAGGTGGAATAACGAGTTGTTCAAAGTTACCTCAAGAATCTGCCGGTTGCGGGCGATTTTCTTCTTCTCCAAGAACGTCTAAGTACCAAGGGGACTTAGATACCTTTTCTCTGATACCAACTGATATGATTGTGGATGTAACACCCAAGTTTTTGAAACAGTTTATTATTTATTTTATTAACTATATTATTTATTTATTTTAGCTTATTTAATATTAAATTTATTTTTCTTTAGGAATTACCTTGTAAATAATTTATATGGTTGTAGTAGGGCAAGTTTAGTGAATAATTTTTAATTTAATAGTAATAAGAGGGAATATACTCACATATATGTAAAAATGAGGAAAAGGGGAAAATAAAACAATAAAACAAAAAGAAAAGAAAAACAAAGAAAACCTCATATACGTTCTTCTTCACCTCTTCTCCATCTCATTCTCTCAAGTCTTTCAACATTCATCCTTCACACACAACCACCACAATTACCGACTCACCGTTGCCGCCGACCACCACACCACCGAGTGACCACAACAACTCTGTAGAGGCGACGGATAGGCGGCACAAGGGGAGAGCAAAAGACCCGACGCTACTTCATTTTGGAGCGTCTAGGGCTTGTTTAGGGGTGTTTTGCAAGTCATTTTTCATTCCTAATCTTCTATATTAGTGGGTAAGTTGAATTCCTCAACTAATTTAAGTTTTTCTTTTAAAATTATGAAGTTAGGGTTAATGATTATGAAGTTGAATTGGGGGTTTTGTTTTTAATTATTTGGGTGTGGAATTGAATGAATAGAATGTTTATTTAGGTATTTAGTAGTTAGTTTAGATTAATGGAATGTTAAGTAAACTTGTTGTTCAAAGAAATTTGTGGTGTAGTTCGTATAAATTACGTGTCAGTTTCGTAAAATGCAGTTTTAAGCAGTTTCTGGGCGTTTTTAGCAAAAATACGCACAAAAGTTGTTCGTATTGAAATTTTATCCAAGATAGGCTCAAGAAACGCTTGATGTGGATCTCGTAGGAGGAAGTTATGTCCATTTTAAGTTTCTTTTAATATTGATAAAATGTATAGTTAGTTCCGAGTGTTTCAAGTTTGAATGTTTTCTTATGAATGTTGATTTAATATAAACTAAGGGAGATTTTAGTATTGTTGGTATTGATTACTTTGGTAACCAAAGGTAAATGGCAGTTTAAGTAAATAAGTTTTAAGAATTAGTTATACTTACTTTTATATATAAAAAAAGGGGGTTGATGTTTTATAAAACTAAAGTTAATAAAAGCTCATTAACTATTTTAGCCAAATCTATTAATATTTATTAAGTACATGTATGTTTATATTGTAGATCCCGGTTTCATTGGGGAGCCGTATTGATTGAGCTAGTTGGTTTGCTATAGTTTAAAAGGTAAGATTGCTTACTCAAATCTTTAATAGTTACGAGAAAGGTCTACAAAAGATAAGATTTCAACTAAAACTTTCATAGTTACGAGAAAATATTATAAAGGTATGTATCTCTCTTAAGTTGAGATTGGTTTGAATAGGAGGATGTTCCTCCTAATACAAACAGTTTGTTTTCAAACCTTGAATTATAGAATAGTTACAGAAAAAGATTTATGGATAGTTTTATGTTTTTGAAACGGTTGGGATTGCCTTTGTGGTGTCTCAAGGAATTAGAACTTTGTCGGGATGGTCTCGACATTACAGGATAGTTGGGGGGTACGTTGATCAGTACCCCGGGCTGAGATCTTCTGCTACGGTTTGGCCGTTTGTGGGGTGTGCACACTAGGGGTCTTTGTCTAATAGTTATCCGGAGGGCATAGCTAGCCCAATGGGAAAGAAAGTTCGTTCCATTCCATAGATTTATGATTCTAAGATTCTGAAAGAAATTGTTTTAGCAAACACAATAGAAGAGTATTTGGTTTGGAAAAGAAATGAAGAAAAATGTTTTTTTTGTGTGTTTCTTTTAGTATTGTGGTTGCAAAAGTAAATGATTTGTAGGATATAATTAATGCATCCTACCTGCATATGTATTTGGCTTTACCGTATTGAATCTTGCTCAGCCTGTTTGGCTGATACTACATGTCTGATATATGCAGGTACACGAGGGCTTAGAGCCGGGGTTTGGGCGGAGAGCAACGACCACTAGTTTTGCGTATATATAGTTATAATAGTTCATTTCTGGTGCGCTTCTTATATATATAATCAATATTTTGAGACTTAGGGTTGTAAATATTAATGCACCTAAATCTTTTTCGGTTGGGTTGTAATAGTTTAAATTAAGCTTTAATTTAGTTATGGTACGAGTAGTTCTTCCTTAGCGATTATTCTCGTAATAATCGTGGAATAACACATTTGGATTTCGAGTAATTATACAGAAATTTCGTTGGCATTTGAGCTGGGTGGAGTTGTTGGAAATTTGGGATATGGACTGCTGATTTGTTGAAACAGGTTTATAATTCGGACGCCGAGTCCTAAATTAAATTTTAGGCAATCCCATATTTCAAACGGAACTCGCCGAATTTTCTATAGAATTTTAATATTATTTAATTTAATTGATCACTCGGAATTCAGGGGTGTTATAGTGGAAGCTTAATGTACGTTTTGTTTTTGGTGTTTTATAATTATGAACGAAAATAAAAAGATAGGCTCTTGTTCCCTCGAGAACTAGAGGATCTCTCACTAACCTCGGCTAGGAGATGCACACAAACCACGATTTGTATGTTCTTGGTATGACGACCAAATATTCAATGCAACACAACATTCGAATAACTCAAACAATTCATTCAACTCTCTTCTTTTTATAAATTAGGCGTGCCTATTTATAATAAGAGCAAAGAAGAAAACCTTGCTCTCCAAGGCATTACATCGCACTGCCAACTAGCAATAATTTTAGGAAAGTTTCCTCTAAACCTAAGCCTAGAATCTAGCTTGAATTTAAGGAAACAATAGCTTTAAGGAAAGAGATGCAACACTTTCCTTAAATACCAAAAACCACACGGCAGCTTAGGGCATTCCCTTTGCACGCCTCATACAACTCAATGACCAAGAAAACTTTCCTAAAATACAGCCATGACAAAAGACCTTCTAATGCACCGAATTCTACTAAGTATTTTCGGATTTATTTTACCTAAACAACTCAACTAACTTAACTAACATAACAATAAATGACACATTTTTTTTTTTTTTGAAAGAAATAAATGACACATTTTTGGTTACATGAAAAACCTTCACTTTAAGAGTAAAGTAAAACCATGCAACAACCTAATAAAGCAAATAAAGCTAGTTGATGAAGTAATCTTTACACGTGCCATGCATCAAGTGCTGTTTTTAAGATCCTTAATAAACTCCACCTCACAGATGCTATTATAGTCCTAGAAGATATCCTTGCTGATACTTTTCTCACCAAGATAGAAAGAAGAATTCTTGAAAAGGAATTATCTATTTTACTATATGCCCAACAGCTTGAAGATAGAAAGAAAGAATTTGAAAGGCAACAATGGGAAAAGAAAATGACGGAACTTCAGGCGAAACTTGAAAAGTCAACTTCGATTCCAGAAGTACTAGTTGAAGAAGCCAAGATTGATGTTCTTCATACTTTTTCTGAGTCTACTCTAGATGTACCTCTAGTTGTTGAAGAAGTTGAGAAAGACGAATATATTCCTTTTGATGATATTGTAGACGATCCATCTATTTTTGATGGGGTGCCTAATTCATGTTGTTTTATATCATTGTAATTTAAAAAAAAACAAAAGTCATAGAGACCATTGTTCTTGTTCGTGATTATTTCTCCAAATTTGGAAAAATTCGAGGTCGGATTTTTTTTAAGAAGGGGAGAGCAATATGCATCCGACGAGAAGATTCAAGACAACTGAATTAGCGGATGTTATGAATTATTGGGTTTGGATCACCATACAATTCAAGGTTGTGAATAGTGTTTTAATGTTAGTTTTGTTTGTTAAGGGCCGGAATTATCTTAGTTATTGCGGAACCTAAGTTGTTTATTTAATTCTAGTTGAATAAGAAATTCAAATCCTAGTTGGATTTGGATTCTTAATTAGATTAGAATTCTTTTGCTTACAAGGTTAACAATATCCTACTTGTGATAGGTTTTACTTGTTTCAAGCTAGTTAGGAGTCTTAATTAGTTTTTGTTAGTTTCTTAGTTATCTTTTATATTTTCTAGTCCTAGTATAATTAGGTATTTGTAATGTCTATATAAGGCATCTTTCGATCATTAATAAAAAGAGATTCAGAGAGTTTATGAAAGTTTATTTCGTGAGTTTAAAAACTTGCATGTGAGTTAATTACTTACAATCCATTAATTGATATTCAGGAGTGTTTATTAGTTAGTGTTAAAAAACTTAATTCAAGGAGTGGTTTTAGTGTGTTTAAGAACCATTGAATTTGATTCAGGAGTGAATTAAGTTTAGTGCTTGATTAATTAGGCCAGGAGTGACTTAATTGAATCAAAACCCTATTTGAGAGTTCAAGAGTGATCAATCAAATAGTACTATCCTTTTGTTCGAGTTTAGTTCGAGTAGTGTGTTTAGAATAAATTCGACCAAGAAACAATCAAGATCCAATCTTTCTTTCAAGATTCTTGGGAAATTTAAAACTTCACTAAAGGGTGGATCCACATCCATATCAAATTGGTATCAGAGCCGGTCGAAAGAAAGGCGGAGAAGAGTGCTTGTTCTCGTCCCAGATTCACCCAAAATTTGGTACCTTTTGTTCTGTTTCGTTCTCCTACTAGGAAATGAATTTTGTGATATTTGGAGTTCGTTTGGTATGGTTTTTAGATAGTTCTTGCGAGTCGTGTTATTTTGGTACGAATCCAGCGCGACTGACTTTGGGAGGATACAGCGAACAACCTGTTTTGAATTTTTGAATAATTCCAGTTGGAGGTGTCTCCTAGGATCCCAAATGTACTTTTGGTAAAATTTAGTAATTTTTTCCACTAGTGGAATCTGCAGTTTATTATTGAAGTTAGGTCGGTTTTTGGATATTCCGGCGCTTTTTAGAGGACTATTTGCAATGAAATCATGGTGGACATGATTCGGATATGATTGCGGAAGCTTAATGTACGATTTGTTTTTGGTTTTTTTTATTTTCAAGGCTCTTGTCCCCTCGAGAACTAGAGGATCTCTCACTAACCTCGACTAGAGATGCACACAAACCACGATTTATATGTTCTTGGTATGACGACCAAATATTCAATGCAACATAACATTCGAATAACTCAAACAATTCATTCAACTCTCTCCATTTTATTGATTAGGCGTGCCTATTTATAATAAGAGCAGCAAAGAAAACCTTGCTCTCCAAGGCATTACATCACACGGCCAACTAGCAATAATTTTAGGAAAGTTTCCCTAAATCTAAGCCTATAATCTAGCTTGAATTTAAGGAAACAATAGCTTTAAGGAAAGAGATGCAACACTTTCCTTTAATACCAAAAACCACATGGCACCTTAGGACATTCCTTTTGCACGCCTCATACAACTCAATGACCAAGAGAACTTTCCTAAAATACGGCCATGACAAAAGACCTTCTAATGCACCGAGTTCTACTAAGTATTTTCGGATTTATTGAACCTAAATAACTTAACTAACTCAACTAACGTAACAATAAATGACATATTTTTGGTTACATGAAAAACCTTCACTTTAAGAGTAAAGTAAAACCATGCAACAACCTAATAAAGCAAATAAAGGTAGTTGATAAAGTAATCTTTGCACGTGCCATACATCATACTCCCCTTCTTCAAAGAAACTTGACCTCAAGTTTGTTCAGCAAAACAGTCCAAGAAATCATCCATATGAATGGAACGAATTTTAACATAATCACCAACGCCAATAGGTTAAAGATTGAGCAATGATTTATGCGACCATAAACAAACAACTCAATGTCTCTAGAACTTTCCTTCTTATGAAAAAGATTAAATATTTTCAACAAAATCAAATCTTTGTAAACATGACGTGAAAAGTGATATGAATTTCGAATCCGAAAATTCACAATGTTTACCCTAGATTCTAAGTGACGTTTTTATGGTGTTTTTATGAATGAAAACTGAAATTAAGAAATAAAAATATGGATAGTACTCTTGATTCTCGCAGGAATTAGAGGGTCTCTTCCTAATCGCAATTAGAAGATGAATACAAGTCGCAACAAGTATTGTTTTGGTTCACAACCGAAATAAGCAACGCTCACAAATTCTCAAATCAATTCATCTCTTTTTATTAATGGACTAGGCGCCTATTTATAAGGAGGGCAGCAAGTAATCCTTGCCCTCCAAGGCATTACAACTCACGGCTAGCTTTAAGTAAATAAGGAAAGTGCTTTCCTAAATTAAACCCTAGAATCTAGCTCAACTTAAGGAAACTCAAGCATAAGGAAAGATGCTCAAGACTTTCCTAAAAAACACTAGAACCACACGCCTATGCTTAGAATCACACGCCTACCCTTAGACTATTACAAGTCATCAGATTTTTCGGCCACCTTATTACAATCGACTAAAAAATAAAAACAACTTAATCAACTAATTTAACTAACAAACATAATAAAAGACATATTTTTCGTTACATGTAAAACCTCTACTTTAAGAGTAAAGTAAAACCATGCAACAACCTAGGAAAGCAATTAAACATAGTTGGTGAAGTAATCCATGCACGTATCTTGCATCAAAAAGATCCTTTATTTTCCTCTTCTTGAGCATCATCAACAAGAATCAAATCTTTATCATCATGGGAAACTGTATATATCAAATCTTCATCCTTGGAACAAGATAAAATTTCAATATTTTCGTCATTTTGAAATTTCTTCCTCTATAGTGCAAGGAACATCTTCAAGATAACTATTATGCTTTTCATCCAAATATTGATTCGAGTCATACATCAAATCCCACTTTGGTTGTAGTCGTAGTGATAATTCCTCAAGAATTTCATCGCTTGTTAATTCATCATAAGAATAGAAACGACAATTCATAGTTGGTTTAATATAATGCGTAAATTGTCCGGGAAAATTTCAATAAAAGTTCGAGATTTAAAACCCGAGTAAAACACCTCGAAATTTCTTGAAATTTTGTCTCAACATAGCTGTAGACACATAATCGTGTCTCCCCATTTAGTACCCTATGATGACCAATACCCTGCTCCAATTGGTCCGGATCGAGGAAAGAATAAAGAACGAGTCTAAAGTTAAATGTTTCGAAAACCTTATCCATATTCTAACTCGTTTTATTAACATATTTCCGAAACCCTTTTTATAATTAGTTTTACTAAATCCACTTTCTAAAAACGTTTTAAAATAACTTTTTAAAGCCCATGTTTCGAAAACCTTTTAAAAACAGTTTTATGAAAGCCCATTTTATAAAACCTCTTTTCTAGCCCAATTTAATTAATAGAATTAATTAATTATATTGATTAGCTATATTAATAAAAATATCTTTTACAAAAATAATCTTTTCCCAAAGTGTTTTTAAATATCTTTTACTAACTCTTTTCTAAAATCTTTTATAATCAAAATCTTTTAGAAACCTACAAACTATTTTCTAAAATCTTTTCGAGACATATTATCTTTCGAAAACCTATTACAACTTAACTACCTAAACTTACCTACACTATATAATACAATCTCCTCTATCTCAAAACTCACGGCTCTCCCTCAATTCTCACGGCACAAACACAGCTCTTATACCTCACAAAATCTCACTCGGCATCTTCATCAACCAATTCGCCCTTCCTCATTTTCTCGCTTCACTGCACCACGCTATCACCTTGCGCAATACCACAAACTACCTACAACACCTTGCCACTCCATCTATCAATTCCACGCCACATCATCGAACTAAATCATCCTACCACTACACCTATATTCATCACCATATAATTATCATCCTACAGCAACACCATACTTCACCGCCAAACACAAATTCATTCATCTAGCAATGTAATCTCGCCACATCATCATCTAAGATTCACAAATCTAAAGCTACACTAAATCATTAGTACTAATTATATCGTCACATGCTCGACATATAATACGAAACAAACAAATCTTTTTCAAGACTCGTTCAACTTTTGATCCAAGATCCGTACAAATCAACGATCCTGGACGGTGGTATAATTTCTTGAGGGTCAACTAAATTAACTAAGTTTATTTTGTTTCTTTATTTATTTATTTTTATTACTTTATTGAAGTTACTAACATTCTATTCATGATGTAGATTGTTAACTCGTCCCTGCGACTGTAAGTATTGTATATATTATACTAACTCCTGCATTATTTTCTTTTCTTATTTTATATTTATTATTCATAGTATATGATTGTCCTGCGTGCCTTTTTATCACCCACATGTTATTATGCTAAATAAGACCTAAAGAATTGTTCTCGCAATTCGATAAATTGGACAACCCGTTAGGAACCTTGTAAAATGAATGTATAATAATCGATCACTAAATAATTAGTCTTTTGATGTGTTTCCCGAACCAATCTAGATTAATTATTTTTGGGTGCTTTAAAATGTTGTTTGATTGTTCTATTGCATAAAATCTCGCTGAATCGTTATTTAGTAGAGGCCGAAGAATGGGCAATATAGTTTCTGACTATATTGTACCCTCACCCCCTAACTCAATTTTTGGTTCCTGACCATCTATGGAGTCATGACGGGGAAATCTACATTGGATAAGTCCCTAATTTGTCCCTACGATTTCCCATATCCAATTAGGTTTATGATTCTTCCTTTAAAGAATTGTTGGCGACTTCAAAAACATATTTTTAATAAAACCTTAACAATAGGGTAGTCAAATAAACGCGCTCACACTGCGTGTAGGCATTAAAGGAATTCAAAAATCCTACGCCTACAATTTGGCGACTTCACTGGGGAGGATTTTTAAAAAAATTAATTTTTTTTAAATGAGTGGGTGAAACTTGAAAAATACAATTCACGCTTATTTTTATGCTTTAGAATAATATATTGTTTTGCATGTGCATGGCTATTAGCCATCATAAGTACAATATACCTTGCCTCATTAGCACATGTTCTATGTGTAAGGTCACCCCCGGGGGGTTTGCGCTTTGTCCTTCCAAAAAGCTTCCTGAGCGATAGTGTTGGATCTTAGTCATAAGCAAACCTACCCAACTATGGCATTGTTCTCTTGTTCCTGACTTGAGACTGGAGTGCGTCTTACACGTGGCCACCTCTTTAAGCAGGGGTACGAAGCGTGGGATCAATCTCTTAGTCATAGACCCTTTTTAGCCTTAACCTAAACCTGACCAATAGTTGAATGTAGAACTGGACTTTAGGTTGAGAACTTCTGCATCCATGTTACTTGACATTTATGTGTGATTGCCATTTTTGCCTGATCATATTTTATTAACATGTTGATATGTGTTGCGCCTAAAATTAATACACTTCGCGTCTAAAAACTGTCGTTGTTTCGCCGAACATTTGTCAAATTACCAATATGCATGCCGCAGAGTATTGCACCAAACGCATTAAGTTGCGCTCGGCGCAATGCTCTGGCGCCAGCCGTAAATTCCACGAGCCGCGCACATATGTTGCGTGACCAACAGACTTTTCGTCCCATGCAAATTGGTCTTCTGACCACTGATCGCGTCAACAATTTGCGTCAATTAGTTCGTCCTAACTTAGTGCGTCTTAAACTGTTGTTATAGTTAGTGCGTCAGTCTTTGCGTCTTGAAATTATACCAGATTTGTCAAAACATCGTCTAAACTGTCACCAACACGAGGGTAGGCCCAGCACGCTAGACGCATGAGGTTGCGCCCGACGCCGTGCGCGCGCGCGCACGCGCGCACTTTGCGTCACACGCAAACTTGCTGTGTGGCATATTGTTGTGCATCCCTCGTTTTCCGTCACTTTAGGCAATGTGGTGATCAATTCCATATAATACTTCGTGCATGTGAGTCATTGATCATTCAGAACATCTCGTGTTTAACTTCACCTAAAAAAGAAAGTCTTGGTCTTCCATCATCATTAGGTCTCACCTAGGTGCATGGTCATATTTTGGTTTTTTTTTGGAGAAAGTCGGATATTCCTATCCTCCCAACAACTTACCCCATTTTTTTAAAAAACTTTTTTTTAAACCAAAATTTTTTATTTTTTTTTATCTTTCAAAATTGCATTTTGATTGGTGATGAACTCTTGCCAATCCATTCTTCTCCACAAAATAAAATCCATAACGTCCAATATATCATTATCCATTCTCCTCCACAAAATAAAATCCATAACGTCCACAAAATATATTCATCATAAATTCATATATCATCCACAAAATAGATTTCCTCTCCTTTTGGCAAGAGTTCCGAACAAATTAAAATGATATTTTCGAAAACATTTTCATTCCTCACCCTATCCATTTCTGGAGTGCGTCCTAAGTCAATGTGTCCTTGTCAAACAGGGTAAGTGAGAAAACAATCTCGATAGGTCGTCCGCGTGCGCGAAAGCCTAGATCTGTTCCACCGGTTAAAGAACGGTCAACTGTTGAAGCAACAATGGGTGATGAAAAAGTTACTGAATTGACCAATATCATTGAACGAATGGCTAAGAACTTAGAGGAGGTCACTCTCCGTCTGCACCAAGTTGAAAGTGGTGAAAATGCTGTATTCGCCAAACAAATGGAAAATGTTGTCCAAAAGGTCACCAATAAGGAGTCCTACTTTGATTTGGATGAGAACAACAAGTTCAAGGGAAAGCTACCTGAAAAGTTTTCCACAAGTGACTTTCCCAAGTTCAAGCCTACTGACAACCCCAAGTATCATTTGAGGAACTTCAAGGCCACCATGATCATTAAGTATGTGGACCCTGAACTTTATCCAACAGTATTCCCGATGTCGTTGGACCCTGCTTGTCAAAATTGGTTCTACTCCCTGGACCCCAAGCATGTTGAAACATGGGGTGACATCACTGTAATCCAAACCTCACTAAGGGAGTTGGAAGTGTTGAAGGAAGATAGCAATGAAGGCTTTACCACCTACCTTAATAGGTGGAGGGAAAAGTCTGCTTACATGGTCTCCAGACCTGCTGACAAGGACCTCGTCCGCATCTTTGTTAACAACTTGTTGCCCAAGTACAAAACTCATCTCAAATACCTGGGTATCGATAATTTTACCAAGTTGTACGACATAGGTGTACAAATTGAAGACGACCTGTTGAAAAATGCCCAAAATGACAACAATCGTTATAAGGGCAATGATAACAACAAGAAGAATGATTACGGATCCACTTCCAAAGGTGGAGAGGTGAACCTTCTTGAGGCACCCCAAAGATGCTTCAAGAGGAACATGAGAAGGACGTTCACTCCAATAGGCATGTCATATGCCACCGCTTTTGATCGCCTCCATTCGAAGGGCGCTCTTGATCCCATCGGGCCAACTCCTGATCCAGAATAGAGTAATAAAAAATCGAGTTGGGACAAGAATGCTTACTGCAAATACCATAGGGGAAACGGTCACAAGACAGAAGACTGCTTTAGGCTGAAGAATGCCATTCAAGACATGATCGACGAAGGTAGACTCCCCATTCCTCCTGCAGGGAAGAAGCCTAACCATCAATATAGACTATTAAACAAAGTTCTGGCTATCTCTGAGGATCAATACTGCTATAATCCACTTCTCTTGATTACACCAATAGGGGATCCTGTCCCCGCTATCATTATTGCTAGCACCTCGCTAGATATCAATGGTATTTGGGATAGTGATGAAGAAGACGAGTTTGTCACAGAAGAAAGTGACTATATATGGGGAACATATGACGATGATGAAGTAATTAGCCCTAAAACCGATCTCTTTACTTTAGCAATGGATTGGTATAAAAGTGATGAGGAGGCAGTACGGGTACTTACTCGAACTGGAAGGCTAACTCAGCCCGTTCAGGATAATCCTCCCACATCGTCTGCATCTCATGAAGGAGTTCTTCCCAAAGAGAACTCTCTCATTCAAGACCCTCATGAAAACAAAAGCCGATGTTAACATTTGGCAGTTGATAGCCTCCTCTCATGGGCATCGCATGGCATTGTTAAATGCCTTTACCAAGATGAATGTGTCGTCTGACACTTCTCCTGAAGGATTGGTCAATTTCCTGACTGCTGATAAGCCAATCTGAGGAAACACTATTTCTTTTACTGATGATGACCTTCCTTTTGAAGGAAGCAAACACAACAAAGCCCTACATCTCACTGTAGCATTTGTAGGCATGAATGTCCCAATGACATTAGTAGACAATGGATCTGCCATTAACGTATGTCCATTACTGAACCGCGCGCCGCCTAGGTTTCAAAGATGAGGATTTCGGTCCCCTCCCATCAAGGCATTCGAGCATACGACAATTCTCGTCGTCAATCTTCGGGATCTATAGCCCTAAACATCTCTGCAGGGGATATAGAAAAGCACACTATCTTCCAGGTGATTGATATCAAGGCTTCATTCAACTTACTTTTAGGACGACCATGGCTTCATGAGCTTGGTGCGGTCCCATCTTCCTTGCATCAAAAGGTTAAGATGATTGTGGATGGCATTCCCATAACTCTTGATGCCTCTACAATGAAGGTACAAGTAATAGACAAACCACTCATCCACATAGACCATGACGAAGAGGATGAAGATCTTCGAGGATATGTTCCCGAGGAAGAAGCCCTTATCGAAGAGGATTTGACGCCATTTGATTTTGATTGCTTCTCCAATCTAGCAATCAACTACATCATGCGCAAGAAGGGACACTTCCCAGGCATGTCACTGGGTAATAAGAAGTCTAGAGCACCTCCTGTCACTGACTCTAAGTCAGTAGAAAATTTGTTTGGCTTAGGATACAAGCCTACCAGGAAGGAGCTCGCAGAACGTATTGCACAACGCATAGCATATCGCAATACCAAGGACAAGGACAGTATCCCTTTTCCTCCCTATCAACCCACTTTGAATGGGCAATTTCTGAGGGAAGGAGAAGATTATCCTTGCTATGAATTCCCTGAACCATTCTATCAGGCTCAGGAGGGAGTGACCTACCCCGGATTTGAAGTATTTATGGACTGTCACTTCTTAGAAGAAGGGATTCCTGATCTCCAAATTAAACAGTTCACTGACGACTGTTTAGACTAAAAGGCATTGGGACTTCTATTCGGTCAAGAACGAGTTAAATGCCCAAATAATACCGCTCATATCCAGGCTGTGCTACAAAATGAAGACTTCGACCCTGCTATGCTGATCACTCCTGCAAGTGGCGTCATGCAAGGATGGAGGAAGACTATCAAGTTGACTACTCCAAACGGAAAGAAGATGATCTTCACCACCGGGGAAGGGCCAATGTTTGAAGAGTCCGAGTCATCCGAGTCAGAGTCAGAGTCTGAGTCTATTGAGTCTAGTATCCCGGTTGGGACTATTTCTAAGCTTGTTAATTCTAGTATCCAAGTAGAGTCTTTAGCTTCTGCTGAGTCATTGTTCAACTCTATGATTTCCGATTTCAATAATATGAACTCATTTGCTTATGACTTGTGCAATGTCTCTACTTCCTCTTCTCCTTCTGATTGCAACAATGAATTTGAAAAAGAAATAATTAAAGCAGTGGAAGAACATGAAAATAAAACTCCAATCATTGAGGAAACAGAAAAAATTAATCTTTCAAATGATAATGAACCAAAGGAGGTAAGAATTGGATTAACTTTAAACGAATACGAACGCACTCAATTAATCAAAACGTTAGTTGAATATGTCGACGTATTCGCATGGTCTTACCAGGACATGCCAGGCATCGATCGCGAAATTGCTCAGCATACTATTCCCCTAATCAAAGGGATGAAGCCTGTCAAACAAAAGTTGCGCAGAATGAAGCCAGATGTAGCTCTCAAAATCAAAGAAGAGGTCATTAAACAACTCAATGCAGGTTTTATAAAGGTCGCTAACTACCCTGACTGGATTGCTAATGTTGTACCTGTACCTAAAAAGGATGGGAGAGTTAGGATGTGCGTCGATTATAGAGACCTCAATAAAGCAAGTCCCAAGGACGGTTTCCCCTTGCCTCACATAGACGTCCTAGTAGACAACACTGCCAACCATGCCCTTCTCTCTTTTATGGACGGGTATGCAGGGTATAATCAGGTGAAAATGGCCGAGGAAGATATGGAAAAGACTACCTTCATCATACCGTGGGGAACCTTTTGCTATACT
Organism: Beta corolliflora; assembly: GCA_947648045.1. Taxonomy (NCBI): domain Eukaryota; kingdom Viridiplantae; phylum Streptophyta; class Magnoliopsida; order Caryophyllales; family Amaranthaceae; genus Beta; species Beta corolliflora. Next base: position 468,817 of record CANSZD010000107.1, on the reverse strand, counting down.
GTTATGCCTTTTGGATTAAAAAACGCTGGGGCCACATATCAAAGAACTGCGACTCACCTTCTCCATGACATGATGCAAAAAGAGGTAGAAGCTTACGTAAATGACATGATAGTTAAGTCCAAAGATTGAGAGGGACACCATACCGTCCTTGAGAAGTTCTTCATAAGACTTCGCAAATACAACATGAGACTTAATCCACAAAAATGCGCCTTTGGGGTCACTTCTGGGAAACTCCTAGGTTATGTCATTAGTTCTAGAGGGATTGAGATTGACCCTACTAAAATAACAACCATCATGACCATGCCTCCACCTAAGAATGAAAAACAAATAAGGGGTTTCTTAGGAAAAATCCAGTACATCAGTCGATTCATCTCTAAACTGACCATGGTGTGTGAGCCCATCTTTAAAAAGCTTAAGAAAAGTGTCGCTGCTGAATGGGATCAGGATTGCCAAAAAGCCTTTGACAAAATCAAAGAATATTTATCCAACCCACCTGTCTTAGCACCTGCTTTACCAGACATACCTTTAAGGCTTTACTTGACTGTGACTAAGACCGCGGTTGGGGCCATGTTAGCACCAGAAGTTAATGGGAAAGAGTGCGCCATTTACTACCTTAGTAAGAAACTCTTAGAGTATGAATCCCGTTACACTCCCTTAGAAAAGCTTTGCCTTGCACTAGTCAGGGCCACTAAGAAGCTTAGGCATTATATGCTTACTCACACAATCCATATAGTGTCGCGACTAGACCCTCTTAAGTTCTTATTCGAAAAGCCAGCCCTTAATGGTAGACTCTCCCGCTGGGTAGTAATGTTGGCCGAATTTGACTTAAAATTTATTCCTCATAAATCCATCAAAGGCAACACTGTTTCCAACTTCTTAGCGGATTTCCCTGTAGATGAATCTCGCGAAGAATATGAATTTCCTGATGAAGACCTTCTCATGACGGAACACGAAAGTTGGGCACTATACTTCGATGGTGCATCCAACCAAAAGGGATGTGGCGTCGGGGTACTCTTGGTATCACCGGACGGTGAACACACTCTTCTTTCTGTTAAACTCGACTTCGATGTTACTAATAATGCAGCCGAGTACGAAGCATGTATCATAGGGCTCCAGGCCGCAGTGTCCCTCGATATCAAGAAACTAAGAGTATATGGTGATTCATCTTTGATCATCAATCAAATCTCTAAAAGATGGAAAGTTCGAAATGAAAGCCTCTTGCAATACCAAACTCATCTAGAAACCATTGCTGAATAAATCCCTGAAATACAATACACATACCTTCCACGAGAAGAAAACCAATTTGCTGACGCTTTGGCCCGCTTAGCATCTATGATTAGGATCCCTCGTACCATGCCAGAAATGCCCCTTATCATTGAGAGACGACAAGAGCCTGCTTATGTTCATGCCTTAGACACTGAGCCAGATCCTATTCCTTCTGAACCCTGGTTTACTGATATTCTCAACTATTTAACAAAAACAGAATACCCACCTGGAGCTTCAACAAGAGCCCAGCGTGCCTTGAGGCTCTTGGCCTCCCAATATGTCGAGTATAACAGGACAATGTACAAAAGAACACCACAAGGTGTGCACCTGCTCTGTATTGATAAACCTGATACCACAACGGTCATGGATCAAGTCCATAGCGGAATTTGTGGCACACATATGAACGGCCGCATGTTAGCTCAAAAAATCATTCGTTTAGGCTACTACTGGACCACAATGGAGAAAGATTGTTACCTTTATGCCAAGACCTGTCCAAAATGCCAATTATGCGCTAACCTGCAACATGTCCCACCTTCCTTGTTATATACCTTCACTTCACCTTGGCCATTTTCAACCTGGCGTATTGACATTATTGGTAAAATAACACCACCCGGTACTGGGGGGCACGAATTCATCCTTATGGCCATAGATTACTTCACTAAGTGGGTAGAGGCAGCATCCTATGCTAAATTGACAGCCAAACATGTCGCTACATTCCTAGAGATGACCATAATTTGCCGCTATGGGGAACCCCACGAGATCATCAGTTACCAAGGTACCCACTTCCAAGCTGAATGTGAACAAGTCCTTGAGAAATACAGCATCAAGCACCATCGTTCTTCCCCATATAGACCCCAGGCCAACAGTGATGTGGACGCTGCTAACAAAAACATCTAGGTTATTATCCAGAAAATGAACGAAAATTATAAAGATTGGCCCGATAAGCTACACTTTGCCTTATGGGGATACCGCACTTCTATCCGAACATCTACCGGAGCTACACCTTATTCTCTTGTCTATGGCGTTGAAGCTGTTCAACCTATTGAACTAGAAATACCATCCCTACGCATTGTCCTAGAAAGTCAAATTCCTGAAGCTGACTGGGTCAAAGCTAGATTCGAAGAGCTCATTTTACTCGATGAGCGAAGATTAGCTGCCTTGCATCATGTGCAAGTTTATCAAAATCGTATTGCGAGATCTTTCAATAAGAAGGTCAAACCCCGAAATCTTAAAGAGGGCGACTGAGTGCTCAAAGCATTAAGGAAAAATGTGTTAGATCCTCAAGGTAAATTCAGACCTACTTAGGCCGGTCCATACATTGTCAAGACAATCCTATCTGGAGGAGCAGCTCAACTCATTGACATGGACGGCACTGAATTTCATAATCTAATAAATCTTGATCAACTCAAGAAATTCTATGTGTAAAACACAACCAATTCTTTGATTGGTAATAATTATCCAATTTTTTTTTTATAAGAAGCATGAACTACGTGCGGCCTAATTCCTATTTGGATACGTAGGCAACCTTGTACGAGGTTCGGCCCCTTCTTTAATCAAAACCTCCTGCGGTTCATACGAGTTTACAAAAATAAAAAAATAACTGTATTTTATAATGGTTAATCGCGTCAGGCGCAACAATGCTGCGCCTAGCGCAGTACAATGCGCCAGACGCACTATTTCACGTCTAGCGCACTTATTCGAACGATTTTTCTGGCATTCTGATCCGAAACTAGTTGCTAGTTCCGACGAAATTCTACTAAGTACTAATCTCAATCACAACAAGGGAGAAATTCACGGTTTAAGGATTAGTACTAGTTTAATTATGTTGAGCAACATCGGAAAGGTAGTTAATTAGGCGAGTTAGTTTAATTAACGGTTTTTGTAATTTTCGGTTTGTGTAAAACCGGAAATATTTTGCGTAGCGTAAGTTGTATTATCCACGAAATATGCTTAGGGATGCGAACTACACTTGGGATGTGTGAAAGGAGGTCCTTGAAGATATTTGTGGAGCTTGTCTTGCAAGCTAAGGGAGGCCATCCACTTGGTGTGGAAAACCGGCCCTCCTTCCCTTTTAGTCAACAAAACACACAACAACACTATTCCTCTTACATCCTTGTTGGAAATTAGAGATATTTGTTGTTTATTGCTTTGTTTAATATTTTGAGTACTTAGAGCTTTTGGGAGTGATTAGCTTGTAATATATATATGTAATTTGATCATAAATGAAGTTTTAGTTTTGATTATTGAAATTTAAGCTTTGTGCTTCAAATTAAAACACGTTGTGTTAAAGATTAAAAACCGAGGTTTTTATTCTAACTTTGAACCGATTTTCTTGGGAGGTCAAACTACGAGAAAGTCAAACTAATTAACATATTCGAGAGTGGAGATTCTCATAATTTGTTAGTTAAAAACCGTAATTGAGGAAGAGAGTGGAGATTCATTTCCTTAGTTATAACCGAATTGTAAACTTGAAGTGGAGGATTTTAGTTTATTGTTCAACTATAGTAAACGCAATTCTTATTTTGAAGTGTGCTCGTATCAAGTGGTATCAAGAGCTAAGTTCTGAAATGGACGATGAAAGGGATGATAATGCTAGACGAGATGCGATGCTAGAGGCGTTAGCTAAGCAAAACGAAGCATTACACGACATGATGGCAAAGATAACCTTAGAATTGTTTAAGAAGAAACCCAATGAGGAAGAAAGGAGTTCTAGGGCTGATGATAGGGGTTTGAAAATCGAAGTTCCGGATTTTGACGGAGCTAGTGATCCGGAATTATACATTGAATGGGAACGTTCTTTGGAGCGTTTTTTGATTACAAAGACACTCCGAATGATAAGAAATACAAGATAGTTGTTTTGAAACTAACCAAATATGCATCCATTTGGTTAGAAGGATTGAAGAGGCAAAGGGTGAAGGAGAACAAATCCAAGATTGCTACTTGGGAAAAATTGAAGAAGCAATTGAGGAAGCGTTTTGTTCCAACTAACTACAAACAAAATCGGTATGTTAGATGGTCCACACTCAAGCAAGGCACCATGCCTATGGAGGAGTACATCAAGGAATTTGAGAAGCTTTCCATTGTTTGTGAAATCGAAGAAATGGAGGAGCAAAAGCTAGGCCGATTCTTAGGAGGCCTAAACGAAGAGGTGCGTGAGAAAGTAGAGGTGTTTCCATACCTCACATTCGATGAAGCTTGCAAAGTGGCTCTCAAAATGGATAGCCAAAAGAAGAAATCAGTAGTAAGTAAGTCTTATTCCAAGCCATTTAGTACTTTCAAAGTTAATCCTAGTACTAGTAATCCGGATAAGAACAAAAAACCGATTTCACTAGGAAAGACAAGGAGAAAGTCGGAGATGACAAAACCTTAAAAGTAAAATGTTTTAAGTGTCAAGGCTATGGCCATTACCAAGCTAATTGTCCGACTAAAAGAATTATGACCATAAGAGACATAACGAAATAGACGAGTTGGAAAGACAATCTCTTTTAGAGATGGAACATGATAAAAATGGAAGTGAGGATGAAGAGGACGTGTGCAATCCTGAAATGGAGGGTGAAACCTTAGTGATTAGGAGGTCCTTATACTCAAATGTGGTGGCCGAAAATGAGGAACAAAGGGAAACCATTTTTCATTCGAAATGCCTAGTGAAGAAAAAACTATGCAATTTGATCATAGATGGTGGAAGTTGTACTAATGTAGCTTCAATCGAACTTGTAGAGAAGTTAGCATTACCTATGACTAAACATCCAATTCCTTATAAACCTGAAATGGCTAGATGATGATAGTGAAGTAAGGGTAAAAAATAGAGTTTTAATCACATTCTCAATTGGAAATTATGAAGATGAAATTCTATGTGATGTAATCCCTATGACCAGCGTGCCATATACTACTTGGTAGACCGTGGCAATTTGATCGCAAAGTGATGCATGATGGTTTTAAGAATGTGTATAAGGTGAACAAGAATGGCAAAATCAAAACCTTACTACCATTACCTCCTTCAAAAATCCGAAACACAAAACCAACACCAAAAGAAAACCCGATGTGTAGTGGCGTGTTCTTAGGGAGAAAACGATTTGAGAGGGAGTTGGAGGAAAATCGGTTGGTGTATATTCGGTTGCCAAGGAGGTGAATGAGGGAGTAAACGTTGAGGATCCGCATTTGAGGGAGTTGTTGGAGGAGTTTGGAGATGTGTTCCCTAATGATCTACCAAATGGCCTACCCCCTAAACGTGGAATTGAACATCAAATTGATCTCATTCCCGGAGCACCAATTCCAAATAAGCCTTCCTATAGATGTAATCCCAAAGAGAGTGAGGAATTACAAAGCCAAATCGAGTGAGTTGATGGGCAAGGGTTACGTGAGGGAGAGCAAGAGTCCGTGTGCCGTTCCGGCTTTGCTTGTGCCAAAAAAAGACGGTTCATGGAGGATGTGTATTGATAGCCGTCTGCTGTGAACAACATCACCATAAAATACAGATTTCCCATCCCTAGATTAGATGACATGCTAGATGAGTTGAGTGGATCCAAGTTGTTTTCGAAAATTGATTTGAGAAGTGGGTACCACCAAATATGCATGAAGGAGGGAGATGAGTGGAAGACGGCTTTCAAGACCAAGTATGGGTTGTATGAATGGCTGGTTATGCCATTTGGTCTCACGAATGCCCCTAGTACTTTCATGAGATTAATGAATGAAGTACTTAGGCCATTTTTGGGAAAGTTCGTAGTTGTATATTTGGATGATATTCTTGTTTTCAGTACTAACAAGGATGATCATTTAAATCATTTGCAACAAGTGTTCGAAGTTTTGAGAGAACAAAACCGTATGGGAAGCTTGAAAAGTGCACGTTCATGCAACGAGAGATCGGCTTCCTTGGGTTCATCATTTCGGATGCGGGGGTGAAGGTGGATCCATCCAAAGTTGAAGCAATTTCTTCTTGGCCGGTTCCTACAACTATCACCGAGGTGAGGTCTTTTCATGGTTTAGCGTCGTTTTATAGGAGGTTTATAAACCATTTCAAGCACATTATTAGCTCCTATAACGGAATGCACTAAACATGGAAAATTTGAATGGAGTGACGCAGCTCAAAGGCGTTTGAACTTGTAAAAGAGAGAATGTGTAAAACGCCTATACTAGCTTTACCAGTTTTGCAAAACCATTTGAAGTTGAATGTGATGCAAGTGGCACGGGTATTGGGGCTGTTTTGATTCAATGTGGCAAGCCTATTGCATATTTTAGCGAAAAAATTAAATCAAGCTAAGTTGAACTATTCCACTTATGATAAAGAGTTTTACGCCATGGTTAGATCTCTTAATCATTGGAGTCACTATTTACGACCGCAAGCTTTTGTTCTTCATTCCGATCATGAATCACCGAAATATATTCATGGACAACATAAGCTTAGTGCTCGGCATGCTAAGTGGGTAGAGTTCTTACAATCGTTCAACTTTGTTGGCACAAGGCCGGAAAGCTAACGTGGTAGCCGATGCTTTATCTCGGAGACACGTATTGCTTAATATGGTGGATTCCAAGGTACTTGGGTTTGAACTAATTAAAGAATTTTATGTTCTTGATGAGGGGACACGAGATCCGTTCGAGGCTACCAAAGATGGTCCAAAAGACCATTATCATCAAATGGAGGGGTTCTTGTTCAAAGGGAACAAACTTTGCGTTCCTAAATGTCCCGTTCGTGATTTGCTTATAAGAGAGGCTCATGGTGGCGGTTTGGCTGGCCATTTTGGCGTTGCCAAAACCATGGAATTATTACAAGAACATTTTTCTTGGCCTCATATGATCAAGGAAGTGCACGCTGTTTTGGCTCGTTGCGGAGTTTGTCAAAGAGCCAAAAGCACATTCCATAAGGGGTTGTATACTCCTTTGCCGATCTTAGAGACCTTGGGAGGATGTTAGTATGGATTTCATTGTTGCACTTCCGAGAACACAAAGAGGAAAGGATTCGGTCATGGTGGTGGTAGACCGTTTCTCAAAAATGGCACACTTTGTGCCTTGCCATAAAAACAAGATGCTATTAACGTTTCTTGTTTATATTTCGGGAAATTGTCCGTCTACATGGAATACCAAAAACTATTGTCTCGGATCGAGATAGCAAGTTTTTGAGTCATTTTTGGAGGTCCCCGTGGAGGATGATGGGTACTAAGTTGCTTGTTTAGTACTTCACATCACCCCCAACCGACGGCCAAACTGAAGTGACGAATCGAACTCTAGGCACCTTGTTAAGGGGCTTAGTGAGCAAGACCAGGAAAGATTGGGATGTCAAGCTATGCCACGCAGAATTTGCTTACAATAGGACTCCCACTTTTGCAACAAGACATTCACCGTTCGAAGTGGTATATGGGGTAAACCCGTATGTACCTATTGATCTCATTTCGTTGCCTAAGGACTCTTATGTCCACGGGGATGCTAGGCAACAAGCTGAAACAATGGTGAAGGTTCACAAAGAAATACGCGCCAACATCGAAAAGGCCAATGAAATGTACAAGAAGAAAGCAAACAAGGGCCGAAAACCGAGGTTGTTTGCTCGGGAGATTTGGTGTGGATACACTTGAGGAAGGAAAGGTTTCCAAGTAAAAGAAAGCATAAACTCATGCCCCGAGCGGAAGGGCCTTTCAAGGTTCTTGAACGCTACGGGAATAATGCTTACAAAATAGACCTTCCCGGAGACTATGGCGTGGCAGCCACATTCAACGTAGGGGACTTATCCCCTATTTTGAAGATAACGATGTGCAAGAATTGAGGACAATTCCTTTTGAAGAAGGAGAGGATGATCCGAAACTAGTTGCTAGTTCCGACGAAATTCTACTAAGTACTAATCTCAATCACAACAAGGGAGAAATTCACGGTTTAAGGATTAGTACTAGTTTAATTATGTTGAGCAACATCGGAAGGTAGTTAATTAGGCGAGTTAGTTTAATTAACGGTTTTGTAATTTTCGGTTTGTGTAAAACCGGAAATATTTTGCGTAGCGTAAGTTGTATTATCCACGAAATATGCTTAGGGATGCGAACTACACTTGGGATGTGTGAAAGGAGGTCCTTGAAGATATTTGTGGAGCTTGTCTTGCAAGCTAAGGGAGGCCATCCACTTGGTGTGGAAAACCGGCCCTCCTTCCCTTTTAGTCAACAAAACACACAACAACACTATTCCTCTTACATCCTTGTTGGAAATTAGAGATATTTGTTGTTTATTGCTTTGTTTAATATTTTGAGTACTTAGAGCTTTTGGGAGTGATTAGCTTGTAATATATATATGTAATTTGATCATAAATGAAGTTTTAGTTTTGATTATTGAAATTTAAGCTTTGTGCTTCAAATTAAAACACGTTGTGTTAAAGATTAAAAACCGAGGTTTTTATTCTAACTTTGAACCGATTTTCTTGGGAGGTCAAACTACGAGAAAGTCAAACTAATTAACATATTCGAGAGTGGAGATTCTCATAATTTGTTAGTTAAAAACCGTAATTGAGGAAGAGAGTGGAGATTCATTTCCTTAGTTATAACCGAATTGTAAACTTGAAGTGGAGGCTTTTAGTTTATTGTTCAACTATAGTAAACGCAATTCTTATTTTGAAGTGTGTTCGTATCACATTCGTTAAGATGCTTAAATACGACAATATTTTGCAACATATTTAGGCTCACTTCGGTCTAGATAAAATTAAACTTTATTTGTATTCAAATTTCTAAATGAAAATAAAACATGAAACGTAAGTTATGACTACACTATAACATAACTATGTGGCATGAAAGCCTTATTGAAAGCAATAAATTAACAAAAAAAAAGAGCAATAACTTTGCAGACATTGTTGCAATCAATCCTTCTTCTCCTTCCCCTTCTCAGCCTTTTCTCCCTCAGTAGAAGTTTCTCCCTTTTCCATCTGTAGCTTTGGTCTAGGTGCCTTCCTATTCTCCCAATACACCATAGGTTCCTTCCCTTTCCCTGTAGGAGTGTCTGTCTGTTGAGTCACCTTTCCTGTGTCGGCCCGTTCCCTAATTACTACGCCCCCTAAGCGTAGTCTTCTGTTTGTAGGAGGCATCCGCGGCCCAAGTCGTTCCCGCGCCGGTGCTACTTTTGGACCTAAACGTTCTTTCACGAGAGGAAGTTTTAGTAATGTGCTTCGTCTGCTCTTCCCCGAGATGAGTGTCCAACTGGTTTCTTGCCCTTGTAATCCAAAGTCTCACAAGTTTTCCCCACGGTTCGGGGAATAAACTTTCGCTTCTTTTGTCACCTCGGCGGACTCCTTCACCCTCATCTCTTTCCTCACAAGCGGGGTCCCTAGTCGGCATCCATACGATATAGCTCTTAGACACCTTCTCAGATTCTATTCTTTCCTGTGTATACCAAAGTGGACGCTCTCCCTAATATTTTTCCCACCTTCTAATTCCACTCCAAGTCAGACAATATATTTTTGGAGCAATAGTGTCTTCAGCACGGATCAGTTGGCGGTATCCATATTGTCTCAATACTCTCGACGGAAAATAAAAGGTCATGGTATACAGACTACATAATCTCACATAGGGGGAATCATCACGAATCCCTACGATGGACCCAATCCTCCACCATGGCACCACCCATCTAACACTCAGCTCATCATCCCCAAAGAAAAGGGTCCAGTCTTCAAAAGATTTCTTCGTGAAGATTTTCTTCCTACCAATGAAACCCTTCTTATTATATCTCTCCATATTTTCGGGAGGATTAATCAACCTCAAATGTTCCATGAGCCGATACTGCGCAAAGAAATAAAATATATTGTTATTGCTTCCTGACGAGTAATAATACATATACACTACTTATTATTGCTTCTCCAAGAGTAATAATACGTTCACGACCTTTCACGCTTCAGGACGAGTAATAATAATAAAACAAAACCTCATATTACTTCCAATCGAGTAATAATACGAGTGTCCCTACATCCGCGCCCGACACAAAACTCTGCGCCCGGGCGCGTCGTATGGCCAACAGCACACACACACATGCACCGACACAACTTTTTGCGCCCGGCGCACATTCCTTTTTATTATTTTCGTCGTTTTTTTGGGATGTAATATCATTATGCAATACAAATTGTCATGATTCGAAAAATTTAATGAGTATTATTACTTCACATGGAGTCATAATATGCTCAAATATAATGAAAAAAAAAATTATTTGGTTCATGACTCGAAAAAAAAAAGTATATTTTACCCGCAACAATAGGGGACTCCCGAAATTTGCCCTTTTGGGTCCTTCTTTACAAGATCTAGACCGGAAATCATCTCCCTACACAAAGTAGCATCGTTGTCCTTCCTACCTCCAGGTTGCTCGCTACAATAATCAAAGAGGCAAAACCAAAGACCATTGTCCCCATTCACAAACGAGAATACGACTAAGCGGGCAAAACACCGGCGCCCGCATACGATACGTCTGTCTAGCCCCGTCGGCAGGAGGACTATACATTGCGGCTAACCTAGTCAAATTAACCCTCATCCTATATACAATTTCGGACATATTTTCTTCCTTTAAATCCATGAACCTCTCAAAGTCCTTAAAAAAATAGTCCTCCAAAGAAGGGACACAGGGTAATTGACTACAGGGTCATCCAATTATAGCACCAAATTCCTCAGGCAAAATCGTTAATTCGTGATTCCCAAAACAAAAACAATGATTGGTGACATCCCAAAATTAACAATAGCATAAAGGAAATTATAGTCTAATCAAACCTTCCCTCAAGCAATCCATAACCATCCATGTCGCATTCCAATAAGCCATAAAAGACAAACCAAAGCCCGCTAGGTCGAAAAACCCATAAGGGCGACTTAGGCAAAAGTCGGGGCATCTTCTCATTCATCACCCGAACTACGAATGGTCCGATTCTCGCTAAAGATACGTAGGAAACCTCACCCCGAGGTCCGACCACTTTAAACTAAGCCAAACCAAAGATCATTATCCACCCTTGCCAAAGACCTATTCTAAATCAATGCTTAATTCATTGCAAATGGCTCCAAAGCAAAATGCTCGGCCACCAATTAAAATGTTAAGAGCTACGACTGGCCTGATTCCATCAAGGATACGTAGGCAACCTCTTTTGAGGCCCGGCCATTTTTATTCAAAACATATATTTTAGAGGCTCGCCTAGGCCCATGAGATAGCGCGATCTCCCAAATCATGAATTTTCAATGCTCATCCCCTACCCTTAGAACTAGACTGGGATTTGAACTTGCATCATAAGCCTACCTTATTGCGTGAGTCAAGTCATTATGACTCTGCCTTCTTCTAATTCTTATCCCTTCCTTTTTCTACACCACATTATCGCTTCTAAGCCGGCCTTAGCATAACCTTTCAACACTCGGACGCTATGACCGCGCCTTATCTTTTGAGTGTTCTTTTCTTTGGCCTTTCTTGTCTTCTCACCTTAGGAACCCTATATGGAATCTTCCGTCGAAACTTCCGCTAAGCGTGACGAGATATCTTCAAAAAATCAAACAATCAAGCCGAGTCCTTCATAAACTCCATCTTACCGGGGTTCATCACGGCTCCACACGAAAATCATAGGCTCCGAGTATAGGCCTATAAGGACTTCATTACGAGTCCATACATGAAATATCGGCGGTTTTAAAACCCACACTGATGCAAGATTGAACTGGTTGTATGGGCTCACTTAGGCCTTGACATACGAAACTCGAAGCGCATACAATTCAAGCATTACGAGGACTACAATGTATTCAAATCCAATAAATCATCCTTCATAGGCTCCATGTGTACCTTGATAAGGACTTCATTACGAGTCCATACAAAATATTACGGGCCCCAGACCCATACGAGATCCTAACTGTTTTATGGGCTCACTTAGGCCCGTAACAACTACAACACATATCGCATCAAACATAACTTACATGGATCATCCTTGGGGGCTTCCCCTTTCTTCTCTTTCGAAAACAGTTTTCTAAAACGAAATTAGTGTCATACCTCTGCATTAGTGTCATATCTCTACATTTGCATTACATATCTGCATCGTCCAAACATTGTGTCAAAGCATTGCATCCTTCGTCCTTAGCCATAGGATTCTAGCATCAATCATCGAGTCACACATACACACACACGTATGCACACACGATAGCACCTTTAAGTCTAGACTACTAGAGGTCACTCTTTCTAGTTCAAGTCTTTTCCAATCCATACACTAGCACCCACATCACGGGACACATGCATGTCCCCTAGTTGTTGTCTGTATATCTGTGTGTTATTGGTATTCGTAGGTACCCAACATTAAACGGCTCTATATGAGCTATATTCCACCAAGGTCTGCGGACCCCTACAAATTAACAACAGAAGACAAGTGCTATATACATGGTGCGTCCAGCGCACCGACAACGTTGTGTCACGTACAACAATTTGCGTCCAGCGCAACATACCACGCCAAGCGCAGGCCTGTGCGTTGGGCGCACAGTCCTGTACAACACGCTTGGGGGCTTCTTAGCCATGTGGAGCCCACACACCTAATTCCCAAATGCATTCAAATGTTCTTTATGACATTGCGCGCGACAATTAAACGAACTTTCAAAAGTTGGCAAAAACGCAACCTTACTACTCTGTGAATCAACTACAACAACAGCCTTGGAGTGGGACAATAGCTCATTACAATCGCCTTGGAGCGGGACAATAGCTCATTACAATAGCCTTGGAGCGGGATAATAGCTCATTACAATAGCCTTGGAGCGGGACAATAGCTCATTACAATAGCCTTGGAGCGGGACAATAGCTCATTACAATAGCCTTGGAGCGGGACAATACCTCATTACAATAGCCTTGGAGCGGGACAATAGCTCATTACAATAGCCTTGGAGCGGGACAATAGCTACAAGCGCCATGGAGCGGGACAATAGCTCATCACAATCGCCTTGGAGCGGGACAAAAGCTCATCACAATCGCCTTGGAGCGGGACAATAGCTCATTACAATCGCCTTGGAGCAGGACAATAGCTCATTACAATCGTCTTGGAGCGGGACAAAAGCTCTACACATATCGCCATGGAGTGGGACAAAAGCTCTGGACAAAAACTCTACCCCGGCATGAGCCGGACCATAATGGCTCATGATTTATTTTCACCTATATCATTTCATTTTTGCAAATTTACATTTATTTTGCAAATTTGTTTCTTATATGTCTGTTCCTGAAACTTTTGCTTGTTTTGCAGGTACTGGCGTAAAAGAGTGATTTTGGATTACAGAGCATCTAGAATCAGTCTCCGATCCCGACACGTATACTTTGACTTTCGGTTTTTACAAACCTCGCCAAAGTGGGGGCTTCCGTAGACACATAATCGTGTCTCCCCATTTAGTACCCTATGATGACCAATACCCCCGCTCCAATTGGTCCGGATCGAGGAAAGAATAAAGAACGAGTCTAAAGTAAAATGTTTCGAAAACCTTATCCATATTCTAACTCGTTTTATAAACACATTTCCGAAACCCTTTTTATAATTAGTTTTACTAAACCCACTTTCTAAAACGTTTTAAAATAACCTTTTAAAGCCCATGTTTCGAAAACCTATTAAAAACAGTTTTATGAAAGCCCATTTTATAAAACCCCTTTTCTAGCCCAATTTAATTAATAGAATTAATTAATTATATTGATTAGCTTTATTATTAAAAATATCTTTTACAAAAAAAATCTTTTCCCAAAGTGTTTTTAAATATCTTTTACTAACTCTTTTCTAAAATCTTTTATAATAAAAATCTTTTAGAAACCTACTAACTATTTTCTAAAATCTTTTCGAGACATATTATCTTTCGAAAACCTATTGCAACTTAACTACCTAAACTTACCTACACTATATAATACAATCTCCTCTATCTCAAAACTCACGGCTCTCCCTCAATTCTCACGGCACAAACACAGCTCTTATACCTCACAAAATCTCACTCGGCATCTTCATCAACCAATTCGCCCTTCCTCATTCTCTCGCTTCACTGCTCCACGCTAACACCTTGCGCAATACCACAAACTACCTACAGCACCTTGCCACTGATACGAAATCGTATATGAAAATGTAACCTAAGCTCGATAAGCTTTACTCACTTATTTATGCTTAAGGATTCTAAATCGGTTTTGAAGTTTATCTTACTTAGAAACTGATTTAGGAGGTTTTTGAGAGTGGATTTAATTAGTTTAAACTCACTAATTATATTAACTCTCTCTTAAATTAAGTTTAACTCACTTAACTCAAGGGTTTCGAAATTAAGATCACTTCTTAATTGCAAGAGGAATTTCGGATTTTTCAATCTCCAAAAAAACCGAATAAACACAATGTTTAATTCAAAACTAAAACTGATCTTTCATTCATGATCACCAATACATATATATTACAAGCTAATCAATCTCAAAAAGATCTAAGTACCAAAGTGATTAAACAAAGCAATTAAACAACAAAGATCTCTTAATCCAACAAAGATGTAAGAAGGAATAGTGTTGTTGTGTGTTTTGTTGACTTTGGGGCAAGGTGGGACGGTTTTCATCACCAAGTGGGGGGGCTTGTCTTAGCTTGCAAGGAAAGCTTCAAGATATCTTTAAGAACCCCTTTTCACACGTCCCAAGTATGGTTCGCAACCCCAAGCATGGTTCGACCAATTTACACTTACGCTAAACAAAATAATTCCGGGTTTACAAAAACCGAAAATTACAAAAACGTTAATTAAACTAACTAGCTTAATTAACTTCCTTTCCTTTGTTGCTCAACATGATTAAACTAGTACTAATCTTTAAACCGTGAATCTCTCCTTTATTGTGATTGAGATTAGTACTTAGTAGAATTTCGGAATTAGCAACTGATTTCGTATCAGCCACTCCATCTACCAATTCCACGCCACATCATCGAACCAAATCATCCTACCACTACACCTATATTCATCACCATATAATTATCATCCTACAGCAACACCATACTCCACCGCCAAACACAAATTCATTCATCTAGCAATGTAATCTCGCCACATCATCATCTAAGATTCACAAATCTAAAGCTACACTTAATCATTAGTACTAATTATATCGTCACACGCTCGACATATAATACGAAACAAACAAATCTTTTTCAAGACTCGTTCAACTTTTGATCCAAGATCCTTACAAATCAACGACCCTGGACGGTGGTATAATTTCTGAGGGTCAACTAAATTAACAAACTTTATTTTGTTTTTTTATTTATTTATTTTTATTTCTTTATTGAAGTTACTAACATTCTTTTCATGATGTAGATTGTTAACTCGTCCCTGCGACTGTAAGTATTGTATATATTATACTAACTCCATGCATTATTTTCTTTTCTTATTTTATATTTATTATTCATATTATATGATTGTCCTGCGTGCCTTTTTATCACCCACATGTTATTATGCTAAATAAGACCTAAAGAATTATTCTCATTA
The DNA here is from genome assembly GCA_947648045.1 of Beta corolliflora. Classification (NCBI taxonomy): domain Eukaryota; kingdom Viridiplantae; phylum Streptophyta; class Magnoliopsida; order Caryophyllales; family Amaranthaceae; genus Beta; species Beta corolliflora. Next base: position 453,137 of record CANSZD010000107.1, on the reverse strand, counting down.
ATTCGGATAATTTGGACAACTCCGTTAGGAACCTTGTAAAATGATTGTATAATAACCGATCACTAAATAATTAGTCTTTTGATGTGTTTCTCGAACCAATCTAGATTAATTATTTTAGGGTGCTTTAAAATGTTGTTTGATTATTCTATTGCATAAAATCTGTTGTGAATCGTTATTTAGTAGAGGCTAGCAATGGGCAATATAGGTCCTGACTATATTGTACCGTCACCCCTGAACTCAATTTTTGGTTCCTTACCATCTATGGAGTCATGACGGGGAAATCTACATTGGATAAGTCCCTAATTTGTCCATACGATTTCCCATATCCAATTAGGTTTATGATTCTTCCTTTAAAGAATTGTTGGCGACTTCAAAAACATATTTTTAATAAAAACTTAACAATGGGGTAGTCAAATAAACGCGCTCACACCGCGTGTAGGCATTAAAGGAATTCAAAAATCCTACGCCTACAATAGCCCTATATGATAGCGGAAGCTTAATGTACGATTTGTTTTTGGCATTTTATAATTATGAACGAAAATAAAAAGATAGGCTCTTGTTCCCTCGAGAACTAGAGGATCTCTCACTAACCTCGACTAGGAGATGCACACAAACCACGATTTGTATGTTCTTGGTACGACGATCAAATATTCAATGCAACACAACATTCGAATAACTCAAACAATTCATTCAACTCTCTCCTTTTTATTGATTAGGCGTGCCTATTTATAATAAGAGCGGCAAGAAAACCTTGCTCTCCAAGGAATTACATCACACTGCCAACTAGCAATAATTTTAGGAAAGTTTCCCCTAAACCTAAGCCTAAAATCTAGCTTGAATTTAAGGAAACAATAGCTTTAAGCAAGGTTGTTAAAATCGCGATTTGAATCGTAAAATCGTACGATTTTACGATCCAATTTTCGCTAAACGATCTAAATCGCACTTAGAATCGCTTTTGAAAAAAATCGCATGTAGAATCGGTCAAAATCGGTAAAATCGTAAAATCGCATGTAGAATCGTACGATTTTAACCGATTTTACCGATTCTCTTTTTGGCCCATTATACTGAATCGTGTAGCTGGGGATTAGAAAAAAATGGGCCAGGCCCATTTTCTCTCACCCTCACAATACCTAATTGATGCAACACGCACGTTGCTCACTAGCTGGTTCTTCTTTCTCTCTCCTTCGGTTCTTCTTTTTTTCTTCTTCAGTTCTTTGGTTCTTCAAATCTTCAGATTCAGTACCAGCCCCATCCCCCAGGTAATTATTTTCGTTTTTTGCTGCGTATTATTTCTTTCTTTCGATCTCCAAATCAATAATCTCATCAATTGTTGTTTTAATTGGGAATTTAGTTTTCGATTTTTTTGGTAATTTTCGATTATTTCGAGTAGTGAAGTGTGAAGTACTGAACTTCCTTCTATTGAATCATTTAAAGAAACATGTCAAGCTTTGCTTCAAGTTCTAGGAAAAAGAGAAAAAATGCTGCTGGTAATAGATCAGACCCTCGATGGGAGCATGGTACAGAGGCAGATGGTGATCCTACAAAGGTAAGTTGCAGCAGCCTGATATGTATATTAAGCTGTATGGTAGAAGAAATTTTGAATTTATCCAGTTTAAACATCCTGTTTTATTTGTTGGTCACCTTTCCAAAAGTTCTCTTATAGTAGTAGATAAACCGTGGTTGGAGGTGGTTAAGAGTTTGAATAGCCAACCCATTCACAGACATATATATACGGGACTTGAGCTCGTTTATAGATATGGGTATAAGGAGTTCATAACGAATTTTGTAGTATGCCGAAGTCCCCGTTGGGGTGATCAATTTTGGTGTTTTAAAGTAATCACTTATGTGTCCTTTGCGATATGAAGCGTGTTGTGTACTATTATGTTTCACTAATATTTCAATCAAGTGAGCTAATTATTTCATTCTTCTTGTTATGTTGCAAGTTATCATGGTCACATTCCTAGTTATCATTACGGATAAAATTGAATTTTTAGTGTTGTTCATTGAAAAAATAGGTAAACAGTTTACATATTTTATCATAGAATCTTATTCCCGCAAAATTCGTAGAATCTTACGATTTTACGATTCGATTTTACGATCCGATTCTAACAGGCCCTTCCGATTTAAAGTAGAATCGCGATTTTGACAACCTTGGCTTTAAGGAAAGAGATGCAACACCTTCCTTAAATACCAAAAACCACACGGCAGCTTGGGGCATTCCCTTTGCACGCCTCATACAACTCAATGACCAAGAGAACTTTCCTAAAATACAGCCATGACAAAAGACCTTCTGATGCACCGAAATCTACTAAGTATTTTCTGATTTATTTTACCTAAACAACTCAACTAACTTAACAAACATAACAATAAATGACACATTTTTAGTTACATGAAAAATCTTCACTTTAAGAGTAAAGTAAAACCATGCAACAACCTAATAAAGCAAATAAAGCTAGTTGATGAAGTAATCTTTACACATGCCATGCATCAAGTGCTGTTTTTAAGATCCTTAATAAACTCCACCTCACAGATGCTATTATAGTCCTAGAAGATATCCTTGCTGATAGTTTTCTCACCAAGATAGAAAAAAGAATTCTTGAAATGGAATTATCTATTTTACTATATGCCCAACAGCTTGAAGATAGAAAGAAAGAATTTGAAAGGCAACAATGGGAAAAGAAAATGACGGAACTTCAGGCGAAACTTGAAAAGTCAACTTCGATTCCAGAAGTACTAGTTGAAGAAGCCAAGATTGATGTTCTTCGTACTTTTTCTGAGTCTACTCTAGATGTACCTCTAGTTGTTGAAGAAGTTGTTGATGAAATAAAAGATATAGATATTCCTATGCCTCAACAAAGACAAACTTATGTGAAGTGCTTCGACACTATCTTTCAGGAACGTCCAACTTGGATAGATCATACTTTTGGAATTGAGAAAGACGAATATATTCCTTTTGATGAAATTGTAGAAGATCCATCTATTTTTGATGGGGTGCCTAATTCATGTTATCTTATTGATTATGACTATCATTGTAATTTTAAAAAAACAAAAGTCATAGAGACCATTGTTCTTGTTCATGATTATTTCTCCAAATTTGGAAAAATTCGAAGTCGGATTTTTTTTAAGAAGGGGAGAACGATATGGATCCGACGAGAAGATTCAAGATAACGGAATTAGCGGATGTTATGAATTATTCGGTTTGGATCACCATACAATTCAAGGTTGTGAATAGTGTTTTAATGTTAGTTTTGTTTGTTAAGGGCCTAATTATCTTAGTTATTGCGGTTCCTAAGTTGTTTATTTAATTATAGTTGATTAAGAAATTCAAATCCTAGTTGGATTAGGATTCTTAAATAGCTTAGAATTATATTTTAGTTTTGAATTCTACTGGTAGTAAAAGTCTTTTGCTTACAAGGTTAGCACTATCCTACTTGTGATTAGGGGTGTTCATAACCGGGTACCCGGCTTTTCGGGTACCCGGATATGCGGGTACCTGCATATTTGGGTACTTGAAAAGCCGGCCCATGACCCGACCCGGGAAAAACGGGTACCCGGTTATCGGGTACCAGATTTTCCCGGGTCGGGTCATAGGATACCCGGCTTGTTTTTTTTTTTTTTAATGTTACCAATTGCTAGCTGCCACAACCACTGCCTTCTAGAGTTCTAGGCCAAAACTTCTTAAATAAAGCCCAAAACTTGCAGGCCACTTTATATAGCCACTGACATAGTGACACTGAGTCACTGGCATACTACCCAAGTGCACATTACACACAAGTGACACAACATATAACAGCAGCAAGTTATTCAAAAGATGGTCACCAAAATACAATAATCAATGATCCCAATAAAAGAAAAGGGTACAACAGGAAAACTAACAGAAAAAGATTAGTTCTTCAATAATCAATTGTGTCGTGAGAGTGCGGTGGAGTGTGAGACTGTGTCGAGTCTCGGCGACCGTGGAGTGCGAATGAGATAGAGTGAGTGCGAGTGCGAAATTGCGAATGGCGAGACGTTGCACGTTAGGGTTCTCAACTTCTCACTTCTCGCCCGTGATTTTTTTCGTAAGTTCCTAATGGGCTATTGGCCCGTGTAGTGTGTAGTGTGTAGTGTGTTGTAAATTGTATTGTTGTTGTGGCCCGGTTAGAAAACCGCAAAATCAAACTCCGGTCGGGTGCACGGAACCGTATCTCGGCCCATGACCCGACCCGGATTTTGTTGTTTTAACCGGGTCGGGTACCCGACCCGATAAAACCCAAAAAAAAACTGAATTTGACCCGACTTTTTTTGGGCGGGTCATCGGGTTTTTGGGTCGGGTATTTCGGGTCGGGTTTTCTTGAACACCCCTTGTGATAGGTTTTACTTGTTTTAAGCTAGTTAGGAGTCTTAATTAGTTTATCTGTTAGTTTCTTAGTTATCTTTTATATTTTCTAGTCCTAGTATAATTAGGTATTTGTAATGTCTATATAAGGCATCTGTCGATCATTAATAAAAAGAGATTCAGAGAGTTAATGAAAGTTTATTTCGTGAGATTTAAAACTTGCATGTGAGTTAATTGCTTACAAACCATTAATTGATTTTCAGGAGTGTTTATTAGTTAGTGTAAAAAAATTATTTCAAGGAGTGGTTTGAGTGTGTTTAAGAACCATTGAACTTGATTCGGGGAGTGAATTAAGTTTAGTGCTTGATTAATTAGGCCAGGAGTGACTTAATTGAATCATAACCCTATTTTAGAGTTCAGGAGTGATCAATCAAATAATACTACCCTCTTGTTCGAGTTTAGTTTGAGTAGTGTGTTTAGAAGAAATTCAACCAAGAAACAATCAAGATCCAATCTTTCTTTCAAGATTCTTGGGAAATTTAAAATTTCACCAAAGGGTGGATCCACGTCCACATCAAATTGGTATCGAGAGGCGGTCGAAAGAAAGGCGGAGAAGAGTGCTTGTTCTCGTCCCAGATTCAGCTAGAATTTGGTACGTTTTGTTCTGTTTTGTTCTCCTACTAGGAAATGAATTTTGTGAAATTTGGAGTTCGTTTGGTATGGTTTTTAGATAGTTCTTTTGAGTCGTGTTATTTTGGTACGAATGCAGTGCGACCGACTTTGGGAGGATATCTGCGAGCAACCTATTTTGAATTTTTTGAATAATTCCACTTGTGGAATCTGCGCTTAATTTTTGAAGTTAGGTCGGTTTTCGGATATTCCGGGCAGCTTTTAGCGGAATATTTGCTACGAAATCATGGTGGACATGACTGCTGATATGATTGCGGAAGCTTAATGTACGATTTATTTTTGGTTTTTTATAATTATGAACGAAAATAAAAAGATACGCTCTTGTTCCCTCGAGAACTAGAGGATCTCTCACTAACCTCGACTAGGAGATGCACACAAACCACGATTTATATGTTCTTGGTACGACGACCAAATATTCAATCCACCATAGCATTCGAATAACTCAAACAATTCATTCAACTCTCTCCTTTTTATTGATTAGGCGTGTTTATTTATAATAAGAGCAGCAAGAAAACCTTGCTCTCCAAGGCATTACATCACACGGCCAACTCGCAATAATTTTAGGAAAGTTTCCCTAAACCTAAGCCTATAATCTAGCTTGAATTTAAGGAAACAATATCTTTAAGGAAAGAGATCCAACACTTTCCTTTAATACCAAAAACCACATGGCACCTTAGGGCATTCCCTTTGCATGCCTCATACAACTCAATGACCAAGAGAACTTTCCTAAAATACAGCCATGACAAAAGACCTTCTAATGCATATTTTTTGGATTTATTGAACCTAAACAACTCAACTAACTTAACTAACATAACAATAAATGACATATTTTTGGTTACATGAAAAACCTTCACTTTAAGTGTAATACTCCGTATTTTTGGGAGTTATTTTTCATATAAATAAGGAAATATAGAGAATAAAGTTAAAAGTATTTTTATAATTATACTATATTTCAGTTTTATTTTGCTTTCTAAATAAATAAAATAAGAAATAAGAATTTGAGTTGGAAACACATCCTATTAAACCAAGGTTTCTCATGCTATAAATAGGAGAGAAGAAAAAAAATTAATAAAATAAAACCCTAAGTTTTCACCGTACCGTTTTTACCCCAAAATCTTCTCTCTCTCTCTCCTCTTTTCTTCTCCCTTCTCGTCACTTTCCTTTCCCCTCTCTCCGGCGCTACCTTCTTCCCTTCTCCCCTGTGTTTGCGTCGACTACCATCGACGTGCGAGTGTGTGAGCGGGGTCTAGCGAGAGGTGCGAGGCTTGCTATTGTGTGTCGAGCGACGAGTCGTCGCTACTGCTGGTGAGTGCGTCGAGTGTGAGCACTCGAGGGTCGTGCGAGTGCGGCGTGTGTGCGGGCTGTCGAGGGTGTCGACGGTGTCGGTGAGCGAGTGGGGTGTTGTGTGTGCCTGGGCGACTGAGGTTGTGCGTCGAGTGTGTGTGCGAGGGTTGTGTACTGTGGGGTGCCGTGTGGTGTGTGTGTTGTGCGTGTGGTTGGTGCTGCTGCCGGAGTTCCTCGCGTCGCCGGTGGTTGTCGCCGGCGGGTCTGTCTGGTATAAAAAAAAAAGATTCCCTCTTTTCTACTTAAATTAAATTGTAAAATCTGATTTTTGTTATTCTAATTTATCTTTGAGTAAGTTTGGTGATTGTAACTAAAGTAAATAATTAGTAAAAGAAATCAGATTTATAATTATATTTTTAGTTCTATGATAACTCTATTTCTCAAATCTAATTTTATTATACTTGTGTATATAATGGTTTAAGTGGGTTTTGTAAATTAAGTATAGTAAAGTTAAAGGAAATCAGATTCTTGATTATATTATTAGTTCTTAGGATGATCATAATTCTTAATTCTTAATTCTGATTTTATGACACTTATGTATATTTCTGTAAGTTTTAGTATTATAAACCAAGTATAGTATAAGTTGTCAAAAATCAGATTCGCAAACATATAATTACGTCCTAAATATGTTAGTTTTAATAAAGTTTATGAAAGAAAAGTTTAACCAACAAGAACGTTTATTTTATTGTTCGAAACACTAAGTTTTACCTAGTTAGTTAAGCTGGTTTTATGATATCAAGGACTTAGAACTAAATTACTTTTATTATTCGATTAGGCCCCAATTTCATAAGCGGAACGTTTTAATTGTCAGCAAAGATTCTCCGTTACAAGGTACGTACGCGTACCAGTTCAGTTGCAATTACTAGTATTGTTGTAGCCTGAAATCTACGGTTCCTCTGATGACACTTGGGCTCATCTGAGCCGTACACGTGTCCTCTGATAAATGGAAGAAAAAAGATCTACCCTTTGGGCTAGGCTCAGATTGTTTAAAAGGCTGCTTTTCTGGCCCAAAAGGAAGTCAGAAACCAGCCCTGTGAGGTGGCTGCATGAGAGTGGTTGGTAAACTCTCCCAAATCATGGCCTGCCATGTGTCAAGATCTGATTCTTCAGCCAATCAGAAGCCACTATTCTAGGTCAGATTTTAAGGTTAGCTGTCATCTTGCTATCACTATAAATACCCCTGAAATCAGGAGAAAGATCATTCAATGCAAACAGTGCAAAGTTACTCTGTAAAACTACTCTCTCACTTTCTCTCTCTATCTCTACTTTCTCTTACAACTCCTGATATCTGACTTAAGCATCGGAGGGGGAACCACCACCCAAACCTCCAGGGTGGGTCCCTTTTTGCAGGTTCGGGAACGAAGCTCAGGCTTGGACTTGGTTGATTCAGACATTGTTGCACAAGTCTCCAAAGAAGAACCTCTAAGGGATACTAGTTTACTTGCTCGACAAGAAAGCACCATCTACAGCTTACTTGTTGGATAAGGGACAAAACATTTGGCGCCGTCTGTGGGGAGACGCAACGATGACTGATTGTCAATCGTCCAACCTTGCCAGGAACCGAAGTCTTTAGGTTAATGTCGAAGACACAATAGAACACGAGACACCGCCTCGGGGAAGGGATAGACCCCCGTCCATCGTCCAAGTTCTTGGACCAAGCCAAAGAACTTTGTCATTCAAGAGAATCTTGAACGTCCAAGGTGACTCCGCTCATCTAGAGAACGCCTTGAATGATTTCCGAGGCAAAGATGGGCTGCAATGATCGTCCGAACGAATCAAGAGCAATATGTTGTTTTTCCGGCTTGACCCTGAGCCAGCTGCTAACAATCCACCTCCCCCTAGGGGACGTTCCCAAGAAGATCGTCCAGACCCTAATCGACCGGTTCGTCAGGAACCCTCTAGGAGAACGGCAAGAGGAAAGCAGCCAGAGGATAATGATCAGCGAAGAAAGATGGACTGGAACCTGGTGGTGAGGACCCAGGACCATGTTCGTCCAAGCGGGCACCGAATGGAAACCGATGCCGAGAATATCTAGAAGCAAAGAGAGCTGCAGCAATACAACGATCAGCGACAGGTTCTACATCATACCTGAGAGACCCTCCTTTGAGGTTGTCGTCCAGAGGGGAGGGACGAAGTTTAAGTCACTCTCTTGTTCATCCACGACAGGAGAAGACAGTGGCTCAGCCCATGGTCTATAGGCGTCCATTGCCTGCAAACACGTCGTCTGATCCGGTGTTAAAGGAATATCGTAAGGAGTACATACCCATTGAGGGGCGAGATGGGAGCCCTCCGGATTAACCGGCCCACTCCATTCTCGGCCAGGATAATGGAGGCGCCGCCCTTGCCAAAGGTTAAACTCCCTACTATAGAACCTTTTGATGGAACAACGATCCCGATGATCACTTATCCGCTTACAAACATCGGATGTACGTCCAAGGAGTAGATGATGCTACTCGGTGTAAGAACTTCCCAAAGAATCCGAAGGGAGTAGCTCGTAAGTGGTTTAACAATCTTCCACCCAATTCGATCAATAATTTCACGTAACTCGGTTTCTTATTCACTAGTCACTTTGTTGCCAACAAGCAAGAACAAAAAACAAGCATGCACCTAGGCAAGGTCGTCCAGGGACCTTAGGAGGCTCTTAGAAGTTTCGTTAAGAGATTCAACCTAGAAGCCCTTCAGATCCAAGATCTTAATGCTGGAGTGGCCTTTGACGCCTTCATTAGGGGTCTAAGGCCAGGGAGCTTTAAGTTTGATCTTGTTAAAAAGAAAATCTCCACTCTTGCCGAAGCCTTAAGGGATGTTGAAGCGTTTATTCACGCTACCGAAGTGTGTGCTGAGGCAAGCATCCCGAGTCTAAGAAGCCTGAAGAGGTTGCTCAGTCAAAGAAGAGCAACCCCAAGAAGGCCGAGACTTGGGCTATAACCTCCACCACCACTTCGTCCAGAAGGAGCAAGAGAAAAGAGGCTGAGCCATCCTCATGCAATCCTATTGAATTTAAACAAGGACCAATACTCCATTCTCATGGAGATTAAGGATCAATATGAGTTGAAGGCCCCAGCTGAGATGAAAACCCCTTATAGAAATAGGGATAAGAGCAAGTATTGCCACTTCCACAAGGATTGCGGTCACGAAACTAATGAATGTAAGCACCTCAAGAAGGCTTTGGAGGAGCTAGCTCGAAAGGGAAAGATGAACTCCTATATGCCTCAAGGGGGAAGGAAGTTTCAAAGGAAAGACAATTGGCAGACCAAGAAGAAGGAAAGTGAGAGCACAGACGAGGATGTTGTTCTCGTAATTTCTGGAGGGTTTGCTGCTGGAGGACCAACCAATAGAGGACACAAAAACTACCTTAGGGAGCTTGGCCAAGTTTTGTTAGCTGATCAGACAAAGGCTGAGCCCTTCCCAAGGGTGGTAGTTAGTGAGCAAGATCGGGGCAGGTTGAGGACTCCCCATGATGATCCTTTGGTTGTAGAAATGAAAATAGCAAACTTGAGAGTAAGAAGAATTCTGATCGACATTGGAAGCTCGACGGATATCATCAGTGCTGACTGCTTGTCCAGATTAAAATTTGATGAGAAGAACTTGGTTCCCGTTCACCATCCCATCATAGGGTTTGGGGGAGGAGTCATCCACCCAACGGGAACTGTTACTTTACCCGTTCGAGTGGGAGAAAAGGATGCCGCTAGAACTCTGTTTATCAAGTTCTTGGTAGTCCGAGATTTGACAGCCTACAATGTCATTCTTGGGCGACCAACTCTGAATCACGTCAAAGCCGTAATAGTTACTCACCTGATGTTGATGAAGTATGAGTGTGATGATGGCAAGATTGGCTCATTATATGGGGGACCAAGGCAGTGGCTAGGGAGTGTTATCTCGACTACCCTCAAGCCGTCATCATGGAAGATATGCAATGAAGATCGAGACGCGAGTTCTTGGTGAAAGGAAAACGTCTGAAATAGAGAAAGATAAGACGAAGGTGGTTAGCGAGAGGAAAACGTCCGGGATAGTCAAGGACCACTTGGCCTCATTGAAGACGGCCATTGAGAGCCCTCAGACGCCTCTCGCTCCCTCAAGGAAGGCGTCTGAGCATCTTCCCAGCAAGAAGAGAAAATATGAAATCATCAAGGAAGAGCCTCCCTTGCCTGAAGAAGTGATGGCCATCATGGGACTAGCAATAGAGCGTCTAGAACCAGTCGAGGCCCCAGAAGACGTCTGTCTGGATGAGGCTCGTCCAGAACGAACCTTGAATATTGGTTCTTCACTCTCTTTGGGCTTGAGAAGCCTCTTAATCAGCTTGCTGAAAGAATTTCAAGACGTGTTTGCCTATTGTGTTGAAGAAATGCCTGGAATTGATCCAGAAGTAGCCGTCCATCGGCTAAATGTTGATCCAAAATTAAAGCCAGTCCGTCAGAAGAAAAGGCATTTGGGGCCGGCTAGGAATCAAGCGGTCGACCAGAAAGTTCAGAAGTTGTTGGAGTAAAAATTCATCAAAGCAACTTATTATCCAGAATGGATAGCAAATGTGGTCATGGTGCCCAAGCCCAATGGCACCTGGAGGATGTGTGTAGACTATACCGATCTCAACAAGGCTTGTTCCAAGGACAGTTTCTCGCTGCCGAAGTTGGATCGTCTAGTGGACTCCACAGCCGGCCACGCTTTACTAAGCTTCATGGACGCCTATTCAGGTTTCCATCAAATTCCCATGTGGCCAGAGGATCAGGACAAAACGTCCTTCATCACTGAAAAAGGACTATATGGCTGGTTGAGAATGCCATTTGGTCTGCGCAATGCTCCGGCCACATTCCAAAGATTGATCAATGCTGTTTTTCAGCCACAGTTGGGAAGGAACATGGAAGCGTATATTGATGATATGATAGTCAAGAGCCGTCAAGAAAAAAGTCATGTGGGTGATTTGAGAGAAACCTTTGAAACTCTCAGGAAATACAAGTTAAAGCTGAATCCCAGTAAATGTGTTTTTGGGGTTTTGTCAGGGAAGTTCCTAGGCTTCTTGGTAGACCAGAGGGGAATTGAAGCAAATCCCGAGAAGATACAAGCTATTTTTGTAACACCCCGTAATTTTCACCTTTTATATTGGGTGTTTATTTACATTAAATTGATATTTTTTTGTAAAAATAAATAATTTATTATTTAAATTATTTTGGAACGTGTTGTGAAAATGTGTATAATATATTTATATGTTGTGATATTATATATATATATTTTAAGTTGTTAGTTATTTATTGTAAAGGTTATATTAATTTCGTTATTTGTTTAGGCGTTTAGGATGCTGTTTTGTCGCGTAACGTTTTTGTAACGTTGTTGGACCGACTTGGGTGATGAAATGTTGCATCGCATGTGGCGTGCTAATGTGTTTATTATATTTATATTTATAATATAATTTATTGGAATTATTTTTATTATTAAGTATTTTTAAAGTTTAGGCGTGATTTAGGAAGTAATCGTTTTATCGCGTAGCGGGCTTTTGAAGAATGGATCATTGTTGAATTGGGCCGAATTTTTTTTGTTGGTTGTGGGCTTGGACAGCCGGCCAAGTGAAGGAAAAAGGAGGGCCTCATTTTTCTTTTCTTTCTTTTCTTTTTATTTTCTTGTGACTTTTGATGCCTTGTAACTTCCATAACCCCCCTAATGATTCTTCATAATTAAACCTCCTTAAAACCAACCATCATCACTTCAAATTCTGATTAGAAAATCAGAACTCCTTGCTGCCATTTTCGACCATCATCATCTTTCTCAATCTCTCAAAAGTTTTCATTTCTACTCCTTGTTAATTGTTCGTGAATGGTTCTTGTTGCCTTTTTCTTATACTTGGTGCTTGGAATTTGAAGAAGAAGAGGATCACACGCCTATTTTGGGATATTCCAGAAGTTTTCAGCTCGCCTCCGACGATCCAGGTAACTAGTTGTTATCTTAGAACCATAGTGATTAGGGTATTATTCGGTATTAGATTACTACGCTAGGAATTATTTAAAATACATTTTGAATGAAATTTTTGATGAAATTTGACACGAATATACTTGATACATGTTATGTGAATACTTTGTAGAGAAAAATAATTTTCGCATGATTTTTAGTATTTATTTGATTTAATTGGTGTTTTGTGCTTTTTTGACTAAATTGCATAATAATTATGGAACGACTGTTAAAATTGATGAAATTATTTTTTTTAGATCATGTTATATGCTTAGTATGTATTCCATGCCTTAGAATAATTTTTTCCTACTGTGTTCTTGTTTATTTAATTGATATGTCTGTTTTTGCAATTTCGTTTCTGTCAGTATCTTAATCATGAAAATTGTTTCTAGAGGCCGGAAAATTCATTTCTTTGAATATTATGTTTTTCTGTGAGTTTTTTCATGTTATTTAAATTTTTGGTAATTTTTGGGCGTTTTTTTATATTTTTAGTTATTATTTTGGCTTTATTGAGTAATATGTATATTAACTGTTAAAAATACTTTTGGAGCTCGAAAAGTATAAATAAAAATAGTAACATGTCAGTAGAGCCAATAGGGTCGTATGATAATTTTTGTGTGATTTTACTGCTTGAAATTATTAGTTTAATAATTATTATGGTGTTTTTGTGGTGAAATTGGAGTTACACTTTTAAATTATTTGAGGGCTTGTAAATCAGAAATAATTCATAATTTATTATATTCTGGGTTGCTGATTTTCAGTAGTATGCAGTATGTATCATTGGGTAACCATATGTTTACGTTTGATTTTTGAAAGAAAATGATTAATTGTTACTACTATTTTAATGAATATGATTTGGAGTTAATTGGTGATGTATTTTTGATTGAATTGTGGTTGCTGTAAAAACCAGTATATTATCATTGATGATGTTTGGAGATGTTAAAGTGTTATTGTGGGAGATATCTGTTGAGAAATTGTAAGTGATTTATTTTGAGGAATTATGAAGAACTGTTTTGATGAACTGTGGGTATAAGGCCGGGTGGCATCCCTTTTTGATGAATATTTTAGATGAATGATACTTGGATTGTATGCATGATTGTATTTTGAGATAAGAATATTCGGTGGGATAGATGTAGTCCCCTATGGAAGAACATGCCAACCACCTGGTTTGCGAACTAGGGGTACACCTGGGTTAATTGTTGTCGTCCGAGAGGTCAGGGAGTTCTGCGTGTTCTACCCTGCATCGGGATTTTGGCCATTCTTAGACACAGGCAGTGGGGAACGTAAGCCCATAGACTGACCTGGAGATTGCGATCTGACAAACCTTAGGAAGTGATTTGCGAATCACTGACGTTCGGTTTCTGACTCAATAACTTGTTGAATTCTTGATTTATTATTATTTATGTATTCTAGATTTTATTCACCCACTATATCTTGTTTATTTATTATTGATGATCACTTGTATTACCTATGAGCTTTATGGTTTTTAGATACATGTTATTGTTATAATGATTGTATGATTTCCTTTCTTATTAATCTATCTCTGAATCGTACTTTGATTGCTTTTGTTCTGGGAGAACTGCTAGTTACTCCCCACTGATTGTGGATATTTGTTGTATATTTTGCAGGTTTTGTTGATGGGGATTTTCTTTGATTTTGGGCTCGGGTTGAGATGCGAGAAATAATCTATTAGGGGTTTTAGTTCTAGACTTCTCTTTAGTTTGAGATAGTTTTCTCATTTCGATTTTAATCTAAGTAATTAATTTACTTATAGTATTTACTTATGTTTGCTTTTATCACTTAGTTATTTAAACACTATTCTTGTAGTAGTGACATTCCCAGAAGACGATGTTTCCACCATCGTCCTATTAAATATATTATTATTTCTTTTTTTTCCGCTTTGAAATTCTGGGGTGTTACTGATACAAGTCAAGGTCAAGGTCAAGCTCCAAATGATCCGATTTGTTTAGTCCTTGAAGTGTTCGGGTTCAAGTTAAATTCAAACTCCTCATTTGTGTCATTTCTTAAATGGGACGATGATTCCATTGATGAAGCTTGAAGGTGACACCATTTCTAGAGTCTTAGTTATTTTAATTAAGCAAATAAAGGTCCGAAAATATCTTGTGATATTTCGGCCATTTTAGGCGTGTCTTAGGCGTGTGGAGTAGGCTCCTTGTGCTCCAAGGTTGCAAGTTGTCATTGAGTTGTAATACTTTCCTTATTTCTTGGTTTCCTTATGTATTTAGGCGTGTGAAGGGGGATTGGGGGCTGATTTGGTTGTTTCCTTATTTACTCCTTTATTCTCTCCTAGAATCAAGGGATTAAGATGTAAGGAATTAAGGAATGTTTCCTTAATTCTTATGGCTGATTTTCGGCCCTTGCTTGGTCCTTGGAGGACAAGTTTATTCTATTATAAATAATAGTTCCATGCTATCATTCAAGGCATGTGAGATTTACCTAAAAACTTTGTTATTGAATTTAATTGTGTGATCAATTACTTTCGGCCATTAAGTCTATTTTCGGAGTGATTATTTACTTAGTGTTTAATCTACTTAATTCCGGGAGTGGTTTAAAGTGAGATTAAGAGTTAATTAAAAATAATCGGAGTGTTTATTTTAATTATCATATCCGGTGACTTAAGACATAAATTTTCGGACTTCATTCATTATTCAAGTTCGAACCTTTGCTCGGAACTTGGTTGCTCATTCGACTCTTTGGACGTGCAATCATATCGCTTGGTATCAGATTTTTCCAGGAGGGTGAGGATAGAAGGGATTCTCCTTTCATTGGTAAGTGCTTCTACTTTGTTCGATCCTTTGTTGGGGTTTTGTGTGGTTGTGGCTTGCTATTTGAGTTATAATGTCTGAATTTGCGGAAATAAAAGCTCTTATTGAGAAAATTCATAACACTCAATTAGAGGAAAAGGAGAAAACGGCAAGATTAACAAGTAGCTCATAACATTCTTGCGGGTAAAGTGAACAATAAAAACGACCCTAATCACATTGACTATGAATCTGACGTTGAGGAGGTTAAAATTGTTAAACCGACTTATGATAATGATAGGGGGATTAAACTAGATGATTTTACTGGTGATTCTAGTCCCGAGGATTTACTTGAATGGATTCGTCAACTTGAGAAAATTTGTGATTATAAGGGATTTGATGATGAGAAACGTTTTAAAATTGCCACCATTAGACTAACTAAGTATGCTGGAATTTGGTTAGAGAGTCTAAAGGCAAAAAGGGCGAGACTTGGGAAACCTAAGCTTAAAAGTTGGACTAAGCTTAAAAGGAAATTACATGAGAAGTTTGTTCCAAGTGATTTTATTCAAAGGCAATATATGAGAAAGAATTCTTTGACTCAAGATGTGTCAAGCGTGCATGATTATATGGTTGAATTTGACAAGTTATGTTTGATTTGTGATGTTGATGAAGTCGAACAAGAAAAAATTGCTAGGTTTGTTAATGGACTTAATAAATCTATTGCTAGAAAGGTTGATGTGTCGAATTATAGCACTTTTGATGATGTGTGTCGATTGGCTTTAAAATTTGAAAGGCATGAATTGGATGAAAAGAAATCATATGGGGGAAATTCGGCCATAATAAACCCCACTCTTCTTCTTCTTTCGTCCCTTCTTCTTCTAATTCTTCTAAACCCTTTGAAAAGAAAGATAATCCTTCTAAAGGGGAACCAAAGGGAGAACGACCTAAGTTGGTGATTTCTAAGGAAAAGTGGGAAGAAACCCGAAAGTGTTTTAAGTGTCAAGGAAGGGGTCATATTGCTAGTAGTTGTCCATCTAGAAAAACCCTAACTTTGAGACAATACATGACCATAGAAGAGGAGGAGAGAACTTATGACTATGTGTATGAAGAGGAGGAATGTGAAAGTGTTGATAATGAGATTGCATATGCCGAAGATGAGTCTAGGATGCTTGGGGTTATTAGGAGAACTTTGCATGTTGATCATTCTCCTAACCATGATCAAAGAGAAAACTTGTTTCATACTAGATGTCGAATTGGTGAGTTTACATGTAATGTGATTATTGACAAAGTGGTTCATGTACGAATGTGGTTGCTTCCAATGTGGTTTCTAAGTTGAATTTGATTGTTAGAGACCATCCACATCCTTATAAGTTGAGTTGGTTGGATGACAAAACGGGTTTGTTGGTGAAAAAGCAAGCTCTTGTGTCGTTTTCTATTGGGGGTTACAAAGATGAGTTGTGGGGTGATGTTCTACCCATGAGTGCTTGTCATCTTCTTCTTGGTAGACCTTGGCAATATGATCGAAAAGTTGTTCATGAAGGTGAAACCAATGTGTACACGGTTTTGATGGGTTCGAAAAAGATTCGGTTGGTTCCTTTGTCTCCTAGTTCCATGGCACCCAAGAAGGTGGTTGAAACGAAACAAAACTTGTTTCTTTCGGCCAAAGAATTCGAGAAAGAGGTAGAATTGGAAGGACATTGTTATGCTTTATGTGTTAAACTTGCTTTGACTAATGATGTTTCTTCTAGTAATCCGAAACTTGCAGCTCTATTGGACGAATTTTGTGATGTTTTTCCGGAGGAATTGCCTCAAGGATTGATGCGAAATGAGACTCCTCTCACGTGTGTGTTTAGAAGACCCAAGAACACAATGCAGCGGAAAACGAACGAACAATGGATATAGACTTTTAGTCGAAAGAATCACTCTTAAAACTAAAAGAATTGTGTTTACTTAAGCTTGATAAGCTTTACTCACTTTCTTCCACTTAAGGGTTCTAAATCTGATTAGAGGCTTTACTCACCTAGAAACTGATTTAGGAGGGTTTTGAGAGTAATTCAATTAGCTTCACTCACTAATTATCCTAACTCTCTCTTAGGTTAAGCTTTACTCACTTAACTCAAGGATTTCAAGATTAAGATCACTTCTTAATCACAAGAGGAATTTTCGGGTTTGCACTCCAAAAGTTCGAATAAGCACAATGCTCAAGTTTAACAACCAAATCTCCTTTTTTATTTATGATCACCATTACATATATATAGCAAAGAGCTAAAAAGGCTTAACAAATCAGCCATAAATATCTAATACACTAAGGTAATTAAACAAAGCAATTAAACAACAAATATCTCTTAATCCAACAAAGATGTAAGAAGGAATAGTGTTGTTGTGTGTTTTGTTGACTTTGGGGCAAGGAGGGCCGGTTTTCATCACCAAGTGGGGGGGCTTCTCTTAGCTTGCAAGTAAAGCTCCAAAAGATCTCCAAGAGTTCCCTTTACACGTCCCAAGTGTAATTCACGTCCCCAAGCATGGTTCGTCCCATATTACAACTTAAACTAAACAAAATATACTCGGTTTTACAAAACCGCAAAACTGATCCAGAATTGACGTCTCAATTGAAAGGCTACTGCAACTTCGTTTCTTCATGAAATCTCACCAAATTTTGTAGGATGAAACTTCAAGATGTTAGAAATCCAACAAAAAAAGAATCACTGGAAAATGATTTGTAGATTTCTCACAATAACCAAAACGATTTTGCTGCGCCAGAATCTCCGGTTGAACGTGAACGTCTTCACTTCTGTTCTATTTCTACTTAACTAATTATTACAAAAAAACTAATTAAGATTAGTACTTAGCTAAACTTCTAACAAGTGATCCTAATCCATGATATGAGCCATATCCAACGGATCTTGTTAGGTAGAATAGGTGATACTAAATCAGGGTTAAGGATGATCATGTAAGCCATCCTTAATAATCTTGGTACCTTCCCATTTCGTACCAAGGATTACCACCATTGAGAGGCATTGAGCATGCCATTGATCTTGTACCAGGCGCACCTTTGCCAAATAAGCCGGCATATAGATGTGATCCCGTAGCTTCTAAGGAGCTACAAAAACAAATTGAAGAGTTGATTGGACCGAGGCTATGTAAGAGAAAGCATGAGTCCATGTGCCGTTCCCGCTTTGCTTGTTCCAAAGAAAGATGGTACTTGGAGGATGTGCATTGATAGTAGAGCCGTCAACAACATTACAATCAAGTATCGTTTTCCTATGCCTAGATTGGAGGACATGCTTGATGAGCTACATGGAGCTTCGATTTTTTCGAAGATTGACTTGAGGAGTGGCTATCATCAAATGAGAATTCGTGAAGGAGATGAATGGAAAACCGCTTTCAAGACCAAACAAGGTCTATATGAGTGGATGGTGATGCCCTTTGGTCTTTGCAATGCTCCTAGTTCTTTTATGAGGCTTATGAACGAGGTACTACGTCCCTTTCTTAACAAGTTTATTGTTGTCTATCTAGATGATATTCTTGTATATAGTACTAGTGTTGAGTCTCATTTACTTCACTTGAGAGCTTTATTTGAAAAATTAAGAGAGCAAAAGTTGTATGGAAAAATGGAAAAGTGTGATTTTCTTGTTCCTAGTATTGCTTTTCTTGGTTACATTGTGTCTAGGGATGGAGTTCATGTGGATCCGAAAAAGTCAAGGCCATGCATCATGGTTGGCGCCTACAAGTGCTCATGAATGCCGAAGCTTTCATGGTCTAGCTTCCTTTTATAGAAGATTCATCCGAAATTTCTCAACCATCATGGCACCAATCACGGATTTGATGAAGAAAGGGGAGTTTTCATGGAACTCTCATGCTCAAAAGGCATTTGATGAAGTCAAGGAGCTACTTTGCAACGCTCCTATCCTTGCCTTGCCGGATTTCAACAAGTTGTTCGAGGTTGAATGTGATGCTAGTGGAATTGGTGTTGGGGCTGTTTTGCTTCAAGAAAGGAGGCCCATTGCCTACTTTAGTGAGAAGTTAAGTGGCGCCAAACTCAACTACTCCAACTATGATCGTGAATTCTATGCAATTGTGAGAGCCTTGGATCATTGGTCTCATTACTTGAGGCCCAAGCCTTTCATTCTTCATTCGGATCATGAAGCACTCAAATACATCCATGGACAACAAAAGCTCAACCATAGACATGCCAAGTGGGTTGAATTCCTACAAGCCTTCACATTCTCGTCTAAGTACAAGGAAGGTAAGAGTAACATTGTTGCGGACGCTCTTTCTAGGCGTTCCTATCTTTTGGCCATGGTTGATGCAAGGGTGTTGGGATTTGAACACTTAAAGGATTTATATGTTGATGATGATGATTTTCGTGAGTCCTTTAAGAATCCTAGTGGCTTGTTTGTGTTACAAGAAGGTTTTTTGTTCAAGGGGAACAAACTATGCATTCCCAAGAGTGGCGTGAGGGAGTTGCTTGTGAGAGAAGTCCATAGTGGTGGGGTGGCTGGTCATTTTGGCGTGCAAAAGACCTTAGATACTTTGAATGAGAGTTTTTATTGGCCTAACATGATGAGGGATGTTCATATGGTGGTTAGTAAGTGTGCTACTTGTCAAAGGTCGAAGAGTACCTTCCATAAAGGCCTTTATACTCCATTACCCGTACCTGATACACCTTGGGATAGTGTGAGTATGTATTTCATTGTAGGATTACCAAGAACTCAAAGGGGGAAGGACGCAATTATGGTGGTGGTGGATCGATTTTCGAAAATGGCTCATTTTGTTCCTATGCATAAAACTCATGATGCTTTGCATGTGGCGGATTTGTACTTCAAAGAGATTATTCGATTGCATGGTATTCCTAGAAGTATTGTTAGTGATCGTGATACAAAGTTCCTTAGTCATTTTTGGAGGAGCTTATGGAAGATGGTGGGAACTAAGTTACTCTTTAGCACAAGTCATCATCCTCAAACGGATGGTCAAACTGAGGTAACTAATAGAACTCTTGGAGCTTTGTTGCGTGGCTTGGTGAGTAAGACACAAAAGGATTGGGATATAAAGCTAGCTCACGCCGAGTTTGCTTATAATCGAGCTCATTCTTCTACTACTTCTAAGTCTCCATTTGAGGTGGTCTATGGTATCAATCCTTTCCTTCCTATTGATTTTGTGTCACTAACTAAATCTGAAATTCATGTTGATTCTAAGAAGAGGTTGGAAGCCTTTAAGAAGACTTGTGAGCAAGTGAAAGCACGAATTGAGAAGATGAATGCTCAATACAAGGAACGAGCCAACAAGCATAGAAGGCAACCGAAATTTCAGATTGGCGACTTGGTTTGGATTCATTTGAGGAAGGAACGTTTTCCAAGAAAGATGAAGAACAAGCTTATGCCTAGAGCCGATGGTCCATTCAAAGTCATTGATGTTATTAATGAAAGTGCTTATAAGATCGAGCTTCCAAGTGATTATGGAGGTGTGAGTGCAACCTTCAATGTTGGTGATCTTAGTCCTTATTTAGATGATGAAAATTTGAGGACAAATTCTTTTGAAGAGGGGGAGAATGATACAAGTCAAGGTCAAGGTCAAGCTCCAAATGATCCGATTTGTTTAGTCCTTGAAGTGTTCGGGTTCAAGTTAAATTCAAACTCCTCATTTGTGTCATTTCTTAAATGGGACGATGATTCCATTGATGAAGCTTGAAGGTGACACCATTTCTAGAGTCTTAGTTATTTTAATTAAGCAAATAAAGGTCCGAAAATATCTTGTGATATTTCGGCCATTTTAGGCGTGTCTTAGGCGTGTGGAGTAGGCTCCTTGTGCTCCAAGGTTGCAAGTTGTCATTGAGTTGTAATACTTTCCTTATTTCTTGGTTTCCTTATGTATTTAGGCGTGTGAAGGGGGATTGGGGGCTGATTTGGTTGTTTCCTTATTTACTCCTTTATTCTCTCCTAGAATCAAGGGATTAAGATGTAAGGAATTAAGGAATGTTTCCTTAATTCTTATGGCTGATTTTCGGCCCTTGCTTGGTCCTTGGAGGACAAGTTTATTCTATTATAAATAATAGTTCCATGCTATCATTCAAGGCATGTGAGATTTACCTAAAAACTTTGTTATTGAATTTAATTGTGTGATCAATTACTTTGGGCCATTAAGTCTATTTTCAGGAGTGATTATTTACTTAGTGTTTAATCTACTTAATTCCAGGAGTGGTTTAAAGTGAGATTAAGAGTTAATTAAAATAATCGGGAGTGTTTATTTTAATTATCATATCCCAGGTGACTTAAGACATAAATTTTCGGACTTCATTCATTATTCAAGTTCGAACCTTTGCTCGGAACTTGGTTGCTCATTCGACTCTTTGGACGTGCAATCATATCAGTTACAGTTGGTATCAGAGCAAAACGCTCCTAGACTCTGAAACAGAATTGCTAATGATTCTTTAGAATTATTAGTTAGCCATAGGATATAAAATTTTTTAGAATTAAGTTTAGTAGTTTCACTATAATGAGAGTGTGATGGGTAGAGTAAGTAAAGGGAAGCCTTATGGGAATGTGGTGTGCTCTCATGCTTATGGAGCATATGTTATATGTATAGTTACTTGTATTATTGGTGGAATTAGTCACCAAGTTTGTTAATCTTATTTGCAGGGCCTCTTACTTGTAATTTATTTTCTCTTTTATCAGAGTGCGCAGCGAAAGCGAAGTAATTTATAGCCTTCTCGGTTTAGTTGTGTGTTTAATTTATTTTGTGTTTTGCAATTTAAAGATAAGCTTTAATTTTATTTTAATATAGTCTTGTGTGTTGCATTGCATTTATTTCATTTGCTAGTTGCTTGATAGTATATGTTATTATGTGAGACAAGTATATATTTTTCTGTTCTTTTTCAATTGAGTGTTGTTTTTTATGTGAGTACTACGTATCTGTTTTATTATTTACAAAACTTTCTAGTTTGAATTTATATTCCAAATTATATTTTAGATCTTTGAACTTAATAAATTTCATACCTATATTAGAGTTATTTTATGACTTTTAAATTTTCCTATTGTTAATATTTTGATATACTCTTTTGAAAAACGTTTAATTTCAATTGTCTTCAAATTTCTCTTGCCGTCTTTGACCATCTATATTTATAAATATTTTCCTTTTAA
Source organism: Beta corolliflora (assembly GCA_947648045.1). Classification (NCBI taxonomy): domain Eukaryota; kingdom Viridiplantae; phylum Streptophyta; class Magnoliopsida; order Caryophyllales; family Amaranthaceae; genus Beta; species Beta corolliflora. The sequence goes on along the minus strand of CANSZD010000107.1, from coordinate 430,953 downwards.
TATTTTTATTTTTCATGTTAATCCTTATTTAGCCTTTAATTATGGTAATAAGTTTGTAGTCTTTGAAAATAAAAGTACTTTTAATGAGTTGCCTTGGTGTTAGATTGAAATGTAGATGCAAACTATTTTGTTTTAAAGGTTAGCATTCAATAACTTTTACTTTACTTTACTTTTCCTATTAGCATTATTTTTCAAACTCAAATGCGTGAAAGGATCTCGTTTACTATTTGTTGTTTCTTGTTTAAATATTTAGTGCTTTCTCATTTCATATCAAAATTTTGGTTGTTTTCATTACTTCTTATTTAATTCTTTGGTTTTGACTAATCTGCTTTTATATTCTTTGAAAATGAAATTTATATACTCGATCTAAATTTTAAAATTGTTTGAGTTGATATTAAGTCATAATGGGTGATTCCTTTGACTTGTATGTCAATTTGATAAGTCTAACTTTTAAAATTGTTTGAGTTGATATTAAGTCATAATGGGTGATTCCTTTGACTTGTATGTCAATTTGATAAGTCTAACTTTTAAACTTGTTTGAGTTGATATTGAGTCATAATGGGTGATTCCTGTGACTTGTATGTCAATTTGATAAGTCTAACTTTTAAACTTGTTTGAGTTGATATTGAGTCATAATGGGTGATTCCTGTGACTTGTATGTCAATTTGATAAGTTGACACATTTTATCTATTTTGATTTAATTTTCTTTTTGAGTTGATATTAAGTTTATATTGGGTGATTCCGGTAAACTTTAATGTTGATTTGATAAGAAGGCTTTCAAATATTGTTTTGTTGATACTAGATTGCAATGGGTGGTTCCATGCACATTTGTGTCGACTTAGCAAATTTTATAATTGTTGTTTATAATTTATTACTTTATCGCCTATTTATTATTAGTGTTTCGTCGTTGTGAAATTTATTTTAAAGTTTTCAATTTCTTTTGCGAACTTTAATTTTCATATATATGTTTAGGAGGCGTACGCTCTTATAACATATGTCATGACTTATGTTCGTAACTGGTACATTAATAAAGCAGCTAGCTACTCTTTATTAAAGTGTTCTTATCTCATTAAGTGGAGTATAAGCCCGTGTGGATAGCTCTATTTAAATTGGTTTGGCTATCTATTTACGAACTTTTTTCTTCTTCGTTTCTTTTCTAAAAATATTTATGTATGGTCGGATTTCTTCATTTATAATTTTACGTAAATATTTATTTATGCTTCTTTTACAAAATTACCTATAGTTTATTGTGCAAAAGTTTTTACCTTAAACTTTCTAATACTTGTCTTTGGTTCTTTCACATTTTATAAAATGATTGTTGTTACCGTGCTTCTTTCTTTGTACAACTCTTTTTGGTCTTCCAAAATAAAATATATATATTATTTGAGTTATCAAATTTTATACCTGCAAAGTTGTTTAGTTCTTAACTAAAATCCATCGATTTCTGTTTTCTTAATGTTCTTTATCTATAGTATTTTCTTTGGATCTCTTGGTTGTTTTCAAGTTTCGAGGACGAAACTCTTTTAAGGGTGAGTGATTGTAACACCCCGTAATTTTCACCCTTTATATTTGGTGTTTATTTACCTTAAATTGATATTTTTTTGTATAAATAAATAATTTATTATTTAAATTATTTTGGAACGTGTTGTGAAAATGTGTATAATATATTTATATGTTGTGATATATTTATAAGTATTTATTTTAAGTTGTTAGTTATTTATTTTAAAGGTTATATTAATTTCGTTATTTGTTTAGGCGTTTAGGATCTTTGTTTTGTCGCGTAGCGTTTTGTAACGTTGTTGGACCGACTTGGGTGATGAAATGTTGAATCGCATGTGGCGTGCTAATGTGTTTATTATATTTATATTTATAATATAATTTATTGGAATTATTTTTATTATTAAGTATTTTAAAAGTTTAGGCGCGATTTAGGAAGTAATCGTTTTATCGCGTAGCGGGCTTTTGAGGCATGGATCATTGTTGAATTGGGCCGAATTTTTTTTTGTTGGTTGTGGGCTTGGACAGCCGGCCAAGTGAAGGAAAAAGGAAGGCCTCATTTTTCTTTTCTTTCTTTTCTTTTTATTTTCTTGTGACTCTTTGATGCCTTGTAACTTCCATAACCCCCCTAATGATTCTTCATAATTAAACCTCCTTAAAACCAACCATCATCACTTCAAATTCTGATTAGAAAATCAGAACTCCTTGCTGCCATTTTCGGCCATCATCATCTTTCTCAATCTCTCAAAATTTTTCATTTCTACTCCTTGTTAATTGTTCGTGAATTGTTCTTGTTGCCTTTTTCTTATACTTGGTGCTTGGAATTTGAAGAAGAAGAGGATCACACGCCTATTTTGGGATTTTTCAGAAGTTTTCAGCTCGCCTCCGACGATCCAGGTAACTAGTTGTTATCTTAGAACCATAGTGATTAGGGTATTATTCGGTATTAGATTACTACGCTAGGAATTATTTAAAATACATTTTGAATGAAATTTTTGATGAAATTTGACACGAATATACTTGATACATGCTATGTGAATACTGTGTAGAGAAAAATAATTTTCGCATGATTTTTAGTATTTATTTGATTTAATTGGTGTTTTGTGCGTTTTTGGCTAAATTGCATAATAATTATGGAACGATTGTTAAAATTGATGAAATTATTTTTATTAGATCATGTTATATGCGTAGTATGTATTCCATGCCTTAGAATAATTTTTTCCTACTGTGTTCTTGTTTATTTAATTGATGTCTGTTTTTGCAATTTCGTTTCTGTCAGTATATTAATCATGCAAAATTGTTTCTAGGATGCAAGAAGCTAATCAAAAGGTTCGATTCTTGAGGCAACAAATGCAAGAAGATAAGAAGCAAAAACTTCACAAGAAGAAAGTGTCTCTATCGGTAGAGAAGCTTCAATCCCAAGAAGGAGAGAGTGAAGTTAGTGCTTTGAAGAAGAAGAAGAGCGGAGACAAGTGTGTATGAATTGGATGCAAAAACAAACGAGGAAGTAAAGGTAGCTTCATTGGAGGTTGTTTCGATAGAACAACTACCATTACAAAATGAAGCAAAGATCAATTCAAAAATGCATAGAGTTGAAGAAGAAAGACCATCCACGGCTTTCAAGCTCCAACAACAAAATTCGAGGTCGAATTTTCTCCGAACAAGGAGAGTATGATGCGAATACGCCAAGCTACTTCAACCAATATGCATCAAGCTACCTCAACCTAACCAAGCTATCTCTAATCAGTTTTGTTTAACTATTGGTTATGGTTGGTTTTGAGATTAAAAATGTCATTAAAAGGGTTAACCAACATTAACCACCCTTTTAAACTGTTATATGTATTTTGAACGATGGCCCGGTTTTGTTGTAAGCTTAACTAAAGATTAGTACTAATATAATCTTGCTAAGCAACGAAGGAAAGGAAGTTAATTAAGCTACTTAGTTTAATTACAGTTTTTGTAATTTACGGTTTTGTAAACCGGAATTATTTTGTGATACGAAATCAGTTGCAAATCAAGAGGTATTACTAAGTACTAATCTCAATCACAACAAAGGAGAGATTCATGGCCTAAAGATTAGTACTAACGTAATCATGCTAAGCAATAATGGAAGAGAAGCTAAGTAAGCTAGCAGCTGCCCATGGGTGTTGGGGAGGTGTGTGCTTGAGGTGCTTGATATTAGTTAGTGTTAGTTTAGTCTTAAACATGCTTAACTCTCACTAAACATGCTTTGAAATCACTTAGCACCAAAGAAAGAAAAATCAGTCATTTTGTGTTAGAATGAAGCTACGGTTTTCATGATGGTTTTTTGTGATGCAATGGATGATCTAATGAAGCTAGTAGGTGAAGCACCTTGCTTATTCATGCTTACCAAGAGGCCTGCAGCAAGGGGTCCAATTACAACCTTTCCTAAGCAAGGAGGAAAGAACATGAATGGAGGAAAGAAAAGGGGCTGCTATGCAGCGTTTTTCTGTCCCTTCTTTCTTCTGATTTGGGCAGCCACATTTTAGGCTCCAATGATGATGATTCACACATGGAAGGAAGCTACTTCAAGTATAGGTTTTCTTTTCATTGGTTTGCAGCCATTTTAAAGCATCCAATAGGAGTAAAAGGCTAGGAGAATAGAGATGCTGATTTCGGCTAGCCTTAGAAGATATTTTGTACTTTAAATGCTTTGTTTAAATCTCTTTAGTGTATTAGATGTAATAGCTGGTGTTTTAAGCTTTTAACTCTTGTACTATAAGTATGTAATCCTGATTATGAATGAGGAGGAGATTTGGTTGTTGAAAAACATTGTTATAAACCGTTGAGTTTAAAGATTAAGAACCGGAGTGTTTTTAACTCTAATTTGCACGAATTCCTTGGGAGGTAAAACTACAAGAGTTCAAACCCAATTAACAAGATTTGAGAGTGATTCACTTATTTTGTTAATTAAAATCCTTTTAGTTTTAAGGTCGAGAGTGATTCACTTCCTTAACTAAAAACCGAATTACTAGCTTTAAGAGTGATTCTTTTAGCTTGTGTTCAATTCTATCCTAAACACTATTCTTAGTTGAGTTGTGTTTGTTTCAATTAAGCTGAATATTTGTATGGTGAAAGAAGACACATTCAAGTTTGTCGTGTCAAAATTTCGTGTTATTCCGATCAGTAACGAAGACACAGCAAGCATAAACTTTTCACGAAAATTCCTGACAGATTCGAGCAGTTATCAGGTAAATTTTGAGCAATTGGTTCTCCTAGCATACAACGAATTTTTGAGAGTTTCTTGGCTTAAAATTGGACTACGTTTTGTCTAATTTAAGACTGGAAAGTTTCATAATTTTTGAAGAAGTTTTGCTATTTAGTCGAGCACGTTTAAGATAATTGATCAAAACCGAACTATTCTGGATCAGTTCTGTAAGAATTATAACTGCGAACAATTGGCTTCGAATTTTTGCATGAAGTTTTGGTCGTGTGTTTAATACATATAGGGCTAAGTTCTGTAAAAATTTCGGGTGGTTTGGAGTTATAACGACTTCACAACGAGCAAGTACTTTCGTTGCAAAATCCTAGCTGATTGCATCAGTTTCAGTGCTATGGAGTTTAACGATTTATCATTCGATTATTTGGATGCTCATATATGATTTGAAAGGGCTAAACAAGCAATACAAGATCTTAGATATCCACCAACACTTGAAGAAAGATTGGCAAGACTTCAAAAGGATAAAGAGGAGATTGAGATGTTGATTCAACAACGAAAAGAGAAAAAACATGAGGAAAGATCCAGAGATCTAATTCTTGTTGATGATGAAACCACGAAAGAGGTTCAAGAATTTGTTCTTAATGTTGAAGAAGAAGAAAAGACTGAATCTTTGTCACATTTGGACAATAAAGATTTGATTTTGGAGGTTCCAATCATTGAAGAAAGATTACCTATCTCATGTTTTCCATCTAATTTGTTCAAGGAACATTAATTATTGCATGAACTAGTTAAAATCTATGTTCATAGAAATTCAAGTTCTCGAGACATGGGGTTATTTGTTCAAGGTCGCTTAAATCTTTGCTCGGTCTTTGATTTATTGCAAATGGTGATCTTGTTGGTGATCATTCGATTCATATGGATGATTTCATGGAGTGGTTTGAAGAAACTTGAGGTCAAGTTTTTTTCAAGAGAGGGAGAATGATGCAAGTCGGACTATCTTTAATTTGCTTTCTTAGGTTGTTGCATGGTTTTACTTTACTCTTAAAGTAAAGGTTTTACATGTAACGAAAAATATGTCTTTTATTATGTTTGTTAGTTAAATTAGTTAATGTCGTTGAGTCATTTTATTTTAGTTGGTTGTAATAAGAGCCGAAAATCTGAGTTGTAATAGCTCTAGGGTTAGGCGTGTGATTCTAGGCATTTTAGGAAAGTCTTGAGCATCTTTCCTTATGCTTGAGTTTCCTTGATGCGAAATCGTATATGAAAATGTAACCTAAGCTCGATAAGCTTTACTCACTTATTTATGCTTAAGGATTCTAAATCGGTTTTGAAGTTTATCTTACTTAGAAACTGATTTAGGAGGTTTTTGAGAGTGGATTTAATTAGTTTAAACTCACTAATTATATTAACTCTTTCTTAAATTAAGTTTAACTCACTTAACTCAAGGGTTTCGAAATTAAGATCACTTCTTAATCGCAAGAGGAATTTCGGATTTTCAATCTCCAAAAAAACCGAATAAACACAATGTTTAAATCAAAACTAAAACTGATTTTTCATTACTCCATCCATTACATATATCAAGTACAAGCTAAAGAAGGCTTAAAACATTAGCCATAAAAATCTAAGCACCAAAGTAATTAAACAAAGCAATTAAACAACAAATATCTCTTAATCCAACAAGGATGTAAGGAGGAATAGTGTTGTTGTGTGTTTTGTTGACTTTGGGGCAAGGTGGGCCGGTTTTCATCACCAAGTGGGGGGGCTTGTCTTAGCTTGCAAGGAAAGCTTCAAGATATCTTCAAGAACCCCTTTTCACACGTCCCAAGTATGGTTCGCAACCCCAAGCATGGTTCGACCAATTTACACTTACGCTAAACAAAATAATTCCGGGTTTACAAAAACGTTAATTAAACTAACTAGCTTAATTAACTTCCTTTCCTTCGTTGCTCAACATGATTAAACTAGTACTAATCTTTAAACCGTGAATCTCTCCTTTATTGTGATTGAGATTAGTACTTAGTAGAATTTCGGAATTAGCAACTGATTTCGTATCATCCTCTCCTTCTTCAAAAGGAATTGTCCTCAATTCTTGCACATCTTCATCTTCTAAATAGGGGGATAAGTCCCCTACGTTGAATGTTGCTTGCCACACCATAGTCTCCGGGAAGGTCTATCTTGTAAGCATTGTCTCCATAACGTTCAAGAACCTTGAAAGGTCCTTCATTTCGGGGCATGAGTTTATGCTTTCTTTTACTTGGAAACCTCTCCTTCCTCAAGTGAATCCACACCAAATCTTCCGGAGCAAACAACCTCGGTTTCCGACTTTTGTTTGCTTTCTTTTTGTACCTCTCATTTGTCTTCTCGATATTGGTGCGTATTTCTTTGTGAACTTTCACCATTGTTTCAGCTTGTTGCCTAGCATCTCCATGGACATAAGAGTCTTTAGGCAACGAAATAAGATCAATAGGTACATACGGATTTACCCCATATACCACTTCGAACGGTGAATGTTTTGTTGCAAAAGTTGGAGTTCTATTGTAAGCAAACTCCGCATGGCATAACTTGACATCCCAATCCTTTCCCGTCTTGCTCACTAAGCCCCTTAACAAGGTGCCTAGAGTTCGATTGGTCACTTCGGTTTGACCATCTTGTTTGGGGGTGATGTGAAGTACTAAACAGCAACTTAGTACCCATCATCCTCCATAGGGACCTCCAGAAATGACTCAAAAACTTACTATCTCGATCCGAGACAATAGTTCTTGGCACTCCATGCAAGCGAACAATTTCCCTGAAATATAAACAAGAAACATTAATAGCATCTTCCGTTTTGTGACAAGGCACGAAGTGTGCCATTTTTGAGAAACGGTCCACTACCACCATGACCGAATCCTTCCCTCTTTGTGTCCTAGGAAGAGCCACAATGAAATCCATACTGACATCCTCCCATGGTCTCTCCGGTGTTGGTAAAGGAGTGTACAACCCCTTATGGAACGTGCTTTTAGCCCTTTGACAAACACCACAACGAGCCAAAACAGCATGTACTTCTTTGATCATATGAGGCCACGAAAAATGTTCTTGTAACAACTCCATAGTCTTGCTAACGCCAAAATGGCCAGCTAACCCACCTCCATGAGCTTCTCTAATTAGCAAATCACGAACGGGACATTTAGGAACACAAAGTTTGTTCCCTTTAAACAAAAACCCTTCCATTTGATGATAATGGTCTTTTGGACCATCCTTGGTAGCCACGAACAGGTCACGTGTCTCCTCATCAAGAACATAGAATTCCTTAATCAACTCAAACCCAAGTACCTTGGAATCCACCATGTTAAGCAATACGTGTCTCCGTGATAAAGCATCAGCTACAATGTTGGCTTTTCCTACCTTATACTTGGCAACAAAATTGAAAGATTGTAAGAATTCTACCCATTTAGCATGACGAGCACTAAGCTTATGTTGGCCATGAATATATTTCAACGATTCATGATCAGAGTGGAGAACAAAAGCTTGTGGTCGCAAATAGTGACTCCAATGATTAAGAGCTCTAACCATGGCATAAAACTCTTTATCATACGTGGAATAATTCAACTTGGCCTGATTTAGTTTCTCGCTAAAATAAGCAATAGGTTTGCCACATTGAATTAAAACGCCCCAATACCCGTTCCACTTGCATCACACTCAACTTCAAATGGTTTTGCAAAATCGGTAAAGCTAGGATAGGCGTTTTACACATTTTCTCCTTTACAAGTTCAAACGCCTTTTGAGTGCGTCACTCCATACAAATTTTCCATGTTTAGTGCATTCGGTTATAGGAGCTAATAAAGTGCTGAAATTATTTATAAATCTCCTATAAAAAGAAGCTAAACCATGAAAAGATCTCACCTCGGTGATAGTTGTGGGAACCGGCCAAGAAGAAATTGCTTCTACTTTGGATGGATCCACCTTCACCCCTTCATCAGAAATGATGAAACCAAGGAAGCCAATCTCCCTTTGCATAAACGTGCACTTTTCAAGCTTTCCATACAGTTTTTGCTCTTTTAGAACTTCGAACAATTGTTGCAAATGATCTAAATGATCCTCCTTGTTAGCACTATAGACAAGAATATCATCCAAATACACAACCACGAACTTTCCCAAAAACGGCCTAAGTACTTCATTCATCAATCTCATGAACGTACTAGGGGCATTTGTGAGACCAAATGGCATAACCAGCCATTCATACAACCCATACTTCGTTTTGAAAGCCGTCTTCCACTCATCTCCCTCTCTCATGCATATTTGGTGGTATCCACTTCTCAAATCAATTTTTGAAAACAAATTGGATCCACTTAACTCATCTAACATGTCATCTAGCCTAGGGATGGGAAATCTGTATTTGATGGTTATATTGTTCACAGCACGGCTATCAATACACATCCTCCATGTTCCGTCTTTTTTTGGCACAAGTAAAGCCGGAACAGCACAGGGACTTTTACTCTCTCTCACGTAGCCTTTCTTCATCAATTCACTGATTTGGCTTTGTAACTCCTCACTTTCTTTGGGATTGCATCTATAGGAAGGTTTATTTGGAAGTGGTGCTCCGGGAATGAGATCAATTTGATGCTCAATTCCACGTTTAGGGGGTAGGCCATTTGGTAGGTCATTAGGAAACACGTCTCCAAATCCCTCCAATAACTCCCTCAAATCTGAATCTTCAACTTCCATTCCCTCGTTCACCTCCTTAGCAACTAGAACATACACGACCTGATTTGTTCCCAACTCCCTCTCGAATCTTTTTCTCCCTAAAAACACACTACCACTCACGAGGTTCTTTTTTTGCTTAGGTGTTGTGTCTCGTATTTTTGAAGGGGGCAATGGTAATAAGGTTTTGGTTTTGCCATTCTTGTTTACCTTATACACATTCGAACAACCATCATGCATTACTTTTCGATCAAATTGCCACGGTCTACCAAGTAGAATATGGCACGCAGTCATAGGAATTACATCACATAGAATTTCATCTTCATAATTTCCAATGGAAAACGTGATTAAAACTCTACTCTTCACCCTTACTTCACTATCATCATCTAACCATTTCGGTTTATAAGGATGTGGATGTTTAGTAGTAGGTAATGCTAACTTCTCTACAAGTTCGATTGAAGCTACATTTGTACAACTACCACCATCAATGATTAACGTGCATAGCTTCTTATTCACTAAGCATTTCGAATGAAAAATGGTTTCTCTTTGTTCCTCATTTTCAGCCACGACATTAGAGTACAAGGATCTCCTAAGAACCAACATTTCACCCTCCATTTCGGATTACACACGTCCTCATCACTTTCGTTACCTAAATCAGATTTATCATGTTGCTTTTCTAAGAGGTATATCCTCTCTAATTCGTCTATCTCCTCTATGTCCCTTATAGTCATGACTCTTTTCGTAGGACAAGTCGATTGGTAATGACCATAACCTTGACACTTAAAACATTTAACTTTAAAGGCTTTGTCATCTACCATTTTCTCCTTCTCTTTCGGAATGAAATCCGATTTTTTGTTCTTATCAAAGTTGCTAGTACTAGTATTAGCTTTAAAAGTACTAAAAGGCTTTGAATAAGACTTACTTGTTGTTGCTTTCTTCTTTTGGCTGTCAATTTTGAGAGCCACTTTGCAAGCCTCGTCGAAAGAAAGGTATGGGTACACCTCCACTTTCTCACGCACATCCTCATTTAGGCCTCCTAAGAATCTGCCCAATTTTTGCTCCTCCATTTCTTCTATTTCACAAACAATGGAAAGCTTTTCGAATTCCTTGATGTACTCATCCATGGACGTGGTGCCTTGTTTGAGTGTGGACCATCTAACATACTGATTTTGCTTGTAGTTAGTTGGAACAAAACGCTTCCGTAATTGCTTCTTTAATTTCTCCCAAGTAGCAATCTTGGATTTGTTCTCCTTCACCCTTTGCCTCTCCAAGCCTTCTAACCAAATGGATGCATATTTGGTTAGTTTCAAAACAGCAACCTTGTATTTCTTATCATTCGGAGTGTCTTTGTAATCAAAAAAACGCTCCAAAGAACGTTCCCATTCAATGTATAATTCCGGATCACTAGCTCCGTCAAAATCCGGAACTTCGATTTTCAAACCCCTATCATCAGCCCTAGAACTCCTTTCTTCCTCATTGGGTTTCTTCTTAAACAATTCTAAGGTTATCTTTGCCATCATGTCGTGTAATGCTTCGTTTTGCTTAGCTAGAGCTTCTAGCATCGCATCTCTTCTAGCATTATCATCTATTTCCTCGTCCATTTCAGAACTTAGCTCTTGATACCACTTGATGCGAAATCGTATATGAAAATGTAACCTAAGCTCGATAAGCTTTACTCACTTATTTATGCTTAAGGATTCTAAATCGGTTTTGAAGTTTATCTTACTTAGAAACCGATTTAGGAGGTTTTTGAGAGTGGATTTAATTAGTTTAAACTCACTAATTATATTAACTCTCTCTTAAATTAAGTTTAACTCACTTAACTCAAGGGTTTCGAAATTAAGATCACTTCTTAATCGCAAGAGGAATTTCGGATTTTCAATCTCCAAAAAAACCGAATAAACACAATGTTTAAATCAAAACTAAAACTGATTTTTCATTACTCCATCCATTACATATATCAAGTACAAGCTAAAGAAGGCTTAAAACATTAGCCATAAAAATCTAAGCACCAAAGTAATTAAACAAAGCAATTAAACAACAAATATCTCTTAATCCAACAAGGATGTAAGGAGGAATAGTGTTGTTGTGTGTTTTGTTGACTTTGGGGCAAGGTGGGACGGTTTTCATCACCAAGTGGGGGGGCTTGTCTTAGCTTGCAAGGAAAGCTTCAAGATATCTTCAAGAACCCCTTTTCACACGTCCCAAGTATGGTTCGCAACCCCAAGCATGGTTCGACCAATTTACACTTACGCTAAACAAAATAATTCCGGGTTTACAAAAACGTTAATTAAACTAACTAGCTTAATTAACTTCCTTTCCTTCGTTGCTCAACATGATTAAACTAGTACTAATCTTTAAACCGTGAATCTCTCCTTTATTGTGATTGAGATTAGTACTTAGTAGAATTTCGGAATTAGCAACTGATTTCGTATCATTCCTTAAATTGAGCTAGATTCTAGGCTTAAGATTAGGGGAAACTTTCCTTAAAATATTTGCTAGTTGGCGTGTGATGTTGCCTTGGAGGGCAAGGGTTTCTTACTGCCCTTATTATAAATAGGCGCCTAGTCCATAATAGAAAAGGGAGATGAATTGATTTGAGAATTGTGAGCGTTGCTTATTTCGGTTGTTAACCAAAACAATACTTGTTGCGACTTGTATTCATCTTCTAATTGCGATTAGGAAGAGACCCTCTAATTCCTGCGAGAATCAAAAGTACTATCCTTTGTTTTTACTTCTTATTTTCAGCATTCATTCATAAAATACATAAAAAAACGTCACTTAGTATCTAGGGTAAACATTGTGAATTTTTCGGACTTCGAAATTCATATCAAAAATTTTTTCAAGAAGGGGAGAATGATATGGATCCGATAAGAAGATTGAAGATAACTAAATTAGTGGATATTATGAATTATTGGGCTTGGATCATCTTACAATCGAAGGTTGTGAATAGTGCTTTAATGTTAATTTTATTTGTTAATGATCCATATGAGAGATGGTCATTTCCAACAAATCCTAGTTCTGTTAGGATTTGTGTTGTTTTCCTAGTTCTAGTAGGAATATGACTCTTAATGATGCAAGTCGGACTATCTTTAATTTGCTTTCTTAGGTTGTTGCATGGTTTTACTGTACTCTTAAAGTAAAGGTTTTTCATGTAACCAAAAATATGTCTTTTATTATGTTTGTTAGTTAAATTAGTTAATGTCGTTGAGTCATTTTTATTTTAGTTGGTTGTAATAAGAGCCGAAAATCTGAGTTGTAATAGCTCTAGGGTTAGGCGTGTGATTCTAGGCATTTTAGGAAAGTCTTGAGCATCTTTCCTTATGCTTGAGTTTCCTTAAATTGAGCTAGATTCTAGGCTTAAGATTAGGGGAAACTTTCCTTAAAATATTTGCTAGTTGGCGTGTGATGTTGCCTTGGAGGGCAAGGGTTTCTTACTGCCCTTATTATAAATAGGCGCCTAGTCCATAATAGAAAAGGGAGATGAATTGATTTGAGAATTGTGAGCGTTGCTTATTTCGGTTGTTAACCAAAACAATACTTGTTGCGACTTGTATTCATCTTCTAATTGCGATTAGGAAGAGACCCTCTAATTCTTGCGAGAATCAAGAGTACTATCCTTGTTTTTATTTCTTATTTTCAGTTCTCAATCATAAAAACACCATAAAAACGTCACTTTATTCCTAGAGTAATTCTTGTGAATTTTCGGACTTTGAAATTCATATCAGTTGGTATTAGTAAGGTTGTGGAGGCGTGTGAGCGGGTGCGGTAGCTTAGATTAAGCTGAAATATTCTATGGTGAAAGAAGACACATTCAAGTTTTTCGTGTCAAAATTTCGTGTTATTCCGATCAGTAACGAAGTCACAGCAAGCATAAACTTTTGACGAAAATTCCTGACAGATTCGAGCAGTTATTAGGTAAACTTTGAGCAATTGGTTCTCCTAGCATACAACGAATTTTTGAGAGTTTCTTGGCTTAAAATTGGACTACTTTTTGTCTAGTTTAAGACTGGAAAGTTTCATAATTTTTGAAGAAGTTTTTCTATTTAGTCGAGCACGTTTAATATAATTGATCAAAACCAAACTATTCTGGACCAGTTTTGTGAGAATTAAAACTGCGAACAATTGGCTTCTAATTTTTGCATGAAATTTTGGTCGTGTGTTTAATACATATAGGGCTAAGTTCTGTAAAAATTTCGGGTGGTTTGGAGTTATAACGACTTCACAACGAGCAAGTACTTTCGTTGCAAAATCCTGGCTGATTGCATCAGTTTCAGTGCTATGGAGTTTAACGATTTATCATTCGATTATTTGGATGCTTATATATGATTTGAAAGGGCTAAACAAGCACTACAAGATCTTAGATATCCACCAACACTTGAAGAAAGATTGGCAAGACTTCAAAAGGATAAAGAGGAGATTGAGATGTTGATTCAACAACGAAAAGAGAAAAAACATGAGGAAAGATCCAGAGATCTAATTCTTGTTGATGATGAAACCACGAAAGAGGTTCAAGAATTTGTTCTTAATGTTGAAGAAGAAGAAAAGACTGAATCTTTTTCACATTTGGACAATAAAGATTTGATTTTGGAGGTTCCAATCATTGAAGAAAGATTACCTACCTCATGTTTTCCATCTAATTTGTTCAAGGAACATAAATTATTGCATGAACTAGTTAAAATCTATGTTCATAGAAATTCAAGTTCTCGAGACATGGGGTTATTTGTTCAAGGTCGCTTAAATCTTTGCTCGATCTTTCATTTATTGCAAATGGTGATCTTGTTGGTGACCATTCGATTCATATGGATGATTTCATGGAGTGGTTTGAAAAAACTTGAGGTCAAGTTTTTTTCAAGAGAGAGAGAATGATACAAGTCGGACTATCTTTAATTTGCTTTCTTAGGTTGTTGCATGGTTTTACTTTACTCTTAAAGTAAAGGTTTTACATGTAACGAAAAATATGTCTTTTGTTATGTTTGTTAGTTAAATTAGTTAATGTCGTTGAGTCATTTTTATTTTAGTTGGTTGTAATAAGAGCCGAAAATCCGAGTTGTAATAGCTCTAGGGTTAGGCGTGTGATTCTAGGTATTTTAGGAAAGTCTTGAGCATCTTTCCTTATGCTTGAGTTTCCTTAAATTGAGCTAGATTCTAGGCTTAAGATTAGGGGAAACTTTCCATAAAATATTTGCTAGTTGGCGTGTGATGTTGCCTTGGAGGGCAAGGGTTTCTTGCTGTCCTTATTATAAATAGGCGCCTAGTCCATAATAAAAAAGGGGAGATGAATTGATTTGAGAATTATGAGCGTTGCTTATTTCGGTTGTTAACCAAAACAATACTTGTTGCGACTTGTATTCATCTTCTAATTGCGATTAGGAAGAGACCCTCTAATTCTGCGAGAATCAAAAGTACTATCCTTTGTTTTTACTTCTTATTTTTAGCATTCATTCATAAAATACATAAAAAACGTCACTTAGAATTTAGGGTTAACATTGTGAATTTTTCGGACTTCGAAATTGATATCAAATTTTTTTTCAAGAAGGGGAGAATGATATGGATCCGATAAGAAGATTGAATATAACTAAATTAGTGGATCTAATGAATTATTGGGCTTGGATCATCTTACAATTGAAGGTTGTGAATAGTGCTTTGATGTTAATTTTATTTGTTAATGATCCATATGAGAGATGGTCATTTCCTACAAATCCTAGTTCTGTTAGGATTTGTGTTGTTTTCCTAGTTCTAGTAGGAATATGACTCTTAATGATGCAAGTCCGACTATCTTTAATTTGCTTTCTTAGGTTGTTGCATGGTTTTACTTTACTCTTAAAGTAAAGGTTTTTCATGTAACCAAAAATATGTCTTTTATTATGTTTGTTAGTTAAATTAGTTAATGTCGTTGAGTCATTTTTATTTTAGTTGGTTGTAATAAGAGCCGAAAATCTGAGTTGTAATAGTTCTAGGGTTAGGCGTGTGATTCTAGGCATTTTAGGAAAGTCTTGAGCATCTTTCCTTATGCTTGAGTTTCCTTAAATTGATCTAGATTCTAGGCTTAAGATTAGGGGAAACTTTCCTTAAAATATTTGCTAGTTGGCGTGTGATGTAATGCCTTGGAGGGCATGGTTTCTTGCTGCCTTATTATAAATAGGCGCCTAGTCTTTAATAAAGTAGGTAGAGAATTGATTTGAGAATTGTGAGCGTTGCTTATTTCGGTTCTTAACCAAAACAATACTTGTTGCGACTTGTATTCATCTTCTAATTGCGATTAGGAAGAGACCCTCTAATTCTTGCGAGAATCAAGAGTACTATCCTTGTTTTTATTTCTTATTTTCAGTTCTCATTCATAAAAACACCATAAAAACGTCACTTTATTCCTAGAGTAATTCTTGTGAATTTTCGGACTTTGAAATTCATATCAGTTGGTATTAGTAAGGTTGTGGAGGCGTGTGAGCGGGCGCGGTAGCTTAGATTAAGCTGAAATATTCTATGGTGAAAGAAGACACATTCAAGTTTGTCGTGTCAAAATTACGTGTTATTCCGATCAGTAACGAAGTCACAACAAGCATAAACTTTTGACGAAAATTCCTGACAGATTCGAGCAGTTATTAGGTAAACTTTGAGCAATTGGTTCTCCTAGCATACAACGAATTTTTTGAGAGTTTCTTGGCTTAAAATTGGACTACTTTTTGTCTAGTTTAAGACTGGAAAGTTTGATAATTTTTGAAGAAGTTTTTCTATTTAGTCGAGCACGTTTAATGTAATTGATCAAAACCAAACTATTCTGGACCAGTTTTGTGAGAATTAAAACTGCGAACAATTGGCTTCTAATTTTTGCATGAAATTTTGGTCGTGTGTTTAATACATATAGGGCTAAGTTCTGTAAAAATTTCGGGTGGTTTGAAGTTATAACGACTTCACAACGAGCAAGTACTTTCGTTGCAAAATCCTGGCAGATTGCATCAGTTTCAGTGCTATGGAGTTTAACGATTTATCATTCGATTATTTGGATGCTTATATATGATTTGAAAGGGCTAAACAAGCACTACAAGATCTTAGATATCCACCAACACTTGAAGAAAGATTGGCAAGACTTCAAAAGGATAAAGAGGAGATTGAGATGTTGATTCAACAACGAAAAGAGAAAAAACATGAGGAAAGATCCAGAGATCTAATTCTTGTTGATGATGAAACCACGAAAGAGGTTCAAGAATTTGTTCTTAATGTTGAAGAAGAAGAAAAGACTGAATCTTTTTCACATTTGGACAATAAAAATTTGATTTTGGAGGTTCCAATCATTGAAGAAAGATTACCTACCTCATGTTTTCCATCTAATTTGTTCAAGGAACATAAATTATTGCATGAACTAGTTAAAATCTATGTTCATAGAAATTCAAGTTCTCGAGACATGGGGTTATTTGTTCAAGGTCGCTTAAATCTTTGCTCGATCTTTGATTTATTGCAAATGGTGATCTTGTTGGTGACCATTCGATTCATATGGATGATTTCATGGAGTGGTTTGAAAAAACTTGAGGTCAAGTTTTTTTCAAGAGAGAGAGAATGATGCAAGTCGGACTATCTTTAATTTGCTTTCTTAGGTTGTTGCATGGTTTTACTTTACTCTTAAAGTAAAGGTTTTACATGTAACGAAAAAGATGTCTTTTATTATATTTGTTAGTTAAATTAGTTAATGTCGTTGAGTCATTTTTATTTTAGTTGGTTGTAATAAGAGCCGAAAATCCGAGTTGTAATAGTTCTAGGGTTAGGCGTGTGATTCTAGGCATTTTAGGAAAGTCTTGAGCATCTTTCCTTATGCTTGAGTTTCCTTAAATTGATCTAGATTCTAGGCTTAAGATTAGGGGAAACTTTCCTTAAAATATTTGCTAGTTGGCGTGTGATGTAATGCCTTGGAGGGCATGGTTTCTTGCTGCCCTTATTATAAATAGGCGCCTAGTCTTTAATAAAGTAGGTAGAGAATTGATTTGAGAATTGTGAGCGTTGCTTATTTCGGTTCTTAACCAAAACAATACTTGTTGCGACTTGTATTCATCTTCTAATTGCGATTAGGAAGAGACCCTCTAATTCTTGCGAGAATCAAGAGTACTATCCTTGTTTTTATTTCTTATTTTCAGTTCTCATTCATAAAAACACCATAAAAACGTCACTTTATTCCTAGAGTAATTCTTGTGAATTTTCGGACTTTGAAATTCATATCAGTTGGTATTAGTAAGGTTGTGGAGGCGTGTGAGCGGGCGCGGTAGCTTAGATTAAGCTGAAATATTCTATGGTGAAAGAAGACACATTCAAGTTTGTCGTGTCAAAATTACGTGTTATTCCGATCAGTAACGAAGTCACAACAAGCATAAACTTTTGACGAAAATTCCTGACAGATTCGAGCAGTTATTAGGTAAACTTTGAGCAATTGGTTCTCCTAGCATACAACGAATTTTTGAGAGTTTCTTGGCTTAAAATTGTACTACTTTTTGTCTAGTTTAAGACTGGAAAGTTTGATAATTTTTGAAGAAGTTTTTCTATTTAGTCGAGCACGTTTAATGTAATTGATCAAAACCAAACTATTCTGGACCAGTTTTGTGAGAATTAAAACTGCGAACAATTGGCTTCTAATTTTTGCATGAAATTTTGGTCGTGTGTTTAATACATATAGGGCTAAGTTCTGTAAAAATTTCGGGTGGTTTGAAGTTATAACGACTTCACAACGAGCAAGTACTTTCGTTGCAAAATCCTGGCAGATTGCATCAGTTTCAGTGCTATGGAGTTTAACGATTTATCATTCGATTATTTGGATGCTTATATATGATTTGAAAGGGCTAAACAAGCACTACAAGATCTTAGATATCCACCAACACTTGAAGAAAGATTGGCAAGACTTCAAAAGGATAAAGAGGAGATTGAGATGTTGATTCAACAACGAAAAGAGAAAAAACATGAGGAAAGATCCAGAGATCTAATTCTTGTTGATGATGAAACCACGAAAGAGGTTCAAGAATTTGTTCTTAATGTTGAAGAAGAAGAAAAGACTGAATCTTTTTCACATTTGGACAATAAAAATTTGATTTTGGAGGTTCCAATCATTGAAGAAAGATTACCTACCTCATGTTTTCCATCTAATTTGTTCAAGGAACATAAATTATTGCATGAACTAGTTAAAATCTATGTTCATAGAAATTCAAGTTCTCGAGACATGGGGTTATTTGTTCAAGGTCGCTTAAATCTTTGCTCGATCTTTGATTTATTGCAAATGGTGATCTTGTTGGTGACCATTCGATTCATATGGATGATTTCATGGAGTGGTTTGAAAAAACTTGAGGTCAAGTTTTTTTCAAGAGAGAGAGAATGATGCAAGTCGGACTATCTTTAATTTGCTTTCTTAGGTTGTTGCATGGTTTTACTTTACTCTTAAAGTAAAGGTTTTACATGTAACGAAAAAGATGTCTTTTATTATATTTGTTAGTTAAATTAGTTAATGTCGTTGAGTCATTTTTATTTTAGTTGGTTGTAATAAGAGCCGAAAATCTGAGTTGTAATAGTTCTAGGGTTAGGCGTGTGATTCTAGGCATTTTAGGAAAGTCTTGAGCATCTTTCCTTATGCTTGAGTTTCCTTAAAT
Source organism: Beta corolliflora (assembly GCA_947648045.1). NCBI lineage: Eukaryota > Viridiplantae > Streptophyta > Magnoliopsida > Caryophyllales > Amaranthaceae > Beta > Beta corolliflora. The sequence goes on along the minus strand of CANSZD010000107.1, from coordinate 411,975 downwards.
TGATCTAGATTCTAGGCTTAAGATTAGGGGAAACTTTCCTTAAAATATTTGCTAGTTGGCGTGTGATGTAATGCCTTGGAGGGCATGGTTTCTTGCTGCCCTTATTATAAATAGGCGCCTAGTCTTTAATAAAGTAGGTAGAGAATTGATTTGAGAATTGTGAGCGTTGCTTATTTCGGTTCTTAACCAAAACAATACTTGTTGCGACTTGTATTCATCTTCTAATTGCGATTAGGAAGAGACCCTCTAATTCTTGCGAGAATCAAGAGTACTATCCTTGTTTTTATTTCTTATTTTCAGTTCTCATTCATAAAAACACCATAAAAACGTCACTTTATTCCTAGAGTAATTCTTGTGAATTTTCGGACTTTGAAATTCATATCAGTTGGTATTAGTAAGGTTGTGGAGGCGTGTGAGCGGGCGCGGTAGCTTAGATTAAGCTGAAATATTCTATGGTGAAAGAAGACACATTCAAGTTTGTCGTGTCAAAATTACGTGTTATTCCGATCAGTAACAAAGTCACAACAAGCATAAACTTTTGACGAAAATTCCTGACAGATTCGAGCAGTTATTAGGTAAACTTTGAGCAATTGGTTCTCCTAGCATACAACGAATTTTTGAGAGTTTCTTGGCTTAAAATTGGACTACTTTTTGTCTAGTTTAAGACTGGAAAGTTTGATAATTTTTGAAGAAGTTTTTCTATTTAGTCGAGCACGTTTAATGTAATTGATCAAAACCAAACTATTCTGGACCAGTTTTGTGAGAATTAAAACTGCGAACAATTGGCTTCTAATTTTTGCATGAAATTTTGGTCGTGTGTTTAATACATATAGGGCTAAGTTCTGTAAAAATTTCGGGTGGTTTGAAGTTATAACGACTTCACAACGAGCAAGTACTTTCGTTGCAAAATCCTGGCAGATTGCATCAGTTTCAGTGCTATGGAGTTTAACGATTTATCATTCGATTATTTGGATGCTTATATATGATTTGAAAGGGCTAAACAATGGAAAACGTGATTAAAACTCTATTCTTCACCCTTACTTCACTATCATCATCTAACCATTTCAGTTTATAAGGATGTGGATGTTTAGTAGTAGGTAATGCTAACTTCTCTACAAGTTCAGTTGAAGCTACATTTGTACAACTACCACCATCAATGATTAACGTGCATAGCTTCTTATTCACTAAGCATTTCGAATGAAAAATGGTTTCTCTTTGTTCCTCATTTTCAGCCACGACATTAGAGTACAAGGATCTCCTAAGAACCAACATTTCACCCTCCATTTCTGGATTACACACGTCCTCATCACTTTCGTTACCTAAATCGGATTTATCATGTTGCTTTTCTAAGAGGTATATCCTCTCCAATTCGTCTATCTCCTCTACGTCCCTTATAGTCATGACTCTTTTCGTAGGACAAGTCGATTGGTAATGACCATAACCTTGACACTTAAAACATTTAACTTTAAAGGCTTTATCATCTACCACTTTCTCCTTCTCTTTCGGAATGAAATCTGATTTTTTGTTCTTATCAAAGTTGCTAGTACTAGTATTAGCTTTAAAAGTACTAAATGGCTTTGAATAAGACTTACTTGTTGTTGCTTTCTTCTTTTGGCTGTCAATTTTGAGAGCCACTTTGCAAGCCTCGTCGAAAGAAAGGTATGGGTACACCTCCACTTTCTCACGCACATCCTCATTTAGGCCTCCTAAGAATCCGCCCAATTTTTGCTCCTCCATTTCTTCTATTTCACAAACAATGGAAAGCTTTTCGAATTCCTTGATGTACTCATCCATGGACGTGGTGCCTTGTTTGAGTGTGGACCATCTAACATACCGATTTTGCTTGTAGTTAGTTGGAACAAAACGCTTCCGTAATTGCTTCTTTAATTTCTCCCAAGTAGCAATCTTGGATTTGTTCTCCTTCACCCTTTGCCTCTTCAAGCCTTCTAACCAAATGGATGCATATTTGGTTAGTTTCAAAACAGCAACCTTGTATTTCTTATCATTCGGAGTGTCTTTGTAATCAAAAAAACGCTCCAAAGAACGTTCCCATTCAATGTATAATTCCGGATCACTAGCTCCGTCAAAACTGAACTTCGATTTTCAAACCCCTATCATCAGCCCTAGAACTCCTTTCTTCCTCATTGGGTTTCTTCTTAAACAATTCTAAGGTTATCTTTGCCATCATGTCGTGTAATGCTTCGTTTTGCTTAGCTAGAGCTTCTAGCATCGCATCTCTTCTAGCATTATCATTCATTTCATCGTCCATTTCAGAACTCAGCTCTTGATACCACTTGATACGAAATCGTATATGAAAATGTGATACGAAATCGTATATGAAAATGTAACCTAAGCTCGATAAGCTTTACTCACTTATTTATGCTTAAGGATTCTAAATCGGTTTTGAAGTTTATCTTACTTAGAAACCGATTTAGGAGGTTTTTGAGAGTGGATTTAATTAGTTTAAACTCACTAATTATATTAACTCTCTCTTAAATTAAGTTTAACTCACTTAACTCAAGGGTTTCGAAATTAAGATCACTTCTTAATTGCAAGAGGAATTTCGGATTTTTCAATCTCCAAAAAAACCGAATAAACACAATGTTTAATTCAAAACTAAAACCGATCTTTCATTCATGATCACCAATACATATATATTACAAGCTAATCAATCTCAAAAAGATCTAAGTACCAAAGTGATTAAACAAAGCAATTAAACAACAAAGATCTCTTAATCCAACAAAGATGTAAGAAGGAATAGTGTTGTTGTGTGTTTTGTTGACTTTGGGGCAAGGTGGGACGGTTTTCATCACCAAGTGGGGGGCTTGTCTTAGCTTGCAAGGAAAGCTTCAAGATATCTTTAAGAACCCCTTTTCACACGCCCCAAGTATGGTTCGCAACCCCAAGCATGGTTCGACCAATTTACACTTACGCTAAACAAAATAATTCCGGGTTTACAAAAACCGAAAATTACAAAAACGTTAATTAAACTAACTAGCTTAATTAACTTCCTTTCCTTTGTTGCTCAACATGATTAAACTAGTACTAATCTTTAAACCGTGAATCTCTCCTTTATTGTGATTGAGATTAGTACTTAGTAGAATTTCGGAATTAGCAACCCGATTTCGTATCATCCTCTCCCTTCTTCAAAAGGAATTGTCCTCAATTCTTGCACATCTTCATCTTCTAAATAGGGGGATAAGTCCCCTACGTTGAATGTTGCTGCCACGCCATAGTCTCCGGGAAGGTCTATCTTGTAAGCATTGTCTCCATAACGTTCAAGAACCTTGAAAGGTCCTTCAGCTCGGGCATGAGTTTATGCTTTCTTTTACTTGGAAGCCTCTCCTTCCTCAAGTGAATCCACACCAAATCTTCCCGAGCAAACAACCCTCGGTTTCCGACTTTTGTTTGCTTTCTTTTGTACATCTCATTTGTCTTCTCGATATTGGTGCGTATTTCTTTGTGAACTTTCACCATTGTTTCAGCTTGTTGCCTAACATCTCCATGGACATAAGAGTCTTTAGGCAACGAAATAAGATCAATAGGTACATACGGATTTACCCCATATACCACTTCGAACGGTGAATGTTTTGTTGCAAAAGTTGGAGTTCTATTGTAAGCAAACTCCGCATGGCATAACTTGACATCCCAATCCTTTCCCGTCTTGCTCACTAAGCCCCTTAACAAGGTGCCTAGGAGTTCGATTGGTCACTTCGGTTTGACCATCTGTTTGGGGGGTGATGTGAAGTACTAAACAAGCAACTTAGTACCCATCATCCTCCATAGGGACCTCCAAAAATGACTCAAAACTTACTATCTCGATCCGAGACAATAGTTCTTGGCACTCCATGCAAGCGAACAATTTCCCCGAAATATAAACAAGAAACATTAATAGCATCTTCCGTTTTGTGACAAGGCACGAAATGTGCCATTTTTGAGAAACGGTCCACTACCACCATGACCGAATCCTTCCCTCTTTGTGTCCTAGGAAGAGCCACAATGAAATCCATACCGACATCCTCCCATGGTCTCTCCGTGTTGGTAAAGGAGTGTACAACCCCTTATGGAACGTGCTTTTAGCCCTTTGACAAACCCCACAACGAGTCAAACAAAGATGTACTTCTTTGATCATATGAGGCCATGAGAAATGTTCTTGTAACAACTCTAGAGTCTTACTAACGCCAAAATGTCCAACCAACCCACCTCCATGAGCTTCTCTAATTAACAAATCACGAACGGGACATTTAGGAACACAAAGTTTGTTCCCCTTAAACAAAAACCCTTCCATTTGATGATAATGGTCTTTCGGACCATCTTTGGTAGCCACGAACAAGTCACGTGTCTCCTCATCAAGAACATAGAATTCCTTAATCAACTCAAACCCAAGTACCTTGGAATCCACCATGTTAAGCAATACGTGTCTCCGTGATAAAGCATCGCCTACAATGTTGGCTTTTCCGGCCTTATACTTGGCAACAAAATTGAAAGATTGTAAGAATTCTACCCATTTAGCATGACGAGCACTAAGCTTATGTTGGCCATGAATATATTTCAACGATTCATGATCGAGTGGAGAACAAAAGCTTGTGGTCGCAAATAGTGACTCCAATGATTAAGAGCTCTAACCATGGCATAAAACTCTTTATCATACGTGGAATAATTCAACTTGGCCTCGATTTAGTTTCTCGCTAAAATAAGCAATAGGTTTGCCACATTGAATTAAAACAGCCCCAATACCCGTTCCACTTGCATCACACTCAACTTCAAATGGTTTTGCAAAATCGGGTAAAGCTAGGATAGGCGTTTTACACATTTTCTCCTTTACAAGTTCAAACGCCTTTTGAGTGCGTCACTCCATACAAATTTTCCATGTTTAGTGCATTCAATTATAGGAGCTAATAAAGTGCTGAAATTATTTATAAATCTCCTATAAAAAGAAGCTAAACCATGAAAAGATCTCACCTCGGTGATAGTTGTGGGGAACCGGCCAAGAAGAAATTGCTTCTACTTTGGATGGATCCACCTTCACCCCCTCATCGAAATGATGAAACCAAGGAAGCCAATCTCCCTTTGCATAAACGTGCACTTTTCAAGCTTTCCATACGCTTTTGCTCTTTTAGAACTTCGAACAATTGTTGCAAATGATCTAAATGATCCTCCTTGTTAGCACTATAGACAAGAATATCATCCAAATACACAACCACGAACTTTCCCAAAAACGGCCTAAGTACTTCATTCATCAATCTCATGAACGTACTAGGGGCATTTGTGAGACCAAATGGCATAACCAGCCATTCATACAACCCATACTTCGTTTTGAAAGCCGTCTTCCACTCATCTCCTCTCTCATGCATATTTGGTGGTATCCACTTCTCAAATCAATTTTCGAAAATAAATTGGATCCACTTAGCTCATCTAACATGTCATCTAACCTAGGGATGGGAAATCGTATTTGATGGTTATATTGTTCACAAAGACGGCTATCAATACACATCCTCCATGTTCCGTCTTTTTTGGCACAAGTAAAGCCGAAAAAGACAGGGGACTTTTACTCTCTCTCACGTAGCCTTTCTTCATCAATTCACCGATTTGGCTTTGTAACTCCTCACTTTCTTTGGGATTGCATCTATAGGAAGGTTTATTTGGAAGTGGTGCTCCGGGAATGAGATCAATTTGATGCTCAATTCCACGTTTAGGGGGTAGGCCATTTGGTAGGTCATTAGGAAACACGTCTCCAAATCCCTCCAATAACTCCCTCAAATCCGAATCTTCAACTTCCATTCCCTCGTTCACCTCCTTAGCAACTAGAACATACACGATCCGATTTGTTCCCAACTCCCTCTCGAATCTTTTTCTCCCTAAAAACACACTACCACTCACGAGGTTCTTTTTTGGCTTAGGTGTTGTGTCTCGTATTTTTGAAGGGGGCAATGCTAATAAGGTTTTGGTTTTGCCATTCTTGTTTACCTTATACACATTCGAACAACCATCATGCATTACTTTTCGATCAAATTGCCACGGTCTACCAAGTAGAATATGGCACGCAATCATAGGAATTACATCACATAGAATTTCATCTTCATAATTTCCAATGGAAAACGTGATTAAAACTCTATTCTTCACCCTTACTTCACTATCATCATCTAACCATTTCGGTTTATAAGGATGTGGATGTTTAGTAGTAGGTAATGCTAACTTCTCTACAAGTTCGCTTGAAGCTACATTTGTACAACTACCACCATCAATGATTAACGTGCATAGCTTCTTATTCACTAAGCATTTCGAATGAAAAATGGTTTCTCTTTGTTCCTCATTTTCAGCCACGACATTAGAGTACAAGGATCTCCTAAGAACCAACATTTCACCCTCCATTTCTGGATTACACACGTCCTCATCACTTTCGTTACCTAAATCAGATTTATCATGTTGCCTTTCTAAGAGGTATATCCTCTCCAATTCGTCTATCTCCTCTATGTCCCTTATAGTCATGACTCTTTTTGTAGGACAAGTCGATTGGTAATGACCATAACCTTGACACTTAAAACATTTAACTTTAAAGGCTTTGTCATCTACCACTTTCTCCTTCTCTTTCGGAATGAAATCTCGATTTTTTGTTCTTATCAAAGTTGCTAGTACTAGTATTAGCTTTAAAAGTACTAAAAGGCTTTGAATAAGACTTACTTGTTGTTGCTTTCTTCTTTTGGCTGTCAATTTTGAGAGCCACTTTGCAAGCCTCGTCGAAAGAAAGGTATGGGTACACCTCAACTTTCTCACGCAGATCCTCATTTAGGCCTCCTAAGAATCTGCCCAATTTTTGCTCCTCCATTTCTTCTATTTCACAAACAATGGAAAGCTTTTCGAATTCCTTGATGTACTCATCCATGGACGTGGTGCCTTGTTTGAGTGTGGACCATCTAACATACTGATTTTGCTTGTAGTTAGTTGGAACAAAACGCTTCCGTAATTGCTTCTTTAATTTATCCCAAGTAGCAATCTTGGATTTGTTCTCCTTCACCCTTTGCCTCTTCAAGCCTTCTAACCAAATGGATGCATATTTGGTTAGTTTCAAAAACAGCAACCTTGTATTTCTTATCATTCGGAGTGTCTTTGTAATCAAAAAAACGCTCCAAAGAACGTTCCCATTCAATGTATAATTCCGGATCACTAGCTCCGTCAAAATCTGGAACTTCGATTTTCAAACCCCTATCATCAGCCCTAGAACTCCTTTCTTCCTCATTGGGTTTCTTCTTAAACAATTCTAAGGTTATCTTTGCCATCATGTCGTGTAATGCTTCGTTTTGCTTAGCTAGAGCTTCTAGCATCGCATCTCTTCTAGCATTATCATCTCTTTCCTCGTCCATTTCAGAACTTAGCTCTTGATACCACTTGATACGAAATCGTATATGAAAATGTAACCTAAGCTCGATAAGCTTTACTCACTTATTTATGCTTAAGGATTCTAAATCGGTTTTGAAGTTTATCTTACTTAGAAACGATTTAGGAGGTTTTTGAGAGTGGATTTAATTAGTTTAAACTCACTAATTATATTAACTCTCTCTTAAATTAAGTTTAACTCACTTAACTCAAGGGTTTCAAATTAAGATCACTTCTTAATTGCAAGAGGAATTTCGGATTTTTCAATCTCCAAAAAAACCGAATAAACACAATGTTTAATTCAAAACTAAAACCGATCTTTCATTCATGATCACCAATACATATATATTACAAGCTAATCAATCTCAAAAAGATCTAAGTACCAAAGTGATTAAACAAAGCAATTAAACAACAAAGATCTCTTAATCCAACAAAGATGTAAGAAGGAATAGTGTTGTTGTGTGTTTTGTTGACTTTGGGGCAAGGTGGGACGGTTTTCATCACCAAGTGGGGGGGCTTGTCTTAGCTTGCAAGGAAAGCTTCAAGATATCTTTAAGAACCCCTTTTCACACGTCCCAAGTATGGTTCGCAACCCCAAGCATGGTTCGACCAATTTACACTTACGCTAAACAAAATAATTCCGGGTTTACAAAAACCGAAAATTACAAAAACGTTAATTAAACTAACTAGCTTAATTAACTTCCTTTCCTTTGTTGCTCAACATGATTAAACTAGTACTAATCTTTAAACCGTGAATCTCTCCTTTATTGTGATTGAGATTAGTACTTAGTAGAATTTCGGAATTAGCAACTGATTTCGTATCACATTCAACAAAGCTAATTAAATCAAATGAAACTCAAATGCATTCAACAAAGCTAATTGAATCAAATAAACTCAAATGCATTCAACAAAGCTAATTGAATCAAATGAAACTCAAATGCATTCAACAAAGCTAATTGAATCAAATAAATCTCAAATGCATTCAACAAAGCTAATTGAATCAAATTAAAGTCAAATGAAGTCAAAAAAACTTATTGAAGAAAATGAAACGCAAATGCATTTAGTAAAGCTAATTGAGTCAAATGAAACTCAAATGCATTCAACAAAGCTAATTGAATCAAATTAAAGTCAAATGAAGTTAAACAAAGCTAATTGAATCAAATGAAAGTCAAATGAAGTCAAAGAAAGCTAATTGAATCAAATAAAACTCAAATGCATTCAACAAAGCTAATTGAATCAAAGAAAATTCAAATGCATTCAACAAAGCTAATTGAATGAAATGAAACTCAAATGCATTCAACAAATCTAATTGAATCAAATAAAACTAATATGCATTCAACAAAGCTAATTGAATCAAATTAAAGTCAAATGAAGTCAATCAAAGCTAATTGTATCAAATGAAACTCAAATGCATTCAACAAAGCTAATTGAATCAAATGAAACTCAAATGCATTCAACAAAGCTGAACAAAGCTAATTAAAGTCAAATGAAGTCAAACAAAACTTATTGAAGAAAATGAAACTTAAATGCATTCAGTATAGCTAATTGAATCAAATGAAACTCAAATGCATTCAACAAAGCTAATTGAATCAAATTAAAGTCAAATGAAGTCAAACAAAGCTAATAGAATCAAATGAAACTCAAATGTATTCAACAAAGCTAATTGAGTCAAATGAAACTCAAATGCATTCAACAAAGCTAATATAATCAAATGAAACTCAAATGCATTCAACAAAGCTAATTGAATCAAATGAAACTCAAATGCATTCAACAAAGCTAATTGAATCAAATTAAAGTCAAATGCATTCAACAAAGCTAATTGAATCAAATAAACTCAAATGCATTCAACAAAGCTAATTGAATCAAATGAAACTCAAATGCATTCAACAAAGCTAATTGAATCAAATAAATCTCAAATGCATTCAACAAAACCAATTGAATCAAATTAAAGTCAAATGAAGTCAAACAAAGCTAATTGAATCAAATGAAAGTCAAATGAAGTCAAATAAAGCTAATTGAATCAAATAAATCTCAAATGCATTCAACAAAGCTAATTGAATCAAATAAATCTCAAATGCATTCAACAAAGCTAATTGAATCAAATAAATCTCAAATGCATTCAACAAAGCTAATTGAATCAAATTAAAGTCAAATGAAGTCAAAAAAAACCCATTGAATCAAATGAAACTCAAATGCATTCAACAAAGCTAATTGAATCAAATGAAACTCAAATGCATTCAACAAAGCTAATTGAATCAAATTAAAGTCAAATGCATTCAACAAAGCTAATTGAATCAAATAAACTCAAATGCATTCAACAAAGCTAATTGAATCAAATGAAACTCAAATGCATTCAACAAAGCTAATTGAATCAAATAAATCTCAAATGCATTCAACAAAGCTAATTGAATCAAATTAAAGTCAAATGAAGTCAAACAAAGCTAATTGAATCAAATGAAAGTCAAATGAAGTCAAATAAAGCTAATTGAATCAAATAAATCTCAAATGCATTCAACAAAGCTAATTGAATCAAATAAATCTCAAAACAAAGCTAATTGAATCAAATAAATCTCAAATGCATTCAACAAAGCTAATTGAATCAAATTAAAGTCAAATGAAGTCAAACAAAACTTATTGAAGAAAATGAAACTCAAATGCATTCAACAAAGTTAATTGAATCAAATGAAACTCAAATGCATTCAACAAAGCTAATTGAATCAAATTAAAGTCAAATGCATTCAACAAAGCTAATTGAATCAAATAAACTCAAATGCATTCAACAAAGCTAATTGAATCAAATGAAACTCAAATGCATTCAACAAAGCTAATTGAATCAAATAAATCTCAAATGCATTCAACAAAGCTAATTGAATCAAATTAAAGTCAAATGAAGTCAAAAAAACTTATTGAAGAAAATGAAACGCAAATGCATTCAGTAAAGCTAATTGAGTCAAATGAAACTCAAATGCATTCAACAAAGCTAATTGAATCAAATTAAAGTCAAATGAAGTCAAAGAAAGCTAATTGAGTCAAATGAAAGTCAAATGAAGTCAAAGAAACCTAATTGAATCAAATAAAACTCAAATGCATTCAACAAAGTTAATTGAATCAAAGAAAATTCAAATGCATTCAACAAAGCTAATTGAATGAAATGAAACTCAAATGCATTCAACAAAGCTAAATGAATCAAATAAAACTAATATGCATTCAACAAAGCTAATTGAATCAAATTAATGTCAAATGAAGTCAAACATAGCTAATTGAATCAAATGAAAGTCAAATGAAGTCACATAAAGCTAATTGAATCAAATAAATCTCAAATGCATTCAACGAAGCTAATTGAATCAAATTAAAGTCAAATGCAGTTAAACAAAACTTATTGAAGAAAATGAAACTCAAATGCATTCAGTAAAGCTAATTGAATCAAATGAAACTCAAATGCATTCAACAAAGCTAATTAAATCAAATGAAACTCAAATGCATTCAACAAAGCTAATTGAATCAAATAAACTCAAATGCATTCAACATAGCTAATTGAATCAAATGAAACTCAAATGCATTCAACAATGCTAATTGAATCAAATAAATCTCAAATGCATTCAACAAAGCTAATTGAATCAAATTAAAGTCAAATGAAGTCAAAAAAACTTATTGAAGAAAATGAAACGCAAATGCATTCAGTAAAAGCTAATTGAGTCAAATGAAACTCAAATGCATTCAACAAAGCTAATTGAATCAAATTAAAGTCAAATGAAGTCAAACAAAGCTAATTGAATCAAATGAAAGTCAAATGAAGTCAAAGAAAGCTAATTGAATCAAATAAAACTCAAATGCATTCAACAAAGCTAATTGAATCAAAGAAAATTCAAATGCATTCAACAAAGCTAATTGAATGAAATGAAACTCAAATGCATTCAACAAATCTAATTGAATCAAATAAAACTAATATGCATTCAACAAAGCTAATTGAATCAAATTAAAGTCAAATGAAGTCAATCAAAGCTAATTGTATCAAATGAAACTCAAATGCATTCAACAAAGCTAATTGAATCAAATGAAACTCAAATGCATTCAACAAAGCTGAACAAAGCTAATTAAAGTCAAATGAAGTCAAACAAAACTTATTGAAGAAAATGAAACTTAAATGCATTCAGTATAGCTAATTGAATCAAATGAAACTCAAATGCATTCAACAAAGCTAATTGAATCAAATTAAAGTCAAATGAAGTCAAACAAAGCTAATAGAATCTGATACGAACACACTTCTAAAATAGGAATTGCGTTTACGATAGTTGAACAATAAACTAAAAGCCTCCACCTCAAGTTTATAATTTGGTTTATAACTCAGGAAATGAATCTCCACTCTCTTCCTCAATCACGGTTTTAATCAACAAAGAACGAGAATCTCCACTCTCGAATATGTCAATTAGGTTGACTTTCTCGTAGTTTGACCTCCCAAGAAAATCGTTTCAAAGATAGAATAAAAACCTCGGTTTTTAATCTTTAACACAACGTGTTTTAATTTGAAGCACAAAGCTTAAATTTCAATTATCCAAATCTGATTTTCATTTATGATCACCATTACATATATATTACAAGCTAATCACTCCCAAAAGATCTAAGTACTTAAAAGATTAAACAAAGCAATAAACAACAAATATCTCTAATCTTCCAACAAAGGTGTAAGAGGAATAGTGTTGTTGTGTGTTTTGTTGACTAAAAGGGAAGGAGGGCCGGTTTTCCACACCAAGTGGATGGCCTCCCTTAGCTTGCAACACAAGCTCCATAAATATCTTCAAGGACCTCCTTTCACACGCCCCAAGTGTAGATCGCATCCCCAAGCATATTTCGTGGATATTACAACTTACGCTACGCAAAATAATTCCGGTTTTACAAAAACCGAAAATTACAAAAACCGTTAATTAAACTAACTCGATTAATTAACTTCCTTTCCTATGTTGCTCAACATGATTAAACTAGTACTAATCCTTAAACCGTGAATTTCTCCCTTGTTGTGGTTGAGATTAGTACTTAGTAGAATTTCGGAACTAGCAACTAGTTTCGGATCATCCTCTCCTTCTTCAAAAGGAATTGTCCTCAATTCTTGCACATCGTTATCTTCGAAATAGGGGGATAAGTCCCCTATGTTGAATGTGGCTGCCACGCCATAGTCTCCGGGAAGGTCTATTTTGTAAGCATTATTGCCGTAGCGTTCAAGAACCTTGAAAGGTCCTTCAGCTCGGGGCATGAGTTTATGCTTTCTTTTACTTGGAAACCTTTCCTTCCTCAAGTGTATCCACACCAAATCTCCCGGAGCAAACAACCTCGGTTTTCGGCCCTTGTTTGCTTTTTTTTCTTGTACATTTCATTGGCCTTTTCGATGTTGGCGCGGATTTCTTTGTGAACCTTCACCATTGTTTCAGCTTGTTGCCTAGCATCCCCGTGGACATAAGAGTCCTTAGGCAACGAAATGAGATCAATAGGTACATACGGGTTTACCCCATATACCACTTCGAACGGTGAATGTCTTGTTGCAAAAGTGGGAGTCCTATTGTAAGCAAATTCCGCGTGGCATAGCTTGACATCCCAATCTTTCCCGGTCTTGCTCACTAAGCCCCTTAACAAGGTGCCTAGAGTTCGATTTGTCATTTCTGTTTGACCGTCAGTTTGGGGGTGATGTGAAGTACTAAACAGCAACTTAGTACCCATCATCCTCCACAGGGGACCTCCAAAAATGACTCAAAAACTTGCTATCTCGATCCGAGACAATAGTTTTTGGTATTCCATGTAGACGGACAATTTCCCTGAAATATAAACAAGAAACGTTAATAGCATCTTCTGTTTTATGACAAGGCACAAAGTGTGCCATTTTTGAGAAACGGTCCACCACCACCATGACCGAATCCTTTCCTCTTTGCGTTCTCGGAAGTGCAACGATGAAATCCATACTAACATCCTCCCAAGGCCTCTCCAGTGCTGGCAAAGGAGTATACAACCCCTTATGAAACGTGCTTTTGGCTCTTTGACAAACTCCGCAACGAGCCAAAACAGCGTGCACTTCCTTGATCATATGAGGCCAAGAAAAATGTTCTTGTAATAATTCCATGGTTTTGGCAACACCAAAATGGCCAGCCAAACCGCCACCATGAGCCTCTCTTATGAGCAAATCACGAACGGGACATTTGGGAACGCAAAGTTTGTTCCCTTTGAACAAGAACCCTCCATTTGATGATAATGGTCTTTTGGACCATCTTTGGTAGCCTCGAACGGATCTCGTGTCCCCTCATCAAGAACATAAAATTCTTTAATTAGTTCAAACCCAAGTACCTTGGAATCCACCATATTAAGCAATACGTGTCTCCGAGATAAAGCATCAGCTACCATGTTAGCTTTCCCGGCCTTGTACTTGGCAACAAAGTTGAACGATTGTAAGAACTCTACCCATTTAGCATGCCGAGCACTAAGCTTATGTTGTCCATGAATATATTTCGGTGATTCATGATCGGAGTGAAGAACAAAAGCTTGTGGTCGTAAATAGTGACTCCAATGATTAAGAGATCTAACCATGGCGTAAAACTCTTTATCATAAGTGGAATAATTCAACTTAGCCTCGATTTAATTTTTCGCTAAAATACGCAATAGGCTTGCCAAATTGAATCAAAACAGCCCCAATACCCGTTCCACTTGCATCACACTCAACTTCAAATGGTTTTGCAAAATCCGGTAAAGCTAGGATAGGCGTTTTACACATTCTCTCCTTTACAAGCTCAAACGCCTTTTGAGTGCGTCACTCCATTCAAATTTTCCATGTTTAGTGCATTCCGTTATAGGAGCTAATAAGGTGCTGAAATTGTTTATAAACCTCCTATAAAACGAAGCTAAACCATGAAAAGACCTCACCTCGGTGATAGTTGTAGGAACCGGCCAAGAAGAAATTGCTTCAACTTTGGATGGATCCACTTTCACCCCTTCATCCGAAATGATGAACCCAAGGAAGCCAATCTCTCGTTGCATGAACGTGCACTTTTCAAGCTTCCCATACGTTTTTGTTCTCTCAAAACTTCGAACACTTGTTGCAAATGATTTAAATGATCATCCTTGTTAGCACCGAAAACAAGAATATCATCCAAATATACAACTACGAACTTTCCCAAAAATGGCCTAAGTACTTCATTCATTAATCTCATGAAAGTACTAGGGGCATTCGTGAGACCAAATGGCATAACCAGCCATTCATACAACCCATACTTCGTCTTGAAAGCCGTCTTCCACTCATCTCCCTCCTTCATGCATATTTGGTGGTATCCACTTCTCAAATCAATTTTCGAAAACAACTTGGATCCACTCAACTCATCTAGCATGTCATCTAATCTAGGGATGGGAAATCAGTACTTTATGGTGATGTTGTTCACAAGACGGCTATCAATACACATCCTCCATGAACCGTCTTTTTTTGGCACAAGCAAAGCCGGAACGGCACACGGACTCTTGCTCTCCCTCACGTAACCCTTGCCCATCAACTCACCGATTTGGCTTTGTAATTCTTCACTCTCTTTGGGATTACATCTATAGGAAGGCTTATTTGGAATTGGTGCTCAGGGAATGAGATCAATTTGATGTTCAATTCCACGTTTTGGGGGTAGGCCATTTGGTAGGTCATTAGGGAACACATCTCCAAACTCCTCCAACAACTAACTCAAATGCGGATCCTCAACGTTCACTCCCTCATTCACCTCCTTGGCAAACTTAATATACACCAACCGATTTTCCTCCAACTCCCTCTCAAATCGTTTTCTCCCCAAGAACACGCCACTACACATCGGGTTTTCTTTTGGTGTTGGTTTTGTGTTTCGGATTTTTGAAGGAGGTAATGGTAGTAAGGTTTTGATTTTGCCATTCTTGTTCACCTTATACACATTCTTAAAACCATCATGCATCACCTTGCGATCAAATTGCCACGGTCTACCAAGTAGTATATGGCACGCAATCATAGGGATTACATCACATAGAATTTCATCTTCATAATTTCCAATTGAGAATGTGATTAAAACTCTATTTTTTACCCTTACTTCACTATCATCATCTAGCCATTTCAGTTTATAAGGAATTGGATGTTTAGTCATAGGTACTGCTAACTTCTCTACAAGTTCAGTTGAAGCTACATTAGTACAACTTCCACCATCTATGATCAAATTGCATAGTTTTTTTTCACTAGGCATTTCGAATGAAAAATGGTCTCCCTTTGTTCCTCATTTTCGGCCACCACATTTGAGTATAAGGACCTCCTAATCACTAAGGTTTCACCCTCCATTTCGGGATTGCACACGTCCTCCTCATCCTCACTTCCATTTTTATCATGTTCCATCTCTAAAAGAGATTGTCTTTCCAACTCGTCTATTTCGTTATATCTCTTATGGTCATGATTCTTTTAGTCGGACAATTAGCTTGGTAATGGCCATAGCCTTGACACTTAAAACATTTTACTTTTAAGGTTTTGTCATCTCCGACTTTCTCCTTGTCTTTCCTAGTGAAATCTGGTTTTTTGTTTTTATCAAGATTACTAGTACTAGGATTAACTTTGAAAGTACTAAATGGCTTGGAATAAGACTTACTTGCTACTGGTTTCTTCTTTTGGCTATCCATTTTGAGAGCCACTTTGCAAGCTTCATCGAATGTGAGGTATGGGAACACCTCTACTTTCTCACGCACCTCTTCATTTAGGCCTCCTAAGAACCTACCTAACTTTTGCTCCCTCCATTTCTTCGATTTCACAAACAATGGAAAGTTTCTCAAATTCCTTGATGTACTCCTCCATAGGCATGGCGCCTTGCTTGAGTGTGGACCATCTAACATACCGATTTTGTTTGTAGTTAGTTGGAACAAAACGTTTCCTCAATTGCTTCTTCAATTTTTCCCAAGTAGCAATCTTGGATTTGTTCTCCTTCACCCTTTGCCTCTTCAATCCTTCTAACCAAATGGATGCATATTTGGTTAGCTTCAATACAGCCACCTTGTATTTCTTGTCATTCGGAGTGTCTTTGTAATCAAAAAAACGCTCCAAAGAACGTTCCCATTCGATGTATAATTCCGGATCACTAGCTCCATCAAAATCCGGAACTTCGATTTTCAAACCCCTATCATCAGCCCTAGAACTCTTTTCTTCCTCATTGGGTTTCTTCTTAAACAATTCTAAGGTTATCTTTGCCATCATGTCGTGTAATGCTTCGTTTTGCTTAGCTAAAGCTTCTAGCATCGCATCTCGTCTAGCATTATCATTCATTTCATCGTCCATTTCAGAACTCAGCTCTTGAAACCACTTGATACGAACACACTTCTAAAATAGGAATTGCGTTTACGATAGTTGAACAATAAACTAAAAGCCTCCACCTCAAGTTTATAATTCGGTTTATAACTAAGGAAATGAATCTCCACTCTCTTCCTCAATCACGGTTTTAATCAACAAAGAACGAGAATCTCCACTCTCGAATATGTCAATTAGGTTGACTTTCTCGTAGTTTGACCTCCCAAGAAAATCGTTTCAAAGATAGAATAAAAACCTCGGTTTTTAATCTTTAACACAACGTGTTTTAATTTGAAGCACAAAGCTTAAATTTCAATTATCCAAATCTGATTTTCATTTATGATCACCATTACATATATATTACAAGCTAATCACTCCCAAAAGATCTAAGTACTTAAAAGATTAAACAAAGCAATAAACAACAAATATCTCTAATCTTCCAACAAAGGTGTAAGAGGAATAGTGTTGTTGTGTGTTTTGTTGACTAAAAGGGAAGGAGGGCCGGTTTTCCACACCAAGTGGATGGCCTCCCTTAGCTTGCAACACAAGCTCCATAAATATCTTCAAGGACCTCCTTTCACACGCCCCAAGTGTAGATCGCATCCCCAAGCATATTTCGTGGATATTACAACTTACGCTACGCAAAATAATTCCGGTTTTACAAAAACCGAAAATTACAAAAACCGTTAATTAAACTAACTCGATTAATTAACTTCCTTTCCTATGTTGCTCAACATGATTAAACTAGTACTAATCCTTAAACCGTGAATTTCTCCCTTGTTGTGATTGAGATTAGTACTTAGTAGAATTTCGGAACTAGCAACTAGTTTCGGATCAGAATCAAATGAAACTCAAATGTATTCAACAAAGCTAATTGAGTCAAATGAAACTCAAATGCATTCAACAAAGCTAATATAATCAAATGAAACTCAAATGCATTCAACAAAGCTAATTGAATCAAATGAAACTCAAATGCATTCAACAAAGCTAATTGAATCAAATTAAAGTCAAATGCATTCAACAAAGCTAATTGAATCAAATAAACTCAAATGCATTCAACAAAGCTAATTGAATCAAATGAAACTCAAATGCATTCAACAAAGCTAATTGAATCAAATAAATCTCAAATGCATTCAACAAAGCTAATTGAATCAAATTAAAGTCAAATGAAGTCAAACAAAGCTAATTGAATCAAATGAAAGTCAAATGAAGTCAAATAAAGCTAATTGAATCAAATAAATCTCAAATGCATTCAACAAAGCTAATTGAATCAAATAAATCTCAAATGCATTCAACAAAGCTAATTGAATCAAATAAATCTCAAATGCATTCAACAAAGCTAATTGAATCAAATTAAAGTCAAATGAAGTCAAACAAAACTTATTGAAGAAAATGAAACTCAAATGCATTAAGTAAAGCTAATTGAATCAAATGAAACTCAAATGCATTCAACAAAGTTAATTGAATCAAATGAAAGTCAAATGCATTCAACAAAGCTAATTGAATCAAATTAAAGTCAAATGCATTCAACAAAGCTAATTGAATCAAATAAACTCAAATGCATTCAACAAGGCTAATTGAATCAAATGAAACTCAAATGCATTCAACAAAGCTAATTGAATCAAATAAATCTCAAATGCATTCAACAAAGCTAATTGAATCAAATTAAAGTCAAATGAAGTCAAAAAAACTTATTGAAGAAAATGAAACGTAAATGCATTCAATAAAGCTAATTGAGTCAAATGAAACTCAAATGCATTCAACAAAGCTAATTGAATCAAATTAAAGTCAAATGAAGTCAAAGAAAGCTAATTGAGTCAAATGAAAGTCAAATGAAGTCAAAGAAACCTAATTGAATCAAATAAAACTCAAATGCATTCAACAAATCTAATTGAATCAAATAAAACTAATATGCATTCAACAAAGCTAATTGAATCAAATTAAAGTCAAATGAAGTCAATCAAAGCTAATTGTATCAAATGAAACTCAAATGCATTCAACAAAGCTAATTGAATCAAATGAAACTCAAATGCATTCAACAAAGCTGAACAAAGCTAATTAAAGTCAAATGAAGTCAAACAAAACTTATTGAAGAAAATGAAACTTAAATGCATTCAGTATAGCTAACTGAATCAAATGAAACTCAAATGCATTCAACAAAGCTAATTGAATCAAATTAAAGTCAAATAAAGTCAAACAAAGCTAATAGAATCAAATGAAACTCAAATGTATTCAACAAAGCTAATTGAGTCAAATGAAACTCAAATGCATTCAACAAAGCTAATATAATCAAATGAAACTCAAATGCATTCAACAAAGCTAATTGAATCAAATGAAACTCAAATGCATTCAACAAAGCTAATTGAATCAAATTAAAGTCAAATGCATTCAACAAAGCTAATGGAATCAAATAAACTCAAATGCATTCAACAAAGCTAATTGAATCAAATGAAACTCAAATGCATTCAACAAAGCTAATTGAATCAAATGAAACTCAAATGCATTCAACAAAGCTAATTGAATCAAATTAAAGTCAAATGCATTCAACAAACCTAATTGAATCAAATAAACTCAAATGCATTCAACAAAGCTAATTGAATCAAATGAAACTCAAATGCATTCAACAAAGCTAATTGAATCAAATAAATCTCAAATGCATTCAACAAAGCTAATTGAATCAAATTAAAGTCAAATGAAGTCAAACAAAGCTAATTGAATCAAATGAAAGTCAAATGAAGTCTAATAAAGCTAATTGAATCAAATAAATCTCAAATGCATTCAACAAAGCTAATTGAATCAAATTAAAGTCAAATGAAGTCAAATGAAAGTCAAATGAAGTCAAATGAAGTCAAATGAAGTCAAATGAAGTCAAATAAAGCTAATTGAATCAAATTAAAGTCAAATGCATTCAACAAAGCTAATTGAATCAAATAAACTCAAATGCATTCAACAAAGCTAATTGAATCAAATGAAACTCAAATGCATTCAACAAAGCTAATTGAATCAAATAAATCTCAAATGCATTCAACAAAGCTAATTGAATCAAATTAAAGTCAAATGAAGTCAAACAAAGCTAATTGAATCAAATGAAAGTCAAATGAAGTCAAATAAAGCTAATTGAATCAAATAAATCTCAAATGCATTCAACAAAGCTAATTGAATCAAATAAATCTCAAATGCATTCAACGAAGCTAATTGAATCAAATTAAAGTCAAATGCAGTTAAACAAAACTTATTGAAGAAAATGAAACTCAAATGCATTCAGTAAAGCTAATTGAATCAAATGAAACTCAAATGCATTCAACAAAGCTAATTAAATCAAATGAAACTCAAATGCATTCAACAAAGCTAATTGAATCAAATAAACTCAAATGCATTCAACAAAGCTAATTGAATCAAATGAAACTGAAATGCATTCAACAAAGCTAATTGAATCAAATAAATCTCAAATGCATTCAACAAAGCTAATTGAATCAAATTAAAGTCAAATGAAGTCAAACAAAGCTAATTGAATCAAATGAAAGTCAAATGAAGTCTAATAAAGCTAATTGAATCAAATAAATCTCAAATGCATTCAATAAAGCTAATTGAATCAAATAAATCTCAAATGCATTCAACAAAGCTAATTGAATCAAATTAAAGTCAAATGAAGTCAAATGAAGTCAAATGAAAGTCAAATGAAGTCAAATGAAGTCAAATGAAGTCAAATAAAGCTAATTGAATCAAAATAAAGTCAAATGCATTCAACAAAGCTAATTGAATCAAATAAACTCAAATGCATTCAACAAAGCTAATTGAATCAAATGAAACTCAAATGCATTCAACAAAGCTAATTGAATCAAATAAATCTCAAATGCATTCAACAAAGCTAATTGAATCAAATTAAAGTCAAATGAAGTCAAACAAAGCTAATTGAATCAAATGAAAGTCAAATGAAGTCAAATAAAGCTAATTGAATCAAATAAATCTCAAATGCATTCAACAAAGCTAATTGAATCAAATAAATCTCAAATGTATTCAACGAAGCTAATTGAATCAAATTAAAGTCAAATGCAGTTAAACAAAACTTATTGAAGAAAATGAAACTCAAATGCATTCAGTAAAGCTAATTGAATCAAATGAAACTAAAATGCATTCAACAAAGCTAATTAAATCAAATGAAACTCAAATGCATTCAACAAAGCTAATTGAATCAAATAAACTCAAATGCATTCAACAAAGCTAATTGAATCAAATGAAACTCAAATGCATTCAACAAAGCTAATTGAATCAAATAAATCTCAAATGCATTCAACAAAGCTAATTGAATCAAATTAAAGTCAAATGAAGTCAAACAAAGCTAATTGAATCAAATGAAAGTCAAATGAAGTCTAATAAAGCTAATTGAATCAAATAAATCTTAAATGCATTCAACAAAGCTAATTGAATCAAATAAATCTCAAATGCATTCAACAAAGCTAATTGAATCAAATTAAAGTCAAATGAAGTCAAATGAAGTCAAATGAAAGTCAAATGAAGTCAAATGAAGTCAAATGAAGTCAAATAAAGCTAATTGAATCAAAATAAAGTCAAATGCATTCAACAAAGCTAATTGAATCAAATAAACTCAAATGCATTCAACAAAGCTAATTGAATCAAATGAAACTCAAATGCATTCAACAAAGCTAATTGAATCAAATAAATCTCAAATGCATTCAACAAAGCTAATTGAATCAAATTAAAGTCAAATGAAGTCGAAACAAAGCTAATTGAATCAAATGAAAGTCAAATGAAGTCAAATAAAGCTAATTGAATCAAATAAATCTCAAATGCATTCAACAAAGCTAATTGAATCAAATAAATCTCAAATGCATTCAACGAAGCTAATTGAATCAAATTAAAGTCAAATGCAGTTAAACAAAACTTATTGAAGAAAATGCAACTCAAATGCATTCAGTAAAGCTAATTGAATCAAATGAAACTAAAATGCATTCAACAAAGCTAATTAAATCAAATGAAACTCAAATGCATTCAACAAAGCTAATTGAATCAAATAAACTCAAATGCATTCAACAAAGCTAATTGAATCAAATGAAACTCAAATGCATTCAACAAAGCTAATTGAATCAAATAAATCTCAAATGCATTCAACAAAGCTAATTGAATCAAATGAAACTCAAATGCATTCAACAAAGCTAATTGAATCAAATAAATCTCAAATGCATTCAACAAATGATGCGAAATGATATATCAAAATGTTACCTAAGCTCGATAAGCTTCACTCACCTAAAAACTGATTTAGGAGGGTTTTGAGAGTAATTCAATTAGCTTCACTCACTAATTATCCTAACTCTCTCTTAGGTTAAGCTTTACTCACTTAACTCAAGGATTTCAAGATTAAGATCACTTCTTAATCACAAGAGGAAATTTCGGGTTTGCACTCCAAAAGTTCGAATAAGCACAATGCTCAAGTTTAACAACCAAATCTGATTTTCATTTATGATCACCATTACATATATATTACAAGCTAATCAATCTCAAAAAGATCTAAGTACTTAAAAGATTAAACAAAGCAATAAACAACAAATATCTCTAATTCCAACCAAGGTGTAAGAGGAATAGTGTTGTTGTGTGTTTTGTTGACTAAAAGGGAAGGAGGGCCGGTTTTCCACACCCAAGTGGAAGGCTTCCCTTAGCTTGCAACACAAGCTCCACAAATATCTCCAAGAACCCCTTTCACACGTCCCTAGGGTAATTCACGTCCCCAAGCATGGTTCGTCCCATATTACAACTTAAACTAAACAAAATATACTCGGTTTTACAAAACCGCAAAACTGATCCAGAATTGACGTCTCAATTGAAAGGCTACTGCAACTTCGTTTCTTCATGAAATCTCACCAAATTTTGTAGGATGAAAATTCAAGATGTTATAAATCCAACAAAAAAAGAATCACTGGAAAATGATTTGTAGATTTCTCACAATAACCAAAACGATTTCGCTGCGCCAGAATCTCCGGTTGAACGTGAACGTCTTCACTTCTGTTCTATTTCTACTTAACTAATTATTACCAAAAAACTAATTAAGATTAGTACTTAGCTAAACTTCTAACAAGTGATCCTAATCCATGATATGAGCCATATCCAACGGATCTTGTTAGGTAGAATAGGTGATACTAAATCAGGGTTAAGGATGATCATGTAAGCCATCCTTAATAATCTTGGTACCTTCCCATTTCGTACCATTCTCTCTTTCTTCAAAAGAATTCGACCTCGAATTCTGTTGTTGGAGCTTGAAGGTTGTGCATAATCTTTCTTGTTCACCTCCATGCTCTTTAGAATTGGTGCTTTGCATCATTTTGTGGTGGTAGGGTTGGTGGTAGTTGTTCTATGACAACAACCTCCAATAAGACTTCCCTCAAATCAGGATTTTCTACCTCCACTCCCTCGTTTGTTTTTGCATCCAATTCATACATAATTGTGTTTTCTTCTTCTTCTTGTTCAGCACTAACTTCACTTTCTCCTTTCGATTGAAGCTTCTCTACTAATAGAGACACTTTCTTCTTGTGAAGTTTTTGCTTCTTATCTTCTTGCATTTGTTGCCTCAAGAATCGTACCTTTTGATTAGCTTCTTGCATCCGTGCAAAAGCTTTAACTAGTTCATCCATATTAACAACAATACAACTTATAGAAGTTCAAGATGAACTACTATTACAATGAATACAAACAAGAAGAAAAACAAAACATTCGCGCTTAGAGACGCCCGAAATTTTCACCAAAAATTCGAGCTTCAAACCCTAATCAAATCAACTTGAAATTGAATGAAATTTTGTCACAACGTAGCCCTAGGATGATCATGTAAGCCATCCTTAATAATCTTGGTACCTTCCCATTTCGTACCATTTAATGGTACGAAATGGGAAGGTACCAAGATTATTAAGGATGGCTTACATGATCATCCTTAACCCTGATTTAGTATCACCTATTCTACCTAACAAGATCTGTTGGATATGGCTCATATCATGGATTAGGATCACTTGTTAGAAGTTTAGCTAAGTACTAATCTTAATTAGTTTTTTGGTAATAATTAGTTAAGTAGAAATAGAACAGAAGTGAAGACGTTCACGTTCAACCGGAGATTCTGGCGCAGCGAAATCGTTTTGGTTATTGTGAGAAATCTACAAATCATTTTCCAGTGATTCTTTTTTTGTTGGATTTCTAACATCTTGAATTTTCATCCTACAAAATTTGGTGAGATTTCATGAAGAAACGAAGTTGCAGTAGCCTTTCAATTGAGACGTCAATTCTGGATCAGTTTTGCGGTTTTGTAAAACCGAGTATATTTTGTTTAGTTTAAGTTGTAATATGGGACGAACCATGCTTGGGGACGTGAATTACCCTAGGGACGTGTGAAAGGGGTTCTTGGAGATATTTGTGGAGCTTGTGTTGCAAGCTAAGGGAAGCCTTCCACTTGGGTGTGGAAAACCGGCCCTCCTTCCCTTTTAGTCAACAAAACACACAACAACACTATTCCTCTTACACCTTGGTTGGAATTAGAGATATTTGTTGTTTATTGCTTTGTTTAATCTTTTAAGTACTTAGATCTTTTTGAGATTGATTAGCTTGTAATATATATGTAATGGTGATCATAAATGAAAATCAGATTTGGTTGTTAAACGTGAGCATTGTGCTTATTCGAACTTTTGGAGTGCAAACCCGAAATTTCCTCTTGTGATTAAGAAGTGATCTTAATCTTGAAATCCTTGAGTTAAGTGAGTAAACTTAACCTAAGAGAGAGTTAGGATAATTAGTGAGTGAAGCTAATTGAATTACTCTCAAAACCCTCCTAAATCAGTTTCTAGGTGAGTAAAGCCTCTAATCAGATTTAGAACCCTTAAGTGGAAGTAAGTGAGTAAAGCTTATCAAGCTTAAGTAAACACAATTCTTTTAGTTTTAAGAGTGATTCTTTCGACTAAAAGTCTATATCCATTGTTCGTTCGTTTTCCGCTGCATTGTGTTCTTGGGTCTTCTAAACACACACGTGAGAGGAGTCTCATTTCGCATCAACAAAGCTAATTGAATCAAATTAAAGTCAAATGAAGTAAAAAAAACTTATTGAAGAAAATGAAACGCAAATGCATTCAGTAAAGCTAATTGAGTCAAATGAAACTCAAATGCATTCAACAAAGCTAATTGAATCAAATTAAAGTCAAATGAAGTCAAACAAAGCTAATTGAATCTGATCCGAAACTAGTTGCTAGTTCCGAAATTCTACTAAGTACTAATCTCAATCACAACAAGGGAGAAATTCACGGTTTAAGGATTAGTACTAGTTTAATCATGTTGAGCAACATAGGAAAGGAAGTTAATTAATCGAGTTAGTTTAATTAACGGTTTTTGTAATTTTCGGTTTTTGTAAAACCGGAATTATTTTGCGTAGCTGGTACGAAATGGGAAGGTACCAAGATTATTAAGGATGGCTTACATGATCATCCTTAACCCTGATTTAGTATCACCTATTCGACCTAACAAGATCCGTTGGATATGGCTCATATCATGGATTAGGATCACTTGTTAGAAGTTTAGCTAAGTACTAATCTTAATTACAGTTTTTGTAATTTACGGTTTTGTAAAACCGGAAATTATTTTGTGTAGCGTAAATTGTAATATGGGACGAACCATGCTTGGGGACGTGAATTATACTTGGGACGTGTAAAGGGAACTCTTGGAGCTTTACTTGCAAGCTAAGAGAAGCCCCCCCACTTGCTTGAGAAAACCAGCCACCTTTGTCCCCAAAGTCAACAAAACACACAAACAACACTATTCACCCCTTACATCTTTGTTGGATTAAGAGATATTTGTTGTTTAATTGCTTTGTTTAATTACCTTAGTGTATTAGATATTTATGGCTGATTTGTTAAGCCTTTTTAGCTCTTTGCTATATATATGTAATATGGTTCATCAATGAAAAAGAAGATTTGGTTGTTAAACTTGAGCATTGTGCTTATTCGAACTTTTGGAGTGCAAACCCGAAATTTCCTCTTGTGATTAAGAAGTGATCTTAATCTTGAAATCCTTGAGTTAAGTGAGTTAAACTTAATTTAAGAGAGAGTTAATATAATTAGTGAGTTTAAACTAATTAAATCCACTCTCAAAAACCTCCTAAATCAGTTTCTAAGTAAGATAAACTTCAAAACCGATTTAGAACCCTTAAGTGGAAGTAAGTGAGTGAAGCTTATCAAGCTTAAGTAAACACAATTCTTTTAGTTTTAAGAGTGATTCTTTCGACTAAAAGTCTATATCCATAGTTCGTTTGTTTCCGCTGTTAGTGGGTCTCCTAAATACACGTGAGAGGAGTCTCATTTCGCATCAAGTGGTATCAGAGCTCCAGCCCCTAAGTCCTCTTGGCACTTAGACGTTCTTGGAGAAGAAGGAAAACCACAAAAAAGAAGCAAAAGGAAGCAACCCGTAAAAGACAGTTTTTTGAGGTAACTTTGAACGCGAGGTTCTCACATCTCAGATCGTGTTTTTGGGTGATTCTTTTTTTGAAAGTGGTTATTTTTATGTCTAGTTTTGGCCTGTAAAATTTCATAACTTTTGGTGGTCATTTGCTAGCATAATCAGCGTGTTTTTCTTAAGTGGTCTAAAACCGGATTAATCTGGACCAGCTTTAGAAAAATAAAAACTGCAATCAATTGGTTTGTTATTTTTTTATGAAATTTTGGTCGAGTGCTTAAAACACCTAGGGCTACGTTGTGACAAAATTTCATTCAATTTCAAGTTGATTTGATTAGGTTTTGAAGCTCGAATTTTTGGTGAAAATTCTGGGCAGTCTCTAGGCAGAATGTTTTGTTTTTCTTCTGTTTGTATTCATTGTAATAGTAGTTCATCTTGAACTTCTATAAGTTGTATTGTTGTTAATATGGATGAACTAGTTAAAGCTTTTGCACGGATGCAAGAAGCTAATCAAAAGGTTCGATTCTTGAGGCAACAAATGCAAGAAGATAAGAAGCAAAAACTTCACAAGAAGAAAGTGTCTCTATTAGTAGAGAAGCTTCAATCGAAAGGAGAAAGTGAAGTTAGTGCTGAACAAGAAGAAGAAGAAAGCACAATTGTGTATAAATTGGATGCAAAAACAAATGAGGGAGTGGAGGTAGAAAATCCCGATTTGAGGGAAGTCTTATTGGAGGTTGTTGTAATAGAACAACTACCACCAACCCTACCACCACAAAATGATGCAGCACCAATTCTAAAGAGCATGGAGGTGAACAAGAAAGATTATGCACAACCTTCAAGCTCGAACAACAGAATTCGAGGTCGAATTCTTTTGAAGAAAGAGAGAATGGTACGAAATGGGAAGGTACCAAGATTATTAAGGATGGCTTACATGATCATCCTTAACCCTGATTTAGTATCACCTATTCGACCTAACAAGATCCGTTGGATATGGCTCATATCATGGATTAGGATCACTTGTTAGAAGTTTAGCTAAGTACTAATCTTAATTACAGTTTTTGTAATTTACGGTTTTGTAAAACCGGAAATTATTTTGTGTAGCGTAAATTGTAATATGGGACGAACCATGCTTGGGGACGTGAATTATACTTGGGACGTGTAAAGGGAACTCTTGGAGCTTTACTTGCAAGCTAAGAGAAGCCCCCCCACTTGCTTGAGAAAACCAGCCACCTTTGTCCCCAAAGTCAACAAAACACACAAACAACACTATTCACCCCTTACATCTTTGTTGGATTAAGAGATATTTGTTGTTTAATTGCTTTGTTTAATTACCTTAGTGTATTAGATATTTATGGCTGATTTGTTAAGCCTTTTTAGCTCTTTGCTATATATATGTAATATGGTTCATCAATGAAAAAGAAGATTTGGTTGTTAAACTTGAGCATTGTGCTTATTCGAACTTTTGGAGTGCAAACCCGAAATTTCCTCTTGTGATTAAGAAGTGATCTTAATCTTGAAATCCTTGAGTTAAGTGAGTTAAACTTAATTTAAGAGAGAGTTAATATAATTAGTGAGTTTAAACTAATTAAATCCACTCTCAAAAACCTCCTAAATCAGTTTCTAAGTAAGATAAACTTCAAAACCGATTTAGAACCCTTAAGTGGAAGTAAGTGAGTGAAGCTTATCAAGCTTAAGTAAACACAATTCTTTTAGTTTTAAGAGTGATTCTTTCGACTAAAAGTCTATATCCATTGTTCGTTTGTTTCCGCCGTTAGTGGGTCTCCTAAACACACGTGAGAGGAGTCTCATTTCGCATCAGTAGCGTAAGTTGTAATATCCACGAAATATGCTTGGGGATGCGATCTACACTTGGGGCGTGTGAAAGGAGGTCCTTGAAGATATTTATGGAGCTTGTGTTGCAAGCTAAGGGAGGCCATCCACTTGGTGTGGAAAACCGGCCCTCCTTCCCTTTTAGTCAACAAAACACACAACAACACTATTCCTCTTACACCTTTGTTGGAAGATTAGAGATATTTGTTGTTTATTGCTTTGTTTAATCTTTTAAGTACTTAGATCTTTTGGGAGTGATTAGCTTGTAATATATATCAAATGGTGATCATAAATGAAAATCAGATTTTGATAATTGAAATTTAAGCTTTGTGCTTCAAATTAAAACACGTTGTGTTAAAGATTAAAAACCGAGGTTTTTATTCTATCTTTGAAACGATTTTCTTGGGAGGTCAAACTACGAGAAAGTCAACCTAATTGACATATTCGAGAGTGGAGATTCTCGTTCTTTGTTAATTAAAACCGTGATTGAGGAAGAGAGTGGATATTCATTTCCTTAGTTATAAACCGAATTATAAACTTGAAGTGGAGGCTTTTAGTTTATTGTTCAACTATCGTAAACGCAATTCCTATTTTAGAAGTGTGTTCGTATCAAGTGGTATCAAGAGCTGAGTTCTGAAATGGACGATGAAATGAATGATAATGCTAGACGAGATGCGATGCTAGAAGCTTTAGCTAAGCAAAACGAAGCATTACACGACATGATGGCAAAGATAACCTTAGAATTGTTTAAGAAGAAACCCAATGAGGAAGAAAGGAGTTCTAGGGCTGATGATAGGGGTTTGAAAATCGAAGTTCCGGATTTTGATGGAGCTAGTGATCCGGAATTATACATCGAATGGGAACGTTCTTTGGAGCGTTTTTTGATTACAAAGACACTCCGAATGACAAGAAATACAAGGTGGCTGTATTGAAGCTAACCAAATATGCATCCATTTGGTTAGAAGGATTGAAGAGGCAAAGGGTGAAAGAGAACAAATCCAAGATTGCTACTTGGGAAAAATTGAAGAAGCAATTGAGGAAACGTTTTGTTCCAACTAACTACAAACAAAATCAGTATGTTAGATGGTCCACACTCAAGCAAGGCGCCATGCCTATGGAGGAGTACATCAAGGAATTTGAGAAACTTTCCATTGTTTGTGAAATCGAAGAAATGGAGGAGCAAAAGTTAGGCCGGTTCTTAGGAGGCCTAAATGAAGAGGTGCGTGAGAAAGTAGAGGTGTTCCCATACCTCACATTCGATGAAGCTTGCTGATGCGAAATCGTATATGAAAATGTAACCTAAGCTCGATAAGCTTTACTCACTTATTTATGCTTAAGGATTCTAAATCGGTTTTGAAGTTTATCTTACTTAGAAACTGATTTAGGAGGTTTTTGAGAGTGGATTTAATTAGTTTAAACTCACTAATTATATTAACTCTCTCTTAAATTAAGTTTAACTCACTTAACTCAAGGGTTTCGAAATTAAGATCACTTCTTAATCGCAAGAGGAATTTCGGATTTTTTCAATCTCCAAAAAGCCGAATAAACACAATGTTTAAATCAAAACTAAAAAACTGATTTTTCATTACTTGATCCATTACATATATCAAGTACAAGCTAAAGAAGGCTTAAAACATTAGCCAAAATATCTAAGCACCAAAGTAATTAAACAAATCAATTAAACAACAAATATCTCTTAATCCAACAAGGATGTAAGGAGGAATAGTGTTGTTGTGTGTTTTGTTGACTTTGGGGCAAAGTGGGACGGTTTTCTTCAAGCAAGTGGAGGGCTTGTCTTAGCTTGCTAGGGAAGCTTCAAAAGATCTCCATGAGTGCCCATTACACGTCCCAAGTATGGTTCGCAACCCCAAGTACGGTTCGACCAATTTACACTTACGCTAAACAAAATAATTCCGGGTTTACAAAAACCGAAAATTACAAAAACGTTAATTAAACTAACTAGCTTAATTAACTTCCTTTCCTTCGTTGCTCAACATGATTAAACTAGTACTAATCTTTAAACCGTGAATCTCTCCTTTGTTGTGATTGAGATTAGTACTTAGTAGAATTTCGGAATTAGCAACTGATTTCGTATCACTTGCAAAGTGGCTCTCAAAATGGATAGCCAAAAGAAGAAACCAGTAGCAAGTAAGTCTTATTCCAAGCCATTTAGTACTTTCAAAGTTAATCCTAGTACTAGTAATCTTGATAAGAACAAAAAACCTGATTTCACTAGGAAAGACAAGGAGAAAGTCGGAGATGACAAAACCTTAAAAGTAAAATGTTTTAAGTGTCAAGGCTATGGTCATTACCAAGCTAATTGTCCGACTAAAAGAATCATGACCATAAGAGATATAACAGAAATAGACGAGTTGGAAAGACAATCTCTTTTAGAGATGGAACATGATAAAAATGGAAGTGAGGATGAGGAGGACGTGTGCAATCCTGAAATGGAGGGTGAAACCTTAGTGATTAGGAGGTCCTTATACTCAAATGTGGTGGCCGAAAATGAGGAACAAAGGGAGACCATTTTTCATTCGAAATGCCTAGTGAAAAAAAAACTATGCAATTTGATTAGATGGTGGAAGTTGTACTAATGTAGCTTCAACTGAACTTGTAGAGAAGTTAGCATTACCTATGACTAAACATCCAATTCCTTATAAACTGAAATGGCTAGATGATGATAGTGAAGTAAGGGTAAAAAATAGAGTTTTAATCACAAACTCAAATGCATTCAACAAAGCTAATTGAATCAAATTAAAGTCAAATGAAGTCAAACAAAGCTAATTGAGTCAAATGAAAGTCAAATGAAGTCAAAGAAAGCTAATTGAATCAAATAAATCTCAAATGCATTCAACAAAGCTAATTGAATCAAAGAAAATTCAAATGCATTCAACAAAGCTAATTGAATGAAATGAAACTCAAATGCATTTAACAAAGCTAATTGAATCAAATAAAACTAATATGCATTCAACAAAGCTAATTGAATCAAATTAAAGTCAAATGAAGTCAAATGAAGTCAAATGAAAGTCAAATGAAGTCAAATGAAGTCAAATGAAGGCAAATTAAAGTCAAATGCATTCAACAAAGCTAATTGAATCAAATAAACTCAAATGCATTCAACAAAGCTAATTGAATCAAATAAATCTCAAATGCATTCAACAAAGCTAATTGAATCAAATTAAAGTCAAATGAAGTCAAACAAAGCTAATTGATGCGAATACGCCAAGCTACTTCAACCAATATGCATCAAGCTACCTCAACCTAACCAAGCTATCTCTAATCAGTTTGTTTAACTATTGGTTATGGTTGGTTTTGAGATTAAAAATGTCATTAAAAGGGTTAACCAACATTAACCACCCTTTTAAACCTGTTATATGTATTTTGAACGATGGCCCGGTTTTGTTGTAAGCTTAACTAAAGATTAGTACTAATATAATATTGCTAAGCAACGAAGGAAAGGAAGTTAATTAAGCTACTTAGTTTAATTACAGTTTTTGTAATTTACGGTTTTGTAAACCGGAATTATTTTGCGTAGCGTAAGTTGTAATATCCACGAAATATGCTTGGGGATGCGATCTACACTTGGGGCGTGTGAAAGGAGGTCCTTGAAGATATTTATGGAGCTTGTGTTGCAAGCTAAGGGAGGCCATCCACTTGGGTGTGGAAAACCGGCCCTCCTTCCCTTATAGTCAACAAAACACACAACAACACTATTCCTCTTACACCATTGTTGGAATTTAGAGATATTTGTTGTTTATTGCTTTGTTTAATCTTTTAAGTACTTAGATCTTTTGGGATTGAATAGCTTGTAATATATATATGTGGTTCATCAATGGAAAATCAGATTTGGTTGTTGAAAACTTGAGCTTTGTGCTTATTCAAAAACACGTTGTGTTTAAAGTCTAAAAACCGAGGTTTTTATTCTATCTTTGAAACGAATTTCTTGGGAGGTAACACTACAAGAATTCAACCCAATTAGCAGATTTGAGAGTGGAGGTTCTCATAATTTGTTAGTTAAAACCCTTAATTAAGGTTGAGAGTGGAGATTCACTTCCTTAATTAAACCCGAATTACTAACTTTGAGTGGAGTCTTTTATTTGGTAATTCAATCTATCCTAAACACATTTCTTCATTGAGTTGTGTTTGAACCAATTCTTTTAGTTTTAAGAGTGATTCTTTCGACTAAAAGTCTATATCCATTGATCATTCGTTTTCCGCTGCATCGTGTTTTTGGGCCTTCTAAACACACACGTGAGAGGAGTCCAATTTCGCATCACTAATTGAATCAAATGAAAGTCAAATGAAGTCAAATAAAGCTAATTGAATCAAATAAATCTCAAATGCATTCAACAAAGCTAATTGAATCAAATAAATCTCAAATGCATTCAACAAAGCTAATTGAATCAAATTAAAGTCAAATGAAGTCAAACAAAACTTAATTGAATCAAATGAAAGTCAAATGAAGTCAAATAAAGCTAATTGAATCAAATAAATCTCAAATACATTCAACAAAGCTAATTGAATCAAATAAATCTCAAATACATTCAACAAAGCTAATTGAATCAAATGAAACTCAAATGCATTCAACAAAGCTAATTGAATCAAATGAAACTCAAATGCATTCAACAAAGCTAATTGAATCAAATTAAAGTCAAATGCATTCAACAAAGCTAATTGAATCAAATAAACTCAAATGCATTCAACAAAGCTAATTGACTCAAATGAAACTCAAATGCATTCAACAAAGCTAATTGAATCAAATAAATCTCAAATGCATTCAACAAAGCTAATTGAATCAAATTAAAGTCAAATGAAGTCAAAAAAACTTATTGAAGAAAATGAAACGCAAATGCATTCAGTAAAGCTAATTGAGTCAAATGAAACTCAAATGCATTCAACAAAGCTAATTGAATCAAATTAAAGTCAAATGAAGTCAAACAAAGCTAATTGAGTCAAATGAAAGCCAAATGAAGTCAAAGAAAGCTAATTGAATCAAATAAAACTCAAATGCATTCAACAAAGCTAATTGAATCAAATGAAACTTAAATGCATTCAACAAAGCTAATTGAATCAAATAAATCTCAAATGCATTCAACAAAGCTAATTGAATCAAATTAAAGTCAAATGAATTCAAAAAAACTTATTGAAGAAAATGAAACGCAAATGCATTCAGTAAAGCTAATTGAATCAAATGAAACTCAAATGCATTCAACAAAGCTAATTGAATCAAATTAAAGTCAAATGAAGTCAAAGAAAGCTAATTGAGTCAAATGAAAGTCAAATGAAGTCAAAGAAAGCTAATTGAATCAAATAAAACTCAAATGCATTCAACAAAGCTAATTGAATCAAAGAAAATTCAAATGCATTCAACAAAGCTAATTGAATGAAATGAAACTCAAATGCATTCAACAAAGCTAATTGAATCAAATAAAACTAATATGCATTCAACAAAGCTAATTGAATCAAATTAATGTCAAATGAAGTCAAACATAGCTAATTGAATCAAATGAAAGTCAAATGAAGTCAAATAAAGCTAATTGAATCAAATAAATCTCAAATGCATTCAACAAAACTAATTGAATTAATTAAATCTCAAATGCATTCAACAAAGCTAATTGAATCAAATTAAAGTCAAATGAAGTCAAAAAAACTTAATTGAATCAAATGAAAGTCAAATGAAGTCAAATAAAGCTAATTGAATCAAATAAATCTCAAATACATTCAACAAAGCTAATTGAATCAAATAAATCTCAAATGCATTCAACAAAGCTAATTGAATCAAATTAAAGTCAAATGAAGTCAAATGAAGTCAAATGAAAGTCAAATGAAGTCAAATGAAGTCAAATGAAGTCAAATTAAAGTCAAATGCATTCAACAAAGCTAATTGAGTCAAATAAACTCAAATGCATTCAACAAAGCTAATTGAATCAAATAAATCTCAAATGCATTCAACAAAGCTAATTGAATCAAATTAAAGTCAAATGAAGTCAAACAAAGCTAATTGAATCAAATGAAACTCAAATGCATTCAGTAAAGCTAATAGAATCAAATGAAACTCAAATGCATTCAACAAAGCTAATTGAATCAAATGAAACTCAAATGCATTCAACAAAGCTAATTGAATCAAATAAATCTCAAATGCATTCAACAAAGCTAATTGAATCAAATTAAAGTCAAATGCATTCAACAAAGCTAATTGAATCAAATAAATCTCAAATGCATTCAACAAAGCTAATTGAATCAAATAAACTCAAATGCATTCAACAAAGCTAATTGAATCAAATGAAACTCAAATGCATTCAACAAAGCTAATTGAATCAAATAAATCTCAAATGCATTCAACAAAGCTAATTGAATCAAATTAAAGTCAAATGAAGTCAAAAAAAACTTATTGAAGAAAATGAAATGCAAATGCATTCAGTAAAGCTAATTGAGTCAAATGAAACTCAAATGCATTCAACAAAGCTAATTGAATCAAATTAAAGTCAAATGAAGTCAAACAAAGCTAATTGAATCAAATGAAAGTCAAATGAAGTCAAAGAAAGCTAATTGAATCAAATAAAACTCAAATGCATTCAACAAAGCTAATATTGAATCAAAGAAAATTCAAATGCATTCAACAAAGCTAATTGAATGAAATGAAACTCAAATACATTCAACAAAGCTAATTGAATCAAATGAAACTCAAATGCATTCAACAAAGCTGAACAAAGCTAATTAAAGTCAAATGAAGTCAAACAAAACTTATTGAAGAAAATGAAACTTAAATGCATTCAAGATAAAACTAACTGAATCAAATGAAACTCAAATGCATTCAACAAAGATAATTGAATCAAATTAAAGTCAAATGAAGTCAAACAAAGCTAATAAAATCAAATGAAACTCAAATGTATTCAACAAAGCTAATTGAGTCAAATGAAACTCAAATGCATTCAACAAAGCTAATAGAATCAAATGAAACTCAAATTCATTCAACAAAGCTAATTGAATCAAATGAAACTCAAATGCATTCAACAAAGCTAATTGAATCAAATTAAAGTCAAATGCATTCAACAAAGCTAATTAAATCAAATAATCTCAAATGCATTCAACAAAGCTAATTGAATCAAATGAAACTCAAATGCATTCAACAAAGCTAATTGAATCAAATAAATCTCAAATGCATTCAACAAAGCTAATTGAATCAAATTAAAGTCAAATGAAGTCAAACAAAGCTAATTAAATCAAATGAAAGTCAAATGAAGTCAAATAAAGCTAATTGAATCAAATAAATCTCAAATGCATTCAACAATGATAATTGAATCAAATAAATCTCAAATGCATTCAACAAAGCTAATTGAATCAAATTAAAGTCAAATGAAGTCAAAAAAACTTATTGAAGAAAATGAAACGCAAATGCATTCAGTAAAGCTAATTGAGTCAAATGAAACTCAAATGCATTCAACAAAGCTAATTGAATCAAATTAAAGTCAAATGAAGTCAAACAAAGCTAATTGAGTCAAATGAAAGTCAAATGAAGTCAAAGAAATCTAATTGAATCAAATAAAACTCAAATGCATTCAACAAAGCTAATTGAATCAAAGAAAATTCAAATGCATTCAACAAAGCTAATCGAATGAAATGAAACTCAAATGCATTCAACAAAGCTAATTGAATCAAATAAAACTAATATGCATTCAACAAAGCTAATTGAATCAAATTAAACTCACATGAAGTCAAATAAAGCTAATTGAATCAAATAAATCTCAAATGCATTCAACAAAGCTAATTGAATCAAATAAATCTCAAATGCATTCAACAAAGCTAATTGAATCAAATAAATCTCAAATGCATTCAAAAATCTCCTTCTCATTGATGAACCATATTACATATATATAGCAAAGAGCTAAAAAGGCTTAACAAATCAGCCATAAATATCTAATACACTAAGGTAATTAAACAAAGCAATTAAACAACAAATATCTCTTAATCCAACAAAGATGTAAGGGGTGAATAGTGTTGTTTGTGTGTTTTGTTGACTTTGGGGACAAAGGTGGCTGGTTTTCTCAAGCAAGTGGGGGGGCTTCTCTTAGCTTGCAAGTAAAGCTCCAAGAGTTCCCTTTACACGTCCCAAGTATAATTCACGTCCCCAAGCATGGTTCGTCCCATATTACAATTTACGCTACACAAAATAATTTCCGGTTTTACAAAACCGTAAATTACAAAAACTGTAATTAAGATTAGTACTTAGCTAAACTTCTAACAAGTGATCCTAATCCATGATATGAGCCATATCCAACGGATCTTGTTAGGTAGAATAGGTGATACTAAATCAGGGTTAAGAATGATCATGTAAGCCATCCTTAATAATCTTGGTACCTTCCCATTTCGTACCAGCCTTGGAAGCAGTTTCACCAAATTTGTTGTTGTATGAGGCCTTAGGCTTGTCTTCCTTTTCATGGGCCTCAAATCTGATCCGAAACTAGTTGCTAGTTCCGAAATTCTACTAAGTACTAATCTCAATCACAACAAGGGAGAAATTCACGGTTTATGGATTAGTACTAGTTTAGTCATGTTGAGCAACATAGGAAAGGAAGTTAATTAATCGAGTTAGTTTAATTAACGGTTTTTGTAATTTTCGGTTTTTGTAAAACCGGAATTATTTTGCGTAGCGTAAGTTGTAATATCCACGAAATATGCTTGGGGATGCGATCTACACTTGGGGCGTGTGAAAGGAGGTCCTTGAAGATATTTATGGAGCTTGTGTTGCAAGCTAAGGGAGGCCATCCACTTGGTGTGGAAAACCGGCCCTCCTTCCCTTTTAGTCAACAAAACACACAACAACACTATTCCTCTTACACCTTTGTTGGAAGATTAGAGATATTTGTTGTTTATTGCTTTGTTTAATCTTTTAAGTACTTAGATCTTTTGGGAGTGATTAGCTTGTAATATATATGTAATGGTGATCATAAATGAAGAAGAGATTTTTTTGATAATTGAAATTTAAGCTTTGTGCTTCAAATTAAAACACGTTGTGTTAAAGATTAAAAACCGAGGTTTTTATTCTATCTTTGAACCGATTTTCTTGGGAGGTCAAACTACGAGAAAGTCAATCTAATTGACATATTCGAGAGTGGAGATTCTCGTTCTTTGTTAATTAAAACCGTGATTGAGGAAGAGAGTGGAGATTCATTTCCTTAGTTATAAACCGAATTATAAACTTGAAGTGGAGGCTTTTAGTTTATTGTTCAACTATCGTAAACGCAATTCCTATTTTAGAAGTGTGTTCGCATCAAAATCTCACAGCCAACTTCGTCACATCATCAAACGTATGGCATGTGGACACCTCCACCTTCTTTGCAATATGCCTATTCAAGCCTTTGATCTACCTCACAATGTGTCCACGCCCTTGACACTTAAAGCACTTTCTCATCTCCTCAAACTTCTCTTTTAGCACAAAAAACTTCGTCTTATCGCCTTTAGTTTCCTCGGTCAGATTGTCTTTCTTTGGTTCCTCAAACCACTTCGAATAAGAAGAAACCGCATTGACCTTGGAAGCAGTTGCACCAAATTTGTTGTTGTATGAGGCCTTAGGCTTGTCTTCCTTTTCATGGGCCTCAAATCTCACAGCCAACTTCGTCACATCATCAAACGTATGGCATGTGGACACCTCCACCTTCTTTGCAATATGCCTATTCAAGCCTTTGATCTACCTCACAATTTTCATGGATTCTTTCTCCTCCAAATCACACACAAGACACAATTTGTCAAACTCCATTGTGTATTCATGAACACTAAGCGTATCTTGGCTCAAAGTTGTGAGCTTTATGTATTGCCTTTGTTCATAGTTGCTTGGCAAGAACTTCTCTTTAAGTTTCTCCTATAATATCACCTAACTACAAAGCTTCTCCTTGCCCTTCTTGGCACGCTTAGCATTCAAACTCTCAACCCAAATCTCACAGCCAACTTCTTCACATCATCAAACGTAAGGTATGTGGACACCTCCACCTTCTTTGCAATATGCATATTCAAGCCTTTGATCTACCTCGTAATTCTCATGGATTCTTTCTCCTCCAAATCACACACAAGACACAATTTGTCAAACTCCATTGTGTATTCATGAACACTAAGCATATCTTGGCTCAAAGTTGTGAGCTTTATGTATTTCCTTTGTTCATAGTCGCTTGGCAAGAACTTCTCTTTAAGTTTCTCCGATAATTTCACCTAACTACAAAGCTTCTCCTTGCCCTTCTTGGCACGCTTAGCCTTCAAACTCTTAACCTAAATACCTGCATTCTTGGTTAGTCTTATCGAGGCTATCTTGAATCGTTTCTTGTCATCGAAGCCTCTATAATCACATACCTTCTCCAATTGTCGAATCCATTCCAACAACTCCTCATGGCTGATATCCCCCGTGTAATCCTCCAACTTCAAACCACATGTAGTGCACGCCTACCTTGCATCTAGTATGGAAAAGATTCTCCCTTTTCTCCTTGCTAGGCGTGTGATCTACATGTAGTGCACGTCTCACAAACCCAATCAACCTCAAATCATCCTCCGTAAAGGCATCCTCCTCTTCCTCCTCTCCTACTATATGCATCTCCTCCGGAACAAACTCATAAAGCTCCTCTTCCTCTTGTAACTCCAAGTCCTGCCTCATAGTGAGAGCCTTCCTTGCTATGTGTCCACGCCCTTGACACTTAAAGCACTTTCTCATCTCCTCAAACTTCTCTTTTGGCACAAAAACCTTCGTCTTATCGCCTTTAGTTTCCTCGGTCAGATTGTCTTTCTTTGGTTCCTCAAACCACTTCGAATAAGAAGAAACCGCATTGGCCTTGGAAGCAGTTACACCAAATTTGTTGTTGTATGAGGCCTTAGGCTTGTCTTCCTTTTCATGCGCCTCAAATCTCACAGCCCACTTCGTCACATCATCAAACGTATGGCATGTGGACACCTCCACCTTCTTTGCAATATGCCTATTCAAGCCTTTGATCTACCTCGCAATTTTCATGGATTCTTTCTCCTCCAAATCACACACAAGACACAATTTGTGAAACTCCATTGTGTATTCATGAACACTAAACGTATCTTGGCTCAAAGTTGTGAGCTTTATGTATTGCCTTTGTTCATAGTCGCTTGGCAAGAACTTCTCTTTAAGTTTCTCCTATAATTTCACCTAACTACAAAGCTTCTCCTTGCCCTTCTTGGCACGCTTAGCCTTCAAACTCTCAACCCAAATCTCACAGCCAACTTCTTCACATCATCAAACGTATGGTATGTGGACACCTCCACCTTCTTTGCAATACGCATATTCAAGCCTTTGATCTACCTCGCAATTTTCATGGATTCTTTCTCCTCCAAATCACACACAAGACACAATTTGTCAAACTCCATTGTGTATTCATGAACACTAAGCGTATCTTGGCTCAAAGTTGTGAGCTTTATGTATTGCCTTTGTTCATAGTCACTTGGCAAGAACTTCTCTTTATGTTTCTCCTATAATTTCACCTAACTACAAAGCTTC
This sequence comes from Beta corolliflora, assembly GCA_947648045.1. Classification (NCBI taxonomy): domain Eukaryota; kingdom Viridiplantae; phylum Streptophyta; class Magnoliopsida; order Caryophyllales; family Amaranthaceae; genus Beta; species Beta corolliflora. The sequence continues at coordinate 372,532 of CANSZD010000107.1, read as the reverse complement.
GCCTTGCCCTTCTTGGCACGCTTAGCCTTCAAACTCTCAACCCAAATACCAGCATTCTTGGTTAGTCTTATCGAGGCTATCTTGAATCGCTTATTATCATCGAAGCCTCTATAATCACATACCTTCTCCAATTGTCGAATCCATTCCAACAACTCTTCATGGCTGATATCCCCCGTGTAATCCTCCAACTTCAAACCACATGTAGTGCACGCCTACCTTGCATCTAGTATGGAAAAGATTCTCCCTTTTCTCCTTGCTAGACGTGTGATCTACATGTAGTGAACGCCTCACAAACCCAATCAACCTCGAATCATCCTCCGTAAAGGCATCCTCCTCTTCCTCCTCTCTTACTATATGCATCTCCTCCATAACAAACTCATAAAGCTCCTCTTCCTCTTGTAACTCCAAGTACTGCCTCATAGTGAGAGCCTTCCTTGCTATGTGTCCACGCCCTTGACACTTAAAGCACTTTGTCATCTCCTCAAACTTCTCTTTTGGCACAAAAACCTTCGTCTTATCGCCTTTAGTTTCCTCGGTCAGATTGTCTTTCTTTGGTCCCTCAAACCACTTCGAATAAGAAGAAACCGCATTGGCCTTGGAAGCGGTTGCACCAAATTTGTTGTTGTATGAGGCCTTAGGCTTGTCTTCCTTTTCATGCGCCTCAAATCTCACAGCCAACTTCGTCACATCATCAAACGTATGGTATGTGGACACCTCCAGCTTCTTTGCAATATGCCTATTCAAGCCTTTGATCTACCTTGCAATTTTCATGGATTCTTTCTCCTCCAAATCACACATAAGACACAATTTGTCAAACTCCATTGTGTATTCATGAACACTAAGCGTATCTTGGCTCAAAGTTGTGAGCTTTATGTATTGCCTTTGTTCATAGTCGCTTGGCAAGAACTTCTCTTTAAGTTTCTCCTATAATTTCACCTAACTACAAAGCTTCTCCTTGCCCTTCTTGGCACGCTTAGCCTTCAAACTCTCAACCCAAATACCAGCATTCTTGGTTAGTCTTATCGAGGCTATCTTGAATCGCTTCTTGTCATCGAAGCCACTATAATCACATACCTTCTCTAATTGTCGAATCCATTCCAACAACTCCTCATGGTTGATATCCCCCGTGTAATCCTCCAACTTCAAACCACAATCATCATTATATGAGGTTTTGATGTATTTGTCTTCACGGTCCTCTGCTTCTTCATCTAAATGTGCTACTATAAACTGCACTCTTAGGATCAAGCTTCTCATGTATGATCGATGCCATAGCATCCATCCTCGTCTCCATTCTATTGAGACTATTTGTGTTATCAAATTGGAACTTAGCAAGTTCCTGCATTTGTTTAGCTAGCTTCTCCACCTCGGATTCCATCTCCTAAAACTTCAAGGTGAACTCCCCACGCTTCCTACACTCTTCTTGTACCCCAAAGAGTGAATCTTGAACGTAAAAGATTGAATCTTGGAAGAACAAAATCAATCTATCTGTTAACACACCACGAATCTTGAACAAGAAAAGAAGAATCCCTTCTATTCTCACCATCCTGGAAAATCTGATAACACTTGATGTGATTACTATGCCAATGAAGCTTAATAATCATCTATGAACACAAATCTTGAACTTTCTTTAATTCAAGAATCACAATTCTCTAACAATAACAAGGTAACCAGATATTTCTTGGTTTAAAGATCACTCCTGAACTCCAAACAAGAATCTAAACACTCTTAAAATTACTCCTGAAATCAAGATGCCTAGCACTAAACACTTATCACTCCTGAAAAGCCTTTTATGGTTCGATTACTTTAGCTCACAAGCAAAACAATAATCAAGATTCAATCTTTACACAAAAACAACTAACTCTATTGAATAATTGAAAACGCCTTATATAGACTACAAACACTCCTACTAGAACTAGGAAAGCAACAATAAAAACAATCTATCCTTAGCATCACACGTTTTCTACATGTTTATGCTAACTAGAATCCTAATCAAAGTAAAACTCTAAACAACCGAAATACTTAACAAAAAGCATTAAATTACATAGCTATTCCTAATAGGACTAGGAAACTATATAGCAAACAAAACCTAACAGAACTAGGACTCCTTCTTCGAGCTTTCCCCACACTTTCATTCCTCTTCTTCCATGAGCCAAGTCAAAACACATGCCAATGCTTGATTTTTGCCCTAAGCTTGAACCCCATATGCGCCATAACCAAGTCAATAGGCTCTTGAAGGACAAGTGCCTTTGCATCTGCATGAATGAATAATATATTGATCCCACACTTCATATCTTCGCTTAAAAAGATAGCCATGTAAGACGCACTTAAGTCTTTAGTCATGAACAAGAGAGCAATGCCGTGGTTGGGTAGGTTTGATTACGACTAAGATCCAACACTATCACTCAGGAAGCTTTTTGGAGGGACAAAGCGCATACCTAGGGGGATGGCCTCACGCATAGAACATGCGCTAATGAGGCAATAACATAGACCTTATAGTGGTTCAGGAAAATAGCCATGCATATGCAAAACTGTAATGTCATTTAAAGGCATAAAACAAGTATGAATCGCATTATTCGAGTTTCATCCACTCATCAAAAATTAAAGTTTGAATCTTCCCCAATGAAGTTCCAAAATTGTAGGGGTGTTTTTATAGCATACGCGGGATGAGCGCGTATTTGACTACCTTATTGCAAAGGTTTCAGTCTTGAAACAAAAATGTCGTCAACAATTCTTCAAAGGAAGACTCATAAACCTAATTGCATTTGTGAAACCGTAGGGACATCTTAGGGACTTATCCAATGTAGATTTCCCTGTCACGACTTCATACACTAGTGGAAAAATGATAATTTGCGTCACCCTATTTGCGTCGCACAAAAGAAAGACTGACGTAAATGTGCGGGAACAGATGATTTGCGTCGGACGGTCTAGAGCACGCGACGCAAATAACCATAAAAAGAAGATTTGCGTCGGACGGTATAGAGCACGCGACACAGATGATCCAACAAAGTGCGTCGCACGTGCCCATGTGTGCGATGCAAATACTATTTGCGTCGGACGTTGACAAATGTTCGACGCAGATGATGAAAAGCCCAAGATTTTTGGATCCTACAATGTGCGTCGGATTATCTCGAGTGTGCGATGCAGATAGCACTAAATAAGTTTTGGGCCATGATTTGCGTCGGATGGGCCACTAGACACGACGTAAATCATGGGCTTCCCATATGTAATATGCGAGTTTAGGGTTTCATCTCTCAAACCCCTCATCCAGCCGTTTTCTCTCTCTCCTCAAACACTTCATCTCTCTCACTCTCTCAAACGCTTCATCTCTCTCGCATCTCATCTCTCTCTCTCTCCTCAAACGCTTCATCTCTCGCATCTCATCTCTCTCTCACCTACCTTCATCTCTCTTTCGAATCGAAACAACGAAACGATCTACCAATTTCGGTGTTCGCGGGGATATCCGGTATATAGATCTCGCCGGCGAGTGCTTCGATCTACAATTCCGACGAGAATTAACAGTCAACACCCAACGAACTGTTGTCCTAAATCTTTCAAATTCATGCCGCCAATTTTCTAGGGTTTCATATTCGTTTCTTCTCCTCCCAATTCCAAATTTATTTCTGATTTGGAGTTCGAAAATCTCTGCAACATCGCCAGTTCTGCAAAGACCGGAACCCACGAAGAATCTCGCGCGTTTCAGTTTTCCATAAGTTTTTCGATTTTCAGTTATTTTTTGTTCACATTTTATTCTGAATTTCTTTGTTTTGCCATATTTATGTTTATTTTTGAAATAAAAAAATTTGAACCTATCAAAAATGAAATTTCTTGTATTTTTTCAGTTTTTTAACGCTGGTGAAGATTGAAGAACACATCGTCGGTGAAGATTGAAGGAGTTGACAGTGTGGACATGAATTTTTAGGGTTCTTTTTGTGTTAGATCTGATTTTTTTTTGCTGGGTTCAATTTTTTCATTTCGTTTTATTGTATTTCGTTCTTAATATTCATAGTTTATGTAATTAGTGCTTCTATTTCAAATATTATTTGTTCTTTTGAATTTCGTTCTTTTGCAGTTCGTTCATTTGAATGACATATTTGCAAACTATTTGGTGTAAACTGATGAATTGTTGGGAATTGGGATGAGGGTATTTATTTTTTTTAATGAAAAATCGCAGCATTTGCGTCGCATGTAATGCCGGATCCGACACCGAAGACTTCATTTGCGTCGCATGTGGCTCCATGTGCGACGCAAATGAGTCTTGCCTGGGCTTGCTAGGCTGCTGCTGGGGCATTGGCATGTTTCCCATCTGCGTCGCATGTTGAGCTATGTGCGAGGCAGATGATTAATCATCTGCGTCGCACATTGCTCAACATGCGACGCAGATGGGAGACACAAATGGCTATGGTATGCATGGGCGATGCGTTATGTGCGTCGCACGTTGAGCAAAGTTCGACGCAAATAGCCAACCATCTGCGTCGTGTCCTTATCCGACGCAGATCTAGTATCCTTATCTGCGACGAGACCTGTGCCGTCGGACCAATGTCCGACGTAAATGGTGGTCCCAAGTCCGACTCAAATCGTTAATTTTGTACTAGTGATAATTGGTCAATGAACCAAAGATAGAGTTCGGGAGTGAGGGTACAAATATGATCAGGAATCGAAGTCTCCCATTGTTGGCCTCTACTTAATACGATTCATGTCTAGGTTTATGCAAATAAATAACCAAGAAGGATGTGTAAGCATTCTAAAAATTAATATATGCATGTCGGTTCATTAAAGACGTAAAAGACTAATTTTTAGTGACATGTTATTTATGCAATCAAATTACTAGGAACTTAAGCTAATTGCCCAAATTATTTGAATTTATATTAGAACATTTCTTTAGGTATTTTAGAGAAAATAAACAAATGTGGTGATGAAAGCAATGAAGCATACAACACGTGATACGAACACACTTCTAAAATAGGAATTGCGTTTACGATAGTTGAACAATAAACTAAAAGCCTCCACCTCAAGTTTATAATTCGGTTTATAACTAAGGAAATGAATCTCCACTCTCTTCCTCAATCACGGTTTTAATCAACAAAGAACGAGAATCTCCACTCTCGAATATGTCAATTAGGTTGACTTTCTCGTAGTTTGACCTCCCAAGAAAATCGTTTCAAAGATAGAATAAAAACCTCGGTTTTTAATCTTTAACACAACGTGTTTTAATTTGAAGCACAAAGCTTAAATTTCAATTATCCAAATCTGATTTTCATTTATGATCACCATTACATATATATTACAAGCTAATCACTCCCAAAAGATCTAAGTACTTAAAAGATTAAACAAAGCAATAAACAACAAATATCTCTAATCTTCCAACAAAGGTGTAAGAGGAATAGTATTGTTGTGTGTTTTGTTGACTAAAAGGGAAGGAGGGCCGGTTTTCCACACCAAGTGGATGGCCTCCCTTAGCTTGCAACACAAGCTCCATAAATATCTTCAAGGACCTCCTTTCACACGCCCCAAGTGTAGATCGCATCCCCAAGCATATTTCGTGGATATTACAACTTACGCTACGCAAAATAATTCCGGTTTTACAAAAACCGAAAATTACAAAAACCGTTAATTAAACTAACTCGATTAATTAACTTCCTTTCCTATGTTGCTCAACATGATTAAACTAGTACTAATCCTTAAACCGTGAATTTCTCCCTTGTTGTGATTGAGATTAGTACTTAGTAGAATTTCGGAACTAGCAACTAGTTTCGGATCATCCTCTCCTTCTTCAAAAGGAATTGTCCTCAATTCTTGCACATCGTTATCTTCGAAATAGGGGGATAAGTCCCCTATGTTGAATGTGGCTGCCACACCATAGTCTCCGGGAAGGTCTATTTTGTAAGCATTATTGCCGTAGCGTTCAAGAACCTTGAAAGGTCCTTCAGCTCGGGGCATGAGTTTATGCTTTCTTTTACTTGGAAACCTTTCCTTCCTCAAGTGTATCCACACCAAATCTCCCGGAGCAAACAACCTCGGTTTTCGGCCCTTGTTTGCTTTTTTTTTCTTGTACATTTCATTGGCCTTTTCGATGTTGGCGCGGATTTCTTTGTGAACCTTCACCATTGTTTCAGCTTGTTGCCTAGCATCCCCGTGGACATAAGAGTCCTTAGGCAACGAAATGAGATCAATAGGTACATACGGGTTTACCCCATATACCACTTCGAACGGTGAATGTCTTGTTGCAAAAGTGGGAGTCCTATTGTAAGCAAATTCCGCGTGGCATAGCTTCGACATCCCAATCTTTCCCTGGTCTTGCTCACTAAGCCCCTTAACAAGGTGCCTAGAGTTCGATTTGTCACTTCGTTTGACCGTCGGTTTGGGGGTGATGTGAAGTACTAAACAAGCAACTTAGTACCCATCATCCTCCACAGGGACCTCCAAAAATGACTCAAAAACTTGCTATCTCGATCCGAGACAATAGTTTTTGGTATTCCATGTAGACGGACAATTTCCCCGAAATATAAACAAGAAACGTTAATAGCATCTTCCGTTTTATGACAAGGCACAAAGTGTGCCATTTTTGAGAAACGGTCCACCACCACCATGACCGAATCCTTTCCTCTTTGCGTTCTCGGAAGTGCAACGATGAAATCCATACTAACATCCTCCCAAGGCCTCTCCGTACTGGCAAAGGAGTATACAACCCCTTATGAAACGTGCTTTTGGCTCTTTGACAAACTCCGCAACGAGCCAAAAACAGCGTGCACTTCCTTGATCATATGAGGCCAAGAAAAATGTTCTTGTAATAATTCCATGGTTTTGGCAACACCAAAATGGCCAGCCAAACCGCCACCATGAGCCTCTCTTATGAGCAAATCACGAACGGGACATTTGGGAACGCAAAGTTTGTTCCCTTTGAACAAGAACCCCTCCATTTGATGATAATGGTCTTTTGGACCATCTTTGGTAGCCTCGAACGGATCTCGTGTCCCCTCATCAAGAACATAAAATTCTTTAATTAGTTCAAACCCAAGTACCTTGGAATCCACCATATTAAGCAATACGTGTCTCCGAGATAAAGCATCGCCTACCACGTTAGCTTTCCCGGCCTTGTACTTGGCAACAAAGTTGAACGATTGTAAGAACTCTACCCATTTAGCATGCCGAGCACTAAGCTTATGTTGTCCATGAATATATTTCAGTGATTCATGATCGGAGTGAAGAACAAAAGCTTGTGGTCGTAAATAGTGACTCCAATGATTAAGAGATCTAACCATGGCGTAAAACTCTTTATCATAAGTGGAATAATTCAACTTAGCCTCGATTTAATTTTTCGCTAAAATACGCAATAGGCTTGCCACATTGAATCAAAACAGCCCCAATACCCGTTCCACTTGCATCACACTCAACTTCAAATGGTTTTGCAAAATCCGGTAAAGCTAGGATAGGCGTTTTACACATTCTCTCCTTTACAAGCTCAAACGCCTTTTGAGCTGCGTCACTCCATTCAAATTTTCCATGTTTAGTGCATTCCGTTATAGGAGCTAATAAGGTGCTGAAATTGTTTATAAACCTCCTATAAAACGAAGCTAAACCATGAAAAGACCTCACCTCGGTGATAGTTGTAGGAACCGCCAAGAAGAAATTGCTTCAACTTTGGATGGATCCACTTTCACCCCTTCATCCGAAATGATGAACCCAAGGAAGCCAATCTCTCGTTGCATGAACGTGCACTTTTCAAGCTTCCCATACAGTTTTTGTTCTCTCAAAACTTCGAACACTTGTTGCAAATGATTTAAATGATCATCCTTGTTAGCACTGAAAACAAGAATATCATCCAAATATACAACTACGAACTTTCCCAAAAATGGCCTAAGTACTTCATTCATTAATCTCATGAAAGTACTAGGGGCATTCGTGAGACCAAATGGCATAACCAGCCATTCATACAACCCATACTTCGTCTTGAAAGCCGTCTTCCACTCATCTCCCTCCTTCATGCATATTTGGTGGTATCCACTTCTCAAATCAATTTTCGAAAACAACTTGGATCCACTCAACTCATCTAGCATGTCATCTAATCTAGGGATGGGAAATCCGTACTTTATGGTGATGTTGTTCACAAAGACGGCTATCAATACACATCCTCCATGAACCGTCTTTTTTTGGCACAAGCAAAGCCGGAACGGCACACCTGACTCTTGCTCTCCCTCACGTAACCCTTACCCATCAACTCACTGATTTGGCTTTGTAATTCTTCACTCTCTTTGGGATTACATCTATAGGAAGGCTTATTTGGAATTGGTGCTCCGGGAATGAGATCAATTTGATGTTCAATTCCACGTTTTGGGGGTAGGCCATTTGGTAGGTCATTAGGGAACACATCTCCAAACTCCTCCAACAACTCCCTCAAATGCGGATCCTCAACGTTCACTCCCTCATTCACCTCCTTGGCAACCAGAATATACACCAACTGATTTTCCTCCAACTCCCTCTCAAATCGTTTTCTCCCTAAGAACACGCCACTACACATCGGGTTTTCTTTTAATGTTGGTTTTGTGTTTCGGATTTTTGAAGGAGGTAATGGTAGTAAGGTTTTGATTTTGCCATTCTTGTTCACCTTATACACATTCTTAAAACCATCATGCATCACCTTGCGATCAAATTGCCACGGTCTACCAAGTAGTATATGGCACGCAGTCATAGGGATTACATCACATAGAATTTCATCTTCATAATTTCCAATTGAGAATGTGATTAAAACTCTATTTTTTACCCTTACTTCACTATCATCATCTAGCCATTTCAGTTTATAAGGAATTGGATGTTTAGTCATAGGTAATGCTAACTTCTCTACAAGTTCGCTTGAAGCTACATTAGTACAACTTCCACCATCTATGATCAAATTGCATAGTTTTTTTTTCACTAGGCATTTCGAATGAAAAATGGTCTCCCTTTGTTCCTCATTTTCGGCCACCACATTTGAGTATAAGGACCTCCTAATCACTAAGGTTTCACCCTCCATTTCGGGATTGCACACGTCCTCCTCATCCTCACTTCCATTTTTATCATGTTCCATCTCTAAAAGAGATTGTCTTTCCAACTCGTCTATTTCGTTATATCTCTTATGGTCATGATTCTTTTAGTCGGACAATTAGCTTGGTAATGGCCATAGCCTTGACACTTAAAACATTTTACTTTTAAGGTTTTGTCATCTCCGACTTTCTCCTTGTCTTTCCTAGTGAAATCAGGTTTTTTGTTTTTATCAAGATTACTAGTACTAGGATTAACTTTGAAAGTACTAAATGGCTTGGAATAAGACTTACTTGCTACTGGTTTCTTCTTTTGGCTATCCATTTTGAGAGCCACTTTGCAAGCTTCATCGAATGTGAGGTATGGGAACACCTCTACTTTCTCACGCACCTCTTCATTTAGGCCTCCTAAGAACCGGCCTAACTTTTGCTCCTCCATTTCTTCGATTTCACAAACAATGGAAAGTTTCTCAAATTCCTTGATGTACTCCTCCATAGGCATGGCGCCTTGCTTGAGTGTGGACCATCTAACATACTGATTTTGTTTGTAGTTAGTTGGAACAAAACGTTTCCTCAATTGCTTCTTCAATTTTTCCCAAGTAGCAATCTTGGATTTGTTCTCCTTCACCCTTTGCCTCTTCAATCCTTCTAACCAAATGGATGCATATTTGGTTAGCTTCAATACAGCCACCTTGTATTTCTTGTCATTCGGAGTGTCTTTGTAATCAAAAAAACGCTCCAAAGAACGTTCCCATTCGAAGTATAATTCCGGATCACTAGCTCCATCAAAATCCGGAACTTCGATTTTCAAACCCCTATCATCAGCCCTAGAACTCTTTTCTTCCTCATTGGGTTTCTTCTTAAACAATTCTAAGGTTATCTTTGCCATCATGTCGTGTAATGCTTCGTTTTGCTTAGCTAAAGCTTCTAGCATCGCATCTCGTCTAGCATTATCATTCATTTCATCGTCCATTTCGTAACTCGCCTCTTGATACCACTTGATACGAACACACTTCTAAAATAGGAATTGCGTTTACGATAGTTGAACAATAAACTAAAAGCCTCCACCTCAAGTTTATAATTCGGTTTATAACTAAGGAAATGAATCTCCACTCTCTTCCTCAATCACGGTTTTAATAAACAAAGAACGAGAATCTCCACTCTCGAATATGTCAATTAGGTTGACTTTCTCGTAGTTTGACCTCCCAAGAAAATCGTTTCAAAGATAGAATAAAAACCTCGGTTTTTAATCTTTAACACAACGTGTTTTAATTTGAAGCACAAAGCTTAAATTTCAATTATCCAAATCTGATTTTCATTTATGATCACCATTACATATATATTACAAGCTAATCACTCCCAAAAGATCTAAGTACTTAAAAGATTAAACAAAGCAATAAACAACAAATATCTCTAATCTTCCAACAAAGGTGTAAGAGGAATAGTGTTGTTGTGTGTTTTGTTGACTAAAAGGGAAGGAGGGCCGGTTTTCCACACCAAGTGGATGGCCTCCCTTAGCTTGCAACACAAGCTCCATAAATATCTTCAAGGACCTCCTTTCACACGCCCCAAGTGTAGATCGCATCCCCAAGCATATTTCGTGGATATTACAACTTACGCTACGCAAAATAATTCCGGTTTTACAAAAACCGAAAATTACAAAAACCGTTAATTAAACTAACTCGATTAATTAACTTCCTTTCCTATGTTGCTCAACATGATTAAACTAGTACTAATCCTTAAACCGTGAATTTCTCCCTTGTTGTGATTGAGATTAGTACTTAGTAGAATTTCGGAACTAGCAACTAGTTTCAGATCAACACGCATATGAAAAATAAAGAAATATAAATAAAGGAAAAGAAACTTTAGAAAGTAGAATATCCAAGAACGTGAATTCCTTTAAGATCTTCATCATGAAAAGTAGATTGTTTGTAAATAAAAATTAAATTGAAATTGACCCTCATGAATAATAACTTTGTTGCCTGGGTCTTATGTAACGCTCCGCATGAGGAGAAATCTTGAAGCTTGAATGGAGATTGAATGAAAGTGTTTGATTATGTGATTGTAGTGTCTGATAGAGTATTTGGAGTGATTTTCGTAGTAGGAAGCGTAGGAAAAGTTCGTTGCAAAGTATATTGTAAAGTCGTGGTAAAACGTTCAATGGAAAGCAGGTCTATTTATAGGAAAACAAGTCTGAAAATCACGCGGAGAGGATAACAACTAGTCTGCGCCTGGCATACGACCTTTGCGCGCCAAGCAGCCACCCTGCGCCTGGCGCACCACCCTTCATCTGGCACAGCAACCCGGCATGGCGTGCAGGCTGTTGCATAAGCCCAGCTGCTGCTTGCCTTTCAGCGTCCTGTAAATTGCCTCTATGTTGCACGCCTGCATTATGATGCGCGGGACATCACGGATATCTGAGCGGTTTTTTATATTATCTGAATCAAAAGATTCTATTTTTTTTCTTTGATTACATAATACCTTTTAGATTCAGAAATCAATTATCTTAAAAAATAAAATATGATTTTCATAATATCTTTTAGAAAATAATCCTCAAGAATAATTATCAACAATATTTATTAAAAAAATAATAAATTCTCATAAATAATTATTGGGCTTTATAAAAATAGGTTTTGAAAATATGATTAAGTATCATTGAATAATTAATTGAGCTTCTAAAATTAGGCTTGGAATAAATAACTAGACTTTATGTTTTTAAAACAATTTTGGGCTTAGCTTATTAGGTTGCTCATCCTATGGATCAGACCAATTAGGACAGCAATATGTTTCGTCATTGGGTACTGAATGGGGAGACACAATTATGTGTCTAGATACGCACATAGAATTTAAAAACAATCGCACAACTTTTCTAGAAAATAGAAAATCGAAAAGTTGTAAGCTAGCTCAACAGTTGTGGTAAATCGCGAAAAATTTGAAGAATACCAGCTCAATGAACATCGAAATGCAGCAAAATTAAACGAATTCGACTTCAAATCTGAGAGATTCAAATGACTCCATGAACGAAACAACGGAATTAACTACTACAAAAAGGGCAAAGATAACTTTTGAGGTGTTTTCTAAGTCAATGTAATGTAAAGTAAATATAACACCTGTAGATTGTGTTATCTTTGGTATAACAAAGATAACGCTTATGTCTTACAACTGTTAACTAAGGTGGGTAGACAAAGATAACATCTCTTTGGAATATGTGTTATATATGTGTAGGCAATAATAACAACTCTTTGAAATAGGTGTTATGTTTGATTGAAAGAAAGTAAACAGTTATAGCTGGACACTGTTATCTTTGGCCACCTTTTTGTAAAAAAAAAATATAATTCATATTTAAGGAAACAAACATTAAAGTCCAAAAAATAAATTGCAATTACGCTTATAATACACAACAAAACAAATATACATTTCTGTAACAATATAATATCAACAAATTAATATACAAAAATACATCCTTACAATTAGATCAACCCATTTCAATTCTAATACAAACTATTTTTGGTGCAAAATCATAAACATATTCAACATAAAAAAATCTATCAAATACATTTACTATTTACATCCGTAAGCAAAATTTGGATACAGAAATATCAAACTTAAGTACAACAATTTCTTCACTTCTCATGTTCACTAAAAAAATCTTCGAATATATCTATGCAACAACAAACAAAGAAAAGAGTGATGAAATACGCAACAAGTTTGATCAATATAATTAGCAAAAAATATCAAATCTATAAAAAATCATAAGAAAAAAATAGAAAATGTAAAAAGATCAAAAGAGCTACACTAGTTAAATAAACATAAAAAAAAGACTCGAGTATATATTAATTACACTAACTCAACGTTTAACAAGACTGCTCTGCAAACTGGAATGCAATGCAATCAACTGGTGAAAAATACTAAAACATAGTACATGTTTGGGCCCATTTGATCAGCAGCCCAACAAGGAGTGCATGAGCCTCTTAAAGTACGGGACAGGTGGCAGCTGTGGGTCCCACCTGAAAGTTGACCTAATCACCAGCATCTGGGGAACTTCTAAAGGGATGGAATAATCATTGCCCGAAAAGGTAACATGCCCATTGATACCAAAAAGGCCCATCTGAACAATGTATCCTGTCTGGGAAATCCCCAACACTATAAAAACCAACTGCCTCATCAATGAATAGGCATTGAATTCTCACCTAACAAAACTAGTGCATCTCTCTCTAGACTTCACTTCTCTCTCTACCTCAATCACATCTGACTTGAGCGTCGAAGGGGCGATCCCGGAAACACCCCTCGGGGTAGTCTAACCTTGTTTTGCAGGATTCAGGCGTACGGACATCGGAGCTCAGGCGAACGCTCTCGGGGCCCACATCGAATCACTCAACTCATTACAATCCTTAATTTCTCAGCAGAAACAGTACATATACATATACATATGGGATACAGATTGTAGGTTCAACTAAACTTCTGGACAAATTTTACATACAAATTACAAACGACGATAATTGCAGCAAGACTATCAACTACCATGACATCTTATGGAAAGCAGGAAAAACATAGAGCAAGAGAGTTCCTTCTGGTATTTTTGATTTACTAAAAATATTTATAAAAGCTTAAAAAATATATGGAACCAAAATCATCTAACTAATTTGACCAAATGCAAACTTTATATAATCGATATCAATGTCAAAAATCTAGATAAAGGACGAATCAAATACCGCTAATTACAGTAAAAAGTCTCAAAATTTTGGACTGGGCGACTTAAGATAGGATGGCTTCGCCGATCGGAGAGATGAATTGGTCGCTTGCAGCGCGATTCGCTTCCAGATTTATCATACAGGCTTAAAAAATTTAAATCGAAAACAATAAGCAAACATAAAAATCAAATGCAAAAATTAAAAGGAAAAAAACTAATAGACTAGTCAAATACTAGATCTAAAAAATTAGAATTAACAAAAGCTAAAAGATTATAACTTTTGGCAGTGAAAAACACCATCTAATTCATTCTTCACCTTGAACACTTGGTCTTCCATAAAAATTCTTCAAGTAATTTCGTAGCATGCATCAGTTGAACAATAAGCAGTTATACATTAAAAAAACTAACGAGAAGAATATGGAGGCAGGTTAAGAACAATCTAGAAAAATAATAAGAGAGAGTGGGTAGTTGAAGAGTGACGTGAGGTTTGAATGGTGTGAGTGTATTATGATTATTGTATTCATTCTTAAAAAACACAATAGGAAAGATAACGGTTAAGTGGTATAAGTGTTAGGTGAGAGATACTAAAGCCTATACATAGGAGAAAAGATAACATCTAATTTGTAAGTGTTAAGTATACTTTTCTATGTTGACAATTTGGCTAACTTTAGATAACATATTTCCTAATGAAATGTTAATTTAGATCAAAGATAACACTTGTTAAATTAGCCGTTAAGATAGATATATATGTTATCTTTGCCCAAAATTGTAGTATGATACGTGCATGGATTGCTTCACCAACTATCTTTATTTGCATTATTAGAATTGTTGCATGGTTTTACTTTACTCTTAAAGTGAAGGTTTTACATGTAACCAAAAATATGTATTTTATTATGTTTGCTAGTTGAATTAGTTAATGTCATTAGGTTGTTTTTATTTCCAGTTTGGTTGTAATAAGTTGGTCGAAAATCTGAGTTGTAATAAGGTATAGGTTTAGGGGTGTGATTTTGTAAGTTTTATGGAAAGTTTTGCAAAGCTTTCCTAAAACACTTGCTTGCTTAAGTTGTGCTAGATTCTAGGCTAGTTTTAAGGGGAATGTTTCCTTATCTCTTTCTTAGGAAATACGGTCATATTATAACTTGGAGGGCAAGGTTGTTTGCTCATCCTATATAAGTACACGCCTAGTCCATAATAAAAGTAGAAGAGTTGATTTGAGAATTGTGAGCGTTGCTTATTGCGGTTGTTAACCAAAACAATACTTGTTGCGACTTGTATTCATCTTCTAATTGCGATTAGGAAGAGACCCTCTAATTCTTGTGAGAATCAAGAGTACTATCCTTGTTTTTACTTCTTATTTTCAGTATTCCTTCATAAAAACAACATAAAAACGTCACTTAGATTATAGGGCAAAATGTGTGAGTTTTTCAGACTTTAAAATTCATATCAAACTCCATAAATGGAGTAATTGTAGAAGACGAACAAACTACAAATCTTATACAGCAACGAGAATTTTCAGTCTCAAAAGGTTACATATTATTCCATATTGTAATTTTAGTTATTGTCTAATCAATTTATATCATATTCGACTAAACCTATGTCATTTTGAGTGGGATTAATATCATTTAAAACTATATTTTGCATCATTATATGAAGAAATTATCACAAAAAACAAAACGATAATGACTTTTCTAACAAACGCCTTAATAGTTTATGTCATTTAAACATAATTTGGTGTCATTTGTTAATGATTCAGTATCAGTTTTAGACATTATTGTATCATTACCATAATAATGATAGTATACACTATTAATCAATGATGGTTTCCTCAATTCAAGCACTATTAATTAATGACATAACTTAACTACAAATGACATAGATTACACTAATAATGACACCGGTCAGAACAAAAATGACAAGAGCAACAAAATGACAATGTACATAAATGAAGCACCATAAATGACATAGACTCCAACAATGACATGGACTATACTAATATTGATGTAGATGATAATACTAAGAAGTATATAGGACTGAACAAAAATAACATGACCAAGAGAATGACACTGTACTTAAATAAAGCACCATAAATGACATAGACTTCAACAAAAATAGCATGGACTACACATCTAATCTGAACGAAAATGGCAGAATACTCATAGTATGAAAAAAATCAAAGGGTTTTTCTATGATATACCCCTGTGTTTTTTAAAATTCTATAATGTACCCCTAATGTTTTTTTATTCTACACTGTACCCCTGTGTTTTTTAAATTTTCTACATAGTACCCCTAGTGTGTATTAATGAAAACGGACATTAAACATTTTTTGACGCGTAAAGGATGAGAACCAAAGCTCTGGATACCAAGATGATGTATTTGATCTAGGAAAACCAAATACTAGAGTAAACGTGCGGAAGATTGTAGTATTAATTCGAACAAAAGTAACCAAGGATAGTTCCTAGTTGCTCAATGATAAAGGCAAAGCAACCACAAGGAACAAACTAAGGGTTTTGACGCGTAAAGGCAAAGCCACTAGCAATCAAGAGGGATGAATACTCAAAGCATTCGAAAAGCACAAAGCATAAACTGAATTCATTGATTAAATCACACGTACAACTTAAGCTATTTATAAGCACACATAAAACGTAAATCCTAATAGGTTTAGGACAATTCCCTAAATCCTAGACTCCTAAAAGAAATCAAACACCTAACAACCTCCTTAAAAACCGCCACTTAGGCTAACACTCCTAAGAATATCAAACTCTACTCTAAAAACCGATTCTAGTTAGGAAAACACTCCTAAAGCAAATCAAACACTACACTCCTAGTTGCTGGTCATAATCAAGCTTTACCATGCATACTAGTACGTGTGAGTGTGATGATGATCCTAGGAATCTTCCATGCATAGCCTCAATTGACTCCACATCCAAAATGACACTCTTATGCATTAAGGCTAGCACATCCATACTTGGATCATATACTAGAGTAAACGTGCGGAAGATTGTAGTATTAATTCGAACATAAGTAACCAAGGATAGTTCCTAGTTGCTCAATGATAAAGGCAAAGCCACCACAAGGAACAAACTAAGGGTTTTGACGCGTAAAGGCAAAGCCACCAGCAATCAAGAGGGATGAATACTCAAAGCATTCGAAAAGCACAAAGCATAAACTGAATTCATTGATTAAATCACACGTATAACTTAAGCTATTTATAAGCACACATAAAACGTAAATCCTAATAGGTTTAGGACAATTCCCTAAATCCTAGACTCCTAAAAGAAATCAAACACCTAACAACCTCCTTAAAAACCGCCACTTAGGCTAACACTCCTAAGAATATCAAACTCTACTCTAAAAACCGATTCTAGTTAGGAAAACACTCCTAAAGCAAATCAAACACTACACTCCTAGTTGCTGGTCATAATCAAGCTTTACCATGCATACTAGTACGTGTGAGTGTGATGATGATCCTAGGAATCTTCCATGCATAGCCTCAATTGACTCCACATCCAAAATGACACTCTTATGCATTAAGGCTAGCACATCCATACTTGGATCATTCATAGTTCTTGTTAGAAGATGAATAAGAAGAATAAGAAGAAGAAGGTTTGAAAGAGTTACCAGTTTTAGCATAGGACGTTTTTGGCTTGTCCTCTTTCTCATGAGATTCAAATTTAAGCGCCAATCTACACACTTCATCAAACGTAGTGTAAGTTGACACCTCTACCTTCCTTGCAATAGGACGGTTCAAGCCTTTGATGTAACGAGCAACTTTCATTGCTTCCCTTTCTTCTATGTCACAAATAAAGCACAATTTATCAAATTCCATAGTGTACTCATGCACACTCAACGTATCTTGACACAAAGTAGTCAACTTTATGTACTGTTTTTGCTCGTAATCACTTGGCAAAAATTTCTCCTTGAGCTTCTCTTTCAACTTAGTCCAACTACTAAGCTTGTCTTTCTTCTTTCTTGCACGTTTTGCCTTCAAATTTTCGAGCCAAATACCAGCATACTTGGTCAATCTAACTGAAGCTATCTTGAATCTCCTTTGATCATCAAACCCCCTATAATCACACACCTTCTCCAATTGTCGAATCCACTCAAGTAAATCTTCTGGACTAGAATCACCAGTGAAATCATCCAATTTTAATCCCCTATCATCATTGAAATTAGGTTTAACAACCCTAACTTCATCATCTTCATCCGAGAGTCCAATTTAATCAACACTATTTTTATCCAACTTCTTAGTGATAATAGAAGTTATAGCATCCATTCTAGTTTCAAGTCTACTAACATGACTCGAATCAGCATTATATTTTGCTTGGAAATCAAATTGCATCTTAGCTATGTCCTCTATAGCCTTAGCTAGTTTTTCCATTTCACTCGACATTATAACAATCACAACAAGAAAACTGACCTAACTTCACTAATAATAAACTGCAGATTACACAAGTGGTAAAAAATTACCAAATTTTAACACCAGTAAATTTGGGATCTTAGAAGACACCTCCAACTGGAATCATTTAAAAATTCGAAATAGGATGCTCCCAGTTTTTCTTCAAAGTCAGTCGCACCAGATTCGTACCAAAATAACACGACTCACAAGAAATATCTAAAAACCATATCAAACGAACTCCAAATCTCACGAAATTTTAGAACAGTAAACTAGACTTGGAATAGACCAGTTTAGGCTCAAGAATTACCCCAGAAGACGTTCTAAAGAAGGAGAACGAGTGGAAACCAAACTCACCAGAAAACTGTTTGTACTGGGATGATCGAAACAGCCACGAAACGTCCCTTTCTCTTCAAGCTCTGATACCACTTGTTATGAATGCTCAACTAGGATAGTTAAACATTCAAGAGTCCACGCCAATCTTAAATAGGAACAATAGAAACTGCGAAAATAAGAACAAGTAATAAGGGATATTTTTTAGTGAATGATCACTCCTGAAACACTCACAAGAATCTTAAACACACTCAAACCACTCCTGGAATTAAGTTGTTTAAACACTAATTAATAAACACTCCTGAATATCAATTAATGGAAGATTAAAGCTTATGAATTAACTCACAAACAATAACAATGGTTTTGATACAAGTCAAGGTCAAGGTCAAGCTCCAAATGATCCAATTTGTTTAGTCCTTGAAGTGTTCGGGTTCAAGTTAAATTCAAACTCCTCATTTGTGTCATTTCTTAAATGGGACTATGATTCCATTGATGAAGCTTGAAGGTGACACCATTTCTAGAGTCTTAGTTATTTTAATTAAGCAAATAAAGGTCCGAAAATATCTTGTGATATTTCGGCCATTTTAGGCGTGTCTTAGGCGTGTGGAGTAGGCTCCTTGTGCTCCAAGGTTGCAAGTTGTCATTGAGTTGTAATACTTTCCTTATTTCTTGGTTTCCTTATGTATTTAGGCGTGTGAAGGGGGATTGGGGGCTGATTTGGTTGTTTCCTTATTTACTCCTTTATTCTCTCCTAGAATCAAGGGATTAAGATGTAAGGAATTAAGGAATGTTTCCTTAATTCTTATGGCTGATTTTCGGCCCTTGCTTGGTCCTTGGAGGACAAGTTTATTCTATTATAAATAATAGTTCCATGCTATCATTCAAGGCATGTGAGATTTACCTAAAAACTTTGTTATTGAATTTAATTGTGTGATCAATTACTTTCGGCCATTAAGTCTATTTTCAGGAGTGATTATTTACTTAGTGTTTAATCTACTTAATTCCAGGAGTGGTTTAAAGTGAGATTAAGAGTTAATTAAAATAATCAGGAGTGTTTATTTTAATTATCATATCCGGTGACTTAAGACATAAATTTTCGGACTTCATTCATTATTCAAGTTCGAACCTTTGCTCGGAACTTGGTTGCTCATTCGACTCTTTGGACGTGCAATCATATCTCTGGACTTCAGCCTGGTCGGCTAAGATGGTCCTTGGCTGAAAACGAAGTCAAAACCTTCTCTGAAGCAATGACTCGGGCTCAAAGATTCATCCAAGCGACAGACATATGCCGTCACTCAGACGACGGGAGCAAAAAGAGGAAGGATGAAGGAAATCACGGGGATCGGTCCAAAGTAAGAAGACGGGTGGTCGGTCAGACAGATTCAACGACCATGGCGTTGACCCCCGGTTCAGCAAAAACAGGAGAGAGATATACTTGGACATAAAAGACAAAGTCACTCTCCCCCGCCCTCCTCCCATCAAAATGTCAGCTGCTCGAAGAGATAAGAGCCTGTGGTGCGAATATCACAAAGAATGCGGGCACACCACTAAAGATTGTAGGGAACTCAAGAAATCCCTTAACAACCTAGCTGACCAGGGGAAGCTGAACCGATACCTCAAGCATTCTAGTGAAGAGAAGGGCAAGCAAAAGGTCGGTCAGTCCAACAGTGGAGACACGGAGGGGTTCATCGGAGTCATAGCAGGTGGCTTCGCGTCGGGAGGCCTAACCGGCCGATCACGCAAAGCCCACCTCCAAAGTCTAAAGCATCAGGTACTCGATGTCGACCACCCACGACCCGACTGCCCTATAATGACATTTGGGGAATCCAGTCGGCCACTACACACGCCTCACGACGATCCCTTGGTCGTCGAGCTCAAAGTGGCCAACACCAGAGTCAAACGGGTGCTAGTGGATAGTGGATCCTAGGCTGATATAATCACGCTGGAGTGCCTCAGGAAATTGAAATACACTGAAAGGGATGTAACCCCACTCAATCAGCCACTCATTGGCTTCGGGGGAAACTCGGTACACCCTGTCGGATCTATAAAGTTGCCTACTCGGATAGGAGAGAAGGGCAAAGGAAGAAGCCTACCGATCGACTTCCTAGTGGTAGACATCCCTCTACCATATAACATTATAATGGGAAGACCAACTCTGAACAAAGTCAAAGCAGCAATTTCCATTTATCAGCTTCTTATGCAGTTCGAAACCGACGAGGGTAAAGTCGGAAAGATCTAAGGGGATCAGCAGGCAGCTAGAGAATGCTATGTGAACAGCTTGAAAAGCAAGATCGACGTCCAAGAGGACTCGAAGAAAAGAAAGCGAGAAGATGGTCAGCCGTCAAGTGGCCTCGGGGTTTACATTACCGAAAATCCCAAGCAATACGAGCGCCCTCAGCCAGCCGAGTAGGACGAAGAAGTCATCATTGATGAGAAACATGGTCGGACTCTGAGAGTGGGCAAGGCCATGGACCCTCAAACAAGAAGGGAGATCATTCAAGTTCTAACAGAATACAGAGACGTCTTTGCCTACGAAGCCAATGAAATGCCCGGGCTCGACCCTAAAGTGATGTGCCACGAGCTAAATATCAAAGAAGGGTTCAAGCCGGTCAAACAAAAGTTAAGGCATCAAGGCCCCGAAAGGAACACCGCAGCAGCGACGGAAGTTAAGAAATTGCTCGAAGCAGGGTTCATTGAAGAGTGCCAGTACTCGGAATGGCTGGCTAATGTTGTCCTGGTCAAGAAGTCGAGTGGGGGCGTGGAGAATGTGCGTGGATTTTACAGACCTAAACAAGGCCTGTCCAAAAGATAATCACCCTCTGCCCAAGATTGATAGGCTGGTCGACTCAACTGCAAGTCACGCCCTTCTAAGCTTCATGGACGCAAATACGGGGTATCACCAAATCCCGATAGCTGAGCAGGATCGAGTCCACACCGCTTTCATCACCAACCAGGGGGTATATTGCTATAAAATGATGCCCTTCGGGCTAAAAAATGCAGGGGCAACATATCAGTGCACCGTCAACAAAATATTTAGCGACCAACTCGGTCGGAATATAGAGGTATATGTTGACGATATGATCGTCAAGAGCAAAATCCACAGCCATCATCCCTCCGACTTAAGAGAGACCCTCGGAACGTTGAGGCGCTTCCGCATGACGTTAAATCCGAAGAAATGTGTCTTCGGAGTAAAAGGGGGTAAGTGCCTCGGATTCCTGGTTGATGAAAGGGGGATCGAAGCAAATCCCGACAAAATCAAAGCTGTAATAGAAATGAAATCTCCGAGGAATGTAAGAGAAGTACAACGCCTGACCGGCTGTCTGGCCGCCCTCGGTCGCTTCCTATCCCGCTCAGCGGATAAGAGCTTACACTTCTTCAAAACTCTAAAGAGAAAAGAGTTTACTTGGGACGATGAAGCCGAACAAGCCTTCACTTCCCTAAAAGAACATCTCCTTACCCTCCCAAAATTGATCTCCCCCTTGCCGGGGGAAACACTGTTCATTTATTTGGCTATCTCTGAATACGCGCTCAGCGCTGTTTTGATAGCCGAGAGAGAAGAAAAACAACACCCAGTCTACTTCATAAGCCACGCCTTCCGAGGAGCAGAGGCCAAATACAGCGAAGTGGAAAAAATGGTTTTTGCCTTAGTAATGGCTAGTCGGAAGCTCAAACCTTACTTCCATGCCCATCCTATTAAGGTCCTCACGAGTCAGTCGCTCAGGAAGCTCATTGAAAGCAGGAACCACTCTAGTTGGATGACCGATTGGGCGGATCAGCTGGCTGATTTTGGGTTAGAATATGAACCCAGAAGGGCGATCAAAGCCCAGGCCTTGGCTGATTTCATAACAGAATGCACGTCCAGGCCCCCAATCAGCAGGCAAGATAGCTGGGAGCTGCAAGTGGATGGCTCATCTACCAAGACAGGCTGTGGAGCCGGGCTGGTCATCAAACCCCCGGTCGGAGAAAAAATGGAATATGCCATCAAATTTGAGTTCTTAGTGATACGAAATCGTATATGAAAATGTAACCTAAGCTCGATAAGCTTTACTCACTTATTTATGCTTAAGGATTCTAAATCGGTTTTGAAGTTTATCTTACTTAGAAACTGATTTAGGAGGTTTTTGAGAGTGGATTTAATTAGTTTAAACTCACTAATTATATTAACTCTCTCTTAAATTAAGTTTAACTCACTTAACTCAAGGGTTTCGAAATTAAGATCACTTCTTAATTGCAAGAGGAATTTCGGATTTTTCAATCTCCAAAAAAACCGAATAAACACAATGTTTAATTCAAAACTAAAACTGATTTTTCATTCATGATCACCAATACATATATATTACAAGCTAATCAATCTCAAAAAGATCTAAGTACCAAAGTGATTAAACAAAGCAATTAAACAACAAAGATCTCTTAATCCAACAAAGATGTAAGAAGGAATAGTGTTGTTGTGTGTTTTGTTGACTTTGGGGCAAGGTGGGACGGTTTTCATCACCAAGTGGGGGGGCTTGTCTTAGCTTGCAAGGAAAGCTTCAAGATATCTTTAAGAACCCCTTTTCACACGTCCCAAGTATGGTTCGCAACCCCAAGCATGGTTCGACCAATTTACACTTACGCTAAACAAAATAATTCCGGGTTTACAAAAACCGAAAATTACAAAAACGTTAATTAAACTAACTAGCTTAATTAACTTCCTTTCCTTTGTTGCTCAACATGATTAAACTAGTACTAATCTTTAAACCGTGAATCTCTCCTTTATTGTGATTGAGATTAGTACTTAGTAGAATTTCGGAATTAGCAACTGATTTCGTATCATCCTCTCCTTCTTCAAAAGGAATTGTCCTCAATTCTTGCACATCTTCATCTTCTAAATAGGGGGATAAGTCCCCTACGTTGAATGTTGCTGCCACGCCATAGTCTCCGGGAAGGTCTATCTTGTAAGCATTGTCTCCATAACGTTCAAGAACCTTGAAAGGTCCTTCAGCTCGGGGCATGAGTTTATGCTTTCTTTTACTTGGAAACCTCTCCTTCCTCAAGTGAATCCACACCAAATCTTCCGGAGCAAACAACCTCGGTTTCCGACTTTTGTTTGCTTTCTTTTTGTACATCTCATTTGTCTTCTCGATATTGGTGCGTATTTCTTTGTGAACTTTCACCATTGTTTCAGCTTGTTGCCTAGCATCTCCATGGACATAAGAGTCTTTAGGCAACGAAATAAGATCAATAGGTACATACGGATTTACCCCATATACCACTTCGAACGGTGAATGTTTTGTTGCAAAAGTTGGAGTTCTATTGTAAGCAAACTCCGCATGGCATAACTTGACATCCCAATCCTTTCCCGTCTTGCTCACTAAGCCCCTTAACAAGGTGCCTAGAGTTCGATTGGTCACTTCGGTTTGACCATCTGTTTGGGGGGTGATGTGAAGTACTAAACAGCAACTTAGTACCCATCATCCTCCATAGGGACCTCCAAAAATGACTCAAAAACTTACTATCTCGATCCGAGACAATAGTTCTTGGCACTCCATGCAAGCGAACAATTTCCCTGAAATATAAACAAGAAACATTAATAGCATCTTCCGTTTTGTGACAAGGCACGAAATGTGCCATTTTTGAGAAACGGTCCACTACCACCATGACCGAATCCTTCCCTCTTTGTGTCCTAGGAAGAGCCACAATGAAATCCATACTGACATCCTCCCATGGTCTCTCCGGTGTTGGTAAAGGAGTGTACAACCCCTTATGGAACGTGCTTTTAGCCCTTTGACAAACCCCACAACGAGTCAAAACAGCATGTACTTCTTTGATCATATGAGGCCATGAGAAATGTTCTTGTAACAACTCTAGAGTCTTACTAACGCCAAAATGTCCAGCCAACCCACCTCCATGAGCTTCTCTAATTAACAAATCACGAACGGGACATTTAGGAACACAAAGTTTGTTCCCCTTAAACAAAAACCCTTCCATTTGATGATAATGGTCTTTCGGACCATCTTTGGTAGCCACGAACAGGTCACGTGTCTCCTCATCAAGAACATAGAATTCCTTAATCAACTCAAACCCAAGTACCTTGGAATCCACCATGTTAAGCAATACGTGTCTCCGTGATAAAGCATCAGCTACAATGTTGGCTTTTCCGGCCTTATACTTGGCAACAAAATTGAAAGATTGTAAGAATTCTACCCATTTAGCATGACGAGCACTAAGCTTATGTTGGCCATGAATATATTTCAACGATTCATGATCAGAGTGGAGAACAAAAGCTTGTGGTCGCAAATAGTGACTCCAATGATTAAGAGCTCTAACCATGGCATAAAACTCTTTATCATACGTGGAATAATTCAACTTGGCCTCGATTTAGTTTCTCGCTAAAATAAGCAATAGGTTTGCCACATTGAATTAAAACAGCCCCAATACCCGTTCCACTTGCATCACACTCAACTTCAAATGGTTTTGCAAAATCGGGTAAAGCTAGGATAGGCGTTTTACACATTTTCTCCTTTACAAGTTCAAACGCCTTTTGAGCTGCGTCACTCCATACAAATTTTCCATGTTTAGTGCATTCAGTTATAGGAGCTAATAAAGTGCTGAAATTATTTATAAATCTCCTATAAAAAGAAGCTAAACCATGAAAAGATCTCACCTCGGTGATAGTTGTGGGAACCGGCCAAGAAGAAATTGCTTCTACTTTGGATGGATCCACCTTCACCCCCTCATCAGAAATGATGAAACCAAGGAAGCCAATCTCCCTTTGCATAAACGTGCACTTTTCAAGCTTTCCATACAGTTTTGCTCTTTTAGAACTTCGAACAATTGTTGCAAATGATCTAAATGATCCTCCTTGTTAGCACTATAGACAAGAATATCATCCAAATACACAACCACGAACTTTCCCAAAAACGGCCTAAGTACTTCATTCATCAATCTCATGAACGTACTAGGGGCATTTGTGAGACCAAATGGCATAACCAGCCATTCATACAACCCATACTTCGTTTTGAAAGCCGTCTTCCACTCATCTCCCTCTCTCATGCATATTTGGTGGTATCCACTTCTCAAATCAATTTTCGAAAACAAATTGGATCCACTTAGCTCATCTAACATGTCATCTAACCTAGGGATGGGAAATCTGTATTTGATGGTTATATTGTTCACTGCACGGCTATCAATACACATCCTCCATGTTCCGTCTTTTTTTGGCACAAGTAAAGCCGGAACAAAGACAGGACTTTTACTCTCTCTACGTAGCCTTTCTTCATCAATTCACCGATTTGGCTTTGTAACTCCTCACTTTCTTTGGGATTGCATCTATAGGAAGGTTTATTTGGAAGTGGTGCTCCGGAATGAGATCAATTTGATGCTCAATTCCACGTTTAGGGGGTAGGCCATTTGGTAGGTCATTAGGAAACACGTCTCCAAATCCCTCCAATAACTCCCTTAAATCCGAATCTTCAACTTCCATTCCCTCGTTCACCTCCTTAGCAACTAGAACATACACGATCCGATTTGTTCCCAACTCCCTCTCGAATCTTTTTCTCCCTAAAAACACACTACCACTCACGAGGTTCTTTTTTGGCTTAGGTGTTGTGTCTCGTATTTTTGAAGGGGGCAATGGTAATAAGGTTTTGGTTTTGCCATTCTTGTTTACCTTATACACATTCGAACAACCATCATGCATTACTTTTCGATCAAATTGCCACGGTCTACCAAGTAGAATATGGCACGCAATCATAGGAATTACATCACATAGAATTTCATCTTCATAATTTCCAATGGAAAACGTGATTAAAACTCTATTCTTCACCCTTACTTCACTATCATCATCTAACCATTTCAGTTTATAAGGATGTGGATGTTTAGTAGTAGGTAATGCTAACTTCTCTACAAGTTCGATTGAAGCTACATTTGTACAACTACCACCATCAATGATTAACGTGCATAGCTTCTTATTCACTAAGCATTTCGAATGAAAAATGGTTTCTCTTTGTTCCTCATTTTCAGCCACGACATTAGAGTACAAGGATCTCCTAAGAACCAACATTTCACCCTCCATTTCCGGGATTACACACGTCCTCATCACTTTCGTTACCTAAATCGATTTATCATGTTGCCTTTCTAAGAGGTATATCCTCTCCAATTCGTCTATCTCCTCTATGTCCCTTATAGTCATGACTCTTTTTGTAGGACAAGTCGATTGGTAATGACCATAACCTTGACACTTAAAACATTTAACTTTAAAGGCTTTGTCATCTACCACTTTCTCCTTCTCTTTCGGAATGAAATCTGATTTTTTTGTTCTTATCAAAGTTGCTAGTACTAGTATTAGCTTTAAAAGTACTAAAAGGCTTTGAATAAGACTTACTTGTTGTTGCTTTCTTCTTTTGGCTGTCAATTTTGAGAGCCACTTTGCAAGCCTCGTCGAAAGAAAGGTATGGGTACACCTCAACTTTCTCACGCACATCCTCATTTAGGCCTCCTAAGAATCTCGCCCAATTTTTGCTCCTCCATTTCTTCTATTTCACAAACAATGGAAAGCTTTTCGAATTCCTTGATGTACTCATCCATGGACGTGGTGCCTTGTTTGAGTGTGGACCATCTAACATACTGATTTTGCTTGTAGTTAGTTGGAACAAAACGCTTCCGTAATTGCTTCTTTAATTTCTCCCAAGTAGCAATCTTGGATTTGTTCTCCTTCACCCTTTGCCTCTTCAAGCCTTCTAACCAAATGGATGCATATTTGGTTAGTTTCAAAACAGCAACCTTGTATTTCTTATCATTCGGAGTGTCTTTGTAATCAAAAAAACGCTCCAAAGAACGTTCCCATTCAATGTATAATTCCGGATCACTAGCTCCGTCAAAATCTGGAACTTCGATTTTCAAACCCCTATCATCAGCCCTAGAACTCCTTTCTTCCTCATTGGGTTTCTTCTTAAACAATTCTAAGGTTATCTTTGCCATCATGTCGTGTAATGCTTTGTTTTGCTTAGCTAGAGCTTCTAGCATCACATCTCTTCTAGCATTATCATCTCTTTCCTCGTCCATTTCAGAACTTAGCTCTTGATACCACTTGATACGAAATCGTATATGAAAATGTAACCTAAGCTCGATAAGCTTTACTCACTTATTTATGCTTAAGGATTCTAAATCGGTTTTGAAGTTTATCTTACTTAGAAACTGATTTAGGAGGTTTTTGAGAGTGGATTTAATTAGTTTAAACTCACTAATTATATTAACTCTCTCTTAAATTAAGTTTAACTCACTTAACTCAAGGGTTTCGAAATTAAGATCACTTCTTAATTGCAAGAGGAATTTCGGATTTTTCAATCTCCAAAAAAACCGAATAAACACAATGTTTAATTCAAAACTAAAACTGATTTTTCATTCATGATCACCAATACATATATATTACAAGCTAATCAATCTCAAAAAGATCTAAGTACCAAAGTGATTAAACAAAGCAATTAAACAACAAAGATCTCTTAATCCAACAAAGATGTAAGAAGGAATAGTGTTGTTGTGTGTTTTGTTGACTTTGGGGCAAGGTGGGACGGTTTTCATCACCAAGTGGGGGGGCTTGTCTTAGCTTGCAAGGAAAGCTTCAAGATATCTTTAAGAACCCCTTTTCACACGTCCCAAGTATGGTTCGCAACCCCAAGCATGGTTCGACCAATTTACACTTACGCTAAACAAAATAATTCCGGGTTTACAAAAACCGAAAATTACAAAAACGTTAATTAAACTAACTAGCTTAATTAACTTCCTTTCCTTTGTTGCTCAACATGATTAAACTAGTACTAATCTTTAAACCGTGAATCTCTCCTTTATTGTGATTGAGATTAGTACTTAGTAGAATTTCGGAATTAGCAACTGATTTCGTATCACTTAGGCTCCAACAATGAAGCTGAATATGAAGCCCTTATCCTCGGATTGGAATTATACATCTTGGCCGGGGCAACCGTGATTAATGCTAAATCCGACTCGCAGTTGATAGTGGGTCAGGTATCGGGCGAATACGAGGCCAAAGAAGACAACATGAGAATGTATTTAGCCAAGGCCCAGTATATAATCAAACAGCTATCTCAGTTCAATATCACCCACATACCGCGATCGGAAAATCAGCAAGCTGATGCTTTAGCCCGAATGGCCAGTTCGGCAGAGGGGTCGGCTCCCCGAACAATCATGTGGGAAGTCCTTCGGCAGCCCAGCATCAATATCAAGGAACAGCTTGTATTGAATTGGACATCTGAATGGATGGATGAGGTAGTCGGATATTTAAGAGACGGGAAACTACCTGAAGATCACAAGGAGGCTGATCGGGTCAAACACAAGTCCGGATGGTTTCTATGGCATGAGAACCAACTCTACAAGAAATCCTTCACCCATCCCCTACTTAAATGTGTCACTCCCGAGGAAGGAAATTACATCCTCAGGGAAATCCACCAAGGAGCTTGTGGGAGTCACCAAGGGGGAAGGACCATAGCTGGAAAAGCTCTCCGAGCCGGATACTACTGGCCTACTCTGAAAACGGACGCTCAGGAGCTGGTAAAGAGATGTCCGTCCTGCCAGATCCATTCGGACATTCCCCGAGCACCGACCACCCCCTTGACAACAATTCAAGCAGTCTTGCCATTTGATAAGTGGGGCATGGACCTACTCGGACCATTTCCCCCAGCCTCAGGTCAAAGAAAGTTCCTGATAGTCGCCATTGACTACTTCACCAAATGGACTGAGGCCGAACCACTCTCCTCCATAACGGATAAACAAGTTCAAGCGTTCATTTGGAGGAACATCATCACCAGATTCGGAGTCCCCAGAGTACTGATCTCCGACAATGGACGCCAATTCAACAGCGGCCCGACCCGGGATTAATGTGCTCGGTTCGGAATATGTACCAAATTCTCCGCAGTCTCAAGGCCGCAGACGAACGGGCAAGCTGAGTCGGCTAATAAGATAGTCCTCAAGGGAATCAAGAAATCCCTGGAGGCTGCCAAAGGGGCATGGGTCGATGACCTACCAGGAGTCCTCTGGTCGGCAAGAACCACTACCAAGGAAGCAACAGGGCACTCGCCGTTCAGCCTTGTGTACGGTAGCGAGGCGGTCTTACCAGTAGAGATTGGCATCCCATCTCCTCGAATGACGTTCTATGAGTTCGAGAGGAACGAGGAAGAGAAGCCGGTCAGCTTGGACCTGCTGCCGGAAACAAGGGGCAACGCGCTGCTGAAATCCATCCAGTACAAGAAAAGAGTCACTCGGATGTTTAATCGCCGAGTGAGATCTCGTCCAGTTCAGCTCGGCGATTGGGTCGTTCGAAAAGTCGAGGCCACTGGGCTCTCACACTTGAAAGGAAAGTTGGGACCTAACTGGGACGGCCCATACAAGGTTACAGAGGTCATCAAGCCCGGGACATTCAGACTAGAGTCCCCCGATGGCATCCTCCTTGCCCGACCCTGGAATGGCGACAACCTTAAAAAATACTATGTGTAAAGTTTTGGTACTTGCAATAGGGGCATACATTGTAATAGCTCAATCATAGCCGGTCGGCATTTTGTTAATTTGGACTTAACCAGTCGAAACAGTTGGAATTTTTCAGGGAAGTTACTGTTGATCGGCAACTTGATTAACAAACAAGCCAATCGGTATTAATTTAGACTTAACCAGTCCATGTAATCGGCATTCATGCGCCTAGACTTAACCAGTCAAAATAGTTGGCATTTTGTCTGAAAATTACAGATTGGTCGGCATTTTTTAGCAAGTCAGTCGGAATTTAAAAAGTTGGGTAATATTGCAATCAACAAACAAGCAAAGGGAAGACAAAATGACCAAGTTTCATTAAATAAGGTCGGGCAATACAAAGGAGGAACCATTACAAAAACGACTAAGTACAAAGGGCATCCTAAGAGCTAGGGGGAGGGGGAAGGTCAGTCACACTCTCGGCATTTGCTTCAGTATTGTCGCCGACTAGCTCCTCCCCCCGACCGACATTGTCGGCCGCATCAGCTTCATCATCAACATCATCACCATCGACGACATTGACATCTACTCGGCCCTCCTCGTCCTCCTCTCCATCGTCGTCTTCATCCTCTTCACCCCCCTCGGCCTTCAGCCGAGCGAAAATAGCAGCATTATCAGCGTCTATCGACATCTGATAACCCGACCAGACGTCGGCCCAGATCAGATTTGGGTGAGATTCGGCCAGGACCTTCTTCAGTCGGTCGAGGGCCTCGTCCTCCCCCATTTTATGAGCTGCGCTGCCGACCTCGTTGGCATAAGCCTCGGCAGCATCGGATTTCTCCCAGTCGGAGAACCACTGCTCCTCAGTTTTGACTTGGCCCTCTAACTCAGCCAACTTTGCCTCAAGATCGCTCACCTTCCGCTCGGCCGTGGTCACCTTGGTCAGGGCATCATCCCTAGCAGTTCTAGCTAAATCACGGGCAAGAGTGAGGTCGGTCCTCTCCTTCACCCACTTTTCCCGCTCGGCAGCAAAGCCCTCCTGATATTTCTTTATAGCATCCTCCGCATCCTCAAGCTTGGACTCGGCAATCCGCTGAGCCTCCTTGGCCTGGTACACCTCATCGAAGTGCTTCTTGGCCTTCTCTTTGAGGTCTTCAACTTCCTCGGCCAGGCTCACCCGATTCTGAGCAACATTGGCCATCCGAGCGGAGAACTGAAACACAAGAAAAGGGTCAGAAATAGCGAAGTAAAAGAAAGGAAGGTCAATTAGAAAAAGTGCTTACATCGAGCCAGGAGCGGAAGAGCTCGTTGGTCTCATAAGGACCATGAGTAACCTCGATGTACTCCCGGTCGGCGGGAGTGTATATATGTTCGAGGGCTGAGGTCCAGCGCTTATCCTTCTCTTTCCTACTCAGCCCCGTGAAGGGAACGGCCGGCCTCACCGCGCCCCTCGAGCTATCCCCGGGCAGCTCCCTAAAAGGGGACAAAGGAGTGTATTGGGGGCTCCCGACTGGCCGGAAGTCAGAGGAGTGAAGGGAGAGGTCGCCCCCGTCGGCCTGCTGCGCAAGGCCCCTTGGACTAATAACCTCAATTGACTTGCTCCTCTAGGCCTCTTCAAGCTCGGCCTTGGCCCTCTCTCACTCGGCCTTCGACCGAGCCACTACTTTCTCGGTCTGAGCCACCTTATCAGAAGACCGCTCCTTCCTCTTCTTGGTCTTCGGTTTAGCAGGGTCCTGAGGCAAGAAGTAAACAGTTAGTCAACCTAGTAAATGGTCGGTCAGCCAAAAATAGGAGCAACAAGTATTATTCTCACCTTGGGAGGAGCGGGGACCTACATGGACTTCGCCGCAATCTCGGCCTTCAACCGAGCCGCCCTCATAGCCGCCACATTCAGTCTATCAGCCATAACTGGGTCTACTTCTTCGATATACGCTCGGGCAGGTTCTGCAAATCAAAAAAGAAAAGAGTTAGTCAGAACAGAAAGTGAGAAGTTAAAAATTATCATACCGACTGCCCAAAGCCTCCTCCTAGGCCAATTACCCTTTGGGAAGGTCGAACTTAGGCCCATAGCCGAGAGAAAGTGCTCGTCTCGGAAAAGCTTGCAGTCGGGCAGCCATTGCCCGGGTACGAATACCTCGCCCCCGTCGACGATCCTCGACTCGGTCTGCATATAACAGGCCGCGGCTCCTTCCTCGTCGTCCAACTCCCCCACTCGGTAATTCAGGGCGAGGAGGGGCTCATCCGAGGGCGGAACCAGGGGAATCCCCCAATCCCCACCAAAGTACACGAAGGCGAATTCCCGACGGAACCCTTTCTGAGAGGTAGGGAGATTGAGGACGGTTCTATACCCTGGTCGGATCTGAAAGCTCCACCAACCAGGTCCGTTCTTAGCAGCCATAACCTCGACCAACTTATACAGGTGCCTCCATAGTTTGAGGGTTGGTCGGACGTCCATCAAGTTGCATAGAACCTGGAAGGCGTTGATTCCACCCCAGGAGTTGGGAGAGACTTGGCAGATCGCCAAGTGATAGGCGTTCAGCAGCTCCTTAACAAAAGGAGTCAAAGGAAACCGAAGCCCCATATCCATGGACTTATAGTACACTGCAATGCAAATGAGGGGGGCGAGATCACGGTATGGTGGGCCTCTGGTCGGACCAAGTAGAAGGGGTCCTTCATTCGGAACCTTGTCGGCGTACCCGGAGGTCCTCGGTCAACGATTTAATCACCCCCGGCTCGGGAAAGAATGAGCCCGGACCTCCTTTTGGATCCGTGTCGGGATACTCCAACTCCCGACCCGACGTGGATGCTTCTCTTGCTTCCCTCGGCATGGCCCCCACTACATCAGAAGATAGATACTTATCTAAGTAACTCCTTGAAGGAGGATAGGCCAATGAAACCTCCCAAGGGAAGGGAGTGACTCCCTCGGCTTCCTCCTCCACCGAAGAGGACGGACTCGGGAGAGCAACCGCGTCGGGCACAACCGAGGGGCAGGGACAGTTTATTATCGTCGACACCAGTGTGATTCCCATCACTCTCACCTCCTCGGACAAATTGTAGGGAGGACAAGCTGGAGGTGTCGACGACTCGGACGAATCTCCCATTATTTATGAACAAGGGAGTCGGCAGAAGTTATTCGAAAGAAAAATAAAAAGAAAGAAAAACTAAAAAGAACAAAAGCGTACCTGGTCGGACGAAGAAACTGAGAGAAGAACTTGGGAAGATTGAGAGGATCTAAGTTTTTGAGAGAGAGAGAATGAATAAGGAAATGAGCAAATGACCCTCAACTTCTCTCTCCTCTCATACATATATAGGAGCACCTCGGGGGATGTGCAACGCAAACCCCCCCGCGTCGCCTAAATGGGCTTCTAATAGCGGCCCAACTGGACCTGCTCAGTCCATTAAATGAAAAGTCCAGCAAACCCGAGCAAAAACCTTTCAGGCCCAAGAAAGTCGAAAAGTCAAAGTCCCTCAGGGCGCCCCTCCAGCTCGGCCTCAAACAAGGGCCCCAACATCCCGAGAATCAAGAAAGGCCATGTGGCATGTCGAGTCGGACATACACGGTCGGGCAAGATGGGCGCAGCCCCATCCCCCGGAGTGCTGAAACCCACTCGGACCAACTTGGGGCTCATTAGGCCCTCATCCGAGTGGCCGTGTACCCTACTCGGCCAACAAGAGCTCCCCTCCTTTGCCGAGTCGCTTCTATACTCGGTCGAGTATGACCAAGTATCAGCTAGCACACACTCGGACAAACTTGGGGCTCATTAGTCCCTCATCCGAGTGGCCTTGTATCCAACTCGGCCAACAGGAGCTCCCCTCTTTTACCGAGCCGCTTCTATACTCGGTCAAGTATGACCAAGTATCAGCTAGCACCCACTCGGACCAACTTGGGGCTCATTAGCCCCTCATCCGAGTGACCTTGTACCCAACTCGACCAACAGGAGCTCCCCTCCTTTGCCGAGTCGCTTCTATACTTGGTCAAGTATGACCAATTATCAGCTAGCACCCACTCGGACAAACTTGGGGCACATTAGCCCCTTATCCGAGTGGCCTTACATCCTACTCGGCCAACATGAGCCCCCTCCTTTGCCGAGTCGCTCTACACTCGGTTAAAAGGGCCAAACACCAGCTACAAGTGATGCGGTCGGCCGCATCCCCTTCAAATGGGGGATGACCGGATCGACACTAGGGAGTGACCCGGTCAGCCTCATTCCCTCCAAAGGGGAGATGACTCGGTCGGCACTCTCCCTTCACTAGGGAGGGACCCGGTCAGCTTCATTCCCTCCAAAGGGGAGATGACTCGGTCGGCACTCTCCCTTCACCAGGGAATGATCCGGTCAGCCACATCAACTTCAAATAGGAAATGACCCGGTCGGCACTCTCCCTCCACCAGGGAGTGACCCCGTCGGCCACGTCCCCTTCAAAGGAGGGATGACCGGGTCGGCACTACCCCTTAACCAGGGAGTGACCTGGTCGGTCTTTGTCCCATTCAACCTGGGATGACCGGGTCGGTATCCCCCTTCAAAAGGAAATGACCCGGTCGGCCCTCTCCCTGTTCACTGGAATATGACCAGGTCGGCACCTCTCCCCCAGCAAGAAGGAGACCCGGTCGACGTTTCTCCTTCCAGCAGGAGGGGGACCCGGTCGGTGTTCCCCCTTTCAGTAGAAGATGGGATGGTCTGCATGAACCTCTTCAGCCAGGGTGAACCCGGTCGGCGCTGTGGTCTATTCCCTCCGCTTATTCAAGCCGTTCAGCAACCAACCAAACAGAAGACGGCTGTTATTCCGCCACAGACAGGCATCCCTCCAGTCAGGGTTACATGATCCCCATCTATGGCGTGGGGCAAATTGTTTGGGCCCATTTGATCAGCAGCCCAACAAGGAGTGCATGAGCCTCTTAAAGTACGGGACAGGTGGCAGCTGTGGGTCCCACCTGAAAGTTGACCTAATCACCAGCATCTGGGGAACTTCTAAAGGGATGGAATAATCATTGCCCGAAAAGGTAACATGCCCATTGATACCAAAAAGGCCCATCTGAACAATGTATCCTGTCTGGGAAATCCCCAACACTATAAAAACCAACTGCCTCATCAATGAATAGGCATTGAATTCTCACCTAACAAAACTAGAGCATCTCTCTCTAGACTTCACTTCTCTCTCTACCTCAATCACATCTGACTTGAGCGTCGAAGGGGCGATCCCGGAAACACCCCTCGGGGTAGTCTAACCTTGTTTTGCAGGATTCAGGCGTACGGACATCGGAGCTCAGGCGAACGCTCTCGGGGCCCACATCGAATCACTCAACTCATTACAATCCTTAATTTCTCGGCGAAACAAAGTACATATACATATACATATGGGATACATTTGTAGGTTCAACTAAACTTCTGGACAAATTTTACATACAAATTACAAACGACGATAATTGCAGCAAGACTATCAACTACCATGACATCTTATGGAAAGCAGGAAAAACATAGAGCAAGAGAGTTCCTTCTGGTATTTTTGATTTACTAAAAATATTTATAAAAGCTTAAAAAATATATGGAACCAAAATCATCTAACTAATTTGACCAAATGCAAACTTTATATAATCGATATCAATGTCAAAAATCTAGATAAAGGACGAATCAAATACCGCTAATTACAGTAAAAAGTCTCAAAATTTTGGACTGGGCGACTTAAGATAGGATGGCTTCGCCGATCGGAGAGATGAATTGGTCGCTTGCAGCGCGATTCGCTTCCAGATTTATCATACAGGCTTAAAAAATTTAAATCGAAAACAATAAGCAAACATAAAATCAAATGCAAAAATTAAAAGGAAAAAAACTAATAGACTAGTCAAATACTAGATCTAAAAAATTAGAATTAACAAAAGCTAAAAGATTATAACTTTTGGCAGTGAAAAACACCATCTAATTCATTCTTCACCTTGAACACTTGGTCTTCCATAAAAATTCTTCAAGTAATTTCGTAGCATGCATCAGTTGAACAATAAGCAGTTATACATTAAAAAAACTAACGAGAAGAATATGGAGGCAGGTTAAGAACAATTTAGAAAAATAATAAGAGAGAGTGGGTAGTTGAAGAGTGACGTGAGGTTTGAATGGTGTGAGTGTATTATGATTATTGTATTCATTCTTAAAAAACACAATAGGAAAGATAACGGTTAAGTGGTATAAGTGTTAGGTGAGAGATACTAAAGCCTATACATAGGAGAAAAGATAACATCTAATTTGTAAGTGTTAAGTATACTTTTCTATGTTGACAATTTGGCTAACTTTAGATAACATATTTCCTAATGAAATGTTAATTTAGATCAAAGATAACACTTGTTAAATTAGCCGTTAAGATAGATATATATGTTATCTTTGCCCAAAATTGTAGTATGATACGTGCATGGATTGCTTCACCAACTATCTTTATTTGCATTATTAGAATTGTTGCATGGTTTTACTTTACTCTTAAAGTGAAGGTTTTACATGTAACCAAAAATATGTATTTTATTATGTTTGCTAGTTGAATTAGTTAATGTCATTAGGTTGTTTTTATTTCCAGTTTGGTTGTAATAAGTTGGTCGAAAATCTGAGTTGTAATAAGGTATAGGTTTAGGGGTGTGATTTTGTAAGTTTTATGGAAAGTTTTGCAAAGCTTTCCTAAAACACTTGCTTGCTTAAGTTGTGCTAGATTCTAGGCTAGTTTTAAGGGGAATGTTTCCTTATCTCTTTCTTAGGAAATACGGTCATATTATAACTTGGAGGGCAAGGTTGTTTGCTCATCCTATATAAGTACACGCCTAGTCCATAATAAAAGTAGAAGAGTTGATTTGAGAATTGTGAGCGTTGCTTATCGCGGTTGTTAACCAAAACAATACTTGTTGCGACTTGTATTCATCTTCTAATTGCGATTAGGAAGAGACCCTCTAATTCTTGTGAGAATCAAGAGTACTATCCTTGTTTTTACTTCTTATTTTCAGTATTCCTTCATAAAAACAACATAAAAACGTCACTTAGATTATAGGGCAAAATGTGTGAGTTTTTCAGACTTTAAAATTCATATCAAACTCCATAAATGGAGTAATTGTAGAAGACGAACAAACTACAAATCTTATACAGCAACGAGAATTTTCAGTCTCAAAAGGTTACATATTATTCCATATTGTAATTTTAGTTATTGTCTAATCAATTTATATCATATTCGACTAAACCTATGTCATTTTGAGTGGGATTAATATCATTTAAAACTATATTTTGCATCATTATATGAAGAAATTATCACAAAAAACAAAACGATAATGACTTTTCTAACAAACGCCTTAATAGTTTATGTCATTTAAACATAATTTGGTGTCATTTGTTAATGATTCAAGTATCGCTTTTTAGACATTATTGTATCATTACCATAATAATGATAGTATACACTATTAATCAATGATGGTTTCCTCAATTCAAGCACTATTAATTAATGACATAACTTAACTACAAATGACATAGATTACACTAATAATGACACCGGTCAGAACAAAAATGACAAGAGCAACAAAATGACAATGTACATAAATGAAGCACCATAAATGACATAGACTCCAACAATGACATGGACTATACTAATATTGATGTAGATGATAATACTAAGAAGTATATAGGACTGAACAAAAATAACATGACCAAGAGAATGACACTGTACTTAAATAAAGCACCATAAATGACATAGACTTCAACAAAAATAGCATGGACTACACATCTAATCTGAACGAAAATGGCAGAATACTCATAGTATGAAAAAAATCAAAGGGTTTTTCTATGATATACCCCTGTGTTTTTTAAAATTCTATAATGTACCCCTAATGTTTTTTTATTCTACACTGTACCCCTGTGTTTTTTAAATTTTCTACATAGTACCCCTAGTGTGTATTAATGAAAACGGACATTAAACATTTTTTGACGCGTAAAGGATGAGAACCAAAGCTCTGGATACCAAGATGATGTATTTGATCTAGGAAAACCAAATACTAGAGTAAACGTGCGGAAGATTGTAGTATTAATTCGAACAAAAGTAACCAAGGATAGTTCCTAGTTGCTCAATGATAAAGGCAAAGCCACCACAAGGAACAAACTAAGGGTTTTGACGCGTAAAGGCAAAGCCACCAGCAATCAAGAGGGATGAATACTCAAAGCATTCGAAAAGCACAAAGCATAAACTGAATTCATTGATTAAATCACACGTACAACTTAAGCTATTTATAAGCACACATAAAACGTAAATCCTAATAGGTTTAGGACAATTCCCTAAATCCTAGACTCCTAAAAGAAATCAAACACCTAACAACCTCCTTAAAAACCGCCACTTAGGACAACACTCCTAAAGCAAATCAAACACTACACTCCTAGTTGCTGGTCATAATCAAGCTTTACCATGCATACTAGTACGTGTGAGTGTGATGATGATCCTAGGAATCTTCCATGCATAGCCTCAATTGACTCCACATCCAAAATGACACTCTTATGCATTAAGGCTAGCACATCCATACTTGGATCATATACTAGAGTAAACGTGCGGAAGATTGTAGTATTAATTCGAACATAAGTAACCAAGGATAGTTCCTAGTTGCTCAATGATAAAGGCAAAGCCACCACAAGGAACAAACTAAGGGTTTTGACGCGTAAAGGCAAAGCCACCAAAGAATCAAGAGGGATGAATACTCAAAGCATTCGAAAAGCACAAAGCATAAACTGAATTCATTGATTAAATCACACGTACAACTTAAGCTATTTATAAGCACACATAAAACGTAAATCCTAATAGGTTTAGGACAATTCCCTAAATCCTAGACTCCTAAAAGAAATCAAACACCTAACAACCTCCTTAAAAACCGCCACTTAGGACAACACTCCTAAAGCAAATCAAACACTACACTCCTAGTTGCTGGTCATAATCAAGCTTTACCATGCATACTAGTACGTGTGAGTGTGATGATGATCCTAGGAATCTTCCATGCATAGCCTCAATTGACTCCACATCCAAAATGACACTCTTATGCATTAAGGCTAGCACATCCATACTTGGATCATTCAT
Source organism: Beta corolliflora (assembly GCA_947648045.1). Classification (NCBI taxonomy): domain Eukaryota; kingdom Viridiplantae; phylum Streptophyta; class Magnoliopsida; order Caryophyllales; family Amaranthaceae; genus Beta; species Beta corolliflora. The sequence goes on along the minus strand of CANSZD010000107.1, from coordinate 333,579 downwards.
AGTTCTTGTTAGAAGATGAATAAGAAGAATAAGAAGAAGAAGGTTTGAAAGAGTTACCAGTTTTAGCATAGGACGTTTTTGGCTTGTCCTCTTTCTCATGAGATTCAAATTTAAGCGCCAATCTACACACTTCATCAAACGTAGTGTAAGTTGACACCTCTACCTTCCTTGCAATAGGACGGTTCAAGCCTTTGATGTAACGAGCAACTTTCATTGCTTCCCTTTCTTCTATGTCACAAATAAGGCACAATTTATCAAATTCCATAGTGTACTCATGCACACTCAACGTATCTTGACACAAAGTAGTCAACTTTATGTACTGTTTTTGCTCGTAATCACTTGGCAAAAATTTCTCCTTGAGCTTCTCTTTCAACTTAGTCCAACTACAAAGCTTGTCTTTCTTCTTTCTTGCACGTTTTGCCTTCAAATTTTCGAGCCAAATACCAGCATACTTGGTCAATCTAACTGAAGCTATCTTGAATCTCCTTTGATCATCAAACCCCCTATAATCACACACCTTCTCCAATTGTCGAATCCACTCAAGTAAATCTTCTGGACTAGAATCACCAGTGAAATCATCCAATTTTAATCCCCTATCATCATTGAAATTAGGTTTAACAACCCTAACTTCATCATCTTCATCCGAGAGTCCAATTTAATCAACACTATTTTTATCTTACTTAGAAACTGATTTAGGAGGTTTTTGAGAGTGGATTTAATTAGTTTAAACTCACTAATTATATTAACTCTCTCTTAAATTAAGTTTAACTCACTTAACTCAAGGGTTTCGAAATTAAGATCACTTCTTAATCGCAAGAGGAATTTCGGATTTTTCAATCTCCAAAAAAACCGAATAAACACAAAGTTTAAATCAAAACTAAAAACTAACTTTCATTTATGTTCACCATTACATATATATTACAAGCTTAATCAATCTCAAAAAGATCTAAGTACCAAAGTGATTAAACAAATCAATTAAACAACAAAGATCTCTTAATCCAACAAAGATGTAAGAAGGAATAGTGTTGTTGTGTGTTTTGTTGACTTTGGGGCAAGGAGGGCCGGTTTTCATCACCAAGTGGGGGGCTTCTCTTAGCTTGCAAGGGAAGCTTCAAAAGATCTTCAAGAACCCCTTTTTGACACGTCCCAAGTGTGATTCGCAACCCCAAGCATGGTTCGTCCAATTTGCACTTACGCTAAACAAAATAATCCCGGGTTTACAAAAACCGAAAATTACAAAAACGTTAATTAAACTAACTAGCTTAATTAACTTCCTTTCCTTCGTTGCTCAACATAATTAAACTAGTACTAATCTTTAAACCGTGAATCTCTCCCTTGTTGTGATTGAGAGTAGTACTTAGTAGAATTTCGGAATTAGCAACTGATTTCGTATCATCCTCTCCTTCTTCAAAAGGAATTGTCCTCAATTCTTGCACATCTTCATCTTCTAAATAGGGGGATAAGTCCCCTACGTTGAATGTTGCTGCCACGCCATAGTCTCCGGGAAGGTCTATCTTGTAAGCATTATCTCCATAACGTTCAAGAACCTTGAAAGGTACATCAGCTCGGGGCATGAGTTTATGCTTTCTTTTACTTGGAAACCTCTCCTTCCTCAAGTGAATCCACACCAAATCTCCAGGAGCAAACACCCTCGGTTTTCGACTTTTGTTTGCTTTCTTTTTGTACATCTCATTTGTCTTCTCGATATTGGTGCGTATGTCTTTGTGAACCTTCACCATTGTTTCAGCTTGTTGCCTAGCATCTCCATGGACATAAGAGTCTTTAGGCAACGAAATAAGATCAATAGGTACATACGGATTTACCCCATATACCACTTCGAACGGTGAATGTTTTGTTGCAAAAGTGGGAGTTCTATTGTAAGCAACAATGGCTGGCTAATGTTGTCCTGGTCAAGAAGTCGAGTGGGGGCGTGGAGAATGTGCGTGGATTTTACAGACCTAAACAAGGCCTGTCCAAAAGATAATCACCCTCTGCCCAAGATTGATAGGCTGGTCGACTCAACTGCAAGTCACGCCCTTCTAAGCTTCATGGACGCAAATACGGGGTATCACCAAATCCCGATAGCTGAGCAGGATCGAGTCCACACCGCTTTCATCACCAACCAGGGGGTATATTGCTATAAAATGATGCCCTTCGGGCTAAAAAATGCAGGGGCAACATATCAGTGCACCGTCAACAAAATATTTAGCGACCAACTCGGTCGGAATATAGAGGTATATGTTGACGATATGATCGTCAAGAGCAAAATCCACAGCCATCATCCCTCCGACTTAAGAGAGACCCTCGGAACGTTGAGGCGCTTCCGCATGACGTTAAATCCGAAGAAATGTGTCTTCGGAGTAAAAGGGGGTAAGTGCCTCGATTCCTCGGGTTGATGAAAGGGGGATCGAAGCAAATCCCGACAAAATCAAAGCCGTAATAGAAATGAAATCTCCGAGGAATGTAAGAGAAGTACAACGCCCGACCTAGGATGTGCTTTGCCGCCCTCGGTCGCTTTCCTATCCCGCTCGGCGGATAAGAGCTTACACTTCTTCAAAACTCTAAAGAGAAAAGAGTTTACTTGGGACGATGAAGCCGAACAAGCCTTCACTTCCCTAAAAGAACATCTCCTTACCCTCCCAAAATTGATCTCCCCCCTCTCCGGGGAAACACATCTCATTTATTTGGCTATCTTAGAATACGCGCTCGCAATGTTTTGATAGCCAGAGAGAAGAAAAACAACACCCGGAGTCTACTTCATAAGCCACGCCTTCCGAGGAGCAGAGGCCAAATACAAATAAGTGGAAAAAATGGTTTTTGCCTTAGTAATGGCTAGTCGGAAGCTCAAACCTTACTTCCATGCCCATCCTATTAAGGTCCTCACGAGTCGATCGCTCGGGAAGCTCATTGAAAGCAGGAACCACTCTAGTTGGATGACCGATTGGGCGGATCACTGGGCGATTTTGGGTTAGAATATGAACCCGTAAAAGGCTGATCAAAAGCCCGTGCCTTTGGCCGATTTCATAACGAAAATGCACGTCCAGGCCCCCAATCGGCAGGCCAAGATAGTTTCGGAGCCGCAAGTGGATGGCTCATCTACCAAGACAGATGTGGAGCCGGCTGGGTCATCAAACCCCTTCCTGGAGAAAAAATGGAATATGCCATCAAATTTGAGTTCTTAGTGATACGAAATCGTATATGAAAATGTAACCTAAGCTCGATAAGCTTTACTCACTTATTTATGCTTAAGGATTCTAAATCGGTTTTGAAGTTTATCTTACTTAGAAACCGATTTAGGAGGTTTTTGAGAGTGGATTTAATTAGTTTAAACTCACTAATTATATTAACTCTCTCTTAAATTAAGTTTAACTCACTTAACTCAAGGGTTTCGAAATTAAGATCACTTCTTAATTGCAAGAGGAATTTCGGATTTTTCAATCTCCAAAAAAACCGAATAAACACAATGTTTAATTCAAAACTAAAACTGATTTTTCATTCATGATCACCAATACATATATATTACAAGCTAATCAATCTCAAAAGATCTAAGTACCAAAGTGATTAAACAAAGCAATTAAACAACAAAGATCTCTTAATCCAACAAAGATGTAAGAAGGAATAGTGTTGTTGTGTGTTTTGTTGACTTTGGGGCAAGGTGGGACGGTTTTCATCACCAAGTGGGGGGCTTGTCTTAGCTTGCAAGGAAAGCTTCAAGATATCTTTAAGAACCCCTTTTCACACGTCCCAAGTATGGTTCGCAACCCCAAGCATGGTTCGACCAATTTACACTTACGCTAAACAAAATAATTCCGGGTTTACAAAAACCGAAAATTACAAAAACGTTAATTAAACTAACTAGCTTAATTAACTTCCTTTCCTTTGTTGCTCAACATGATTAAACTAGTACTAATCTTTAAACCGTGAATCTCTCCTTTATTGTGATTGAGATTAGTACTTAGTAGAATTTCGGAATTAGCAACGATTTCGTATCATCCTCTCCTTCTTCAAAAGGAATTGTCCTCAATTCTTGCACATCTTCATCTTCTAAATAGGGGGATAAGTCCCCTACGTTGAATGTTGCTTGCCACGCCATAGTCTCCGGGAAGGTCTATCTTGTAAGCATTGTCTCCATAACGTTCAAGAACCTTGAAAGGTCCTTCAGCTCGGGGCATGAGTTTATGCTTTCTTTTACTTGGAAACCTCTCCTTCCTCAAGTGAATCCACACCAAATCTTCCGAGCAAACAACCTCGGTTTCCGACTTTTGTTTGCTTTCTTTTTGTACATCTCATTTGTCTTCTCGATATTGGTGCGTATTTCTTTGTGAACTTTCACCATTGTTTCAGCTTGTTGCCTAGCATCTCCATGGACATAAGAGTCTTTAGGCAACGAAATAAGATCAATAGGTACATACGGATTTACCCCATATACCACTTCGAACGGTGAATGTTTTGTTGCAAAAGTTGGAGTTCTATTGTAAGCAAACTCCGCATGGCATAACTTGACATCCCAATCCTTTCCCGTCTTGCTCACTAAGCCCCTTAACAAGGTGCCTAGAGTTCGATTGGTCACTTCGGTTTGACCATCTGTTTGGGGGTGATGTGAAGTACTAAACAGCAACTTAGTACCCATCATCCTCCATAGGGACCTCCAAAAATGACTCAAAAACTTACTATCTCGATCCGAGACAATAGTTCTTGGCACTCCATGCAAGCGAACAATTTCCCTGAAATATAAACAAGAAACATTAATAGCATCTTCCGTTTTGTGACAAGGCACGAAATGTGCCATTTTTTGAGAAACGGTCCACTACCACCATGACCGAATCCTTCCCTCTTTGTGTCCTAGGAAGAGCCACAATGAAATCCATACTGACATCCTCCCATGGTCTCTCCGGTGTTGGTAAAGGAGTGTACAACCCCTTATGGAACGTGCTTTTAGCCCTTTGACAAACCCCACAACGAGTCAAAACAGCATGTACTTCTTTGATCATATGAGGCCATGAGAAATGTTCTTGTAACAACTCTAGAGTCTTACTAACGCCAAAATGTCCAGCCAACCCACCTCCATGAGCTTCTCTAATTAACAAATCACGAACGGGACATTTAGGAACACAAAGTTTGTTCCCCTTAAACAAAAACCCTTCCATTTGATGATAATGGTCTTTCGGACCATCTTTGGTAGCCACGAACAGGTCACGTGTCTCCTCATCAAGAACATAGAATTCCTTAATCAACTCAAACCCAAGTACCTTGGAATCCACCATGTTAAGCAATACGTGTCTCCGTGATAAAGCATCAGCTACAATGTTGGCTTTTCCGGCCTTATACTTGGCAACAAAATTGAAAGATTGTAAGAATTCTACCCATTTAGCATGACGAGCACTAAGCTTATGTTGGCCATGAATATATTTCAACGATTCATGATCAGAGTGGAGAACAAAAGCTTGTGGTCGCAAATAGTGACTCCAATGATTAAGAGCTCTAACCATGGCATAAAACTCTTTATCATACGTGGAATAATTCAACTTGGCCTGATTTAGTTTCTCGCTAAAATAAGCAATAGGTTTGCCACATTGAATTAAAACAGCCCCAATACCCGTTCCACTTGCATCACACTCAACTTCAAATGGTTTTGCAAAATCGGGTAAAGCTAGGATAGGCGTTTTTACACATTTTCTCCTTTACAAGTTCAAACGCCTTTTGAGCTGCGTCACTCCATACAAATTTTCCATGTTTAGTGCATTCAGTTATAGGAGCTAATAAAGTGCTGAAATTATTTATAAATCTCCTATAAAAAGAAGCTAAACCATGAAAAGATCTCACCTCGGTGATAGTTGTGGGAACCGGCCAAGAAGAAATTGCTTCTACTTTGGATGGATCCACCTTCACCCCCTCATCAGAAATGATGAAACCAAGGAAGCCAATCTCCCTTTGCATAAACGTGCACTTTTCAAGCTTTCCATACAGTTTTTGCTCTTTTAGAACTTCGAACAATTGTTGCAAATGATCTAAATGATCCTCCTTGTTAGCACTATAGACAAGAATATCATCCAAATACACAACCACGAACTTTCCCAAAAACGGCCTAAGTACTTCATTCATCAATCTCATGAACGTACTAGGGGCATTTGTGAGACCAAATGGCATAACCAGCCATTCATACAACCCATACTTCGTTTTGAAAGCCGTCTTCCACTCATCTCCCTCTCTCATGCATATTTGGTGGTATCCACTTCTCAAATCAATTTTCGAAAACAAATTGGATCCACTTAGCTCATCTAACATGTCATCTAACCTAGGGATGGGAAATCTGTATTTGATGGTTATATTGTTCACAAAGACGGCTATCAATACACATCCTCCATGTTCCGTCTTTTTTTGGCACAAGTAAAGCCTAACAAAGACAGTGGACTTTTACTCTCTCTCACGTAGCCTTTCTTCATCAATTCACTGATTTGGCTTTGTAACTCCTCACTTTCTTTGGGATTGCATCTATAGGAAGGTTTATTTGGAAGTGGTGCTCCGGGAATGAGATCAATTTGATGCTCAATTCCACGTTTAGGGGGTAGGCCATTTGGTAGGTCATTAGGAAACACGTCTCCAAATCCCTCCAATAACTCCCTCAAATCTGAATCTTCAACTTCCATTCCCTCGTTCACCTCCTTAGCAACTAGAACATACACGATCTGATTTGTTCCCAACTCCCTCTCGAATCTTTTTCTCCCTAAAAACACACTACCACTCACGAGGTTCTTTTTTGGCTTAGGTGTTGTGTCTCGTATTTTTGAAGGGGGCAATGGTAATAAGGTTTTGGTTTTGCCATTCTTGTTTACCTTATACACATTCGAACAACCATCATGCATTACTTTTCGATCAAATTGCCACGGTCTACCAAGTAGAATATGGCACGCAGTCATAGGAATTACATCACATAGAATTTCATCTTCATAATTTCCAATGGAAAACGTGATTAAAACTCTATTCTTCACCCTTACTTCACTATCATCATCTAACCATTTCAGTTTATAAGGATGTGGATGTTTAGTAGTAGGTAATGCTAACTTCTCTACAAGTTCAGTTGAAGCTACATTTGTACAACTACCACCATCAATGATTAACGTGCATAGCTTCTTATTCACTAAGCATTTCGAATGAAAAATGGTTTCTCTTTGTTCCTCATTTTCAGCCACGACATTAGAGTACAAGGATCTCCTAAGAACCAACATTTCACCCTCCATTTCTGGATTACACACGTCCTCATCACTTTCGTTACCTAAATCAGATTTATCATGTTGCCTTTCTAAGAGGTATATCCTCTCCAATTCGTCTATCTCCTCTATGTCCCTTATAGTCATGACTCTTTTTGTAGGACAAGTCGATTGGTAATGACCATAACCTTGACACTTAAAACATTTAACTTTAAAGGCTTTGTCATCTACCACTTTCTCCTTCTCTTTCGGAATGAAATCTGATTTTTTGTTCTTATCAAAGTTGCTAGTACTAGTATTAGCTTTAAAAGTACTAAAAGGCTTTGAATAAGACTTACTTGTTGTTGCTTTCTTCTTTTGGCTGTCAATTTTGAGAGCCACTTTGCAAGCCTCGTCGAAAGAAAGGTATGGGTACACCTCAACTTTCTCACGCACATCCTCATTTAGGCCTCCTAAGAATCTGCCCAATTTTTGCTCCTCCATTTCTTCTATTTCACAAACAATGGAAAGCTTTTCGAATTCCTTGATGTACTCATCCATGGACGTGGTGCCTTGTTTGAGTGTGGACCATCTAACATACTGATTTTGCTTGTAGTTAGTTGGAACAAAACGCTTCCGTAATTGCTTCTTTAATTTCTCCCAAGTAGCAATCTTGGATTTGTTCTCCTTCACCCTTTGCCTCTTCAAGCCTTCTAACCAAATGGATGCATATTTGGTTAGTTTCAAAACAGCAACCTTGTATTTCTTATCATTCGGAGTGTCTTTGTAATCAAAAAAACGCTCCAAAGAACGTTCCCATTCAATGTATAATTCCGGATCACTAGCTCCGTCAAAATCTGGAATTTCGATTTTCAAACCCCCTATCATCAGCCCTAGAACTCCTTTCTTCCTCATTGGGTTTCTTCTTAAACAATTCTAAGGTTATCTTTGCCATCATGTCGTGTAATGCTTCGTTTTGCTTAGCTAGAGCTTCTAGCATCGCATCTCTTCTAGCATTATCATCTCTTTCCTCGTCCATTTCGAACTTAGCTCGATACCACTTGATACGAAATCGTATATGAAAATGTAACCTAAGCTCGATAAGCTTTACTCACTTATTTATGCTTAAGGATTCTAAATCGATTTTGAAGTTTATCTTACTTAGAAACTGATTTAGGAGGTTTTTGAGAGTGGATTTAATTAGTTTAAACTCACTAATTATATTAACTCTCTCTTAAATTAAGTTTAACTCACTTAACTCAAGGGTTTCGAAATTAAGATCACTTCTTAATTGCAAGAGGAATTTCGGATTTTTCAATCTCCAAAAAAACCGAATAAACACAATGTTTAATTCAAAACTAAAACGATCTTTCATTCATGATCACCAATACATATATATTACAAGCTAATCAATCTCAAAAAGATCTAAGTACCAAAGTGATTAAACAAAGCAATTAAACAACAAAGATCTCTTAATCCAACAAAGATGTAAGAAGGAATAGTGTTGTTGTGTGTTTTGTTGACTTTGGGGCAAGGTGGGACGGTTTTCATCACCAAGTGGGGGGGCTTGTCTTAGCTTGCAAGGAAAGCTTCAAGATATCTTTAAGAACCCCTTTTCACACGTCCCAAGTATGGTTCGCAACCCCAAGCATGGTTCGACCAATTTACACTTACGCTAAACAAAATAATTCCGGGTTTACAAAAACCGAAAATTACAAAAACGTTAATTAAACTAACTAGCTTAATTAACTTCCTTTCCTTTGTTGCTCAACATGATTAAACTAGTACTAATCTTTAAACCGTGAATCTCTCCTTTATTGTGATTGAGATTAGTACTTAGTAGAATTTCGGAATTAGCAACTGATTTCGTATCAAAATGTTACCTAAGCTCGATAAGCTTTACTCACTTATTTATGCTTAAGGATTCTAAATCGGTTTTGAAGTTTTTCTTACTTAGAAACTGATTTAGGAGGTTTTTGAGAGTGGATTTAATTAGTAAACTCACTAATTATATTAACTCTCTCTTAAATTAAGTTTAACTCACTTAACTCAAGGGTTTCGAAATTAAGATCACTTCTTAATCGCAAGAGGAATTTCGGATTTTTCAATCTCCAAAAAAACCGAATAAACACAAAGTTTAAATCAAAACTAAAAACTAACTTTCATTTATGTTCACCATTACATATATATTACAAGCTTAATCAATCTCAAAAAGATCTAAGTACCAAAGTGATTAAACAAAGCAATTAAACAACAAAGATCTCTTAATCCAACAAAGATGTAAGAAGGAATAGTGTTGTTGTGTGTTTTGTTGACTTTGGGGCAAGGAGGGCCGGTTTTCATCACCAAGTGGGGGGCTTCTCTTAGCTTGCAAGGGAAGCTTCAAAAGATCTTCAAGAACCCCTTTTTCACACGTCCCAAGTGTGATTCGCAACCCCAAGCATGGTTCGTCCAATTTGCACTTACGCTAAACAAAATAATCCCGGGTTTACAAAAACCGAAAATTACAAAAACGTTAATTAAACTAACTAGCTTAATTAACTTCCTTTCCTTCGTTGCTCAACATAATTAAACTAGTACTAATCTTTAAACCGTGAATCTCTCCCTTGTTGTGATTGAGAGTAGTACTTAGTAGAATTTCGGAATTAGCAACTGATTTCGTATCAGAATGGACATAAGATTTTCTATTGTCCAGCTAAGAAGAAGAGTGTGGAAAGAAACAACAAACATGTTAAGCAGGTCTAAGTGAGGAAGGACCACCTAGAGTCAATTGTTTGTGGAAAAGTCCCAAGAAAGTTTGGGTTCCTAAATCTAATGTTTGATTGTTTTTTACAGGCTAAAGTGAGAGGTAGTACCTTTGGGTATTTGCATAGTGGTTGCTCAAGACACATGTCCGGGGATAAGAAGTAATTTCTCTCACTCACACCCTATGATGGTGGAAGTGTTACATTTGGAGAAAATAGTAAAAATTGTTGGTATAGGTAAAGTTGGTAAGTCATTTTCATAAGCTATTGATGATGTGTATTATGTTGATGGGTTGCATTATAATATATTGAGCATTTCCCAACTATGTTATAAAGGCAATCGAGTTGCGTTTCAAGCTAACCTTTGTCATATAGTTAATTCACAAACAAGTGAACTTGTCTTTTAGGGAACCAAGAAAGATGATATTTATATCACTTTACTGGATAAAATTATGAAGAACAAGTCCATTTGTTTAAGTGTTATTTCCAAGTCAAATCAGTGGGTTTGGTATAAGAGGTTTGGACATGTTAGGTTAACACTTTTGAATAAACTTAAATCTCGTGACTTAGTGATTTGGCTTCCAAATATTAAGTACGAGATTGACAAAGTTTGTTCGGGAATGTGCCAAAGGGAAACATGTAAAATCCTCCTTTAAGCCAAAAGTTTCATGAGTACCAGAGACCCTTCGAACTTGTGCATATTGATTTATGTGGTCCCATGCATGTGCAAAGTTAAAATAGTCACAGGTTTGTTTATGTTATGGTTGATGATTTTTCTAGGGTTACAGGGGCTATTTTCTTACATTCAAAGGATGAGACTTATAACGAGTTTGTTACATTAGTGAAGCAAGTACAGAACCAACTAAATCATCAGCTGGTTGCGGTAAGATCTGATCATGGCACTGAGTTTGATAATTCGAGCATTATTGATTTTTGTAAAGAGCATGGAGTGAGTTATAACTTCTCTGCCCCTAGAGCACCACAGCAAAATGGTGTTGTAGAAAGAAAGAATACTCTATAGGAGATAGTGACGAGGACGATGCTTATTGAAAGTGGTCTTCCTAAGAGTTTTTGGGGAGAAGCTCTGAACACAACATGCTATATCTTAAATTATTCTCTTATTAGACTTAAATTGAATAAGACCCCATATGAACTCTTAAAGGGTAGAAAACCCAATATTGCACACTTTTGTATCTTTGGATGAAAGTGTTTTGTGCATAATAATGAGAAGAACCAGCTCGATGAGTTCGACCCTAGGAGTGATGACACAATCTTTCTTGGATACACTTCTCATGGTAAAGCATACAAGATGTTCAATAAGACGACCTCGTTGTTGAGGAAAGTGTTCATATGATTTTTGACGAGTTTAACATGTCTTCTAAGCTTGCACAGGTTGAGCAAGGAGATATCATTGGAAAGCACGAGTTTACTGGAGAACAACTAGCTGGTTCGGCTCAGGATCCAGAAGAGGAAACAGGTTTTGAATAATGATAAACAGCTGTAGGGAACAATTGTTCTTACAAGTGTTCATAGTTGTAAGGAAACAGTTGAGAAACTAACTTGTTCCTGACTATATACTGAAACAGCCAAGAACTATTTGCTATGCTATGATGTTTCTTGTGTGGCAAACATGTTCATTCCAAGACTTGAAGCTAGGAGACCCTCTCGAAGATGTTCGAGGAAAAGACAAAGTATTGAATTATTGATTCAATGGAAGCTTCAAGAATTGAAGTACACGAAGATAGTACATGATCTTTCACTAGTGGTAAAAACTGCTTTTGCAACTTATCAAATGCTCCGCTTGACTAATCAACCCGAGCATTTGTTAATATATTCATAGAAAAAAATCACAAATGCTCGGGTTGATTTTTCAACCGGAGCACTAGATGTCAAATGCTCGGGTTGATTTTTCAACCAGAGCATTAGATGTCAAATGCTCCGGTTAACTAATCATCCCAAGCATTTGTGAATAAGTGCTTCGATTAATCAACGCGAGCATTTGAACCCTCTTTCACAATTCATGAAACTTCGCACCTGTAAGTACTACGGTACTAAAATAATTTTTGACCCTCATCAGTCCTTCTCCTTCCCTCTCTTTATTGGTTTCCCTCACTTAGTCCCCCGCTCTCCGAATTGGACCCTATTTGAATTGAAACCTTCGCTCCCTCCCTTCGTCGTCTCTCCCTCCCCGCTCAAGTCCGCCGCCGATTCAATAGGTTGAATCACAGGGCGTCGACCTCGTTGTTTCTTCAATTAACTTCCCAAACTCCTTTAGGTTTGGCTTTAATTCTAGTGTTTAATCTAATTGACTAATCGAAGAGAGAGAAAGCATTGGCCAATCAAAGAAATACAAGCATGAAACCCTAGATCTGAGAAGAAAATCAAGAGCACGAAGCATGAAAACCTAAACTCGATAAGAAAATCAAGAGCAAAAAAAAGACGATAAAGAAGGGGAAAAGGAGAAGAAGAAACTACGAATTAGTTGAACTCGTTGTTTATTTGATGCCTAAAATGCCTAAATTAATGGATGAGGCACAGGAAGAAGAAGAAACGGAAAACCCTAATTCACTTTCGAATTTTCATATTTCGAAGCCGTTGAAAGATACTTTGATTTTGAAAGGGATTTAGGCGTTGTTTCCTATTCAAGCTATGGCCTTTGATATTGTTATTGATGATTGTGATTTTGTCGCTTGTGCGCGAACTGGAGAGATAAACTTCACGAGGATGGCAAGGTTTCGAATTCACATGGGGAATAATTCAATCCGGAGCCAACTCTGCTAGGTTTGTTTTGATTGTTCTTGATATTGGTGTTTGATATTTTTTTTGTTTGCGAAGTTTAGTTTTTTTTTCTTTACAAAGTTAGTAGGATTTATTTTTTTTGGTTGAGTGATCCTAACTTAGGGCTCATCTGGGACTACATTGCAAACACTTTGATTTATCGATTGTTGGAATATTTTGTTTTATGAAATGGATTGGTAACTGAATATATGTATACGTAGATATTAGAAGAAACTATATTATGAGATGGAGGGAATAATTAAAAGACATTGTGAAGGTATTATATCCTCGTGGTAACGCTCTCGTCTCTCCCTCGTTGATTTGAACCTGCGATGTTTGCTACTCTATCAATAAGGCCATAACGGTCAACTAATATTTATACATGGGCATTGCTAGAGCTCATTATCTAGTTTAATATAGTATTGAGATATGGTGCTAGGTAGTTATTAATGGTGGCAGGAAAGTTTTTTTCTATTATTATGAGTTTCTAGCGATAATTTTTTCTTAAGCCAGTACGATAAATAATCAGCACTGTATCTTGAAGTCTTGGCTTGCTTGGCACATGTGTTCATAAAGCATTTTCTTATTCATTCTAAGATTTTTGCATTTCATTTTATTTATGTTGAACTACAATGCTTTGTCCTAATGCAAGGTAAGACACTGATATGATTCCGTGAACGGAATCTAGCTTAGTTCTTCACAAGCTTCACTCACTTATGATTCCCTAAGGGTTCTAACTCTAATTCAATGGCTTCACTCACCAAAGGTTCAAGTTAGGATGTGTTTGAGACTAAGTTTGCTAGCTTCACTCACTAACTCACTCAAATCTCGCTTAGTTTTAGGTTTCACTTGCCTAATACTAAGGGTCTTGTGTTTAGGTTCACTCCCTAAAAACAATCAAGTCTTGGAAAATACGTCCAATCCTTCAAAGACTAACAAGTCCGAAAATTTCAATCAATAATTCTTACTTAGCCTCATAGGACTAGGCATGTATTTATAGAGGAAGAAGCAAGAAAACCTTGCTCCCCAAGTACATCAATCACACGCCCAACATAGAAGAATTTAAGGAAACTCTCTCCTAAACTTAAGCCTAGAATCTAGCACAAAAATAAGGAAACTAGTGATTTAGGAAAGCTTTGCAAAAACTTTCCATAAACCTTACAATTCCACACGGCACTCCCCTTCCTTATTACAACTCATCAGAATTTCGGCCAATTATTACAACCAACTAAAAATAAAAACAACTTAATTAACTGACTTAACTAACAAACATAATAAAAGACATATTTTTCGTTACATGTAAAACCTCTACTTTAAGAGTAAAGTAAAACCATGTAACAATTCTAATAAAGCAAATAAAGATAGTTGGTGAAGCAATCCATGCACGTATCTTGCATCATTCTCCCCCTCTTAAAAAAAACTTGTCTCAAGTTTGATCATTAAAGTAATCCAAGATATCATCCATATTAAGCGAACAATAATGTATACCACTAAGAAGTGGCGTCGTTCATCACCATCTTTTGCTTCACGAAATCTCAATGTTTCCGAACTCCATGTTACCATTAGATTCAGATTATCATTCCCAAAAGGAATATCATAAAGGACCTTTGGAAGAACAAGATCAACAGCAACCCTAGGAACCAAAGTAAAAGAAACATTAACTAAAAGCTCATTTTTCTTTATATCAACGTTAGTTTTCACCTCTTCATCACGAGAAACTGTAAAAATCAAATCTTTATCTGTGGAACAAGATAAAGTTTCGATCTTTTCTTCATCCTCAACAATAGAAAGTTGTTGTTTCACTTCTTGTTGTTTCTCGAGTATTTGTTGAGCCAAATCTTGAAGCTTCTCAAAACTACTTTCAATTCGTGCTAATCTTTCTTCAAGAGTTGGTGGACATCTAAGATTTTGTAATTTTCGTTCAAGTCTTTCACAACTCTCGTGCAACTTATGTCTCCATCCACTTGAACTCATAGATTTCAAACTCACTTGTAAATCATGTCTCCATCCACTTGAACTCATAGATTTCAAACTCACTTGTAAATTATGTCTCCATCCACTTGAACTCATAGATTTCAAACTGACAGAAAACTGCCAGAATTTTGCATCAAAAGTAATGGTTTTCTGTGAAGTCGTTATATCTCTAAATCACACTAAATTTTTACAGGACCTAGCCCTATATTTACTAAACACTCGACCAAAATTTCATGCAAAAATTTGAAGCCAATTGTTCGCAGTTTTAATTCTCACAAAACTGGTCCAGAATAGTTCGGTTTTGATCAATTATTTTAAACGTGTTCGACTAAATAGCAAAACTTCTTCAAAAATTATGAAACTTTCCAGTATTAAACTAGACAAAAAATAGTCCAATTTTAAGCCAAGAAACTCTCAAAAATTCGTTATATGCTAGGAGAACCAATTGCCCAAAGTGTACCTAATAACTGCTCGAATCTGCCAGGAATTTTCGTCAAAACCTTCTGCTTTCTGTGACTTCGTTACTGATCAGAATAATCTGAAATTTTAACACAACGTAGACCTGGATGTTAGCTTTCCAACGAAGCAAGAAAATCACAATTTGGAAAAGAAACGCGTCCTCACGCGCCGTTTTAGTGGCGCTGCTCTGATACCAACTGATATGATTCCGTGAACGGAATCTAGCTTAGTTCCTCACAAGCTTCACTCACTTATGATTCCCTAAGGGTTCTAACTCTAATTCAATGGCTTCACTCACCAAAGGTTCAAGTTAGGATGTGTTTGAGACTAAGTTTGCTAGCTTCACTCACTAACTCACTCAAATCTCGCTTAGTTTTAGGTTTCACTTGCCTAATACTAAGGGTCTTGTGTTTAGGTTCACTCCCTAAAAACAATCAAGTCTTGGAAAATACGTCCAATCCTTCAAAGACTAACAAGTCCGAAAATTTCAATCAATAATTCTTACTTAGCCTCATAGGACTAGGCATGTATTTATAGAGGAAGAAGCAAGAAAACCTTGCTCCCCAAGTACATCAATCACACGCCCAACATAGAAGAATTTAAGGAAACTCTCTCCTAAACTTAAGCCTAGAATCTAGCACAAAAATAAGGAAACTAGTGATTTAGGAAAGCTTTGCAAAAACTTTCCATAAACCTTACAATTCCACACGGCACTCCCCTTCCTTATTACAACTCATCAGAATTTCGGCCAATTATTACAACCAACTAAAAATAAAAACAACTTAATTAACTGACTTAACTAACAAACATAATAAAAGACATATTTTTCGTTACATGTAAAACCTCTACTTTAAGAGTAAAGTAAAACCATGTAACAATTCTAATAAAGCAAATAAAGATAGTTGGTGAAGCAATCCATGCACGTATCTTGCATCAGACACTTGCTTTTGTGTTGCCAATATTGGAGATTCTAGTAAATGGGTGCACCAATATTACCTAGTTTGATGGTTCTCTTACCCACCAGAGAATTGGCAACTCAAGTACTATGTTCAACATAAACGATCCATTCTGATTTCCCCCATTATTGTTACATGGAGTTACATATTGAGGATATGCCTTCTTTTGTATTCGTTATTTTAATTTCTTGGTGTGTATGTTGGTGTATGCTGATTTCCAAGCTTATGGAAACTCAATTAGGCTCCATATTGCTGATACGAAATCGTATATGAAAATGTTACCTAAGCTCGATAAGCTTTACTCACTTATTTATGCTTAAGGATTCTAAATCGGTTTTGAAGTTTATCTTACTTAGAAACTGATTTAGGAGGTTTTTGAGAGTAATTCAATTAGCTTCACTCACTAATTATCCTAACTCTCTCTTAGGTTAAGCTTTACTCACTTAACTCAAGGATTTCAAGATTAAGATCACTTCTTAATCACAAGAGGAAATTTCGGGTTTGCACTCCAAAAGTTCGAATAAGCACAATGCTCAAGTTTAACAACCAAATCTGATTTTTATTTATGATCACCATTACATATATATAGCAAAGAGCTAAAAAGGCTTAACAAATCAGCCATAAATATCTAATACACTAAGGTAATTAAACAAAGCAATTAAACAACAAATATCTCTTAATCCAACAAAGATGTAAGAAGGAATAGTGTTGTTGTGTGTTTTGTTGACTTTGGGGCAAGGAGGACCGGTTTTCATCACCAAGTGGGGGGGCTTCTCTTAGCTTGCAAGTAAAGCTCCAAAAGATCTCCAAGAGTTCCCTTTACACGTCCCAAGTGTAATTCACGTCCCCAAGCATGGTTCGTCCCATATTACAACTTAAACTAAACAAAATATACTCGGTTTTACAAAACCGCAAAACTGATCCAGAATTGACGTCTCAATTGAAAGGCTACTGCAACTTCGTTTCTTCATGAAATCTCACCAAATTTTGTAGGATGAAAATTCAAGATGTTAGAAATCCAACAAAAAAAGAATCACTGGAAAATGATTTATAGATTTCTCACAATAACCAAAACGATTTCGCTGCGCCAGAATCTCCGGTTGAACGTGAACGTCTTCACTTCTGTTCTATTTCTACTTAACTAATTATTACAAAAAAACTAATTAAGATTAGTACTTAGCTAAACTTCTAACAAGTGATCCAAATCCATGATATGAGCCATATCCAACGGATCTTGTTAGGTAGAATAGGTGATACTAAATCAGGGTTAAGGATGATCATGTAAGCCATCCTTAATAATCTTGGTACCTTCCCATTTCGTACCAATTGCTGTGTTTATGGCGGAGCACTCTTCCAGTCTCAGAGAACTTGCTTGAAAAGAGGTGTTGATATTGTTGTGGGAACACCTGGTCGTGTTAAGGTATTGTTGAGATATCGCTTTATAAACTATTCTTGGGTATATTCTAATGTTGATTAGTAGGATAAGTGAACCTTGTCTAATATGTTTACTTCTTTGCACCAATCCTCTTTCTCCCAGTTTCACCCTCAAACAAAGGATATGAGTGCTCTTGATGATTGATCTATATATTACTAGTTAGACTAATTCATAACATTCTTCTGGTATCATGCTCCTTAAACAAAATTACTAGATTAGGATGTCCCCCAAAAATATACTTACCTAAAACAGTGCGATATTGTGGTGTCAGTTTCAAATTTATTGTTATATTGCAGCCTTTTGGGTCTAGATTCATAGATAATTTCATTCTTCACAATCATTGGGGGTCACTGTAAAAATTTCTCAGTGACTTGCACAATAGGCCATTTTCATTCACTTGACAATGCAGCAAAAAAATGAATCTTTGGGAGAAGGTATGATACATACGGATTAAGCACATGAGAGCATTAGTTAAGAGAAGTTAAGAATCGGTCTAAAAAGAACTAAAGATAACAAACCCGGTTTGTCTATGACAAACAACCACCACTTTCACAACCCAAATAACCACCACTCAAGGCTAAAACAAGGTGGAACAACTTGTTTTACAACCTACTTCACAAGCTAGATCTCACCTCAATGGATGACAAGCAAACAACAAAGATTTTAGGAATACAAAACCAAACCCGGTTTTGGACAGAAAACACACTTGTTTTCAATTTGAGAGAACTCTCCCGTTTTTCATCAATCAAAGCTAAAATATTAAGTACGAGATTGACAAAGTTTGTTCAGAATGTGCCAAAGGGAAACATGTAAAATCCTCCTTTAAGCCAAAAAGTTTCATGAGTACCAGCAGACCCTTCGAACTTGTGCATATTGATTTATGTGGTCCCATGCATGTGCAAAGTTAAAATAGTCACAGGTTTGTTTATGTTATGGTTGATGATTTTTCTAGGGTTACAGGGGCTATTTTCTTACATTCAAAGGATGAGACTTATAACGAGTTTGTTACATTAGTGAAGCAAGTACAGAACCAACTAAATCATCAGCTGGTTGCGGTAAGATCTGATCATGGCACTGAGTTTGATAATTCGAGCATTATTGATTTTTGTAAAGAGCATGGAGTGAGTTATAACTTCTCTGCCCCTAGAGCACCACAGCAAAATGGTGTTGTAGAAAGAAAGAATAGAACTCTATAGGAGATAGTGACGAGGACGATGCTTATTGAAAGTGGTCTTCCTAAGAGTTTTTGGGGAGAAGCTCTGAACACAACATGCTATATCTTAAATTATTCTCTTATTAGACTTAAATTGAATAAGACCCCATATGAACTCTTAAAGGGTAGAAAACCCAATATTGCACACTTTTGTATCTTTGGATGAAAGTGTTTTGTGCATAATAATGAGAAGAACCAGCTCGATGAGTTCGACCCTAGGAGTGATGACACAATCTTTCTTGGATACACTTCTCATAGTAAAGCATACAAGATGTTCAATAAGACGACCTCGTTGTTGAGGAAAGTGTTCATATGATTTTTGACGAGTTTAACATGTCTTCTAAGCTTGCACAGGTTGAGCAAGGAGATATCATTGGAAAGCACGAGTTTACTGGAGAACAACTAGCTGGTTCGGCTCAGGATCCAGAAGAGGAAACAGGTTTTGAATAATGATAAACGTTTGTAGGGAACAATTGTTCTTACAAGTGTTTATGAGTTGTAAGGAAACAAGTTTGAGAAACTAACTTGTTCCCGACTATATACCGAAAAACACCAAGAACTATTTGCTATGCTATGATGTTTCTTGTGTGGCAAACATGTTCATTCCAAGACTTGAAGCTAGGAGACCCTCTCGAAGATGTTCGAGGAAAAGACAAAGTATTGAATTATTGATTCAATGGAAGCTTCAAGAATTGAAGTACACGAAGATAGTACATGATCTTTCACTAGTGGTAAAAACTGCTTTTGCAACTTATCAAATGCTCCGCTTGACTAATCAACCCGAGCATTTGTTAATATATTCATAGAAAAAAATCACAAATGCTCGGGTTGATTTTTCAACCGGAGCACTAGATGTCAAATGCTCGGGTTGATTTTTCAACCAGAGCATTAGATGTCAAATGCTCCGGTTAACTAATCATCCCAAGCATTTGTGAATAAGTGCTTCGATTAATCAACGCGAGCATTTGAACCCTCTTTCACAATTCATGAAACTTCGCACCTGTAAGTACTACGGTACTAAAATAATTTTTGACCCTCATCAGTCCTTCTCCTTCCCTCTCTTTATTGTTTTCCCTCACTTAGTCCCCCGCTCTCCGAATTGGACCCTATTTGAATTGAAACATTCGCTCCCTCCCTTTGTCGTCTCTCCCTCCCCTGCTCAAGTCTGCCGCAGTTCAATAGGTTGAATCACAGGGCGTCGACCTCGTTGTTTCTTCAATTAACTTCCCAAACTCCTTTAGGTTTCGCTTTAATTCTAGGGTTTAATCTAATTGACTAATCGAAGAGAGAGAAAGCATTGGCCAATCAAAGAAATAGAAGCATGAAACCTTAGATCTGAGAAGAAAATCAAGAGCACGAAGCATGAAACCCTAAACTCGATAAGAAAATCAAGAGCAGTAAAAAGACAGATAAAGAAGGGGAAAAGGAGAAGAAGAAACTCTGAATTAGTTGAACCTGTTGTTGATTTGATGCCTAAAATGCCTAAATTAATGGATGAGGCACAGGAAGAAGAAGAAGCGGAAAACCCTAATTCACTTTCGAATTTTCATATTTCGAAGCCGTTGAAAGATACTTTGATTTTGAAAGGGATTTAGGCGTTGTTTCCTATTCAAGCTATGGCCTTTGATATTGTTATTGATGATTGTGATTTTGTCGCTTGTGCGCGAACTGGAGAGATAAACTTCACGAGGATGGCAAGGTTTCGAATTCACATGGGGAATAATTCAATCCGGAGCCAACTCTGCTAGGTTTGTTTTGATTGTTCTTGATATTGGTGTTTGATATTTTTTTTGTTTGCGAAGTTTAGTTTTTTTTTCTTTACGAAGTTAATAGGATTTATTTTTTTTGGTTGAGTGATCCTAACTTAGGGCTCATCTGGGACTACATTGCAAACACTTTGATTTATCGATTGTTGGAATATTTTGTTTTATGAAATGGATTGGTAACTGAATATATGTATACGTAGATATTAGAAGAAACTATATTATGAGATGGAGGGAATAATTAAAAGACATTGTGAAGGTATTATATCCTCGTGGTAACGCTCTCGTGTCTCCCTCGTTGATTTGAACCTGCGATGTTTGCTACTCTATCAATAAGGCCATAACGGTCAACTAATATTTATACATGGGCATTGCCAGAGCTCATTATCTAGTTTAATATAGTATTGAGATATGGTGCTAATGTTGTCTAATCTGTTACATAAGGTAGTTATTAATGGTGGCAGGAAAGTTTTTTTTCTATTATTATGAGTTTCTAGCGATAATTTTTTCTTAAGCCGATACGATAAATAATCGGCCTTTGTATCTTGAAGTCTTGGCTTGCTTGGCACATGTGTTCATAAAGCATTTTCTTATTCATTCTAAAATTTTTGCATTTCATTTTATTTATGTTGAACTACAATGCTTTGTCCTAATGCAAGGTAAGACACTTGCTTTTGTGTTGCCAAAATTGGAGATTCTAGTAAATGGGTGCACCAATATTACCTAGTTTGATGGTTCTCTTACCCACCAGAGAATTGGCAACTCAAGTACTATGTTCAACATAAACAATCCATTCTGATTTCCCCCATTATTGTTACATGGAGTTACATATTGAAGATATGCCTTCTTTTGTATTCGTTATTTTAATTTCTTGGTGTGTATGTTGGTGTATGCTGATTTCCAAGCTTATGGAAACTCAATTAGGCTCCATATTGTTGTGTTTATGGCGGAGCACTCTTCCAGTCTCAGAGAACTTGCTTGAAAAGAGGTGTTGATATTGTTGTGGGAACACCTGGTCGTGTTAAGGTATTGTTGAGATATCGCTTAATAAACTATTCTTGGGTATATTCTAATGTTGATTAGTAGGATAAGTGAACCTTGTCTAATATGTTTACTTCTTTGCACCAATCCTCTTTCTCCCAGTTTCACCCTCAAACAAAGGATATGAGTGCTCTTGATGATTGATCTATATATTACTAGTTGGACTAATTCATAACATTTTTCTGGTATCATGCTCCTTAAACAAAATTACTAGATTAGGATGTCCCCCAAAAATATACTTACCTAAAACAGTGCGATATTGTGGTGTCAGTTTCAAATTTATTGTTATATTGCAGCCTTTTGGGTCTAGATTCATAGATAATTTCATTCTTCACAATCATTGGGGGTCACTGTAAAATTTTCTCAGTGACTTGCACAATAGGCCATTTTCATTCACTTGCGGACCTACCTAGTTTCCCACTTTAATTGATCTAGCACTTAGAGACTAAGCTACTTGGAAGGAATGGTTCAGAATCCAAGATTTGCATGTCAGTAGTAACACAGGGACAATGCAGCAAAAAAATGAATCTTTAGGAGAAGGTATGATACATACGGATTAAGCACATGAGAGCATTAGTTCAGAGAAGTTAAGAATCGGTCTAAAAAGAACTAAAGATAACAAACCCGGTTTGTCTATGACAAACAACCACCACTTTCACAACCCAAATAACCACCACTCAAGGCTAAAACAAGGTGGAACAACTTGTTTTACAACCTACTTCACAAGCTAGATCTCACCTCAATGGATGACAAGCAAACAACAAAGATTTTAGGAATACAAAACCAAACCCGGTTTTGGACAGAAAACACACTTGTTTTCAATTTGAGAGAACTCTCCCGTTTTTCATCAATCAAAGCTAAAATATTAAGTACGAGATTGACAAAGTTTGTTCAGAATGTGCCAAAGGGAAACATGTAATATCCTACTTTAAGCTAAAAAGTTTCATGAGTACCAGCAGACCCTTCGAACTTGTGCATATTGATTTATGTGGTCCCATGCATGTGCAAAGTTAAAATAGTCACAAGTTTGTTTATGTTATGGTTGATGATTTTTCTAGGGTTACAGGGGCTATTTTCTTACATTCAAAGGATGAGACTTATAACGAGTTTGTTACATTAGTGAAGCAAGTACAGAACCAACTAAATCATCAGCTGGTTGCGGTAAGATCTGATCATGGCACTGAGTTTGATAATTCGAGCATTATTGATTTTTGTAAAGAGCATGGAGTGAGTTATAACTTCTCTGTCCCTAGAGCACCACAGCAAAATGGTGTTGTAGAAAGAAAGAATAAAACTCTATAGGAGATAGTGACGAGGACGATGCTTATTGAAAGTGGTCTTCCTAAGAGTTTTTGGGGAGAAGCTCTGAACACAACATGCTATATCTTAAATTGTGCTCTTATTAGACTTAAATTGAATAAGACCCCATATGAACTCTTAAAGGGTAGAAAACCCAATATTGCACACTTTTGTATCTTTGGATGAAAGTGTTTTGTGCATAATAATGAGAAGAACCAGCTCGATGAGTTCGACCCTAGGAGTGATGACACAATCTTTCTTGGATACACTTCTCATAGTAAAGCATACAAGATGTTCAATAAGACGACCTCGTTGTTGAGGAAAGTGTTCATATGATTTTTGACGAGTTTAACATGTCTTCTAAGCTTGCACAGGTTGAGCAAGGAGATATCATTGGAAAGCACGAGTTTACTGGAGAACAACTAGCTGGTTCGGCTCAGGATCCAGAAGAGGAAACAGGTTTTGAATAATGATAAACAGCTGTAGGGAACAATTGTTCTTACAAGTGTTTATGAGTTGTAAGGAAACAGTTGAGAAACTAACTTGTTCCTGACTATATACCGAAACATGACCAAGAACTATTTGCTATGCTATGATGTTTCTTGTGTGGCAAACATGTTCATTCCAAGACTTGAAGCTAGGAGACCCTCTCGAAGATGTTCGAGGAAAAGACAAAGTATTGAATTATTGATTCAATGGAAGCTTCAAGAATTGAAGTACACGAAGATAGTACATGATCTTTCACTAGTGGTAAAAACTGCTTTTGCAACTTATCAAATGCTCCGCTTGACTAATCAACCCGAGCATTTGTTAATATATTCATAGAAAAAAATCACAAATGCTCGGGTTGATTTTTCAACCGGAGCACTAGATGTCAAATGCTCGGGTTGATTTTTCAACCAGAGCATTAGATGTCAAATGCTCCGGTTAACAAATCATCCCAAGCATTTATAAATAAGTGCTTCGATTAATCAACGCGAGCATTTGAACCCTCTTTCACAATTCATGAAACTTCGCACCTGTAAGTACTACGGTACTAAAATAATTTTTGACCCTCATCAGTCCTTCTCCTTCCCTCTCTTTATTGTTTTCCCTCACTTAGTCCCCCGCTCTCCGAATTGGACCCTATTTGAATTGAAACCTTCGCTCCCTCCCTTTGTCGTCTCTCCCTCCCCTGCTCAAGTCTGCCGCAGTTCAATAGGTTGAATCACAGGGCGTCGACCTCGTTGTTTCTTCAATTAACTTCCCAAACTCCTTTAGGTTTCGCTTTAATTCTAGGGTTTAATCTAATTGACTAATCGAAGAGAGAGAAAGCATTGGCCAATCAAAGAAATAGAAGCATGAAACCTTAGATCTGAGAAGAAAATCAAGAGCACGAAGCATGAAACCCTAAACTCGATAAGAAAATCAAGAGCAAAAAAAGACAGAGATAAAGAAGGGGAAAAGGAGAAGAAGAAACTCTGAATTAGTTGAACCTGTTGTTGATTTGATGCCTAAAATGCCTAAATTAATGGATGAGGCACAGGAAGAAGAAGAAGCGGAAAACCCTAATTCACTTTCGAATTTTCATATTTCGAAGCCGTTGAAAGATACTTTGATTTTGAAAGGGATTTAGGCGTTGTTTCCTATTCAAGCTATGGCCTTTGATATTGTTATTGATGATTGTGATTTTGTCGCTTGTGCGCGAACTGGAGAGATAAACTTCACGAGGATGGCAAGGTTTCGAATTCACATGGGGAATAATTCAATCCGGAGCCAACTCTGCTAGGTTTGTTTTGATTGTTCTTGATATTGGTGTTTGATATTTTTTTTGTTTGCGAAGTTTAGTTTTTTTTTCTTTACGAAGTTAATAGGATTTATTTTTTTTGGTTGAGTGATCCTAACTTAGGGCTCATCTGGGACTACATTGCAAACACTTTGATTTATCGATTGTTGGAATATTTTGTTTTATGAAATGGATTGGTAACTGAATATATGTATACGTAGATATTAGAAGAAACTATATTATGAGATGGAGGGAATAATTAAAAGACATTGTGAAGGTATTATATCCTCGTGGTAACGCTCTCGTGTCTCCCTCGTTGATTTGAACCTGCGATGTTTGCTACTCTATCAATAAGGCCATAACGGTCAACTAATATTTATACATGGGCATTGCCAGAGCTCATTATCTAGTTTAATATAGTATTGAGATATGGTGCTAATGTTGTCTAATCTGTTACATAAGGTAGTTATTAATGGTGGCAGGAAAGTTTTTTTTCTATTATTATGAGTTTCTAGCGATAATTTTTTCTTAAGCCAGTACGATAAATAATCAGCACTGTATCTTGAAGTCTTGGCTTGCTTGGCACATGTGTTCATAAAGCATTTTCTTATTCATTCTAAAATTTTTGCATTTCATTTTATTTATGTTGAACTACAATGCTTTGTCCTAATGCAAGGTAAGACACTTGCTTTTGTGTTGCCAAAATTGGAGATTCTAGTAAATGGGTGCACCAATATTACCTAGTTTGATGGTTCTCTTACCCACCAGAGAATTGGCAACTCAAGTACTATGTTCAACATAAACAATCCATTCTGATTTCCCCCATTATTGTTACATGGAGTTACATATTGAAGATATGCCTTCTTTTGTATTCGTTATTTTAATTTCTTGGTGTGTATGTTGGTGTATGCTGATTTCCAAGCTTATGGAAACTCAATTAGGCTCCATATTGTTGTGTTTATGGCGGAGCACTCTTCCAGTCTCAGAGAACTTGCTTGAAAAGAGGTGTTGATATTGTTGTGGGAACACCTGGTCGTGTTAAGGTATTGTTGAGATATCGCTTAATAAACTATTCTTGGGTATATTCTAATGTTGATTAGTAGGATAAGTGAACCTTGTCTAATATGTTTACTTCTTTGCACCAATCCTCTTTCTCCCAGTTTCACCCTCAAACAAAGGATATGAGTGCTCTTGATGATTGATCTATATATTACTAGTTGGACTAATTCATAACATTTTTCCGGTATCATGCTCCTTAAACAAAATTACTAGATTAGGATGTCCCCCAAAAATATACTTACCTAAAACAAAGGCGATATTGTGGTGTCAGTTTCAAATTTATTGTTATATTGCAGCCTTTTGGGTCTAGATTCATAGATAATTTCATTCTTCACAATCATTGGGGGTCACTGTAAAATTTTCTCAGTGACTTGCACAATAGGCCATTTTCATTCACTTGCGGACCTACCTAGTTTCCCACTTTAATTGATCTAGCACTTAGAGACTAAGCTACTTGGAAGGAATGGTTCAGAATCCAAGATTTGCATGTCAGTAGTAACACAGGGACAATGCAGCAAAAAAATGAATCTTTAGGAGAAGGTATGATACATACGGATTAAGCACATGAGAGCATTAGTTCAGAGAAGTTAAGAATCGGTCTAAAAAGAACTAAAGATAACAAACCCGGTTTGTCTATGACAAACAACCACCACTTTCACAACCCAAATAACCACCACTCAAGGCTAAAACAAGGTGGAACAACTTGTTTTACAACCTACTTCAC
Source organism: Beta corolliflora (assembly GCA_947648045.1). NCBI lineage: Eukaryota > Viridiplantae > Streptophyta > Magnoliopsida > Caryophyllales > Amaranthaceae > Beta > Beta corolliflora. The sequence goes on along the minus strand of CANSZD010000107.1, from coordinate 307,182 downwards.
AAGCTAGATCTCACCTCAATGGATGACAAGCAAACAACAAAGATTTTAGGAATACAAAACCAAACCCGGTTTTGGACAGAAAACACACTTGTTTTCAATTTGAGAGAACTCTCCCGTTTTTCATCAATCAAAGCTAAAATATTAAGTACGAGATTGACAAAGTTTGTTCAGAATGTGCCAAAGGGAAACATGTAATATCCTACTTTAAGCTAAAAAGTTTCATGAGTACCAGCAGACCCTTCGAACTTGTGCATATTGATTTATGTGGTCCCATGCATGTGCAAAGTTAAAATAGTCACAAGTTTGTTTATGTTATGGTTGATGATTTTTCTAGGGTTACAGGGGCTATTTTCTTACATTCAAAGGATGAGACTTATAACGAGTTTGTTACATTAGTGAAGCAAGTACAGAACCAACTAAATCATCAGTGGTTGCGGTAAGATCCGATCATGGCACCGAGTTTGATAATTCGAGCATTATTGATTTTTGTAAAGAGCATGGAGTGAGTTATAACTTCTCTGTCCCTAGAGCACCACAACAAAATGGTGTTGTAGAAAGAAAGAATAAAACTCTATAGGAGATAGTGACGAGGACGATGCTTATTGAAAGTGGTCTTCCTAAGAGTTTTTGGGGAGAAGCTCGAACACAACATGCTATATCTTAAATTGTGCTCTTATTAGACTTAAATTGAATAAGACCCCATATGAACTCTTAAAGGGTAGAAAACCCAATATTGCACACTTTTGTATCGTTGGATGAAAGTGTTTTGTGCATAATAATGAGAAGAACCAACTCGATGAGTTCGACCCTAGGAGTGATGACACAATCTTTCTTGGATACACTTCTCATAGTAAAGCATACAAGATGTTCAATAAGACGACCTCGTTGTTGAGGAAAGTGTTCATATGATTTTTGACGAGTTTAACATGTCTTCTAAGCTTGCACAGGTTGAGCAAGGAGATATCATTGGAAAGCACGAGTTTACTGGAGAACAACTAGCTGGTTCGGCTCAGGATCCAGAAGAGGAAACAGGTTTTGAATAATGATAAACAGCTGTAGGGAACAATTGTTCTTACAAGTGTTTATGAGTTGTAAGGAAACAGTTGAGAAACTAACTTGTTCCCGACTATATACTTGAAACTGACCAAGAACTATTTGCTATGCTATGATGTTTCTTGTGTGGCAAACATGTTCATTCCAAGACTTGAAGCTAGGAGACCCTCTCGAAGATGTTCGAGGAAAAGACAAAGTATTGAATTATTGATTCAATGGAAGCTTCAAGAATTGAAGTACACGAAGATAGTACATGATCTTTCACTAGTGGTAAAAACTGCTTTTGCAACTTATCAAATGCTCCGCTTGACTAATCAACCCGAGCATTTGTTAATATATTCATAGAAAAAAATCACAAATGCTCGGGTTGATTTTTCAACCGGAGCACTAGATGTCAAATGCTCGGGTTGATTTTTCAACCAGAGCATTAGATGTCAAATGCTCCGGTTAACAAATCATCCCAAGCATTTATAAATAAGTGCTTCGATTAATCAACACGAGCATTTGAACCCTCTTTCACAATTCATGAAACTTCGCACCTGTAAGTACTACGGTACTAAAATAATTTTTGACCCTCATCAGTCCTTCTCCTTCCCTCTCTTTATTGTTTTCCCTCACTTAGTCCCCCGCTCTCCGAATTGGACCCTATTTGAATTGAAACCTTCGCTCCCTCCCTTTGTCGTCTCTCCCTCCCCTGCTCAAGTCTGCCGCAGCTTCAATAGGTTGAATCACGGGCGTCGACCTCGTTGTTTCTTCAATTAACTTCCCAAACTCCTTTAGGTTTCGCTTTAATTCTAGGGTTTAATCTAATTGACTAATCGAAGAGAGAGAAAGCATTGGCCAATCAAAGAAATAGAAGCATGAAACCTTAGATCTGAGAAGAAAATCAAGAGCACGAAGCATGAAACCCTAAACTCGATAAGAAAATCAAGAGCAGTAAAAAGACAGATAAAGAAGGGGAAAAGGAGAAGAAGAAACTCTGAATTAGTTGAACCTGTTGTTGATTTGATGCCTAAAATGCCTAAATTAATGGATGAGGCACGGGAAGAAGAAGAAGCGGAAAACCCTAATTCACTTTCGAATTTTCATATTTCGAAGCCGTTGAAAGATACTTTGATTTTGAAAGGGATTTAGGCGTTGTTTCCTATTCAAGCTATGGCCTTTGATATTGTTATTGATGATTGTGATTTTGTCGCTTGTGCGCGGACCGGAGAGATAAACTTCACGAGGATGGCAAGGTTTCGAATTCACATGGGGAATAATTCAATCCGAGCCAACTCCGCTAGGTTTGTTTTGATTGTTCTTGATATTGGTGTTTGATATTTTTTTTGTTTGCGAAGTTTAGTTTTTTTTTCTTTACGAAGTTAATAGGATTTATTTTTTTTGGTTGAGTGATCCTAACTTAGGGCTCATCTGGGACTACATTGCAAACACTTTGATTTATCGATTGTTGGAATATTTTGTTTTATGAAATGGATTGGTAGCTCGAATATATGTATACGTAGATATTAGAAGAAACTATATTATGAGATGGAGGGAATAATTAAAAGACATTGTGAAGGTATTATATCCTCGTGGTAACGCTCTCGTGTCTCCCTCGTTGATTTGAACCTGCGATGTTTGCTACTCTATCAATAAGGCCATAACGGTCAACTAATATTTATACATGGGCATTGCCAGAGCTCATTATCTAGTTTAATATAGTATTGAGATATGGTGCTAATGTTGTCTAATCTGTTACATAAGGTAGTTATTAATGGTGGCAGGAAAGTTTTTTTTTCTATTATTATGAGTTTCTAGCGATAATTTTTTCTTAAGCCGCACGATAAATAATCGCACCGTATCTTGAAGTCTTGGCTTGCTTGGCACATGTGTTCATAAAGCATTTTCTTATTCATTCTAAAATTTTTGCATTTCATTTTATTTATGTTGAACTACAATGCTTTGTCCTAATGCAAGGTAAGACACTTGCTTTTGTGTTGCCAAAATTGGAGATTCTAGTAAATGGGTGCACCAATATTACCTAGTTTGATGGTTCTCTTACCCACCAGAGAATTGGCAACTCAAGTACTATGTTCAACATAAACAATCCATTCTGATTTCCCCCATTATTGTTACATGGAGTTACATATTGAAGATATGCCTTCTTTTGTATTCGTTATTTTAATTTCTTGGTGTGTATGTTGGTGTATGCTGATTTCCAAGCTTATGGAAACTCAATTAGGCTCCATATTGTTGTGTTTATGGCGGAGCACTCTTCCGATCTCGAGAGAACTTGCTTGAAAAGAGGTGTTGATATTGTTGTGGGAACACTCGGTCGTGTTAAGGTATTGTTGAGATATCGCTTAATAAACTATTCTTGGGTATATTCTAATGTTGATTAGTAGGATAAGTGAACCTTGTCTAATATGTTTACTTCTTTGCACCAATCCTCTTTCTCCCAGTTTCACCCTCAAACAAAGGATATGAGTGCTCTTGATGATTGATCTATATATTACTAGTTGGACTAATTCATAACATTTTTCTGGTATCATGCTCCTTAAACAAAATTACTAGATTAGGATGTCCCCCAAAAATATACTTACCTAAAACAAGTGCGATATTGTGGTGTCGGTTTCAAATTTATTGTTATATTGCAGCCTTTTGGGTCTAGATTCATAGATAATTTCATTCTTCACAATCATTGGGGGTCACTGTAAAATTTTCTCAGTGACTTGCACAATAGGCCATTTTCATTCACTTGCGGACCTACCTAGTTTCCCACTTTAATTGATCTAGCACTTAGAGACTAAGCTACTTGGAAGGAATGGTTCAGAATCCAAGATTTGCATGTCAGTAGTAACACAGGGACAATGCAGCAAAAAAATGAATCTTTAGGAGAAGGTATGATACATACGGATTAAGCACATGAGAGCATTAGTTCAGAGAAGTTAAGAATCGGTCTAAAAAGAACTAAAGATAACAAACCCGGTTTGTCTATGACAAACAACCACCACTTTCACAACCCAAATAACCACCACTCAAGGCTAAAACAAGGTGGAACAACTTGTTTTACAACCTACTTCACAAGCTAGATCTCACCTCAATGGATGACAAGCAAACAACAAAGATTTTAGGAATACAAAACCAAACCCTAGGTTTTGGACGAAAAACACACTTGTTTTCAATTTGAGAGAACTCTCCCGTTTTCATCAATCAAAGCTAAAATATTAAGTACGAGATTGACAAAGTTTGTTCAGAATGTGCCAAAGGGAAACATGTAATATCCTACTTTAAGCTAAAAAGTTTCATGAGTACCAGCAGACCCTTCGAACTTGTGCATATTGATTTATGTGGTCCCATGCATGTGCAAAGTTAAAATAGTCACAAGTTTGTTTATGTTATGGTTGATGATTTTTCTAGGGTTACAGGGGCTATTTTCTTACATTCAAAGGATGAGACTTATAACGAGTTTGTTACATTAGTGAAGCAAGTACGAGAACCAACTAAATCATCACCGGTTGCGGTAAGATCTGATCATGGCACTGAGTTTGATAATTCGAGCATTATTGATTTTTGTAAAGAGCATGGAGTGAGTTATAACTTCTCTGTCCCTAGAGCACCACAGCAAAATGGTGTTGTAGAAAGAAAGAATAAAACTCTATAGGAGATAGTGACGAGGACGATGCTTATTGAAAGTGGTCTTCCTAAGAGTTTTTGGGGAGAAGCTCTGAACACAACATGCTATATCTTAAATTGTGCTCTTATTAGACTTAAATTGAATAAGACCCCATATGAACTCTTAAAGGGTAGAAAACCCAATATTGCACACTTTTGTATCTTTGGATGAAAGTGTTTTGTGCATAATAATGAGAAGAACCAGCTCGATGAGTTCGACCCTAGGAGTGATGACACAATCTTTCTTGGATACACTTCTCATAGTAAAGCATACAAGATGTTCAATAAGACGACCTCGTTGTTGAGGAAAGTGTTCATATGATTTTTGACGAGTTTAACATGTCTTCTAAGCTTGCACAGGTTGAGCAAGGAGATATCATTGGAAAGCACGAGTTTACTGGAGAACAACTAGCTGGTTCGGCTCAGGATCCAGAAGAGGAAACAGGTTTTGAATAATGATAAACAGCTGTAGGGAACAATTGTTCTTACAAGTGTTTATGAGTTGTAAGGAAACAGTTGAGAAACTAACTTGTTCCTGACTATATACTGAAACAGCCAAGAACTATTTGCTATGCTATGATGTTTCTTGTGTGGCAAACATGTTCATTCCAAGACTTGAAGCTAGGAGACCCTCTCGAAGATGTTCGAGGAAAAGACAAAGTATTGAATTATTGATTCAATGGAAGCTTCAAGAATTGAAGTACACGAAGATAGTACATGATCTTTCACTAGTGGTAAAAACTGCTTTTGCAACTTATCAAATGCTCCGCTTGACTAATCAACCCGAGCATTTGTTAATATATTCATAGAAAAAAATCACAAATGCTCGGGTTGATTTTTCAACCGGAGCACTAGATGTCAAATGCTCGGGTTGATTTTTCAACCAGAGCATTAGATGTCAAATGCTCCGGTTAACAAATCATCCCAAGCATTTATAAATAAGTGCTTCGATTAATCAACGCGAGCATTTGAACCCTCTTTCACAATTCATGAAACTTCGCACCTGTAAGTACTACGGTACTAAAATAATTTTTGACCCTCATCAGTCCTTCTCCTTCCCTCTCTTTATTGTTTTCCCTCACTTAGTCCCCCGCTCTCCGAATTGGACCCTATTTGAATTGAAACCTTCGCTCCCTCCCTTTGTCGTCTCTCCCTCCCCTGCTCAAGTCTGCCGCAGTTCAATAGGTTGAATCACAGGGCGTCGACCTCGTTGTTTCTTCAATTAACTTCCCAAACTCCTTTAGGTTTGGCTTTAATTCTAGGGTTTAATCTAATTGACTAATCGAAGAGAAAGAAAGCATTGGCCAATCAAAGAAATAGAAGCATGAAACCCTAGATCTGAGAAGAAAATCAAGAGCACGAAGCATGAAACCCTAAACTCGATAAGAAAATCATGAGCAATAAAAAGACAGATAAAGAAGGGGAAAAGGAGAAGAAGAAACTCTGAATTAGTTGAACTTGTTGTTTATTTGATGCCTAAAATGCCTAAATTAATGGATGAGGCACAGGAAGAAGAAGAAGCGGAAAACCCTAATTCACTTTCGAATTTTCATATTTCGAAGCCGTTGAAAGATACTTTGATTTTGAAAGGGATTTAGGCGTTGTTTCCTATTCAAGCTATGGCCTTTGATATTGTTATTGATGATTGTGATTTTGTCGCTTGTGCGCGAACTGGAGAGATAAACTTCACGAGGATGGCAAGGTTTCGAATTCACATGGGGAATAATTCAATCCGGAGCCAACTCTGCTAGGTTTGTTTTGATTGTTCTTGATATTGGTGGTTGATATTTTTTTTGTTTGCGAAGTTTAGTTTTTTTTTCTTTACAAAGTTAATAGGATTTATTTTTTTTGGTTGAGTGATCCTAACTTAGGGCTCATCTAGGACTACATTGCAAACACTTTGATTTATCGATTGTTGGAATATTTTGTTTTATGAAATGGATTGGTAACTGAATATATGTATACGTAGATATTAGAAGAAACTATATTATGAGATGGAGGGAATAATTAAAAGACATTGTGAAGGTATTATATCCTCCTGGTAACGCTCTCGTCTCTCCCTCGTTGATTTGAACCTGCGATGTTTGCTACTCTATCAATAAGGCCATAACGGTCAACTAATATTTATACATGGGCATTGCCAGAGCTCATTATCTAGTTTAATATAGTATTGAGATATGGTGCTAATGTTGTCTAATCTGTTACATAAGGTAGTTATTAATGGTGGCAGGAAAGTTTTTTTCTATTATTATGAGTTTCTAGCGATAATTTTTTCTTAAGCCAGTACGATAAATAATCAGCACTGTATCTTGAAGTCTTGGCTTGCCTGGCACATGTGTTCATAAAGCATTTTCTTATTCATTCTAAGATTTTTGCATTTCATTTTATTTATGTTGAACTACAATGCTTTGTCCTAATGCAAGGTAAGACACTTGCTTTTGTGTTGCCAATATTGGAGATTCTAGTAAATGGGTGCACCAATATTACCTAGTTTGATGGTTCTCTTACCCACCAGAGAATTGGCAACTCAAGTACTATGTTCAACATAAACGATCCATTCTGATTTCCCCCATTATTGTTAAATGGAGTTACATATTGAAGATATGCCTTCTTTTGTATTCGTTATTTTAATTTCTTGGTGTGTATGTTGGTGTATGCTGATTTCCAAGCTTATGGAAACTCAATTAGGCTCCATATTGCTGTGTTTATGGCGGAGCACTCTTCCAGTCTCAGAGAACTTGCTTGAAAAGAGGTGTTGATATTGTTGTGGGAACACCTGGTCGTGTTAAGGTATTGTTGAGATATCGCTTTATAAACTATTCTTGGGTATATTCTAATGTTGATTAGTAGGATAAGTGAACCTTGTCTAATATGTTTACTTCTTTGCACCAATCCTCTTTCTCCCAGTTTCACCCTCAAACAAAGGATATGAGTGCTCTTGATGATTGATCTATATATTACTAGTTGGACTAATTCATAACATTCTTCTGGTATCATGCTCCTTAAACAAAATTACTAGATTAGGATGTCCCCCAAAAATATACTTACCTAAAATAGTGCGATATTGTGGTGTCAGTTTCAAATTTATTGTTATATTGCAGCCTTTTGGGTCTAGATTCATAGATAATTTCATTCTTCACAATCATTGGGGGTCACTGTAAAATTTTCTCAGTGACTTGCACAATAGGCCATTTTCATTCACTTGCGGACCTACCTAGTTTCCCGCTTTAATTGATCTAGCACTTAGAGACTAAGCTACTTGGAAGGAATGGTTCAGAATCCAAGATTTGCATGTCAGTAGTAACACAGGGACAATGCAGCAAAAAAATGAATCTTTGGGAGAAGGTATGATACATACGGATTAAGCACATGAGAGCATTAGTTAAGAGAAGTTAAGAATCGGTCTAAAAAGAACTAAAGATAACAAACCCGGTTTGTCTATGACAAACAACCACCACTTTCACAACCCAAATAACCACCACTCAAGGCTAAAACAAGGTGGAACAACTTGTTTTACAACCTACTTCACAAGCTAGATCTCACCTCAATGGATGACAAGCAAACAACAAAGATTTTAGGAATACAAAACCAAACCCGGTTTTGGACAGAAAACACACTTGTTTTCAATTTGAGAGAACTCTCCCGTTTTTCATCAATCAAAGCTAAAATTTTACAAGCAAGTAGTAACTACTTATACTACAACAGACCAAAAGATCTCAGCTAAAAAAGATCTACAAATACTATTAAAATAAGCTAAAAGTAGAAAGAGCTGCTGAAATTCGATTTTAAGACCTTTGTCCATCTTTCTACAAATATCTCATGATTAGCTAATCAAAAGTCCAAGAAACTAATGAGAGGATTTCCTACAATTGAAGAGCTTTCCATCCATAGGTCACACGTCCCAAAATATGGAGAAATGGCACGATGCACACTCATTTCTTCTTCTGGCTTTCACACGCTACTTCAGTAGCGTTTGTGGACTTTTCTTCTTTCTTCAAGCTTAGGAAAGCTTTTGAGTGGCTCTTTACCATGCAACTGCCTCATGCTTGGTAATCAACTAGGTTAAGCACGTGGATGACTAAGCACCTTAAGAAAAGCTTAAGAAAAAAATGTTACAATTGTTACAGTAAAAACCAGCTAACTTACTTAAGCTTGTTTAACTAGTACTCTAGGATACTTAGCTCTAAATTAACCTAATTAATCTTACTTAACCAAACTGAAAAGGTTTAAGTGAGATTAAAACACTACTTAATTTCATTACTAAAAGAAGTTAGCTTCGGAATACAAATGCTTCTTGTTCCTAAGCCTTGGACCATTGCTTGCTCTTGCTCATCACCACCTGGATTAGAGCAAATTAAGCCCTTGAAGATCTTATTAATCCTCAAGATTAACCAAACCCATAAATTAAACAAACTTATGATTAATTTTAGGATCAGGTCAGATGCATATGCATCATTCTCCCCTTCTTGAAGTAAGACTCGTCCTCGAATCTTCTTCTTCTCTTTTGTACCTGAAACATGAAATTTTTTGTTAGTGCACTCCCCTTCTTGGATTCTTTCTTGGTTTTTCTTTCTTTCACTCTTTTCTTTTAATGGTATATGGTTTGCACTCGGTTTGTTTTCATGTGGCTCAGTAATTTCAGTGGATTTTGGTTTTAAAGTGGACGGTTCGAGTGTAAGGGATTGAAGGTTTGTTTCTAGGCTATAAGTATTTTCATAACCTTCATGTTGCACTCGCCTATCATACGTCCAAGGCCTTCCTAATAAGATTTCACACGCCTCCATGGGTAACACATCACAAAGTACTTTATCTTCATAATAGCTGCCAAAAGAAAAACAAATTAGTGCTTGGTTAGAAATTTCAATTGAAGTTTCATTATTAACCCATTGAAGAAGGTAGGGTTTTGGATGCTGCATCAATGGAAGCTTAATCTCGTTAACCATGTTTAGGGACACTAGATTAGCGCAACTCCCACTATCTATCACAAGTGAACATTTCTTGCCTCCCACTTCACAGCTTGACTTGAAAATCTGCTCCCTTTTCGTGAGGCCTTTCGAGCATCCCTCTTCATGGAGTAACCTTCTTGTTATGAGTGTTGGACCTTCTTGGAATGGTTCAATCACCACTTCTTGTTGAGCGTTCTCTTCGTCCACCTGCTCTTCTTCTTCTTGTTGCTTGGATGTTTCTTCTTCTATGGCTTGAATATCTACAAGAGTCATGACTCTCTTGTTAGGACATTCAGTTGCATAATGGCCATAGCCTTGGCATTTGTAGCACTTGACATCCTCCTTCTTTGTGAGCTTCTTTTGGCATTGGCTTTCGGCCTTTGCTGGTTCATCTTGTGGAGTGTAAGATGAGCCTTCCTCTTTGTTATCTCTCCACGCCATCTTCTTCTTTCTCTTCAAGTGCTTCTCCACCTTGATGGCTAACCTAAAAAGTTCATCCAAAGTAGAGTAAGGTTGCAACTCCAACTTCGTAGCTATACTCCTTTCTAACCCACCTAGGAATCTAGCCATGGTTTGCTCCTTCTCTTCTTGTATATCCAGCTTTAATAACAACTTTTCAAATTCATGGATATAAATTTCTACCCCATAGTACTTTGCTCCAACTCTGCCAATTGATTATACAAATATAAGGTATAACAAGAAGGTAAAAATCTTTTTCTCATTAGCTTCTTTAGCTTCTCCCAACTACTTACTTTCGGTTTTCTTTTCCTAGCTCTTAGGAGAATCACGTTTTCCCACCATATAGAAGCATAACCTTTCAACTTCACTACTGCCACCTTAAAGGATTTGATGTCATCATACCCCTTAAGTTCAAAAATCCTCTCACATCTAGTTACCCATTCTAAGAATAAATTTGGATTTAAGTTGCCATCAAACTCCGGAACTTCTAGTTTAAGGTCTTTAAACTCGTCTTTAACTCTAGTTGTTCTTCTTCTCCTTCCTTCTTCATAGTCATCACCACTAGAAGTAGCATAACTAGCTCTCTCACCTACTGCACCTTCTCCTCTTACACGCCTATTACCTTGTACATCTCTTAAAAAATCTAAAACCGAGCTAATTTATTCAGCTAATTACTCCACTTTTTTTTCTACTCCAACTACTCTAGCTTCGTGAACACTCATCCCCCTTTTAAACTAACTTTCTCCTTGTTATTCCATGAAGAATTAACAAAGGAAAACCAAAGTTTAGGGTGATAGAAAGTGTGGACAGAAAAAATAGTGTTTTAGGGATTTCAGTTTTAGTGCTTTGTGGCTATGTGTTTAGAATATGTGTTTAGGCTTTTGGAATGTGTTTTAAGGATGTGTTTAGGTGTTTAAGAATGCTCTCAGCAAACCTATGGCTCTGATACCAAATGAAACATATGGATTAAGCACATGAGAGCATTAGTTAAGAGAAGTTAAGAATTGGTCTAAAAAGAACTAAAGATAACAAACTCGGCTTGTCTATGACAAATAACCACCACTTTCACAACCCAAATAACCACCACTCAAGGCTAAAACAAGGTGGAACAACTTGTTTTACGACCTACTTCACAATCTTAGCTCTCACCTCAATGGATGACAAGCAAACAACTAAGATTTTAGGCATACAAAACCAAACCCGGTTTTGGACAGAAAACACACTTGTTTTCAATTTGAGAGAACTCTCACGTTATTCATTAATCAAGGCTGAAATTTAACAAGCAAGTATCTAACTAATTATACTACAACATGCCAAAATATCTCAGCTAAAAAAGATCTAGAAAAACTATTAAAATAAGCTCAAGTTAGAAAGAGTTGATGAAATCCGATTTTTAGACCGTTCTCCATCTTTCTGCAAATATCTCATGATTAGCTGATCAAAAGTCCAAGAAACCAATGGTAGGGTTTCCTACACTTGAAGAGCTTTCCATCCATAGGTCACACGTCCCAAAATGTGGAGAAATGGCAGTTGCACACTCATTTCTTCTTCTGGCTTTCACACGCTACTTCAGCAGCGTTTGTGGACTTTTCTTCTTTCTTCAAGCTTAGGAAAGCTTTTGAGTGGCTCTTTACCAAGCAACTCCCTCATGCTTGGTAAGCAACCAGCTTAAGCACATAGGTGACTAAGCACCTTAAGAAAAAAAACGTTACAATTGTTACAACAAAGACCAGCTAACTTACTTAAGCTTGTTTAACTAGTACTCTAGGATACTTAGCTCTAATTAAACCTAATTAATCTTACTTAACCAAAATAAAAAGGATTAAATGAGATTAAAACACTATTTCATTTCATTACAAAAAGAATTTAGCTTCGGAATACGAATGCTTCTTGTTCCTAAGCTTTGGACCGTTGCTTCCTCTTGCTCATCACCACCTGTATTAGAGCAAATTAAGCCCTTGAAGATCTTAATAATCCTCAAGATTAACCAAACCCAGTAATTAAACAAACTTATGATTAATTTTGGGATCACGTCAACTGCATATGCATCAGGGTATAATGTCGAATCAGATTCTTTAGTTTGAACACACTTTATGCGACAATTATTAATTTATCAATGAGATGGAACTATGTATGGTATTTCTTTTTAGTGAAACATTCAAGGACATCACTAATCTTTTTAGTGAAATTTCAGGTCACCCTCAAAGGATTTAGATCTGGAAAATTCATGACATTAGTAGCAACTAACATAGCAACAAGAGGTATAGATATAAATGACGTGCAGTTGATTATCCTGGTGAGTTTTCTGCTTTTACTGGTCGTGGAATGTGGCTGTTAAGATTGGCCTCTCAAATTTTTTTTTTGTATTTTCTTTGGGCAAAACCTTTTCTAAGCTTAACATGTCTATCATTACAGCTCTTTCGGGGGTTTTGTGTGAGCCTCCACATGATGTTGAAGCCTACATTCATTGTTCAGGTCGGAGAGGCAGAGATGGTATCTGATATTCCTACAATTTCTAATTGTTGTCACTATACTTATCCGAGGATTGGTACTTAATTTAATTGTTGTCGCTGAACTTATCCAAGGACTGGTACTTCACAAGTTACAATGGAATTGATGTGATGCTTTATGATCCAAAGAAGGGCAGTGATGATAAAATTGAAAGAGAATGTGGTGTGAAATTTGAGCATTTATCTGCCTACAACCTATTGATGTTGCCAAAGCAGTTGGTGTCTAGACAGTAGAATCCATCACCCAAATTTCTAATAGGTATATAATGTTCAATTAAACTTTAGTGATGCATCCTACAATCCCCTATCTATACTTTTATAGTGTGAGTACTGAGTAGGTGTAGTTCATTTTTCTTCATCTTGCCCATGTGAGTCATTTAGTAAGACCTATGAAGCACATGTATTTCTCCAGGGTGCCGTTTCCCGTACCGGGGATGGGGACAACACGGGTATGCTACGGGCATGCCGGAAATACGTCCCCGACACGTCTCTAAATCATGGGGACGGTGAGTCATCCGGGGACGGCTAGGGATTCCTGACGGGGGCGTCTCGAGGACGGTTGAAGCAAAATCGTCGGCGTATCCGTGTCCAAAGAGAGAAAGTGAAGACAGATCGGAAAAAGGTTTAGATTTGTTACCAAATTCTCTACATACCTTCAAATTTTCGATGAATTTGCCCAATTGCACTAAAGAAGAACGATACGACCATCAATTTTCTGATCAAGGGTTCGAGTAGTGAAACCCAGATCAGAATATTGAAGGTGAAAGTACTTATCGATCTAATTCACTGAGATTATGGGGCTTTTGAATGCCACGACGATATGAGTATGTTGCTTGACCTAGTGGTTGCCGACAATCATCTCATATGTGAAGTTACCGGCGAGTGGCAACAAGGGAGAATGAGAGAGATGAATTGGGAAACCAATGCAAACATGAAAGTGTCGTACCTTTTTCTTTTCTGATACTTTACTTTCTTTAATTTTTTCATCTTTATTTTTTCTATAAGAGGGTAAGTATTCCTAGGGAATAGGGTAGTGGTATAGTGGTCTAGTACTGACTACTGAGGTTATTATTTAATTCTAATACTATTACTATTTCTTGTGTCAAGTATGATGTGTAGGACGGCCAAGGCCCACGAGGAGAATGTGAAGAGTTATACTCAGATTCTTTTTTTTTTCTTTTGTTTTGTGATTACCATTTAATATGTTTTTTGCCAGCTTTTCTTATCCACTAGACAGGAAAACATAAATGTTATAAAGGTACAGTAATATTTTTCTAGATTTACTTTGACAATTTGACTGATTAAAAAGAAAGTAATTTTTTTCCAGATTTTTTTTTTTTGCAGAATCCATGCTGTACCCGTTTTTTGAAAAATTGATTTTGCCGTTTTCCTTCCCCGTACTTGTACTCGTATCTGTCCCCGTACCCGTTTTCGTGCTACCTAGAGTAACACATTCTTTTTATGTCCATTGCGTGAGTGAGTGGATGTGTCTTCTGTTGCGTGATACATATTATTTTTATGGCCTTTTATTATCTCATGTGGTGTTAGATGCCCTGATGACATTTGTGATTAGATTATTTACAGAGCTCTCGAAAACATCTTAAGTTAATCTGCTGTCTACTGGACAAATGCCACTAGTAGAATAATTGCTTATTGCTGCGGTAGTATTGCTGCGGTTTTACCCATACGCAGCAATATATCACGTAAAAAGAAAAAGTAAAATATAAAATAAAAATATTGCTGCGGTTTCGGCCAAAAACCGCAGCAATATGGTTTCAACGGAAAATTTTTGAAAAAAAGTTGACATTTTGACCAGACATATTGCTGCGGTTTTTACCAGAAACCGCAGCAATATGTCTGCGCCAGATATTAAAATATTACTTTTTTTATATTAAAATTTAAACCTATTGCTGCGGTTCCTACTAAAAACCGCAGCAATAGGCTGTTTTAAGTATAAAAAAAATTGTGCGGCCCAATTAGGGTTTTGTTCCTCTTTTCTTTTAACAACTCATCAGCCGTTTTACTATTCTCTCTCCTCTCTCTCTCTTCTCTCTCCTCTCTCTCTTCTCTCATTCGCTGAAGTCTAATGGGACTTCGCCGGACTTCACCGGACTTCGCCGGACTTCCCTCTTCGTCGCTGCTGTTCGTCGCTCGTGGCTCGCCTTTGCTCGTGGCTCGACGTCCTTCGTCGCTAGTGGCTCGCGTCCTTCGTCGCTCGATGGTGTTCTTCATCTTCATTACTGCATCGTTGCTCCACAAGCAAACCGCAACCGGCGAACATTTCTGGTCTACTCGCCACCGGCGGCACTGATTTCGATATCAGATCTGGTATTTTCTCTTTCTCTCTCCTCTCTTTCAATTCATTTTTCCTTAATCACATTTTCAGATCTGGTTCGATATAATTGAACTCTTTTACCTTGGTATTTGCAGACTCCTTGACAAGCTTTGACTCTAGTGGAGTTGTCAACTTGTCATCTTTGGAGTTGGAAGGAAATTCCTCTTACATTACTGGAAACCATTGATCATTTGTGCAGCATAGTTCTAACGTTACTGGAAACCAGAATTTAGTGAATTAAGTCTTTACAAGGTTGGGTGAGTTTGTTTTTGCCTTTGTTTTCTTTTATTGTAACAAACTAAAGTTTTAATATGGGTCACCATTGATCATTTGTGCAGCATAGTTCTAACGCTTGTATTCGCATCGATTCAAGTGTGCAGCATAGGATTTTTTTTTTTATTTTTTTAGATTTTTTTGTTTTAGGATTTTTTTTGATTTTTTTCTTTTTTTTAGATCAGTTTCTTATTTTTTGTTTTTATTATAATTTTTGTAATTAGTCATTAAGTTGTAATAGTTGTTTTGTTATTTTTGCTTTTCATTTTACTTTTTGATCTTTTGTATTATTTATGTAATTAGTTTTTTTAGATTTATATATTAATGAAATTCATGTTATTTAATCTTTAATTTGTCTGCGAATTTGGTAGATAGTGGATGGGTTAGTTGCATGGTTTTAATCTTTCAAATTTAATTACGAAATTCCAAAAAAAAAAAAAAAAAAATTTTTTACTGTACCGGGACCTATTCTTTGCGGTTTTAGGCAATAACCGCAAGCAATAGGCCAAGCTATTGCTTGCGGTTTCTAGCCAAAACCGCAAGCAATATGTTGTACGTTTTTAATAAAAAATAAATATATTGCTGCGGTTTTGGCTAGAAACCGCAGCAATATGTTCAAATATTGCTGCGGTTTAAAACCGCAGCAATATATTAATTACCTATTGCTGCGCCCTTTATTGCTGCGCAGCGAAAACCGCCGCAATAAGGCACTTAATGACCGCAGCAATAAACAATTATTCTACTAGTGTGCAGGATTTGGCTGTCTATCGATATGTTGCTAGATTATTGCACTATAATTGTTCTTCTCCACCTCTTGTTGAAGTTGAGGGTTTCAGGGACTTCAGATGTTGCGCGTGCTAATGGTTCGACCAAAGTTGTGTGGCATGACCAGCTTACTGAGGTATGCTAAGTCATTTCACTACTTTACTAATTAGTGTTAGATCTTTTGGATGCTGGAAATGAAATACGACAATATAAATCAGTTAACAGGGGTGAGGATTAAGCATAACTTGTTGCTCTGTGTGTCATGGTGTGCATGTATGGTTGCCTCTTCACTTGGCAGCATTTATTGACATCAATGTCCTTTCCACAAAAGAACGTTATTCCTCTCTGACGTGGTGTTTTTGGTGCTGCTACAGGGCGGTGCCGCCGTCACCAAGCTGCAGTGATTAGTGCTGCTCCATTGATGCAGTCGCCGAAGTTCTTCATGTTCTAGTGCAGCAGCAGTTTTTCCTTGGAGATTATCATCATTCAACTCACATTGCTTTTGTGGAGTTTGTTATGGTAATTGTTGCACCTCTTCTATTGCTGCTTTTTCAGTAGCATAGGGTGGCTTAATACTAACATCTATCTGCATGAGTGATGATAAATGATGTATTTGATCTAAGAAGATTCAATACTTGTGCAGAATTCGTGTTTATGTAACAAGAAACAATCGATGGGTTATGGATTGATGCAATGAAAATAGTCCGAAACTAATGATGGATAGAACTTAGTTTAGGTTTCCTATACATAATTTAATCACCAAGGAATGAAACTAAGGTTTGAAAGCATAAAGAATTTAATCACAAACTTTCAGGAATTTTGATGAACAATCAATGTATTCGACAAAACAAAACACTCAATATAATTTACTGACTAAAATTCGAACTACAACTTAATCTATATATATGAAAACAAAATCCTATCTTGCTTAGGACAAGTCCCTAAGTCTTAATCCTAATCAAACTCTAAATAAGATTGAATGATGTAAAATCCATCGTTTAAGAACGTAGGCAAAACCATGACTCCTAATACAAATCAAATTAGAAAACATAAAACAAATAATATATAAAGAGTTCTAGTTGAACTCAACTAGCATGCACCATGCACGCCTAGCACAATGCACCTAACTTGCTACTCCTTCTCCCATGCATGTGACCATGCACACCAACACCATAGAGTTAGCAAATCCAACACATGAGTCATAAAAACAACCCCATTCAAGTTGAGGGCTCGTTCGTTATCGTTTTTTGTTTCCAGTTTTCAGTTTTTTAGAAAACCAAAAACCAAAATATGGAAACCAGAAAAAGTAGTTTTCAGTTTTTAGTTGTCAGTTTTCAAAATTGACATGTTTAGTATAAGTATGATTAATTTTAAGTTTATTATCCCATTATATCATATGACTTTTATATTCATAAAACCAAAAACTGGAAACTTACAGTGATGCCGAACGGGCCTGAGGAACCCTTGAAGCAAGTGCCAATAATTGAGCATCCCCTAATGGATCATCCTCCCCTTCTTCAGATACAATTGTCCGCAATTGAGCATCTTCTTCATCATGTAAATATGGCGCCAAGTCTCCCACATTAAATGTAGCACTCACACCATATTCCCTTGGCAACTCTAACTTGCTGGCATTGTCATTAACCTTCTCAAGGATTTTGAAAGGTCCTTCTGAGCGTGGCATCAACTTGTTTTTGCGCATATTAGGAAACCTTTCTTTTCTCAAATGTAACCACACTAGATCACCTTCCTTGAACACATGTTGCTTGTGGTTCTTATTGGCCAGCACTTTATATCTCTCGTTCACTTTCTCTATTCTTGCACGAACTTGAGCATGTAATTTCAACATAGCCTCGGCTTTTGCTTTAGCATCAACATGAACATACTCACCCTTAGGAATAGGAATCAAGTCCAATGGCAGCCTTAGATTCACACCATAAACAACCTCAAATGGAGAATGTTTAGTAGCATATGTAGGTGAACGATTATAAACAAAGTCAGCATGTGCCAGTTTAACATCCCAATCTTTAGTACTCTTACTAACCAACCCCCTAAGCAAAGCACCAAGAGTTCCATTAGTTACCTCAGCTTGACCATCAGTTTGAGGATGATGAGAAGTACTAAAGCACAACTTTGTCCCAAGCAACTTCCACAAAGTCTTCCAAAGGTAGCTCATAAACTTGGTATCCCTATCACTCACAATAGTCTTTGGAACACCATGAAGTCTCACCACTTCTTGAAAATACAATGCAGCAACTTTAGAAGCATCATCGGTTTTGTGGCATGGAATAAAATGAGACATCTTTGAGAACCTATCCACAACAACCATGATGGAATCCTTTCCTCTTTGTGTCCTAGGCAGCCCCACTATGAAATCCATGGACACATCATCCCATGGGAACTTCGGAACTGGCAAAGGAGTATACACCCCATGATGGAATGTACTCTTAGCCTTTTGACAACTTGCACACCTAGCTAACACCCCTTGCACATCACCTTGCATTTTCGGCCAATGAAAGTATTCTTGTAAGAAAGCTAGTGTCTTATTCATTCCAAAGTGGCCAACAATTCCTCCTCCATGAGCTTCCCTAACAAGTAACTCCCTAGTAGAGCAATTAAGAATGCACAACCGATTTCCCTTAAAAAGAAACCCATCTTGCAACACATATGACCCTATAGCACCCTTCAAACACCCCTCTATGATAGGTTCGAAAACCACATCCCCCTTGTAATACTCCTTGATGAGATCAAACCCAAGCAACCTCGAATTCAACACCCCAAGAAGTGTATATCTTCTCGATAAAGCATCAGCTACAAACATTGTTCTTACCCTCTTTGCAGTTAGAATAAAATTGGAATGATTGTAGGAATTCAACCCACTTAGTATGGCGTGGATTCAACTTTTTCTTTGCTCATGTATATGCTTCAAGGCCTCATGATCATAATGTAGGATGAAATGGCTAGGCCTTAGATAATGACTCCAATGGTCTAATGCTCTCACAATGGCATAGAACTCCTTGTCATATGTCGAATAGTTCAATCTAGCCCCTCCTAACTTCTCACTGAAATAAGCAATTGGCTTCTTCTTTTGTACCAACACAGCACCTATCCCCAATCAACTTGCATCACACTCAACCTCAAAAGGTTGTGAAAATCAGGCAAGGCTAAAATAGGTGTGGCACTCAATAATTTCTTCACGGTCTCAAAAGCTTCTTGAGCAGCTTCATTCCACTCAAACTTTCCTTTCTTGATGCATTCGGTCATAGGAGCAACAACACTACTAAAATGCTTCATAAATCTTCTATAAAAAGATGCCAACCCATGAAAAGCACGTACCTCAGTCACATTAGTTGGAGTTGGCTAAATATTGATGGCCTCTACCTTGGAAGGATCCACAGTCACCCCCTCCTTGGAGACAATATAACCGAAAAAAGTAACACTAGGCACAAGGAACGAGCACATCTCCAACTTGCCATAAAGCTTCTTCTCCCTCAACACTCCAAACACAGCCCTCAAGTGATGTAAATGATCCTCCACACTCCTACTATACACTAAAATATCATCTAAATACACCACCACAAACTTACCAATGAATGCCTTCAACATCTCATTCATTAGCCTCATAAAAGTACTCGGTGCATTAGTCAAACCAAATGGCATCACAAGCCATTCATACAACCCCAACTTCGTTTTAAAAGTTGTTTTCCACTCATCTCCCTCCCTCATTCTTATTTGATGATATCCACTTCGAAGGTCAACTTTGGAAAACACAACAGAACCATGTAATTCATCAAGCATATCATCCAATCTTGGAATTGGAAATCTGTATTTTATGTTAATGTTGTTCACGGCCCTTGAATCAATACACATACGCCAAGTTCCATCCTTAGTAGGAACAAAAAGTGTAGGAACAGCACAAGGACTCATACTCTCCCTCACATAACCCCTCTCCTTCAACTCCTCTATTTGGCGTTGCATCTCCTTAGTTTCTTGTGGATTGCACCTATAAGTAGCCTTGTTGGGTAAAGCAGCCCCGGGAACAAGGTCTATTTGATGTTCAATCCCCCTAATAGGTGGCAAACCAGGTGGCAAGTCTTCGGGAAACACATCCCTAAACTCCTCTAAAACTTCCTCTAACTCCTTAGGAAAAACCGTAGGCTCCCCCTCTTCTTTGACAATATTGAAAAGCAATAGAAAAGCCCTCCCCTACTTAGTGAATTCCTCAACAAATTACCTTTCATCTAGGAATAAGTTTTGGGTAGGTTTTGCATTATTAGTGAGAGGTTTTAATGCGGTTTTTTCTTCTTCCCAATTGTTGCAATATAAACATTAGCCCTCCCATCAAATTTAACAAATCTATCAAATTGTCATGGCCTCCCCAACAAAATGTGGCATGCATCCATACTACAAACATCACATAGGACTTCATCTTGAAATTTACCAATAGAAAACGAGATAAGGGCTTGCTTAGTTACCTTAATGTCGCTTCCATCACTTAGCCAATGCAATTTGTAGGGCTTTGGATGTGGTGTAGTTGGCCACTTTATCTTGTCAATTAATGTTGTAGAAATAACATTGGTGCAACTCCCAGTGTCAATGAGGAGATCACATAACCTATCTTTCACCAAACATCTTGTGAGAAAAATTCTCTCCCTTTGTGTATCAAGAGGCACCGGTTTAGTGTGAAGGGCTCTCCTCATAATCAATTGCTTGCCCACCATCATGGGATCCTCCTCTGAGTTTGCCTTATAATCATCCTCCACTTCAACCCCTTCACTCTCCTCCTCTTCTTCTACTTCGACAGCTTTCCTAGCATACTCATCTTCAATCTCTTGCACATCCCTCAAGGTCATCACCCTATTGCTTGGTGATCCGAAACTAGTTGCTAGTTCCGAAATTCTACTAAGTACTAATCTCAATCACAACAAGGGAGAAATTCACGGTTTAAGGATTAGTACTAGTTTAATCATGTTGAGCAACATAGGAAAGGAAGTTAATTAATCGAGTTAGTTTAATTAACGGTTTTTGTAATTTTCGGTTTTTGTAAAACCGGAATTATTTTGCGTAGCGTAAGTTGTAATATCCACGAAATATGCTTGGGGATGCGATCTACACTTGGGGCGTGTGAAAGGAGGTCCTTGAAGATATTTATGGAGCTTGTGTTGCAAGCTAAGGGAGGCCATCCACTTGGTGTGGAAAACCGGCCCTCCTTCCCTTTTAGTCAACAAAACACACAACAACACTATTCCTCTTACACCTTTGTTGGAAGATTAGAGATATTTGTTGTTTATTGCTTTGTTTAATCTTTTAAGTACTTAGATCTTTTGGGAGTGATTAGCTTGTAATATATATCAAATGGTGATCATAAATGAAAATCAGATTTTGATAATTGAAATTTAAGCTTTGTGCTTCAAATTAAAACACGTTGTGTTAAAGATTAAAAACCGAGGTTTTTATTCTATCTTTGAAACGATTTTCTTGGGAGGTCAAACTACGAGAAAGTCAACCTAATTGACATATTCGAGAGTGGAGATTCTCGTTCTTTGTTAATTAAAACCGTGATTGAGGAAGAGAGTGGAGATTCATTTCCTTAGTTATAAACCGAATTATAAACTTGAAGTGGAGGCTTTTAGTTTATTGTTCAACTATCGTAAACGCAATTCCTATTTTAGAAGTGTGTTCGTATCAAGTGGTATCAGAGCTGAGTTCTGAAATGGACGATGAAATGAATGATAATGCTAGACGAGATGCGATGCTAGAAGCTTTAGCTAAGCAAAACGAAGCATTACACGACATGATGACAAAGATAACCTTAGAATTGTTTAAGAAGAAACCCAATGAGGAAGAAAGGAGTTCTAGGGCTAATGATAGGGGTTTGAAAATCGAAGTTCCGGATTTTGATGGAGCTAGTGATCCGGAATTATACATCGAATGGGAACGTTCTTTGGAGCGTTTTTTTGATTACAAAGACACTCCGAATGACAAGAAATACAAGGTGGCTGTATTGAAGCTAACCAAATATGCATCCATTTGGTTAGAAGGATTGAAGAGGCAAAGGGTGAAAGAGAACAAATCCAAGATTGCTACTTGGGAAAAATTGAAGAAGCAATTGAGGAAACGTTTTGTTCCAACTAACTACAAACAAAATCAGTATGTTAGATGGTCCACACTCAAGCAAGGCGCCATGCCTATGGAGGAGTACATCAAGGAATTTGAGAAACTTTCCATTGTTTGTGAAAATCGAAGAAATGGAGGAGCAAAAGTTAGGCCGGTTCTTAGGAGGCCTAAATGAAGAGGTGCGTGAGAAAGTAGAGGTGTTCCCATACCTCACATTCGATGAAGCTTGCAAAGTGGCTCTCAAAATGGATAGCCAAAAGAAGAAACCAGTAGCAAGTAAGTCTTATTCCAAGCCATTTAGTACTTTCAAAGTTAATCCTAGTACTAGTAATCTTGATAAGAACAAAAAACCTGATTTCACTAGGAAAGACAAGGAGAAAGTCGGAGATGACAAAACCTTAAAAGTAAAATGTTTTAAGTGTCAAGGCTATGGCCATTACCAAGCTAATTGTCCGACTAAAAGAATCATGACCATAAGAGATATAACGAAAATAGACGAGTTGGAAAGACAATCTCTTTTAGAGATGGAACATGATAAAAATGGAAGTGAGGATGAGGAGGACGTGTGCAATCCCGAAATGGAGGGTGAAACCTTAGTGATTAGGAGGTCCTTATACTCAAATGTGGTGGCCGAAAATGAGGAACAAAGGGAGACCATTTTTCATTCGAAATGCCTAGTGAAAAAAAAAACTATGCAATTTGATCATAGATGGTGGAAGTTGTACTAATGTAGCTTCAAGCGAACTTGTAGAGAAGTTAGCATTACCTATGACTAAACATCCAATTCCTTATAAACTGAAATGGCTAGATGATGATAGTGAAGTAAGGGTAAAAAATAGAGTTTTAATCACATTCTCAATTGGAAATTATGAAGATGAAATTCTATGTGATGTAATCCCTATATTTGCGTGCCATATACTACTTGGTAGACCGTGGCAATTTGATCGCAAGGTGATGCATGATGGTTTTAAGAATGTGTATAAGGTGAACAAGAATGGCAAAATCAAAACCTTACTACCATTACCTCCTTCAAAAATCCGAAACACAAAACCAACACCAAAAGAAAACCCGATGTGTAGTGGCGTGTTCTTAGGGAGAAAACGATTTGAGAGGGAGTTGGAGGAAAATCGGTTGGTGTATATTCTGGTTGCCAAGGAGGTGAATGAGGGAGTGAACGTTGAGGATCCGCATTTGAGGGAGTTGTTGGAGGAGTTTGGAGATGTGTTCCCTAATGACCTACCAAATGGCCTACCCCCAAAGCGTGGAATTGAACATCAAATTGATCTCATTCCCGGAGCACCAATTCCAAATAAGCCTTCCTATAGATGTAATCCCAAAGAGAGTGAGGAATTACAAAGCCAAATCGGTGAGTTGATGGGCAAGGGTTACGTGAGGGAGAGCGAAGAGTCCGTGTGCCGTTCCGGCTTTGCTTGTGCCAAAAGAAGACGGTTCATGGAGGATGTGTATTGATAGCCGTGCTTGTGAACAACATCACCATAAAGTACGGATTTCCCATCCCTAGATTAGATGACATGCTAGATGAGTTGAGTGGATCCAAGTTGTTTTCGAAAATTGATTTGAGAAGTGGATACCACCAAATATGCATGAAGGAGGGAGATGAGTGCAAGACGGCTTTCAAGACGAAGTATGGGTTGTATGAATGGCTGGTTATGCCATTTGGTCTCACGAATGCCCCTAGTACTTTCATGAGATTAATGAATGAAGTACTTAGGCCATTTTTGGGAAAGTTCGTAGTTGTATATTTGGATGATATTCTTGTTTTCGGTGCTAACAAGGATGATCATTTAAATCATTTGCAACAAGTGTTCGAAGTTTTGAGAGAACAAAAACTGTATGGGAAGCTTGAAAAGTGCACGTTCATGCAACGAGAGATTGGCTTCCTTGGGTTCATCATTTCGGATGAAGGGGTGAAAGTGGATCCATCCAAAGTTGAAGCAATTTCTTCTTGGCCGGTTCCTACAACGATCACCGAGGTGAGGTCTTTTCATGGTTTAGCTTCGTTTTATAGGAGGTTTATAAACAATTTCAGCACCTTATTAGCTCCTATAACGGAATGCACTAAACATGGAAAATTTGAATGGAGTGACGCAGCTCAAAAGGCGTTTGAGCTTGTAAAGGAGAGAATGTGTAAAAACGCCTATCCTAGCTTTACCGGATTTTGCAAAACCATTTGAAGTTGAGTGTGATGCAAGTGGAACGGGTATTGGGGCTGTTTTGATTCAATGTGGCAAGCCTATTGCGTATTTTAGCGAAAAATTAA
This sequence comes from Beta corolliflora, assembly GCA_947648045.1. Classification (NCBI taxonomy): domain Eukaryota; kingdom Viridiplantae; phylum Streptophyta; class Magnoliopsida; order Caryophyllales; family Amaranthaceae; genus Beta; species Beta corolliflora. Next base: position 282,786 of record CANSZD010000107.1, on the reverse strand, counting down.
ATCAGGCTAAGTTGAATTATTCCACTTATGATAAAGAGTTTTACGCCATGGTTAGATCTCTTAATCATTGGAGTCACTATTTACGACCACAAGCTTTTGTTCTTCACTCCGATCATGAATCACTGAAATATATTCATGGACAACATAAGCTTAGTGCTCGGCATGCTAAATGGGTAGAGTTCTTACAATCGTTCAACTTTGTTGCCAAGTACAAGGCCGGGAAAGCTAACGTGGTAGGCGATGCTTTATCTCGGAGACACGTATTGCTTAATATGGTGGATTCCAAGGTACTTGGGTTTGAACTAATTAAAGAATTTTATGTTCTTGATGAGGGGACACGAGATCTGTTCGAGGCTACCAAAGATGGTCCAAAAGACCATTATCATCAAATGGAGGGGTTCTTATTCAAAGGGAACAAACTTTGCGTTCCCTAATGTCCCGTTCGTGATTTGCTCATAAGAGAGGCTCATGGTGGCGGTTTGGTGGCCATTTTGGTGTTGCCAAAACCATGGAATTATTACAAGAACATTTTTCTTGGCCTCATATGATCAAGGAAGTGCACGCTGTTTTGGCTCGTTGCGGAGTTTGTCAAATAGCCAAAAGCACGTTTCATAAGGGGTTGTATACTCCTTTGCCGATGCGGAGAGGCCTTGGGAGGATGTTAGTATGGATTTCATCGTTGCACTTCCGAGAACGCAAAGAGGAAAGGATTCGGTCATGGTGGTGGTGGACCGTTTCTCAAAAATGGCACACTTTGTGCCTTGCCATAAAACAGAAGATGCTCTTAACGTTTCTTGTTTATATTTCAGGGAAATTGTCCGTCTACATGGAATACCAAAAACTATTGTCTCGGATCGAGATAGCAAGTTTTTGAGTCATTTTTGGAGGTCCCCTGTGGAGGATGATGGGTACTAAGTTGCTGTTTAGTACTTCACATCACCCCCAAACCGACGGTCAAACGAAGTGACAAATCGAACTCTAGGCACCTTGTTAAGGGGCTTAGTGAGCAAGACCGGGAAAGATTGGGATGTCAAGCTATGCCACGCGGAATTTGCTTACAATAGGACTCCCACTTTTGCAACAAGACATTCACCGTTCGAAGTGGTATATGGGGTAAACCCGTATGTACCTATTGATCTCATTTCGTTGCCTAAGGACTCTTATGTCCACGGGGATGCTAGGCAACAAGCTGAAACAATGGTGAAGGTTCACAAAGAAATCCGCGCCAACATCGAAAAGGCCAATGAAATGTACAAGAAAAAAAAGCAAACAAGGGCCGAAAACCGAGGTTGTTTGCTCAGGAGATTTGGTGTGGATACACTTGAGGAAGGAAAGGTTTCCAAGTAAAAGAAAGCATAAACTCATGCCCCGAGCTGAAGGACCTTTCAAGGTTCTTGAACGCTACGGCAATAATGCTTACAAAATAGACCTTCCCGGAGACTATGGCGTGGCGGCCACATTCAACATAGGGGACTTATCCCCCTATTTCGAAGATAACGATGTGCAAGAATTGAGGACAATTCCTTTTGAAGAAGGAGAGGATGATCCGAAACTAGTTGCTAGTTCCGAAATTCTACTAAGTACTAATCTCAATCACAACAAGGGAGAAATTCACGGTTTAAGGATTAGTACTAGTTTAATCATGTTGAGCAACATAGGAAAGGAAGTTAATTAATCGAGTTAGTTTAATTAACGGTTTTTGTAATTTTCGGTTTTTGTAAAACCGGAATTATTTTGCGTAGCGTAAGTTGTAATATCCACGAAATATGCTTGGGGATGCGATCTACACTTGGGGCGTGTGAAAGGAGGTCCTTGAAGATATTTATGGAGCTTGTGTTGCAAGCTAAGGGGAGGCCATCCACTTGGTGTGGAAAACCGGCCCTCCTTCCCTTTTAGTCAACAAAACACACAACAACACTATTCCTCTTACACCTTTGTTGGAAGATTAGAGATATTTGTTGTTTATTGCTTTGTTTAATCTTTTAAGTACTTAGATCTTTTGGGAGTGATTAGCTTGTAATATATATCAAATGGTGATCATAAATGAAAATCAGATTTTGATAATTGAAATTTAAGCTTTGTGCTTCAAATTAAAACACGTTGTGTTAAAGATTAAAAACCGAGGTTTTTATTCTATCTTTGAAACGATTTTCTTGGGAGGTCAAACTACGAGAAAGTCAACCTAATTGACATATTCGAGAGTGGAGATTCTCGTTCTTTGTTAATTAAAACCGTGATTGAGGAAGAGAGTGGAGATTCATTTCCTTAGTTATAAACCGAATTATAAACTTGAAGTGGAGGCTTTTAGTTTATTGTTCAACTATCGTAAACGCAATTCCTATTTTAGAAGTGTGTTCGTATCAGATTCTATTAGCTTTGTTTGACTTCATTTGACTTTAATTTGATTCAATTAGCTTTGTTGAATGCATTTGAGTTTCATTTGATTCAATTAGCTATACTGAATGCATTTAAGTTTCATTTTCTTCAATAAGTTTTGTTTGACTTCATTTGACTTTAATTAGCTTTGTTCAGCTTTGTTGAATGCATTTGAGTTTCATTTGATTCAATTAGCTTTGTTGAATGCATTTGAGTTTCATTTGATACAATTAGCTTTGATTGACTTCATTTGACTTTTATTTGATTCAATTAGCTTTGTTGAATGCATATTAGTTTTATTTGATTCAATTAGATTTGTTGAATGCATTTGAGTTTCATTTCATTCAATTAGCTTTGTTGAATGCATTTGAATTTTCTTTGATTCAATTAGCTTTGTTGAATGCATTTGAGTTTTATTTGATTCAATTAGCTTTCTTTGACTTCATTTGACTTTCATTTGATTCAATTAGCTTTGTTTGACTTCATTTGACTTTAATTTGATTCAATTAGCTTTGTTGAATGCATTTGAGTTTCATTTGACTCAATTAGCTTTTACTGAATGCATTTGCGTTTCATTTTCTTCAATAAGTTTTTTTGACTTCATTTGACTTTAATTTGATTCAATTAGCTTTGTTGAATGCATTTGAGATTTATTTGATTCAATTAGCATTGTTGAATGCATTTGAGTTTCATTTGATTCAATTAGCTTTGTTGAATGCATTTGAGTTTATTTGATTCAATTAGCTTTGTTGAATGCATTTGAGTTTCATTTGATTTAATTAGCTTTGTTGAATGCATTTGAGTTTCATTTGATTCAATTAGCTTTACTGAATGCATTTGAGTTTCATTTTCTTCAATAAGTTTTGTTTAACTGCATTTGACTTTAATTTGATTCAATTAGCTTCGTTGAATGCATTTGAGATTTATTTGATTCAATTAGCTTTATTTGACTTCATTTGACTTTCATTTGATTCAATTAGCTATGTTTGACTTCATTTGACATTAATTTGATTCAATTAGCTTTGTTGAATGCATATTAGTTTTATTTGATTCATTTAGCTTTGTTGAATGCATTTGAGTTTCATTTCATTCAATTAGCTTTGTTGAATGCATTTGAATCTTCTTTGATTCAATTAACTATCCAACCCTTAGTTTGAGATTCGTGGTGATTAAATTCTTTGTTTGATTAAATTAGATTAAACAAACAAAAGATAGTACTTAGTTGATTTCCGATAAAGAATTTAATCACCACGAATCTCAAACTAAGGGTTGGATAGTTCTTAGATGCTCAATGATAAAGGCAACGCCACCACAAGGAACAAACTAAGGGTTTTGATGCGTAAAGGCTAAGCCACCAGCAATCAAGGGTTGTTTGTGTTTGCACACTTAAGTTTTAAGAAAACTCACAAACTTTAATTCATTCACTCTCATCTTAAAATAAACCATACAACCTAAACTATTTATAAGGAAAACAAAACCGACTCCTACTATGCTTAGGACAAGTACCTAAGTCATACTCCTAATAAAACTCACAAAGATAAGATTAAACAAACAAGATAACAAAGAAATAACAAACTCCTAAACCAAGTAGAACAAGCTCAACTTGGCGCCTATTAACTAGACTCCTATTGAAGATATAACTCTACTCTAATTAGAACCTAATCCAACTAGGATTTGGATTTCTAACTCAACTAGAATTTATAAACTTTTATACTCCTAATAGAACTAGGAGTTCTATTCCTACTAGGATTAGGGAGTCCTATTCCTACTAGAACTAGGAAACAACACAAATCCTAACATAACTAGGATTTGTAGAAATGAGCCATCTCTCACATGGATCAGTTATTAATGTGAACTTGTATATGGTCGTGGAACTAAAAACAAAATATATAAAAGGTGGTTTCTTGACAAAAGGAAATCAGATCACAGTAATTCTCTTCATAAAGGATAACTTAGAAGGTGGTTTCTCGCAAATACTCCCTGGTTTGTGCCAACATTACCATAGGACAATACTACTATCCTTTTAAAGCTATAATATTGCTATCAACTTATGCAAAGATTCCACTAAGAAAAGAAATTGCAACAGTCAGAGGATCAAGATAAAGTAACAATAAAGGCCAATTGAGGCAGGACAAAATGACAGAGAGCACATAAATATATATCGTCCTTCAAGAGAATTTAAAATTGTAAAGTATTTTGGAATTCATAGGAAATTAGAAATGGTTATGAAAAGAGAAAAAAGGTAAATATCAAAGACAAACCTGAAGGTGTTTGGAAGTATCTGCAGAAATACAGCATAAATTTTCAACAAGCTGTTTAAAGATAACAGTGTTTTAATTTTAGCCTCTCGACTTCAGAAGGGTAAAATGCATATCAAGGGAATTGATCTTAAAATGCGCTAATTGATAGACGTCAAACCATGCCAAAGACAGTTGCATGAAGAAGATAAAAGAAGAAAAGAAAAAAAAACAAGTACGCATAAACAGTTAAGCGATTTAATGAACTGTAAGTTTTGAATCCTTTTGTATATTATCTTAGACCCACATTGAGAAACTGCAAAGGAAAACCTAAGATTAACTCACAAAACAGAGGTTAATTTCACACAAATTCAAGTCACCAGATAGTAAGTTATATTACTTGATCAGAGTAACCAAGAATTACATCTCCTTACTCAATATATGCATGAAAATAAACTCTCTGCGATACAGGCTATTTATTACCAAGATCTAGTGCTGAGGTGTCCCCAGTCATAACAAAGCTTCTAACAGATTCTTCCCTCCTGATGATAAGAGCATTAGTATAACTCATTTAACTTATCATCCTCTAGAACTTTCATTCTTCTTTTTCTTCCTGTGATACGTGTACAACAGGGGAGGCTTGTATTGGGCCTTAGCATTACCCCCCAGCCAAACTGCCACCTTATCCTCAAGGTGGAATGCTGGAAATCGTACATTGAGAGACTGAGCATCTTCCCAGGTAGCATCAAAGATAGGATTGTTTGTGGCTAACCTGACACCTAGTATAGCTTGTGGCTCCACATCCAAAGTGAATTTAGCTGAGAGTTGAACAGGTATGGTGGGAGAAATAAGGTGGTTGCCAACAGCTCGTTTTAATTGTGAGACATGTAAAACAGGATGGATTTTGGCATGTGAAGGGAGTTCTAGTTTATATGACACAACACCTATTTTAGCGAGCACCTTATAAGGCCCATAAAACCTAGGCGCTAGCTTGTCATAAGGCTTCTTAGCCAAGGATACTTGGCGATAAGGCTGTAATTTAAGGTAGACCATGTCTCCGGGGTTAAACTGCACCTCCCTTTCTCTTTTGATTCTCTTGAATCTTCAGGTTGTGCTGAGCTTGGAGGAGTTGAAACTTTTAACTTATCCAAAATGTAATCTTTGTCCAGAAGTTGCTCTTCTCGTGTGCTGACAACAGTGCTACCTTTCTCACATCTATAAAGAGGAGGGGGATCCCGCCCATAAACCACCTTGAAAGGAGTGCAATTAATAGAGGAGTGCCAAGATGTGTTATACCAACACTCTGCCCATTGTAGCAAGCTGCCCAGCTCTTGGAAGCATCGCAAATACGCCTCCAAACACTTGTTTACTACCTTGGTCTGGCCATCGGATTGGGGATGGTAGGAAGTGCTTTTGTTAAGCTGAGCGCCTTGTCGCCTGAAGAGCTCTTGCCAAAAAATGCTCATGAAAATTTTATCACGATCAGACACAATAGTGGAAGGGAACCCGTGCAAGCGCACCACTTCTTTGATGACAGTCTTTGCCACTGCATGGGCGGTAAAGGGGTGTTTGAGGGCAATGAAATGGCCATATTTGGATAACCTATCCACGACAACCAAAATCGAGTCTATATCCAAACATTTAGGGAGGCCCTCGACGAAATCTGTTGAGATGTCCTTCCAAATCTGGTTAGGAATGGGGAGGGGCTGCAACAATCCTGCTGGTCTCAGGGTAGATGTATTTTGTTGTTTGCAGGTAGCACATGACTGGACCAGGGTCTCCACATCCCTTCGCATACCCTTCCAAAACCATTCAACCACTAACCGTCGGCATGTTTTATGAACTACCGAGTGCCCACCAATAGGTGAAGTGTGATATTCCTGGAGGAGGATTGGATAATGTCCAGCCCCCTAGGTAATACCAACCTGCTTTTGTACTTGAGCAGACTCCTTGATATGGATTCAACGAGAAGATTCAAGATAACTGAATTAGCGGATCTTATGAATTATTGGGTTTGGATCATCTTACAATTCATGGTTGTGAATAGTGTTTTAATATTAGTTTTGTTTGTTAAGGGCCGGAATTATCATAGTTATTGCGGTTCCTAAGTTGTTTATTTAATTGTAGTTGAATAAGAAATTCAAATCCTAGTTGGATTAGGATTCTTAATTAGATTAGAAATCTAGTTTGGTTCGAATTCTAGTGGTAGTAGAAGTCTTTTGCTTACAAGGTTAACACTATCCTACTTGTGATAGGTTTTACTTGTTTTAAGCTAGTTAAGAGTCTTAATTAGTTTATTTGTTAGTTTCTTAGTTATCTTTTATATTTTCTAGTCCTAGTATAATTAGGTATTTGTAATGCCTATATAAGGCATCTTTCGATCATTAATAAAAAGAGATTCAAAGAGTTTATGAAAGTTTATTTCGTGAGTTTTAAAACTTGCATGTGAGTTAATTGCTTACAAACCATTAATTGATATTCAGGAGTGTTTATTAGTTAGTGTTAAACAACTTAATTCAAGGAGTGGTTTGAGTGTGTTAAGAACCATTGAAGTTGATTCAGGAGTAGTGTGTTCATAAGAACCAAGAAACAATCAAGATCCAATCTTTCTTTCAAGATTCTCGGGAAATTTAAAACTTCACTAAAGGGTGGATCCACGTCCACATCAAATGGTATCAGAGCTGGTCGAAAGAAAGGCGGAGAAGAGTGCTTGTTCTCGTCCCAGATTCACCCAGAATTTGGTACGTTTTGTTCTGTTTCGTTCTCCTACTAGGAAATGAATTTTGTGAAATTTACAGTTCGTTTGGTATGGTTTTTAGATAGTTCTTGTGAGTCGTGTTATTTTGGTACGAATCTGGCGCGACTGACTTTGGGAGGATACAGCGAGCAGCCTGTTTTGAATTTTTGAATAATTCCATTTGGAGGTGTCTCCTAGGATCCCAAGTTTACGTTTGGTAAAATGTGGTAATTTTTTTCCACTTGTGGAATCTACAGTTTATTATTGAAGTTAGGTCAGTTTTATGGATATTACGGGCAGTTTTTAGAGGACTATTTGCAATGAAATCATGGTGGACATGACTGCTGATATGATTGCGGAAGCTTAATGTACGATTTGTTTTTGGTGTTTTATAATTATGAACGAAAATAAAAAGATAGGCTCTTGTTCCCTTGAGAACTAGAGGATCTCTCACTAACCTCGACTAGGAGATGCACACAAACCACAATTTATATGTTCTTGGTACGTCGACTAAATATTCAATGCAACACAACATTTGAATAACTCAAACAATTCATTCAACTCTCTCATTTTTATTGATTAGGCGTGCCTATTTATAATAAGAGCAGCAAGAAAACCTTGCTCTCCAAGGCATTACATCACACGGCCAACTAGCAATAATTTTAGGAAAGTTTCCCCTAAACCTAAGCCTATAATCTAGCTTGAATTTAAGGAAACAATAGCTTTAAGGAAAGAGATGCAACAAAAGACCTTCTAATGCACAGAATTCTACTAAGTATTTTCAGATTTATTGAACCTAAACAACTTAACTAACTTAACTAACATAACAATAAATGACATATTTTTGGTTACATGAAAAACCTTCACTTTAAGAGTAAAGTAAAACCATGCAACAACCTAATAAAGCAAATAAAGATAGTTGATAAAGTAATCTTTGCACGTGCCATGCATCATACTCCCCTTCTTCAAAGAAACTTGACCTTAAGTTTGATCAGCAAAACAGTCAAAGAAATCGTCCATATGAATCGAAAGAATTTTAACAAGATCACCAATGCCCATAGGTTAAAGATTGAGCAATGATTTATGCGACCATAAACAAACAACTCAATGTCTCTAGAACTTGCCTTCTTATGAAAAAGATTAAATATTTTCTGCAAAATCAAATCTTTATAAACATGACGTGAAAAAATTCATTCTTTTCCTCTTCTTGAGCATCATCAACAAGAATCAAATCTTTATCATCATGGAAAACTGTGAAAATCAAATCTTCATCCTTGGAACAAGATAAAGTTTTAATTTTTTCGTCATCTTGAAATTTCTTCCTATATAGTGCAAGGAACATCTTCAAGATAACTATTATGCTTTTCATCCAAATATTGATTCGAGTCATACATCAAATTCAACTTTGGTTGTAGTCGTAGTGATAATTCCTCAACAATTTCATCAGTTGTTATTTCATCATAAGAATAGAAACGACGATTCATAGTTGGTTTAATATAATGCATAAACTGTCCAAAAAATTTCAATAAAAGTTCGAGATTTAAAACCTAAGTAAAACACCTCGAAATTTCATGAAATTTTGTCACTACATAGCCCTATATGTCCGGAACACTCGACCAAAATTTCATCATAAAATACCCAACCAATTGTTTGCAGTTTCAATTCTCCCAAAAGTGGTCCAGATTTATCCGGTTTTAGACCAATTCTAAAGATCAGTCTTGAATATATGTCAAAACAACTTCAAACCTTACGAAAATTTAGGACAATAAGGTAGTCAAATTGTAGTCCAGTTTAGAATCAAGAATCACCCAGAAATTCGATCGGAGGTGGAATAACGAGTTGTTCAAAGTTACCTCAAGAATCTGCCGGTTGCGGGCGATTTTCTTCTTCTCCAAGAACGTCTAAGTACCAAGGGGACTTAGATACCTTTTCTCTGATACCAACTGATATGATTGTGGATGTAACACCCAAGTTTTTGAAACAGTTTATTATTTATTTTATTAACTATATTATTTATTTATTTTAGCTTATTTAATATTAAATTTATTTTTCTTTAGGAATTACCTTGTAAATAATTTATATGGTTGTAGTAGGACAAGTTTAGTGAATAATTTTTAATTTAATAGTAATAAGAGGGAATATACTCACATATATGTAAAAATGAGGAAAAGGGGAAAATAAAACAATAAAACAAAAAGAAAAGAAAAACAAAGAAAACCTCATATACGTTCTTCTTCACCTCTTCTCCATCTCATTCTCTCAAGTCTTTCAACATTCATCCTTCACACACAACCACCACAATTACCGACTCACCGTTGCCGCCGACCACCACACCACCGAGTGACCACAACAACTCTGTAGAGGCGACGGATAGGCGGGCACAAGGGGAGCAAAAAAAGACCCGACGCTACTTCATTTTGGAGCGTCTAGGGCTTGTTTAGGGGTGTTTTGCAAGTCATTTTTCATTCCTAATCTTCTATATTAGTGGGTAAGTTGAATTCCTCAACTAATTTAAGTTTTTCTTTTAAAATTATGAAGTTAGGGTTAATGATTATGAAGTTGAATTGGGGGTTTTGTTTTTAATTATTTGGGTGTGGAATTGAATGAATAGAATGTTTATTTAGGTATTTAGTAGTTAGTTTAGATTAATGGAATGTTAAGTAAACTTGTTGTTCAAAGAAATTTGTGGTGTAGTTCGTATAAATTACGTGTCAGTTTCGTAAAATGCAGTTTTAAGCAGTTTCTGGGCGTTTTTAGCAAAAATACGCACAAAAGTTGTTCGTATTGAAATTTTATCCAAGATAGGCTCAAGAAACGCTTGATGTGGATCTCGTAGGAGGAAGTTATGTCCATTTTAAGTTTCTTTTAATATTGATAAAATGTATAGTTAGTTCCGAGTGTTTCAAGTTTGAATGTTTTCTTATGAATGTTGATTTAATATAAACTAAGGGAGATTTTAGTATTGTTGGTATTGATTACTTTGGTAACCAAAGGTAAATGGCAGTTTAAGTAAATAAGTTTTAAGAATTAGTTATACTTACTTTTATATATAAAAAAAGGGGGTTGATGTTTTATAAAACTAAAGTTAATAAAAGCTCATTAACTATTTTAGCCAAATCTATTAATATTTATTAAGTACATGTATGTTTATATTGTAGATCCCGGTTTCATTGGGGAGCCGTATTGATTGAGCTAGTTGGTTTGCTATAGTTTAAAAGGTAAGATTGCTTACTCAAATCTTTAATAGTTACGAGAAAGGTCTACAAAAGATAAGATTTCAACTAAAACTTTCATAGTTACGAGAAAATATTATAAAGGTATGTATCTCTCTTAAGTTGAGATTGGTTTGAATAGGAGGATGTTCCTCCTAATACAAACAGTTTGTTTTCAAACCTTGAATTATAGAATAGTTACAAGAAAAAGATTTATGGATAGTTTTATGTTTTTGAAACGGTTGGGATTGCCTTTGTGGTGTCTCAAGGAATTAGAACTTTGTCGGGATGGTCTCGACATTACAGGATAGTTGGGGGGTACGTTGATCAGTACCCCGGGCTGAGATCTTCTGCTACGGTTTGGCCGTTTGTGGGGTGTGCACACTAGGGGTCTTTGTCTAATAGTTATCCGGAGGGCATAGCTAGCCCAATGGGAAAGAAAGTTCGTTCCATTCCATAGATTTATGATTCTAAGATTCTGAAAGAAATTGTTTTAGCAAACACAATAGAAGAGTATTTGGTTTGGAAAAGAAATGAAGAAAAATGTTTTTTTTGTGTGTTTCTTTTAGTATTGTGGTTGCAAAAGTAAATGATTTGTAGGATATAATTAATGCATCCTACCTGCATATGTATTTGGCTTTACCGTATTGAATCTTGCTCAGCCTGTTTGGCTGATACTACATGTCTGATATATGCAGGTACACGAGGGCTTAGAGCCGGGGTTTGGGCGGAGAGCAACGACCACTAGTTTTGCGTATATATAGTTATAATAGTTCATTTCTGGTGCGCTTCTTATATATATAATCAATATTTTGAGACTTAGGGTTGTAAATATTAATGCACCTAAATCTTTATTCGGTTGGGTTGTAATAGTTTAAATTAAGCTTTAATTTAGTTATGGTACGAGTAGTTCTTCCTTAGCGATTATTCTCGTAATAATCGTGGAATAACACATTTGGATTTCGAGTAATTATACAGAAATTTCGTTGGCATTTGAGCTGGGTGGAGTTGTTGGAAATTTGGGATATGGACTGCTGATTTGTTGAAACAGGTTTATAATTCGGACGCCAGTCCTAAATTAAATTTTAGGCAGTCCATATTTCAAACGGAACTCTGCCGAATTTTCTATAGAATTTTAATATTATTTAATTTAATTGATCACTCGGAATTCAGGGGTGTTATAGTGGAAGCTTAATGTACGTTTTGTTTTTGGTGTTTTATAATTATGAACGAAAATAAAAAGATAGGCTCTTGTTCCCTCGAGAACTAGAGGATCTCTCACTAACCTCGGCTAGGAGATGCACACAAACCACGATTTGTATGTTCTTGGTATGACGACCAAATATTCAATGCAACACAACATTCGAATAACTCAAACAATTCATTCAACTCTCTTCTTTTTATAAATTAGGCGTGCCTATTTATAATAAGAGCAGCAAGAAAACCTTGCTCTCCAAGGCATTACATCGCACTGCCAACTAGCAATAATTTTAGGAAAGTTTCCTCTAAACCTAAGCCTAGAATCTAGCTTGAATTTAAGGAAACAATAGCTTTAAGGAAAGAGATGCAACACTTTCCTTAAATACCAAAAACCACACGGCAGCTTAGGGCATTCCCTTTGCACGCCTCATACAACTCAATGACCAAGAAAACTTTCCTAAAATACAGCCATGACAAAAGACCTTCTAATGCACCGAATTCTACTAAGTATTTTCGGATTTATTTTACCTAAACAACTCAACTAACTTAACTAACATAACAATAAATGACACATTTTTTTTTTTTTGAAAGAAATAAATGACACATTTTTGGTTACATGAAAAACCTTCACTTTAAGAGTAAAGTAAAACCATGCAACAACCTAATAAAGCAAATAAAGCTAGTTGATGAAGTAATCTTTACACGTGCCATGCATCAAGTGCTGTTTTTAAGATCCTTAATAAACTCCACCCTCGACGATGCTATTATAGTCCTAGAAGATATCCTTGCTGATACTTTTCTCACCAAGATAGAAAGAAGAATTCTTGAAAAGGAATTATCTATTTTACTATATGCCCAACAGCTTGAAGATAGAAAGAAAGAATTTGAAAGGCAACAATGGGAAAAGAAAATGACGGAACTTCAGGCGAAACTTGAAAAGTCAACTTCGATTCCAGAAGTACTAGTTGAAGAAGCCAAGATTGATGTTCTTCGTACTTTTTCTGAGTCTACACTAGATGTACCTCTAGTTGTTGAAGAAGTTGAGAAAGACGAATATATTCCTTTTGATGATATTGTAGACGATCCATCTATTTTTGATGGGGTGCCTAATTCATGTTGTTTTATATCATTGTAATTTAAAAAAAAACAAAAGTCATAGAGACCATTGTTCTTGTTCGTGATTATTTCTCCAAATTTGGAAAAATTCGAGGTCGGATTTTTTTTAAGAAGGGGAGAACAATATGGATCCGACGAGAAGATTCAAGACAACTGAATTAGCGGATGTTATGAATTATTGGGTTTGGATCACCATACAATTCAAGGTTGTGAATAGTGTTTTAATGTTAGTTTTGTTTGTTAAGGGCCGGAATTATCTTAGTTATTGCGGAACCTAAGTTGTTTATTTAATTCTAGTTGAATAAGAAATTCAAATCCTAGTTGGATTAGGATTCTTAATTAGATTAGAATTCTTTTGCTTACAAGGTTAACAATATCCTACTTGTGATAGGTTTTACTTGTTTCAAGCTAGTTAGGAGTCTTAATTAGTTTATCTGTTAGTTTCTTAGTTATCTTTTATATTTTCTAGTCCTAGTATAATTAGGTATTTGTAATGTCTATATAAGGCATCTTTCAATCATTAATAAAAAGAGATTCAGAGAGTTTATGAAAGTTTATTTCGTGAGTTTAAAAACTTGCATGTGAGTTAATTACTTACAATCCATTAATTGATATTCAGGAGTGTTTATTAGTTAGTGTTAAAAAACTTAATTCAAGGAGTGGTTTTAGTGTGTTTAAGAACCATTGAATTTGATTCAGGAGTGAATTAAGTTTAGTGCTTGATTAATTAGGCCAGGAGTGACTTAATTGAATCAAAACCCTATTTGAGAGTTCAAGAGTGATCAATCAAATAGTACTATCCTTTTGTTCGAGTTTAGTTCGAGTAGTGTGTTTAGAATAAATTCGACCAAGAAACAATCAAGATCCAATCTTTCTTTCAAGATTCTTGGGAAATTTAAAACTTCACTAAAGGGTGGATCCACATCCATATCAAATTGGTATCAGAGCCGGTCGAAAGAAAGGCGGAGAAGAGTGCTTGTTCTCGTCCCAGATTCACCCAAAATTTGGTACCTTTTGTTCTGTTTCGTTCTCCTACTAGGAAATGAATTTTGTGATATTTGGAGTTCGTTTGGTATGGTTTTTAGATAGTTCTTGCGAGTCGTGTTATTTTGGTACGAATCCAAGTAGCGGCCCGACTTTGGGAGGATACAAATAACAACCTTGTTTTGAATTTTTTGAATAATTCCAGTTGGAGGTGTCTCCTAGGATCCCAAATGTACTTTTGGTAAAATTTAGTAATTTTTTCCACTAGTGGAATCTGCAGTTTATTATTGAAGTTAGGTCAGTTTTCTGGATATTCCGGGCAGTTTTTAGAGGACTATTTGCAATGAAATCATGGTGGACATGACTGCTGATATGATTGCGGAAGCTTAATGTACGATTTGTTTTTGGTTTTTTTTATTTTCAAGGCTCTTGTCCCCTCGAGAACTAGAGGATCTCTCACTAACCTCGACTAGAGATGCACACAAACCACGATTTATATGTTCTTGGTATGACGACCAAATATTCAATGCAACATAACATTCGAATAACTCAAACAATTCATTCAACTCTCTCCATTTTATTGATTAGGCGTGCCTATTTATAATAAGAGCAGCAAGAAAACCTTGCTCTCCAAGGCATTACATCACACGGCCAACTAGCAATAATTTTAGGAAAGTTTCCCTAAATCTAAGCCTATAATCTAGCTTGAATTTAAGGAAACAATAGCTTTAAGGAAAGAGATGCAACACTTTCCTTTAATACCAAAAACCACATGGCACCTTAGGACATTCCTTTTGCACGCCTCATACAACTCAATGACCAAGAGAACTTTCCTAAAATACAGCCATGACAAAAGACCTTCTAATGCACTGAGTTCTACTAAGTATTTTCGGATTTATTGAACCTAAATAACTTAACTAACTCAACTAACGTAACAATAAATGACATATTTTTGGTTACATGAAAAACCTTCACTTTAAGAGTAAAGTAAAACCATGCAACAACCTAATAAAGCAAATAAAGGTAGTTGATAAAGTAATCTTTGCACGTGCCATACATCATACTCCCCTTCTTCAAAGAAACTTGACCTCAAGTTTGTTCAGCAAAACAGTCCAAGAAATCATCCATATGAATGGAACGAATTTTAACATAATCACCAACGCCAATAGGTTAAAGATTGAGCAATGATTTATGCGACCATAAACAAACAACTCAATGTCTCTAGAACTTTCCTTCTTATGAAAAAGATTAAATATTTTCAACAAAATCAAATCTTTGTAAACATGACGTGAAAAGTGATATGAATTTCGAATCCGAAAATTCACAATGTTTACCCTAGATTCTAAGTGACGTTTTTATGGTGTTTTTATGAATGAAAACTGAAATTAAGAAATAAAAATATGGATAGTACTCTTGATTCTCGCAGGAATTAGAGGGTCTCTTCCTAATCGCAATTAGAAGATGAATACAAGTCGCAACAAGTATTGTTTTGGTTCACAACCGAAATAAGCAACGCTCACAAATTCTCAAATCAATTCATCTCTTTTTATTAATGGACTAGGCGCCTATTTATAAGGAGGGCAGCAAGTAATCCTTGCCCTCCAAGGCATTACAACTCACGGCTAGCTTTAAGTAAATAAGGAAAGTGCTTTCCTAAATTAAACCCTAGAATCTAGCTCAACTTAAGGAAACTCAAGCATAAGGAAAGATGCTCAAGACTTTCCTAAAAAACACTAGAACCACACGCCTATGCTTAGAATCACACGCCTACCCTTAGACTATTACAAGTCATCAGATTTTTCGGCCACCTTATTACAATCGACTAAAAAATAAAAACAACTTAATCAACTAATTTAACTAACAAACATAATAAAAGACATATTTTTCGTTACATGTAAAACCTCTACTTTAAGAGTAAAGTAAAACCATGCAACAACCTAGGAAAGCAATTAAACATAGTTGGTGAAGTAATCCATGCACGTATCTTGCATCATTCTCCCCCTCTTGAAAAAAAACTTGTCTCAAGTTTTGATGTAACCAAGCAATCATCCACGCACGATAACCATGAACCATAAGAACAAGTACACGTATGAGAAATAGAAGTGGAATCCATGAGGTTTGTGGATGTGTATGACAAATAACGGCATCAAGACAAAAATCAGTAGAAGATGTTGCATATTGTTGTACCCAACGCTCTTTTGTAGCTTTCTTCTCACATGGAATATCAATGATCGGAACTTTGATGGTTGTACAAGCCAAAGATTCAGTTTTTAATTCATCTTCAACATTAAGAACAAATTCTTGAACCTCTTTCTTGGTTTCATCATCAACAAGAATTTGATCTCTGGATCTTTTCTCTTTCCATTGTTGAATCAACATGTCAATCCCATTGTTTAGCTTGGTAATCTCCTGATTTAGCTTTTCAAAACTAGCTAACACTTGTTTCTCGAAGTCTCCCATTGTTGTTACGCAATACGTCGGATTGTATTGATGACTGTGGATTCGTTATAACTCAGACTTAAACGAAATTTTGACACAACAAACTTCAAGATGTTTACTGTCTCCACACAAAATTTCAGCTCAATCTAAGCTACCACGCGCCCTCACGAGCCTCTACAACCTTACTGCTCTGATACCAACTGATATGAATTTCGGATTCGAAATTCATATCAGTGCAACTGATATGAATTTCGAATCCGAAAATTCACAAACTTTAACCTAGTTTTAAGTGACGTCTTTTTATGTTTTTATTATGAATGAATGCTGAAATTAAGAAATAAAAATATGGATAGTACTCTTGATTCTCGCAGGAATTAGAGGGTGTCTTCCTAATCGCAATTAGAAGATGAATACAAGTCGCAACAAGTATTGTTTTGGTTCACAACCGAAATAAGCAACGCTCACAAATTCTCAAATCAATTCATCTCTTTTTATTAATGGACTAGGCGCCTATTTATAAGGAGGGCAGCAAGTAATCCTTGCCCTCCAAGGCATTACAACTCACGGCTAGCTTTAAGTAAATAAGGAAAGTGCTTTCCTAAATTAAACCCTAGAATCTAGCTCAACTTAAGGAAACTCAAGCATAAGGAAAGATGCTCAAGACTTTCCTAAAAAACACTAGAACCACACGCCTATGCTTAGAATCACACGCCTACCCTTAGACTATTACAAGTCATCAGATTTTTCGGCCACCTTATTACAATCGACTAAAAAATAAAAACAACTTAATCAACTAATTTAACTAACAAACATAATAAAAGACATATTTTTCGTTACATGTAAAACCTCTACTTTAAGAGTAAAGTAAAACCATGCAACAACCTAGGAAAGCAATTAAACATAGTTGGTGAAGTAATCCATGCACGTATCTTGCATCAAAAAGATCCTTTATTTTCCTCTTCTTGAGCATCATCAACAAGAATCAAATCTTTATCATCATGGGAAACTGTATATATCAAATCTTCATCCTTGGAACAAGATAAAATTTCAATATTTTCGTCATTTTGAAATTTCTTCCTCTATAGTGCAAGGAACATCTTCAAGATAACTATTATGCTTTTCATCCAAATATTGATTCGAGTCATACATCAAATCCCACTTTGGTTGTAGTCGTAGTGATAATTCCTCAAGAATTTCATCAGTTGTTAATTCATCATAAGAATAGAAACGACAATTCATAGTTGGTTTAATATAATGCAGAAACTGTCCAGAAAATTTCAATAAAAGTTCGAGATTTAAAACCTAAGTAAAACACCTCGAAATTTCTTGAAATTTTGTCTCAACATAGCTGTAGACACATAATCGTGTCTCCCCATTTAGTACCCTATGATGACCAATACCCTGCTCCAATTGGTCCGGATCGAGGAAAGAATAAAGAACGAGTCTAAAGTTAAATGTTTCGAAAACCTTATCCATATTCTAACTCGTTTTATTAACATATTTCCGAAACCCTTTTTATAATTAGTTTTACTAAATCCACTTTCTAAAACGTTTTAAAATAACTTTTTAAAGCCCATGTTTCGAAAACCTTTTAAAAACAGTTTTATGAAAGCCCATTTTATAAAACCTCTTTTCTAGCCCAATTTAATTAATAGAATTAATTAATTATATTGATTAGCTATATTAATAAAAATATCTTTTACAAAAATAATCTTTTCCCAAAGTGTTTTTAAATATCTTTTACTAACTCTTTTCTAAAATCTTTTATAATAAAAATCTTTTAGAAACCTACAAACTATTTTCTAAAATCTTTTCGAGACATATTATCTTTCGAAAACCTATTACAACTTAACTACCTAAACTTACCTACACTATATAATACAATCTCCTCTATCTCAAAACTCACGGCTCTCCCTCAATTCTCACGGCACAAACACAGCTCTTATACCTCACAAAATCTCACTCGGCATCTTCATCAACCAATTCGCCCTTCCTCATTCTCTCGCTTCACTGCACCACGCTATCACCTTGCGCAATACCACAAACTACCTACAACACCTTGCCACTCCATCTATCAATTCCACGCCACATCATCGAACTAAATCATCCTACCACTACACCTATATTCATCACCATATAATTATCATCCTACAGCAACACCATACTTCACCGCCAAACACAAATTCATTCATCTAGCAATGTAATCTCGCCACATCATCATCTAAGATTCACAAATCTAAAGCTACACTAAATCATTAGTACTAATTATATCGTCACATGCTCGACATATAATACGAAACAAACAAATCTTTTTCAAGACTCGTTCAACTTTTGATCCAAGATCCGTACAAATCAACGATCCTGGACGGTGGTATAATTTCTGAGGGTCAACTAAATTAACTAAGTTTATTTTGTTTCTTTATTTATTTATTTTTATTACTTTATTGAAGTTACTAACATTCTATTCATGATGTAGATTGTTAACTCGTCCCTGCGACTGTAAGTATTGTATATATTATACTAACTCCCTGCATTATTTTCTTTTCTTATTTTATATTTATTATTCATAGTATATGATTGTCCTGCGTGCCTTTTTATCACCCACATGTTATTATGCTAAATAAGACCTAAAGAATTGTTCTCAGTAATTCAGATAAATTGGACAACCTGTTAGGAACCTTGTAAAATGAATGTATAATAACTGATCACTAAATAATTAGTCTTTTGATGTGTTTCCTGAACCAATCTAGATTAATTATTTTTGGGTGCTTTAAAATGTTGTTTGATTGTTCTATTGCATAAAATATGCTGTGAATCGTTATTTAGTAGAGGCCAGCAATGGGCAATATAGTTTCTGACTATATTGTACCCTCACCCCCTAACTCAATTTTTGGTTCCTGACCATCTATGGAGTCATGACGGGGAAATCTACATTGGATAAGTCCCTAATTTGTCCCTACGATTTCCCATATCCAATTAGGTTTATGATTCTTCCTTTAAAGAATTGTTGGCGACTTCAAAAACATATTTTTAATAAAACCTTAACAATAGGGTAGTCAAATAAACGCGCTCACACTGCGTGTAGGCATTAAAGGAATTCAAAAATCCTACGCCTACAATTTGGCGACTTCACTGGGGAGGATTTTAAAAAAAATTAATTTTTTTTAAATGAGTGGGTGAAACTTGAAAAATACAATTCACGCTTATTTTTATGCTTTAGAATAATATATTGTTTTGCATGTGCATGGCTATTAGCCATCATAAGTACAATATACCTTGCCTCATTAGCACATGTTCTATGTGTAAGGTCACCCCCGGGGGGTTTGCGCTTTGTCCTTCCAAAAAGCTTCCTGAGCGATAGTGTTGGATCTTAGTCATAAGCAAACCTACCCAACTATGGCATTGTTCTCTTGTTCCTGACTTGAGACTGGAGTGCGTCTTACACGTGGCCACCTCTTTAAGCAGGGGTACGATGCGTGGGATCAATCTCTTAGTCATAGACCCTTTTTAGCCTTAACCTAAACCTGACCAATAGTTGAATGTAGAACTGGACTTTAGGTTGAGAACTTCTGCATCCATGTTACTTGACATTTATGTGTGATTGCCATTTTTGCCTGATCATATTTTATTAACATGTTGATATGTGTTGCGCCTAAAATTAATACACTTCGCGTCTAAAAACTGTCGTTGTTTCGCCGAACATTTGTCAAATTACCAATATGCATGCCGCAGAGTATTGCACCAAACGCATTAAGTTGCGCTCGGCGCAATGCTCTGGCGCCCCCAGTAAATTCCACGAGCCGCGCACATATGTTGCGTGACCAACAGACTTTTCGTCCCATGCAAATTGGTCTTCTGACCACTGATCGCGTCAACAATTTGCGTCAATTAGTTCGTCCTAACTTAGTGCGTCTTAAACTGTTGTTATAGTTAGTGCGTCAGTCTTTGCGTCTTGAAATTATACCAGATTTGTCAAAACATCGTCTAAACTGTCACCAACACGAGGGTAGGCCCAGCACGCTAGACGCATGAGGTTGCGCCTGACGCTGTTGGCCTGCGCCAGACGCGCACTTTGCGTCACACGCAAACTTGCTGTGTGGCATATTGTTGTGCATCCCTCGTTTTCCGTCACTTTAGGCAATGTGGTGATCAATTCCATATAATACTTCGTGCATGTGAGTCATTGATCATTCAGAACATCTCGTGTTTAACTTCACCTAAAAAAGAAAGTCTTGGTCTTCCATCATCATTAGGTCTCACCTAGGTGCATGGTCATATTTTGGTTTTTTTTTTTGGAGAAAGTCGGATATTCCTATCCTCCCAACAACTTACCCCATTTTTTTAAAAAACTTTTTTTTAAACCAAAGTTTTTTATTTTTTTTTTATCTTTCAAAATTGCATTTTGATTGGTGATGAACTCTTGCCAATCCATTCTTCTCCACAAAATAAAATCCATAACGTCCAATATATCATTATCCATTCTCCTCCACAAAATAAAATCCATAACGTCCACAAAATATATTCATCATAAATTCATATATCATCCACAAAATAGATTTCCTCTCCTTTTGGCAAGAGTTCGAACAAATTAAAATGATATTTTCGAAAACATTTTCATTCCTCACCCTATCCATTTCGGAGTGCGTCCTAAGTCAATGTGTCCTTGTCGAAACAGGGTAAGTGAGAAAACAATCTCGATAGGTCGTCCGCGTGCGCGAAAGCCTAGATCTGTTCCACCGGTTAAAGAACGGTCAACTGTTGAAGCAACAATGGGTGATGAAAAAGTTACTGAATTGACCAATATCATTGAACGAATGGCTAAGAACTTAGAGGAGGTCACTCTCCGTCGCACCAAGTTGAAAGTGGTGAAAATGTCAGTATTCGCCAAACAAATGGAAAATGTTGTCCAAAAGGTCACCAATAAGGAGTCCTACTTTGATTTGGATGAGAACAACAAGTTCAAGGGAAAGCTACCTGAAAAGTTTTCCACAAGTGACTTTCCCAAGTTCAAGCCTACTGACAACCCCAAGTATCATTTGAGGAACTTCAAGGCCACCATGATCATTAAGTATGTGGACCCTGAACTTTATCCAACAGTATTCCCGATGTCGTTGGACCCTGCTTGTCAAAATTGGTTCTACTCCCTGGACCCCAAGCATGTTGAAACATGGGGTGACATCACTGTAATCCAAACCTCACTAAGGGAGTTGGAAGTGTTGAAGGAAGATAGCAATGAAGGCTTTACCACCTACCTTAATAGGTGGAGGGAAAAGTCTGCTTACATGGTCTCCAGACCTGCTGACAAGGACCTCGTCCGCATCTTTGTTAACAACTTGTTGCCCAAGTACAAAACTCATCTCAAATACCTGGGTATCGATAATTTTACCAAGTTGTACGACATAGGTGTACAAATTGAAGACGACCTGTTGAAAAATGCCCAAAATGACAACAATCGTTATAAGGGCAATGATAACAACAAGAAGAATGATTACGGATCCACTTCCAAAGGTGGAGAGGTGAACCTTCTTGAGGCACCCCAAAGATGCTTCAAGAGGAACATGAGAAGGACGTTCACTCCAATAGGCATGTCATATGCCACCGCTTTTGATCGCCTCCATTCGAAGGGCGCTCTTGATCCCATCGGGCCAACTCCTGATCCAGAATAGAGTAATAAAAAATCGAGTTGGGACAAGAATGCGTACTGCAAATACCATAGGGGAAACGGTCACAAGACAGAAGACTGCTTTAGGCTGAAGAATGCCATTCAAGACATGATCGACGAAGGTAGACTCCCCATTCCTCCTGCAGGGAAGAAGCCTAACCATCAATATAGACTATTAAACAAAGTTCTGGCTATCTCTGAGGATCAATACTGCTATAATCCACTTCTCTTGATTACACCAATAGGGGATCCCCGTCCCATCTATCATTATTGCTAGCACCTCGCTAGATATCAATGGTATTTGGGATAGTGATGAAGAAGACGAGTTTGTCACAGAAGAAAGTGACTATATATGGGGAACATATGACGATGATGAAGTAATTAGCCCTAAAACCGATCTCTTTACTTTAGCAATGGATTGGTATAAAAGTGATGAGGAGGCGAAGACGGTACTTACTCGAACCGGAAGGCTAACTCGGCCCGTTCGGGATAATCCTCCCACATCGTCGCATCTCATGAAGGAGTTCTTCCCAAAGAGAACTCTCTATTCAGGCAGCTCATGAAAACAAAAGCCGATGTTAACATTTGGCGTTGATAGCCTCCTCTCATGGGCATCGCATGGCATTGTTAAATGCCTTTACCAAGATGAATGTGTCGTCTGACACTTCTCCTGAAGGATTGGTCAATTTCCTGACTGCTGATAAGCCAATCTGAGGAAACACTATTTCTTTTACTGATGATGACCTTCCTTTTGAAGGAAGCAAACACAACAAAGCCCTACATCTCACTGTAGCATTTGTAGGCATGAATGTCCCAATGACATTAGTAGACAATGGATCTGCCATTAACGTATGTCCATTACGAACTGCGCGCCGCCTAGGTTTCAAAGATGAGGATTTCAGTCCCTCCCATCAAGGCATTCGAGCATACGACAATTCTCGTCGTCAATCTTCGGGATCTATAGCCCTAAACATCTCTGCAGGGGATATAGAAAAGCACACTATCTTCCAGGTGATTGATATCAAGGCTTCATTCAACTTACTTTTAGGACGACCATGGCTTCATGAGCTTGGTGCGGTCCCATCTTCCTTGCATCAAAAGGTTAAGATGATTGTGGATGGCATTCCCATAACTCTTGATGCCTCTACAATGAAGGTACAAGTAATAGACAAACCACTCATCCACATAGACCATGACGAAGAGGATGAAGATCTTCGAGGATATGTTCCCGAGGAAGAAGCCCTTATCGAAGAGGATTTGACGCCATTTGATTTTGATTGCTTCTCCAATCTAGCAATCAACTACATCATGCGCAAGAAGGGACACTTCCCAGGCATGTCACTGGGTAATAAGAAGTCTAGAGCACCTCCTGTCACTGACTCTAAGTCGGTAGAAAATTTGTTTGGCTTAGGATACAAGCCTACCGGGAAGGAGCTCGCGAACGTATTGCACAACGCATAGCATATCGCAATACCAAGGACAAGGACAAGTATCCCCTTTTCCTCCCTATCAACCCACTTTGAATGGGCAATTTCTGAGGGAAGGAGAAGATTATCCTTGCTATGAATTCCCTGAACCATTCTATCAGGCTCAGGAGGGAGTGACCTACCCCGGATTTGAAGTATTTATGGACTGTCACTTCTTAGAAGAAGGGATTCCTGATCTCCAAATTAAACAGTTCACTGACGACTGTTTAGACTAAAAGGCATTGGGACTTCTATTCGGTCAAGAACGAGTTAAATGCCCAAATAATACCGCTCATATCCAGGCTGTGCTACAAAATGAAGACTTCGACCCTGCTATGCTGATCACTCCTGCAAGTGGCGTCATGCAAGGATGGAGGAAGACTATCAAGTTGACTACTCCAAACGGAAAGAAGATGATCTTCACCACCGGGGAAGGGCCAATGTTTGAAGAGTCCGAGTCATCCGAGTCAGAGTCTGAGTCTGAGTCTGAGTCTGAGTCTATTGAGTCTAGTATCCCGGTTGGGACTATTTCTAAGCTTGTTAATTCTAGTATCCAAGTAGAGTCTTTAGCTTCTGCTGAGTCATTGTTCAACTCTATGATTTCCGATTTCAATAATATGAACTCATTTGCTTATGACTTGTGCAATGTCTCTACTTCCTCTTCTCCTTCTGATTGCAACAATGAATTTGAAAAAGAAATAATTAAAGCAGTGGAAGAACATGAAAATAAAACTCCAATCATTGAGGAAACAGAAAAAATTAATCTTTCAAATGATAATGAACCAAAGGAGGTAAGAATTGGATTAACTTTAAACGAATACGAACGCACTCAATTAATCAAAACGTTAGTTGAATATGTCGACGTATTCGCATGGTCTTACCAGGACATGCCAGGCATCGATCGTGAAATTGCTCAGCATACTATTCCCCTAATCAAAGGGATGAAGCCTGTCAAACAAAAGTTGCGCAGAATGAAGCCAGATGTAGCTCTCAAAATCAAAGAAGAGGTCATTAAACAACTCAATGCAGGTTTTATAAAGGTCGCTAACTACCCTGACTGGATTGCTAATGTTGTACCTGTACCTAAAAAGGATGGGAGAGTTAGGATGTGCGTCGATTATAGAGACCTCAATAAAGCAAGTCCCAAGGACGGTTTCCCCTTGCCTCACATAGACGTCCTAGTAGACAACACTGCCAACCATGCCCTTCTCTCTTTTATGGACGGGTATGCAGGGTATAATCAGGTGAAAATGGCCGAGGAAGATATGGAAAAGACTACCTTCATCATACCGTGGGGAACCTTTTGCTATACTGTTATGCCTTTTGGATTAAAAAACGCCGGGGCCACATATCAAAGAACTGCGACTCACCTTCTCCATGACATGATGCAAAAGAGGTAGAAGCTTACGTAAATGACATGATAGTTAAGTCCAAAAATTGAGAGGGACACCATACCGTCCTTGAGAAGTTCTTCATAAGACTTCGCAAATACAACATGAGACTTAATCCACAAAAATGCGCCTTTGGGGTCACTTAGGGAAACTCCTAGGTTATGTCATTAGTTCTAGAGGGATTGAGATTGACCCTACTAAAATAACAACCATCATGACCATGCCTCCACCTAAGAATGAAAAACAAATAAGGGGTTTCTTAGGAAAAATCCGATACATCGATCGATTCATCTCTAAACCGACCATGGTGTGTGAGCCCATCTTTAAAAAGCTTAAGAAAAGTGTCGCTGCTTGAATGGGATCGGGATTGCCAAAAAGCCTTTGACAAAATCAAAGAATATTTATTCAACCCACTTGTCTTAGCACCCGCTTTACCGGACATACCTTTAAGGCTTTACTTGGGTGACTAAGCGGTTGGGAGCCATGTTAGCACCGGAAGTTAATGGGAAAGAGTGCGCCATTTACTACCTTAGTAAGAAACTCTTAGAGTATGAATCCCGTTACACTCCCTTAGAAAAGCTTTGCCTTGCACTAGTCAGGGCCACTAAGAAGCTTAGGCATTATATGCTTACTCACACAATCCATATAGTGTCGCGACTAGACCCTCTTAAGTTCTTATTCGAAAAGCCAGCCCTTAATGGTAGACTCTCCCGCTGGGTAGTAATGTTGGCCGAATTTGACTTAAAATTTATTCCTCATAAATCCATCAAAGGCAACGCTGTTTCCAACTTCTTAGCGGATTTCCCTGTAGATGAATCTCGCGAAGAATATGAATTTCCTGATGAAGACCATCTCATGACGGAACACGAAAGTTGGGCACTATACTTCGATGGTGCATCCAACCAAAAGGGATGTGGCGTCGGGGTACTCTTGGTATCACCGGACGGTGAACACACTCTTCTTTCTGTTAAACTCGACTTCGATGTTACTAATAATGCAGCCGAGTACGAAGCATGTATCATAGGGCTCCAGGCCGCAGTGTCCCTCGATATCAAGAAACTAAGAGTATATGGTGATTCATCTTTGATCATCAATCAAATCTCTAAAAGATGGAAAGTTCGAAATGAAAGCCTCTTGCAATACCAAACTCATCTAGAAACCATTGCTGAATAAATCCCTGAAATACTATACACATACCTTCCACGAGAAGAAAACCAATTTGCTGACGCTTTGGCCCGCTTAGCATCTATGATTAGGATCCCTCGTACCATGCCAGAAATGCCCCTTATCATTGAGAGACGGCAAGAGCCTGCTTATGTTCATGCCTTAGACACTGAGCCAGATCCTATTCCTTCTGAACCCTGGTTTACTGATATTCTCAACTATTTAACAAAAACAGAATACCCACCTGGAGCTTCAACAAGAGCCCAGCGTGCCTTGAGGCTCTTGGCCTCCCAATATGTCGAGTATAACAGGACAATGTACAAAAGAACACCACAAGGTGTGCACCTGCTCTGTATTGATAAACCTGATACCACAACGGTCATGGATCAAGTCCATAGTGGAATTTGTGGCACACATATGAACGGCCGCATGTTAGCTCAAAAAATCATTCGTTTAGGCTACTACTGGACCACAATGGAGAAAGATTGTTACCTTTATGCCAAGACCTGTCCAAAATGCCAATTATGCGCTAACCTGCAACATGTCCCACCTTCCTTGTTATATACCTTCACTTCACCTTGGCCATTTTCAACCTGGCGTATTGACATTATTGGTAAAATAACACCACCCGGTACTGGGGGGCACGAATTCATCCTTATGGCCATAGATTACTTCACTAAGTGGGTAGAGGCAGCATCCTATGCTAAATTGACAGCCAAACATGTCGCTACATTCCTAGAGATGACCATAATTTGCCGCTATGGGGAACCCCACGAGATCATCAGTTACCAAGGTACCCACTTCCAAGCTGAATGTGAACAAGTCCTTGAGAAATACAGCATCAAGCACCATCGTTCTTCCCCATATAGACCCCAGGCCAACAGTGATGTGGACGCTGCTAACAAAAACATCTAGGTTATTATCCAGAAAATGAATGAAAATTATAAAGATTGGCCCGATAAGCTACACTTTGCCTTATGGGGATACCGCACTTCTATCCGAACATCTACCGGAGCTACACCTTATTCTCTTGTCTATGGCGTTGAAGCTGTTCAACCTATTGAACTAGAAATACCATCCCTACGCATTGTCCTAGAAAGTCAAATTCCTGAAGCTGACTGGGTCAAAGCTAGATTCGAAGAGCTCATTTTACTCGATGAGCGAAGATTAGCTGCCTTGCATCATGTGCAAGTTTATCAAAATCGTATTGCGAGATCTTTCAATAAGAAGGTCAAACCCCGAAATCTTAAAGAGGGCGACTTAGTGCTCAAAGCATTAAGGAAAAATGTGTTAGATCCTCAAGGTAAATTCAGACCTACTTAGGCCGGTCCATACATTGTCAAGACAATCCTATCTGGAGGAGCAGCTCAACTCATTGACATGGACGGCACTGAATTTCATAATCTAATAAATCTTGATCAACTCAAGAAATTCTATGTGTAAAACACAACCAATTCTTTGATTGGTAATAATTATCCAATTTTTTTTTTATAAGAAGCATGAACTACGTGCGGCCTAATTCCTATTTGGATACGTAGGCAACCTTGTACGAGGTTCGGCCCCTTCTTTAATCAAAACCTCCTGCGGTTCATACGAGTTTACAAAAATAAAAAAATAACTGTATTTTATAATGGTTAATCGCGTCAGGCGCAACAATGCTGCGCCTAGCGCAGTACAATGCGCCAGACGCACTATTTCACGTCTAGCGCACTTATTCGAACGATTTTCCTGGCATTCGTTAAGATGCTTAAATACGACAATATTTTGCAACATATTTAGGCTCACTTCGGTCTAGATAAAATTAAACTTTATTTGTATTCAAATTTCTAAATGAAAATAAAACATGAAACGTAAGTTATGACTACACTATAACATAACTATGTGGCATGAAAGCCTTATTGAAAGCAATAAATTAACAAAAAAAAAGAGCAATAACTTTGCAGACATTGTTGCAATCAATCCTTCTTCTCCTTCCCCTTCTCAGCCTTTTCTCCCTCAGTAGAAGTTTCTCCCTTTTCCATCTGTAGCTTTGGTCTAGGTGCCTTCCTATTCTCCCAATACACCATAGGTTCCTTCCCTTTCCCTGTAGGAGTGTCTGTCTGTTGAGTCACCTTTCCTGTGTCGGCCCGTTCCCTAATTACTACGCCCCCTAAGCGTAGTCTTCTCTTTGTAGGAGGCATCCGCGGCCCAAGTCGTTCCCGCGCTGGTGCTACCTTTGGACCTAAACGTTCTTTCACAGAGGAAGTTTTAGTAACAGGCTTCTGGCTGCTCTTCCCTGCAGATGAGTGTCCAACTGGTTTCTTGCCCTTGTAATCCAAAGTCTCACAAGTTTTCCCCACAGTTCGGGGAATAAACTTTCGCTTCTTTGTCACCTCGGCGGACTCCTTCACCCTCATCTCTTTCCTCACAGCAGGGTCCCTAGTCAGCATCCATACGATATAGCTCTTAGACACCTTCTCAGATTCTATTCTTTCCTGTGTATACCAAAGTGGACGCTCTCCCTAATATTTTTCCCACCTTCTAATTCCACTCCAAGTCAGACAATATATTTTTGGAGCAATAGTGTCTTCAGCACGGATCAGTTGGCGGTATCCATATTGTCTCAATACTCTCGACGGAAAATAAAAGGTCATGGTATACAGACTACATAATCTCACATAGGGGGAATCATCACGAATCCCTACGATGGACCCAATCCTCCACCATGGCACCACCCATCTAACACTCAGCTCATCATCCCCAAAGAAAAGGGTCCAGTCTTCAAAAGATTTCTTCGTGAAGATTTTCTTCCTACCAATGAAACCCTTCTTATTATATCTCTCCATATTTTCGGGAGGATTAATCAACCTCAAATGTTCCATGAGCCAGATCTGCAGCAGCAAATAAAATATATTGTTATTGCTTCCTGACGAGTAATAATACATATACACTACTTATTATTGCTTCTCCAAGAGTAATAATACGTTCACGACCTTTCACGCTTCAGGACGAGTAATAATAATAAAACAAAACCTCATATTACTTCCAATCGAGTAATAATACGAGTGTCCCTACATCCGCGCCTGACACAAAACTCTGCGCCAGACGCGTCGTATGGCCAACAGGCACACACACATGCACCCGACACAACTTTTTGCGCCCAGCGCACATTCCTTTTTATTATTTTCGTCGTTTTTTTTTGGGATGTAATATCATTATGCAATACAGTTGTCATGATTCGAAAAATTTAATGAGTATTATTACTTCACATAGAGTCATAATATGCTCAAATATAATGAAAAAAAAAATTATTTGGTTCATGACTGAAAAAAAAAAGTATATTTTACCTGCAACAATAGGGGACTCCCTGAAATTTGCCCTTTTGGGTCCTTCTTTACAGCATCTAGACTGGAAATCATCTCCCCTACACAAAGTAGCATCAGTGTCCTTCCTACCTCCAGTTGCTCTGCTACAATAATCAAAGAGGCAAAACCAGCACCATTGTCCCCATTCACAAACAGAATACGACTAAGCAGGCAAAACACCAGCGCCCGCATACGATACGTCTGTCTAGCCCTGTCAGCAGGAGGACTATACATTGCAGCTAACCTAGTCAAATTAACCCTCATCCTATATACAATTTCGGACATATTTTCTTCCTTTAAATCCATGAACCTCTCAAAGTCCTTAAAAAAATAGTCCTCCAAAGAAGGGACACAGGGTAATTGACTACAGGGTCATCCAATTATAGCACCAAATTCCTCAGGCAAAATCGTTAATTCGTGATTCCCAAAACAAAAACAATGATTGGTGACATCCCAAAAATTAACAGCCGCATAAAGGAAATTATAGTCTAATCAAACCTTCCCTCAAGCAATCCATAACCATCCATGTCGCATTCCAATAAGCCATAAAAGACAAACCAAAGCCCGCTAGGTCGAAAACCCATAAGGGCGACTTAGGCAAAAGTCAGGGCATCTTCTCATTCATCAGCCTGAACTACGAATGGTCTGATTCTGCTAAAGATACGTAGGAAACCTCACCCTGAGGTCCGACCACTTTAAACTAAGCCAAACCAGCATCATTATCCACCCTTGCCAAAGACCTATTCTAAATCAATGCTTAATTCATTGCAAATGGCTCCAAAGCAAAATGCTCGGCCACCAATTAAAATGTTAAGAGCTACGACTGGCCTGATTCCATCAAGGATACGTAGGCAACCTCTTTTGAGGCCCGGCCATTTTTATTCAAAACATATATTTTAGAGGCTCGCCTAGGCCCATGAGATAGCGCGATCTCCCAAATCATGAATTTTCAATGCTCATCCCCTACCCTTAGAACTAGACTGGGATTTGAACTTGCATCATAAGCCTACCTTATTGCGTGAGTCAAGTCATTATGACTCTGCCTTCTTCTAATTCTTATCCCTTCCTTTTTCTACACCACATTATCGCTTCTAAGCCAGCCTTAGCATAACCTTTCAACACTCAGCGCTATGACCGCGCCTTATCTTTTGAGTGTTCTTTTCTTTGGCCTTTCTTGTCTTCTCACCTTAGGAACCCTATATGGAATCTTCCGTCGAAACTTCCGCTAAGCGTGACGAGATATCTTCAAAAATCAAACAATCAAGCTGAGTCCTTCATAAACTCCATCTTACTGGGGGTTCATCACGGCTCCACACAGAAAATCATAGGCTCCGAGTATAGGCCTATAAGGACTTCATTACGAGTCCATACATGAAATATCGGCGGTTTTAAAACCCACACTGATGCAAGATTGAACTGATTGTATGGGCTCACTTAGGCCTTGACATACGAAACTCGAAGCGCATACAATTCAAGCATTACGAGGACTACAATGTATTCAAATCCAATAAATCATCCTTCATAGGCTCCATGTGTACCTTGATAAGGACTTCATTACGAGTCCATACAAAATATTACGGGCCCCAGACCCATACGAGATCCTAACTGTTTTATGGGCTCACTTAGGCCCGTAACAACTACAACACATATCGCATCAAACATAACTTACATGGATCATCCTTGGGGGCTTCCCCTTTCTTCTCTTTCGAAAACAGTTTTCTAAAACGAAATTAGTGTCATACCTCTGCATTAGTGTCATATCTCTACATTTGCATTACATATCTGCATCGTCCAAACATTGTGTCAAAGCATTGCATCCTTCGTCCTTAGCCATAGGATTCTAGCATCAATCATCGAGTCACACATACACACACACGTATGCACACACGATAGCACCTTTAAGTCTAGACTACTAGAGGTCACTCTTTCAAGTTCAAGTCTTTTCCAATCCATACACTAGCACCCACATCACGGGACACATGCATGTCCCCTAGTTGTTGTCTGTATATCTGTGTGTTATTGGTATTCGTAGGTACCCAACATTAAACGGCTCTATATGAGCTATATTCCACCAAGGTCTGCGGACCCCTACAAATTAACAACAGAAGACAAGTGCTATATACATGGTGCATCCAGCGCACCGACAACGTTGTGTCACGTACAACAATTTGCGTCCAGCGCAACATACCACGCCAGCGCAGCTCGTGCGTTGGGCGCACGATCTGTCTAACACGCTTGGGGGCTTCTTAGCCATGTGGAGCCCACACACCTAATTCCCAAATGCATTCAAATGTTCTTTATGACATTACGCGCGACAATTAAACGAACTTTCAAAAGTTGGCAAAAACGCAACCTTGCTACTCTGTGAATCAACTACAACAACAGCCTTGGAGTGGGACAATAGCTCATTACAATCGCCTTGGAGCGGGACAATAGCTCATTACAATAGCCTTGGAGCGGGATAATAGCTCATTACAATAGCCTTGGAGCGGGACAATAGCTCATTACAATAGCCTTGGAGCGGGACAATAGCTCATTACAATAGCCTTGGAGCGGGACAATACCTCATTACAATAGCCTTGGAGCGGGACAATAGCTCATTACAATAGCCTTGGAGCGGGACAATAGCTCATTACAAGCGCCATGGAGCGGGACAATAGCTCATCACAATCGCCTTGGAGGCGGGACAAAAGCTCATCACAATCGCCTTGGAGCGGGACAATAGCTCATTACAATCGCCTTGGAGCAGGACAATAGCTCATTACAATCGTCTTGGAGCGGGACAAAAGCTCTACACATATCGCCATGGAGTGGGACAAAAGCTCGGGACAAAAACTCTACCCACGCATGAGCTTGGACCATAATGGCTCATGATTTATTTTCACCTATATCATTTCATTTTTGCAAATTTACATTTATTTTGCAAATTTGTTTCTTATATGTCTGTTCCTGAAACTTTTGCTTGTTTTGCAGGTACTGGCGTAAAAGAGTGATTTTGGATTACAGAGCATCTAGAATCAGTCTCCGTCCCGACACGTATACTTTGACTTTCGGTTTTACAAACCTCAGTCAAAGTGGGGGACTTCCGTAGACACATAATCGTGTCTCCCCATTTAGTACCCTATGATGACCAATACCCTGCTCCAATTGGTCCGGATCGAGGAAAGAATAAAGAACGAGTCTAAAGTAAAATGTTTCGAAAACCTTATCCATATTCTAACTCGTTTTATAAACACATTTCCGAAACCCTTTTTATAATTAGTTTTACTAAACCCACTTTCTAAAACGTTTTAAAATAACCTTTTAAAGCCCATGTTTCGGAAAACCTATTAAAAACAGTTTTATGAAAGCCCATTTTATAAAACCCCTTTTCTAGCCCAATTTAATTAATAGAATTAATTAATTATATTGATTAGCTTTATTATTAAAAATATCTTTTACAAAAAAAATCTTTTCCCAAAGTGTTTTTAAATATCTTTTACTAACTCTTTTCTAAAATCTTTTATAATAAAAATCTTTTAGAAACCTACTAACTATTTTCTAAAATCTTTTCGAGACATATTATCTTTCGAAAACCTATTGCAACTTAACTACCTAAACTTACCTACACTATATAATACAATCTCCTCTATCTCAAAACTCACGGCTCTCCCTCAATTCTCACGGCACAAACACAGCTCTTATACCTCACAAAATCTCACTCGGCATCTTCATCAACCAATTCGCCCTTCCTCATTCTCTCGCTTCACGCTCCACGCTAACACCTTGCGCAATACCACAAACTACCTACAGCACCTTGCCACTGATACGAAATCGTATATGAAAATGTAACCTAAGCTCGATAAGCTTTACTCACTTATTTATGCTTAAGGATTCTAAATCGGTTTTGAAGTTTATCTTACTTAGAAACTGATTTAGGAGGTTTTTGAGAGTGGATTTAATTAGTTTAAACTCACTAATTATATTAACTCTCTCTTAAATTAAGTTTAACTCACTTAACTCAAGGGTTTCGAAATTAAGATCACTTCTTAATTGCAAGAGGAATTTCGGATTTTTCAATCTCCAAAAAAACCGAATAAACACAATGTTTAATTCAAAACTAAAACTGATCTTTCATTCATGATCACCAATACATATATATTACAAGCTAATCAATCTCAAAAAGATCTAAGTACCAAAGTGATTAAACAAAGCAATTAAACAACAAAGATCTCTTAATCCAACAAAGATGTAAGAAGGAATAGTGTTGTTGTGTGTTTTGTTGACTTTGGGGCAAGGTGGGGCCGGTTTTCATCACCAAGTGGGGGGCTTGTCTTAGCTTGCAAGGAAAGCTTCAAGATATCTTTAAGAACCCCTTTTCACACGTCCCAAGTATGGTTCGCAACCCCAAGCATGGTTCGACCAATTTACACTTACGCTAAACAAAATAATTCCGGGTTTACAAAAACCGAAAATTACAAAAACGTTAATTAAACTAACTAGCTTAATTAACTTCCTTTCCTTTGTTGCTCAACATGATTAAACTAGTACTAATCTTTAAACCGTGAATCTCTCCTTTATTGTGATTGAGATTAGTACTTAGTAGAATTTCGGAATTAGCAACTGATTTCGTATCATCCTCTCCTTCTTCAAAAGGAATTGTCCTCAATTCTTGCACATCTTCATCTTCTAAATAGGGGGATAAGTCCCCTACGTTGAATGTTGCTGCCACGCCATAGTCTCCGGAAGGTCTATCTTGTAAGCATTGTCTCCATAACGTTCAAGAACCTTGAAAGGTCCTTCAGCTCGGGGCATGAGTTTATGCTTTCTTTTACTTGGAAACCTCTCCTTCCTCAAGTGAATCCACACCAAATCTTCCGGAGCAAACAACCTCGGTTTCCGACTTTTGTTTGCTTTCTTTTTGTACATCTCATTTGTCTTCTCGATATTGGTGCGTATTTCTTTGTGAACTTTCACCATTGTTTCAGCTTGTTGCCTAGCATCTCCATGGACATAAGAGTCTTTAGGCAACGAAATAAGATCAATAGGTACATACGGATTTACCCCATATACCACTTCGAACGGTGAATGTTTTGTTGCAAAAGTTGGAGTTCTATTGTAAGCAAACTCCGCATGGCATAACTTGACATCCCAATCCTTTCCCGTCTTGCTCACTAAGCCCCTTAACAAGGTGCCTAGAGTTCGATTGGTCACTTCGGTTTGACCATCTGTTTGGGGGTGATGTGAAGTACTAAACAGCAACTTAGTACCCATCATCCTCCATAGGGACCTCCAAAAATGACTCAAAAACTTACTATCTCGATCCGAGACAATAGTTCTTGGCACTCCATGCAAGCGAACAATTTCCCTGAAATATAAACAAGAAACATTAATAGCATCTTCCGTTTTGTGACAAGGCACGAAATGTGCCATTTTTGAGAAACGGTCCACTACCACCATGACCGAATCCTTCCCTCTTTGTGTCCTAGGAAGAGCCACAATGAAATCCATACTTGACATCCTCCCATGGTCTCTCCGGTGTTGGTAAAGGAGTGTACAACCCCTTATGGAACGTGCTTTTAGCCCTTTGACAAACCCCACAACGAGTCAAAACAAGATGTACTTCTTTGATCATATGAGGCCATGAGAAATGTTCTTGTAACAACTCTAGAGTCTTACTAACGCCAAAATGTCCAGCCAACCCACCTCCATGAGCTTCTCTAATTAACAAATCACGAACGGGACATTTAGGAACACAAAGTTTGTTCCCCTTAAACAAAAACCCTTCCATTTGATGATAATGGTCTTTCGGACCATCTTTGGTAGCCACGAACAGGTCACGTGTCTCCTCATCAAGAACATAGAATTCCTTAATCAACTCAAACCCAAGTACCTTGGAATCCACCATGTTAAGCAATACGTGTCTCCGTGATAAAGCATCAGCTACAATGTTGGCTTTTCCGGCCTTATACTTGGCAACAAAATTGAAAGATTGTAAGAATTCTACCCATTTAGCATGACGAGCACTAAGCTTATGTTGGCCATGAATATATTTCAACGATTCATGATCAGAGTGGAGAACAAAAGCTTGTGGTCGCAAATAGTGACTCCAATGATTAAGAGCTCTAACCATGGCATAAAACTCTTTATCATACGTGGAATAATTCAACTTGGCCTGATTTAGTTTCTCGCTAAAATAAGCAATAGGTTTGCCACATTGAATTAAAACAGCCCCAATACCCGTTCCACTTGCATCACACTCAACTTCAAATGGTTTTGCAAAATCGGGTAAAGCTAGGATAGGCGTTTTACACATTTTCTCCTTTACAAGTTCAAACGCCTTTTGAGCTGCGTCACTCCATACAAATTTTCCATGTTTAGTGCATTCGGTTATAGGAGCTAATAAAGTGCTGAAATTATTTATAAATCTCCTATAAAAAGAAGCTAAACCATGAAAAGATCTCACCTCGGTGATAGTTGTGGGAACCGGCCAAGAAGAAATTGCTTCTACTTTGGATGGATCCACCTTCACCCCTCATCGAAAATGATGAAACCAAGGAAGCCAATCTCCCTTTGCATAAACGTGCACTTTTCAAGCTTTCCATACGCTTTTTGCTCTTTTAGAACTTCGAACAATTGTTGCAAATGATCTAAATGATCCTCCTTGTTAGCACTATAGACAAGAATATCATCCAAATACACAACCACGAACTTTCCCAAAAACGGCCTAAGTACTTCATTCATCAATCTCATGAACGTACTAGGGGCATTTGTGAGACCAAATGGCATAACCAGCCATTCATACAACCCATACTTCGTTTTGAAAGTCGTCTTCCACTCATCTCCCTCTCTCATGCATATTTGGTGGTATCCACTTCTCAAATCAATTTTCGAAAACAAATTGGATCCACTTAGCTCATCTATCATGTCATCTAACCTAGGGATGGGAAATCGTATTTGATGGTTATATTGTTCACAAGCACGGCTATCAATACACATCCTCCATGTTCCGTCTTTTTTGGCACAAGTAAAGCCGGAACAAAGACACGGACTTTTACTCTCTCTCACGTAGCCTTTCTTCATCAATTCACCGATTTGGCTTTGTAACTCCTCACTTTCTTTGGGATTGCATCTATAGGAAGGTTTATTTGGAAGTGGTGCTCCGGGAATGAGATCAATTTGATGCTCAATTCCACGTTTAGGGGGTAGGCCATTTGGTAGGTCATTAGGAAACACGTCTCCAAATCCCTCCAATAACTCCCTCAAATCTGAATCTTCAACTTCCATTCCCTCGTTCACCTCCTTAGCAACTAGAACATACACGATCCGATTTGTTCCCAACTCCCTCTCGAATCTTTTTCTCCCTAAAAACACACTACCACTCACGAGGTTCTTTTTTGGCTTAGGTGTTGTGTCTCGTATTTTTGAAGGGGGCAATGGTAATAAGGTTTTGGTTTTGCCATTCTTGTTTACCTTATACACATTCGAACAACCATCATGCATTACTTTTCGATCAAATTGCCACGGTCTACCAAGTAGAATATGGCACGCAAATCATAGGAATTACATCACATAGAATTTCATCTTCATAATTTCCAATGGAAAACGTGATTAAAACTCTATTCTTCACCCTTACTTCACTATCATCATCTAACCATTTCGGTTTATAAGGATGTGGATGTTTAGTAGTAGGTAATGCTAACTTCTCTACAAGTTCGGTTGAAGCTACATTTGTACAACTACCACCATCAATGATTAACGTGCATAGCTTCTTATTCACTAAGCATTTCGAATGAAAAATGGTTTCTCTTTGTTCCTCATTTTCAGCCACGACATTAGAGTACAAGGATCTCCTAAGAACCAACATTTCACCCTCCATTTCGGATTACACACGTCCTCATCACTTTCGTTACCTAAATCGATTTATCATGTTGCCTTTCTAAGAGGTATATCCTCTCCAATTCGTCTATCTCCTCTATGTCCCTTATAGTCATGACTCTTTTTGTAGGACAAGTCGATTGGTAATGACCATAACCTTGACACTTAAAACATTTAACTTTAAAGGCTTTGTCATCTACCACTTTCTCCTTCTCTTTCGGAATGAAATCGATTTTTTGTTCTTATCAAAGTTGCTAGTACTAGTATTAGCTTTAAAAGTACTAAAAGGCTTTGAATAAGACTTACTTGTTGTTGCTTTCTTCTTTTGGCTGTCAATTTTGAGAGCCACTTTGCAAGCCTCGTCGAAAGAAAGGTATGGGTACACCTCAACTTTCTCACGCACATCCTCATTTAGGCCTCCTAAGAATCCGCCCAATTTTTGCTCCTCCATTTCTTCTATTTCACAAACAATGGAAAGCTTTTCGAATTCCTTGATGTACTTATCCATGGACGTGGTGCCTTGTTTGAGTGTGGACCATCTAACATACTGATTTTGCTTGTAGTTAGTTGGAACAAAACGCTTCCGTAATTGCTTCTTTAATTTATCCCAAGTAGCAATCTTGGATTTGTTCTCCTTCACCCTTTGCCTCTTCAAGCCTTCTAACCAAATGGATGCATATTTGGTTAGTTTCAAAACAGCAACCTTGTATTTCTTATCATTCGGAGTGTCTTTATAATCAAAAAAACGCTCCAAAGAACGTTCCCATTCAATGTATAATTCCGGATCACTAGCTCCGTCAAAATCTGGAACTTCGATTTTCAAACCCCTATCATCAGCCCTAGAACTCCTTTCTTCCTCATTGGGTTTCTTCTTAAACAATTCTAAGGTTATCTTTGCCATCATGTCGTGTAATGCTTCGTTTTGCTTAGCTAGAGCTTCTAGCATCGCATCTCTTCTAGCATTATCATCTCTTTCCTCGTCCATTTCAGAACTTAGCTCTTGATACCACTTGATACGAAATCGTATATGAAAATGTAACCTAAGCTCGATAAGCTTTACTCACTTATTTATGCTTAAGGATTCTAAATCGGTTTTGAAGTTTATCTTACTTAGAAACTGATTTAGGAGGTTTTTGAGAGTGGATTTAATTAGTTTAAACTCACTAATTATATTAACTCTCTCTTAAATTAAGTTTAACTCACTTAACTCAAGGGTTTCGAAATTAAGATCACTTCTTAATTGCAAGAGGAATTTCGGATTTTTCAATCTCCAAAAAAACCGAATAAACACAATGTTTAATTCAAAACTAAAACCGATCTTTCATTCATGATCACCAATACATATATATTACAAGCTAATCAATCTCAAAAAGATCTAAGTACCAAAGTGATTAAACAAAGCAATTAAACAACAAAGATCTCTTAATCCAACAAAGATGTAAGAAGGAATAGTGTTGTTGTGTGTTTTGTTGACTTTGGGGCAAGGTGGGACGGTTTTCATCACCAAGTGGGGGGCTTGTCTTAGCTTGCAAGGAAAGCTTCAAGATATCTTTAAGAACCCCTTTTCACACGTCCCAAGTATGGTTCGCAACCCCAAGCATGGTTCGACCAATTTACACTTACGCTAAACAAAATAATTCCGGGTTTACAAAAACCGAAAATTACAAAAACGTTAATTAAACTAACTAGCTTAATTAACTTCCTTTCCTTTGTTGCTCAACATGATTAAACTAGTACTAATCTTTAAACCGTGAATCTCTCCTTTATTGTGATTGAGATTAGTACTTAGTAGAATTTCGGAATTAGCAACTGATTTCGTATCATCCTCTCCTTCTTCAAAAGGAATTGTCCTCAATTCTTGCACATCTTCATCTTCTAAATAGGGGGATAAGTCCCCTACGTTGAATGTTGCTGCCACGCCATAGTCTCCGGAAGGTCTATCTTGTAAGCATTGTCTCCATAACGTTCAAGAACCTTGAAAGGTCCTTCAGCTCGGGGCATGAGTTTATGCTTTCTTTTACTTGGAAACCTCTCCTTCCTCAAGTGAATCCACACCAAATCTTCCGGAGCAAACAACCCTCGGTTTCCGACTTTTGTTTGCTTTCTTTTTGTACATCTCATTTGTCTTCTCGATATTGGTGCGTATTTCTTTGTGAACTTTCACCATTGTTTCAGCTTGTTGCCTAGCATCTCCATGGACATAAGAGTCTTTAGGCAACGAAATAAGATCAATAGGTACATACGGATTTACCCCATATACCACTTCGAACGGTGAATGTTTTGTTGCAAAAGTTGGAGTTCTATTGTAAGCAAACTCCGCATGGCATAACTTGACATCCCAATCCTTTCCCGTCTTGCTCACTAAGCCCCTTAACAAGGTGCCTAGAGTTCGATTGGTCACTTCGGTTTGACCATCTGTTTGGGGGGTGATGTGAAGTACTAAACAAAGCAACTTAGTACCCATCATCCTCCATAGGGACCTCCAAAAATGACTCAAAAACTTACTATCTCGATCCGAGACAATAGTTCTTGGCACTCCATGCAAGCGAACAATTTCCCCGAAATATAAACAAGAAACATTAATAGCATCTTCCGTTTTGTGACAAGGCACGAAATGTGCCATTTTTGAGAAACGGTCCACTACCACCATGACCGAATCCTTCCCCTCTTTGTGTCCTAGGAAGAGCCACAATGAAATCCATACTGACATCCTCCCATGGTCTCTCCGGTGTTGGTAAAGGAGTGTACAACCCCTTATGGAACGTGCTTTTAGCCCTTTGACAAACCCCACAACGAGTCAAAACAGCATGTACTTCTTTGATCATATGAGGCCATGAGAAATGTTCTTGTAACAACTCTAGAGTCTTACTAACGCCAAAATGTCCAGCCAACCCACCTCCATGAGCTTCTCTAATTAACAAATCACGAACGGGACATTTAGGAACACAAAGTTTGTTCCCCTTAAACAAAAACCCTTCCATTTGATGATAATGGTCTTTCGGACCATCTTTGGTAGCCACGAACAGGTCACGTGTCTCCTCATCAAGAACATAGAATTCCTTAATCAACTCAAACCCAAGTACCTTGGAATCCACCATGTTAAGCAATACGTGTCTCCGTGATAAAGCATCAGCTACAATGTTGGCTTTTCCGGCCTTATACTTGGCAACAAAATTGAAAGATTGTAAGAATTCTACCCATTTAGCATGACGAGCACTAAGCTTATGTTGGCCATGAATATATTTCAACGATTCATGATCAGAGTGGAGAACAAAAGCTTGTGGTCGCAAATAGTGACTCCATTGATTAAGAGCTCTAACCATGGCATAAAACTCTTTTATCATACGTGGAATAATTCAACTTGGCCTCGATTTAGTTTCTCGCTAAAATAAGCAATAGGTTTGCCACATTGAATTAAAACAGCCCCAATACCCGTTCCACTTGCATCACACTCAACTTCAAATGGTTTTGCAAAATCGGGTAAAGCTAGGATAGGCGTTTTACACATTTTCTCCTTTACAAGTTCAAACGCCTTTTGAGCTGCGTCACTCCATACAAATTTTCCATGTTTAGTGCATTCGAGTTATAGGAGCTAATAAAGTGCTGAAATTATTTATAAATCTCCTATAAAAAGAAGCTAAACCATGAAAAGATCTCACCTCGGTGATAGTTGTGGGAACCGGCCAAGAAGAAATTGCTTCTACTTTGGATGGATCCACCTTCACCCCCTCATCAGAAATGATGAAACCAAGGAAGCCAATCTCCCTTTGCATAAACGTGCACTTTTCAAGCTTTCCATACGGTTTTTGCTCTTTTAGAACTTCGAACAATTGTTGCAAATGATCTAAATGATCCTCCTTGTTAGCACTATAGAC
Source organism: Beta corolliflora (assembly GCA_947648045.1). NCBI lineage: Eukaryota > Viridiplantae > Streptophyta > Magnoliopsida > Caryophyllales > Amaranthaceae > Beta > Beta corolliflora. The sequence goes on along the minus strand of CANSZD010000107.1, from coordinate 241,726 downwards.
AAGAATATCATCCAAATACACAACCACGAACTTTCCCAAAAACGGCCTAAGTACTTCATTCATCAATCTCATGAACGTACTAGGGGCATTTGTGAGACCAAATGGCATAACCAGCCATTCATACAACCCATACTTCGTTTTGAAAGTCGTCTTCCACTCATCTCCCTCTCTCATGCATATTTGGTGGTATCCACTTCTCAAATCAATTTTCGAAAACAAATTGGATCCACTTAGCTCATCTATCATGTCATCTAACCTAGGGATGGGAAATCCGTATTTGATGGTTATATTGTTCACAAGACGGCTATCAATACACATCCTCCATGTTCCGTCTTTTTTTGGCACAAGTAAAGCCTGAACAAAGACAAAGGACTTTTACTCTCTCTCACGTAGCCTTTCTTCATCAATTCACTGATTTGGCTTTGTAACTCCTCACTTTCTTTGGGATTGCATCTATAGGAAGGTTTATTTGGAAGTGGTGCTCCGGGAATGAGATCAATTTGATGCTCAATTCCACGTTTAGGGGGTAGGCCATTTGGTAGGTCATTAGGAAACACGTCTCCAAATCCCTCCAATAACTCCCTCAAATCTGAATCTTCAACTTCCATTCCCTCGTTCACCTCCTTAGCAACTAGAACATACACGATCCGATTTGTTCCCAACTCCCTCTCGAATCTTTTTCTCCCTAAAAACACACTACCACTCACGAGGTTCTTTTTTGGCTTAGGTGTTGTGTCTCGTATTTTTGAAGGGGGCAATGGTAATAAGGTTTTGGTTTTGCCATTCTTGTTTACCTTATACACATTCGAACAACCATCATGCATTACTTTTCGATCAAATTGCCACGGTCTACCAAGTAGAATATGGCACGCAGTCATAGGAATTACATCACATAGAATTTCATCTTCATAATTTCCAATGGAAAACGTGATTAAAACTCTATTCTTCACCCTTACTTCACTATCATCATCTAACCATTTCAGTTTATAAGGATGTGGATGTTTAGTAGTAGGTAATGCTAACTTCTCTACAAGTTCAGTTGAAGCTACATTTGTACAACTACCACCATCAATGATTAACGTGCATAGCTTCTTATTCACTAAGCATTTCGAATGAAAAATGGTTTCTCTTTGTTCCTCATTTTCAGCCACGACATTAGAGTACAAGGATCTCCTAAGAACCAACATTTCACCCTCCATTTCTGGATTACACACGTCCTCATCACTTTCGTTACCTAAATCAGATTTATCATGTTGCCTTTCTAAGAGGTATATCCTCTCCAATTCGTCTATCTCCTCTATGTCCCTTATAGTCATGACTCTTTTTGTAGGACAAGTCGATTGGTAATGACCATAACCTTGACACTTAAAACATTTAACTTTAAAGGCTTTGTCATCTACCACTTTCTCCTTCTCTTTCGGAATGAAATCTGATTTTTTGTTCTTATCAAAGTTGCTAGTACTAGTATTAGCTTTAAAAGTACTAAAAGGCTTTGAATAAGACTTACTTGTTGTTGCTTTCTTCTTTTGGCTGTCAATTTTGAGAGCCACTTTGCAAGCCTCGTCGAAAGAAAGGTATGGGTACACCTCAACTTTCTCACGCACATCCTCATTTAGGCCTCCTAAGAATCTGCCCAATTTTTGCTCCTCCATTTCTTCTATTTCACAAACAATGGAAAGCTTTTCGAATTCCTTGATGTACTTATCCATGGACGTGGTGCCTTGTTTGAGTGTGGACCATCTAACATACTGATTTTGCTTGTAGTTAGTTGGAACAAAACGCTTCCGTAATTGCTTCTTTAATTTATCCCAAGTAGCAATCTTGGATTTGTTCTCCTTCACCCTTTGCCTCTTCAAGCCTTCTAACCAAATGGATGCATATTTGGTTAGTTTCAAAACAGCAACCTTGTATTTCTTATCATTCGGAGTGTCTTTATAATCAAAAAAACGCTCCAAAGAACGTTCCCATTCAATGTATAATTCCGGATCACTAGCTCCGTCAAAATCTGGAACTTCGATTTTCAAACCCCTATCATCAGCCCTAGAACTCCTTTCTTCCTCATTGGGTTTCTTCTTAAACAATTCTAAGGTTATCTTTGCCATCATGTCGTGTAATGCTTCGTTTTGCTTAGCTAGAGCTTCTAGCATCGCATCTCTTCTAGCATTATCATCTCTTTCCTCGTCCATTTCAGAACTTAGCTCTTGATACCACTTGATACGAAATCGTATATGAAAATGTAACCTAAGCTCGATAAGCTTTACTCACTTATTTATGCTTAAGGATTCTAAATCGGTTTTGAAGTTTATCTTACTTAGAAACCGATTTAGGAGGTTTTTGAGAGTGGATTTAATTAGTTTAAACTCACTAATTATATTAACTCTCTCTTAAATTAAGTTTAACTCACTTAACTCAAGGGTTTCAAATTAAGATCACTTCTTAATTGCAAGAGGAATTTCGGATTTTTCAATCTCCAAAAAAACCGAATAAACACAATGTTTAATTCAAAACTAAAACCGATCTTTCATTCATGATCACCAATACATATATATTACAAGCTAATCAATCTCAAAAAGATCTAAGTACCAAAGTGATTAAACAAAGCAATTAAACAACAAAGATCTCTTAATCCAACAAAGATGTAAGAAGGAATAGTGTTGTTGTGTGTTTTGTTGACTTTGGGGCAAGGTGGGACGGTTTTCATCACCAAGTGGGGGGCTTGTCTTAGCTTGCAAGGAAAGCTTCAAGATATCTTTAAGAACCCCTTTTCACACGTCCCAAGTATGGTTCGCAACCCCAAGCATGGTTCGACCAATTTACACTTACGCTAAACAAAATAATTCCGGGTTTACAAAAACCGAAAATTACAAAAACGTTAATTAAACTAACTAGCTTAATTAACTTCCTTTCCTTTGTTGCTCAACATGATTAAACTAGTACTAATCTTTAAACCGTGAATCTCTCCTTTATTGTGATTGAGATTAGTACTTAGTAGAATTTCGGAATTAGCAACTGATTTCGTATCATCCTCTCCTTCTTCAAAAGGAATTGTCCTCAATTCTTGCACATCTTCATCTTCTAAATAGGGGGATAAGTCCCCTACGTTGAATGTTGCTGCCACGCCATAGTCTCCGGGAAGGTCTATCTTGTAAGCATTGTCTCCATAACGTTCAAGAACCTTGAAAGGTCCTTCAGCTCGGGGCATGAGTTTATGCTTTCTTTTACTTGGAAACCTCTCCTTCCTCAAGTGAATCCACACCAAATCTTCCGGAGCAAACAACCTCGGTTTCCGACTTTTGTTTGCTTTCTTTTTGTACATCTCATTTGTCTTCTCGATATTGGTGCGTATTTCTTTGTGAACTTTCACCATTGTTTCAGCTTGTTGCCTAGCATCTCCATGGACATAAGAGTCTTTAGGCAACGAAATAAGATCAATAGGTACATACGGATTTACCCCATATACCACTTCGAACGGTGAATGTTTTGTTGCAAAAGTTGGAGTTCTATTGTAAGCAAACTCCGCATGGCATAACTTGACATCCCAATCCTTTCCCGTCTTGCTCACTAAGCCCCTTAACAAGGTGCCTAGAGTTCGATTGGTCACTTCGGTTTGACCATCTGTTTGGGGGTGATGTGAAGTACTAAACAAGCAACTTAGTACCCATCATCCTCCATAGGGACCTCCAAAAATGACTCAAAACTTACTATCTCGATCCGAGACAATAGTTCTTGGCACTCCATGCAAGCGAACAATTTCCACTGAAATATAAACAAGAAACATTAATAGCATCTTCCGTTTTGTGACAAGGCACGAAATGTGCCATTTTTGAGAAACGGTCCACTACCACCATGACCGAATCCTTCCCTCTTTGTGTCCTAGGAAGAGCCACAATGAAATCCATACCGACATCCTCCCATGGTCTCTCCGTGTTGGTAAAGGAGTGTACAACCCCTTATGGAACGTGCTTTTAGCCCTTTGACAAACCCCACAACGAGTCAAAACAAGATGTACTTCTTTGATCATATGAGGCCATGAGAAATGTTCTTGTAACAACTCTAGAGTCTTACTAACGCCAAAATGTCCAGCCAACCCACCTCCATGAGCTTCTCTAATTAACAAATCACGAACGGGACATTTAGGAACACAAAGTTTGTTCCCCTTAAACAAAAACCCTTCCATTTGATGATAATGGTCTTTCGGACCATCTTTGGTAGCCACGAACGTGTCACGTGTCTCCTCATCAAGAACATAGAATTCCTTAATCAACTCAAACCCAAGTACCTTGGAATCCACCATGTTAAGCAATACGTGTCTCCGTGATAAAGCATCGCCTACAATGTTGGCTTTTCCGCCCTTATACTTGGCAACAAAATTGAAAGATTGTAAGAATTCTACCCATTTAGCATGACGAGCACTAAGCTTATGTTGGCCATGAATATATTTCAACGATTCATGATCGAGTGGAGAACAAAAGCTTGTGGTCGCAAATAGTGACTCCAATGATTAAGAGCTCTAACCATGGCATAAAACTCTTTATCATACGTGGAATAATTCAACTTGGCTTTGATTTAGTTTCTCGCTAAAATAAGCAATAGGTTTGCCACATTGAATTAAAACAGCCCCAATACCCGTTCCACTTGCATCACACTCAACTTCAAATGGTTTTGCAAAATCGGGTAAAGCTAGGATAGGCGTTTTACACATTTTCTCCTTTACAAGTTCAAACGCCTTTTGAGCTGCGTCACTCCATACAAATTTTCCATGTTTAGTGCATTCGGTTATAGGAGCTAATAAAGTGCTGAAATTATTTATAAATCTCCTATAAAAAGAAGCTAAACCATGAAAAGATCTCACCTCGGTGATAGTTGTGGGAACCGCCAAGAAGAAATTGCTTCTACTTTGGATGGATCCACCTTCACCCCCTCATCGAAATGATGAAACCAAGGAAGCCAATCTCCCTTTGCATAAACGTGCACTTTTCAAGCTTTCCATACGGTTTTTGCTCTTTTAGAACTTCGAACAATTGTTGCAAATGATCTAAATGATCCTCCTTGTTAGCACTATAGACAAGAATATCATCCAAATACACAACCACGAACTTTCCCAAAAACGGCCTAAGTACTTCATTCATCAATCTCATGAACGTACTAGGGGCATTTGTGAGACCAAATGGCATAACCAGCCATTCATACAACCCATACTTCGTTTTGAAAGTCGTCTTCCACTCATCTCCTCTCTCATGCATATTTGGTGGTATCCACTTCTCAAATCAATTTTCGAAAACAAATTGGATCCACTTAGCTCATCTATCATGTCATCTAACCTAGGGATGGGAAATCTATATTTGATGGTTATATTGTTCACAAGACGGCTATCAATACACATCCTCCATGTTCCGTCTTTTTTTGGCACAAGTAAAGCCTGAACAAGACACGGACTTTTACTCTCTCTCACGTAGCCTTTCTTCATCAATTCACCGATTTGGCTTTGTAACTCCTCACTTTCTTTGGGATTGCATCTATAGGAAGGTTTATTTGGAAGTGGTGCTCCGGGAATGAGATCAATTTGATGCTCAATTCCACGTTTAGGGGGTAGGCCATTTGGTAGGTCATTAGGAAACACGTCTCCAAATCCCTCCAATAACTCCCTCAAATCTGAATCTTCAACTTCCATTCCCTCGTTCACCTCCTTAGCAACTAGAACATACACGATCTGATTTGTTCCCAACTCCCTCTCGAATCTTTTTCTCCCTAAAAACACACTACCACTCACGAGGTTCTTTTTTTGGCTTAGGTGTTGTGTCTCGTATTTTTGAAGGGGGCAATGGTAATAAGGTTTTGGTTTTGCCATTCTTGTTTACCTTATACACATTCGAACAACCATCATGCATTACTTTTCGATCAAATTGCCACGGTCTACCAAGTAGAATATGGCACGCAATCATAGGAATTACATCACATAGAATTTCATCTTCATAATTTCCAATGGAAAACGTGATTAAAACTCTATTCTTCACCCTTACTTCACTATCATCATCTAACCATTTCGGTTTATAAGGATGTGGATGTTTAGTAGTAGGTAATGCTAACTTCTCTACAAGTTCGAGTTGAAGCTACATTTGTACAACTACCACCATCAATGATTAACGTGCATAGCTTCTTATTCACTAAGCATTTCGAATGAAAAATGGTTTCTCTTTGTTCCTCATTTTCAGCCACGACATTAGAGTACAAGGATCTCCTAAGAACCAACATTTCACCCTCCATTTCGGATTACACACGTCCTCATCACTTTCGTTACCTAAATCGATTTATCATGTTGCCTTTCTAAGAGGTATATCCTCTCCAATTCGTCTATCTCCTCTATGTCCCTTATAGTCATGACTCTTTTTGTAGGACAAGTCGATTGGTAATGACCATAACCTTGACACTTAAAACATTTAACTTTAAAGGCTTTGTCATCTACCACTTTCTCCTTCTCTTTCGGAATGAAATCTGATTTTTTGTTCTTATCAAAGTTGCTAGTACTAGTATTAGCTTTAAAAGTACTAAAAGGCTTTGAATAAGACTTACTTGTTGTTGCTTTCTTCTTTTGGCTGTCAATTTTGAGAGCCACTTTGCAAGCCTCGTCGAAAGAAAGGTATGGGTACACCTCAACTTTCTCACGCACATCCTCATTTAGGCCTCCTAAGAATCTGCCCAATTTTTGCTCCTCCATTTCTTCTATTTCACAAACAATGGAAAGCTTTTCGAATTCCTTGATGTACTCATCCATGGACGTGGTGCCTTGTTTGAGTGTGGACCATCTAACATACTGATTTTGCTTGTAGTTAGTTGGAACAAAACGCTTCCGTAATTGCTTCTTTAATTTATCCCAAGTAGCAATCTTGGATTTGTTCTCCTTCACCCTTTGCCTCTTCAAGCCTTCTAACCAAATGGATGCATATTTGGTTAGTTTCAAAACAGCAACCTTGTATTTCTTATCATTCGGAGTGTCTTTGTAATCAAAAAACGCTCCAAAGAACGTTCCCATTCAATGTATAATTCCGGATCACTAGCTCCGTCAAAATCTGGAACTTCGATTTTCAAACCCCTATCATCAGCCCTAGAACTCCTTTCTTCCTCATTGGGTTTCTTCTTAAACAATTCTAAGGTTATCTTTGCCATCATGTCGTGTAATGCTTCGTTTTGCTTAGCTAGAGCTTCTAGCATCGCATCTCTTCTAGCATTATCATCTCTTTCCTCGTCCATTTCGAACTTAGCTCTTGATACCACTTGATACGAAATCGTATATGAAAATGTAACCTAAGCTCGATAAGCTTTACTCACTTATTTATGCTTAAGGATTCTAAATCGGTTTTGAAGTTTATCTTACTTAGAAACCGATTTAGGAGGTTTTTGAGAGTGGATTTAATTAGTTTAAACTCACTAATTATATTAACTCTCTCTTAAATTAAGTTTAACTCACTTAACTCAAGGGTTTCGAAATTAAGATCACTTCTTAATTGCAAGAGGAATTTCGGATTTTTCAATCTCCAAAAAAACCGAATAAACACAATGTTTAATTCAAAACTAAAACGATCTTTCATTCATGATCACCAATACATATATATTACAAGCTAATCAATCTCAAAAAGATCTAAGTACCAAAGTGATTAAACAAAGCAATTAAACAACAAAGATCTCTTAATCCAACAAAGATGTAAGAAGGAATAGTGTTGTTGTGTGTTTTGTTGACTTTGGGGGCAAGGTGGGACGGTTTTCATCACCAAGTGGGGGGCTTGTCTTAGCTTGCAAGGAAAGCTTCAAGATATCTTTAAGAACCCCTTTTCACACGTCCCAAGTATGGTTCGCAACCCCAAGCATGGTTCGACCAATTTACACTTACGCTAAACAAAATAATTCGGGTTTACAAAAACCGAAAATTACAAAAACGTTAATTAAACTAACTAGCTTAATTAACTTCCTTTCCTTTGTTGCTCAACATGATTAAACTAGTACTAATCTTTAAACCGTGAATCTCTCCTTTATTGTGATTGAGATTAGTACTTAGTAGAATTTCGGAATTAGCAACTGATTTCGTATCAGCCACTCCATCTAACAATTCCACGCCACATCATCGAACCAAATCATCCTACCACTACACCTATATTCATCACCATATAATTATCATCCTACAAGAACACCATACTCCACCGCCAAACACAAATTCATTCATCTAGCAATGTAATCTCGCCACATCATCATCTAAGATTCACAAATCTAAAGCTACACTTAATCATTAGTACTAATTATATCGTCACACGCTCGACATATAATACGAAACAAACAAATCTTTTTCAAGACTCGTTCAACTTTTGATCCAAGATCCGTACAAATCAACGACCCTGGACGGTGGTATAATTTCTGAGGGTCAACTAAATTAACAAACTTTATTTTGTTTTTTTATTTATTTATTTTTATTTCTTTATTGAAGTTACTAACATTCTTTTCATGATGTAGATTGTTAACTCGTCCCTGCGACTGTAAGTATTGTATATATTATACTAACTCCATGCATTATTTTCTTTTCTTATTTTATATTTATTATTCATATTATATGATTGTCCTGCGTGCCTTTTTATCACCCACATGTTATTATGCTAAATAAGACCTAAAGAATTATTCTCATTAATTCAGATAATTTGGACAACCTGTTAGGAACCTTGTAAAATGATTGTATAATAACCGATCACTAAATAATTAGTCTTTTGATGTGTTTCCTGAACCAATCTAGATTAATTATTTTAGGGTGCTTTAAAATGTTGTTTGATTATTCTATTGCATAAAATCTGTTGTGAATCGTTATTTAGTAGAGGCTAGCAATGGGCAATATAGGTCCTGACTATATTGTACCGTCACCCCTGAACTCAATTTTTGGTTCCTTACCATCTATGGAGTCATGACGGGGAAATCTACATTGGATAAGTCCCTAATTTGTCCATACGATTTCCCATATCCAATTAGGTTTATGATTCTTCCTTTAAAGAATTGTTGGCGACTTCAAAAACATATTTTTAATAAAAACTTAACAATGGGGTAGTCAAATAAACGCGCTCACACCGCGTGTAGGCATTAAAGGAATTCAAAAATCCTACGCCTACAATAGCCCTATATGATAGCGGAAGCTTAATGTACGATTTGTTTTTGGCATTTTATAATTATGAACGAAAATAAAAAGATAGGCTCTTGTTCCCTCGAGAACTAGAGGATCTCTCACTAACCTCGACTAGGAGATGCACACAAACCACGATTTGTATGTTCTTGGTACGACGATCAAATATTCAATGCAACACAACATTCGAATAACTCAAACAATTCATTCAACTCTCTCCTTTTTATTGATTAGGCGTGCCTATTTATAATAAGAGCGGCAAGAAAACCTTGCTCTCCAAGGAATTACATCACACCGCCAACTAGCAATAATTTTAGGAAAGTTTCCCTAAACCTAAGCCTAAAATCTAGCTTGAATTTAAGGAAACAATAGCTTTAAGCAAGGTTGTTAAAATCGCGATTTGAATCGTAAAATCGTACGATTTTACGATCCAATTTTCGCTAAACGATCTAAATCGCACTTAGAATCGCTTTTGAAAAAAATCGCATGTAGAATCGGTCAAAATCGGTAAAATCGTAAAATCGCATGTAGAATCGTACGATTTTAACCGATTTTACCGATTCTCTTTTTGGCCCATTATACTGAATCGTGTAGCTGGGGATTAGAAAAAAATGGGCCAGGCCCATTTTCTCTCACCCTCACAATACCTAATTGATGCAACACGCACGTTGCTCACTAGCTGGTTCTTCTTTCTCTCTCCTTCGGTTCTTCTTTTTTTTCTTCTTCGGTTCTTTGGTTCTTCAAATCTTCGATTCGGTACCCTCATCCCCCAGGTAATTATTTTCGTTTTTTGCTGCGTATTATTTCTTTCTTTCGATCTCCAAATCAATAATCTCATCAATTGTTGTTTTAATTGGGAATTTAGTTTTCGATTTTTTTGGTAATTTTCGATTATTTCGAGTAGTGAAGTGTGAAGTACTGAACTTCCTTCTATTGAATCATTTAAAGAAACATGTCAAGCTTTGCTTCAAGTTCTAGGAAAAAGAGAAAAAATGCTGCTGGTAATAGATCAGACCCTCGATGGGAGCATGGTACAGAGGCAGATGGTGATCCTACAAAGGTAAGTTGCAGCAGCCTGATATGTATATTAAGCTGTATGGTAGAAGAAATTTTGAATTTATCCAGTTTAAACATCCTGTTTTATTTGTTGGTCACCTTTCCAAAAGTTCTCTTATTAGTAGTAGATAAACCGTGGTTGGAGGTGGTTAAGAGTTTGAATAGCCAACCCATTCACGAGACATATATATACGGGACTTGAGCTCGTTTATAGATATGGGTATAAGGAGTTCATAACGAATTTTTGTAGTATGCCGAAGTCCCTGTTGGGGTGATCAATTTTGGTGTTTTAAAGTAATCACTTATGTGTCCTTTGCGATATGAAGCGTGTTGTGTACTATTATGTTTCACTAATATTTCAATCAAGTGAGCTAATTATTTCATTCTTCTTGTTATGTTGCAAGTTATCATGGTCACATTCCTAGTTATCATTACGGATAAAATTGAATTTTTAGTGTTGTTCATTGAAAAAATAGGTAAACAGTTTACATATTTTATCATAGAATCTTATTCCCGCAAAATTCGTAGAATCTTACGATTTTACGATTCGATTTTACGATCCGATTCTAACAGGCCCTTCCGATTTAAAGTAGAATCGCGATTTTGACAACCTTGGCTTTAAGGAAAGAGATGCAACACCTTCCTTAAATACCAAAAACCACACGGCAGCTTGGGGCATTCCCTTTGCACGCCTCATACAACTCAATGACCAAGAGAACTTTCCTAAAATACAGCCATGACAAAAGACCTTCTGATGCACCGAAATCTACTAAGTATTTTCTGATTTATTTTACCTAAACAACTCAACTAACTTAACAAACATAACAATAAATGACACATTTTTAGTTACATGAAAAATCTTCACTTTAAGAGTAAAGTAAAACCATGCAACAACCTAATAAAGCAAATAAAGCTAGTTGATGAAGTAATCTTTACACATGCCATGCATCAAGTGCTGTTTTTAAGATCCTTAATAAACTCCACCTCACAGATGCTATTATAGTCCTAGAAGATATCCTTGCTTGATAGTTTTCTCACCAAGATAGAAAAAAGAATTCTTGAAATGGAATTATCTATTTTACTATATGCCCAACAGCTTGAAGATAGAAAGAAAGAATTTGAAAGGCAACAATGGGAAAAGAAAATGACGGAACTTCAGGCGAAACTTGAAAAGTCAACTTCGATTCCAGAAGTACTAGTTGAAGAAGCCAAGATTGATGTTCTTCGTACTTTTTCTGAGTCTACTCTAGATGTACCTCTAGTTGTTGAAGAAGTTGTTGATGAAATAAAAGATATAGATATTCCTATGCCTCAACAAAGACAAACTTATGTGAAGTGCTTCGACACTATCTTTCAGGAACGTCCAACTTGGATAGATCATACTTTTGGAATTGAGAAAGACGAATATATTCCTTTTGATGAAATTGTAGAAGATCCATCTATTTTTGATGGGGTGCCTAATTCATGTTATCTTATTGATTATGACTATCATTGTAATTTTAAAAAAACAAAAGTCATAGAGACCATTGTTCTTGTTCGTGATTATTTCTCCAAATTTGGAAAAATTCGAAGTCGGATTTTTTTTAAGAAGGGGAGAACGATATGGATCCGACGAGAAGATTCAAGATAACGGAATTAGCGGATGTTATGAATTATTCGGTTTGGATCACCATACAATTCAAGGTTGTGAATAGTGTTTTAATGTTAGTTTTGTTTGTTAAGGGCCGGAATTATCTTAGTTATTGCGGTTCCTAAGTTGTTTATTTAATTATAGTTGATTAAGAAATTCAAATCCTAGTTGGATTAGGATTCTTAAATAGCTTAGAATTATATTTTAGTTTTGAATTCTACTGGTAGTAAAAGTCTTTTGCTTACAAGGTTAGCACTATCCTACTTGTGATTAGGGGTGTTCATAACCGGGTACCCGGCTTTTCGGGTACCCGGATATGCGGGTACCTGCATATTCGGGTACTTGAAAAGCCGGCCCATGACCCGACCCGTGAAAAACGGGTACCCGGTTATCGGGTACCAGATTTTCCAGGATCGGGTCATAGGGTACCCGGCTTGTTTTTTTTTTTTTTTAATGTTACCAATTGCTAGCTGCCACAACCACTGCCTTCTAGAGTTCTAGGCCAAAACTTCTTAAATAAAGCCCAAAACTTGCAGGCCACTTTATATAGCCACTGACATAGTGACACTGAGTCACTGGCATACTACCCAAGTGCACATTACACACAAGTGACACAACATATAACAGCAGCAAGTTATTCAAAAGATGGTCACCAAAATACAATAATCAATGATCCCAATAAAAGAAAAGGGTACAACAGGAAAACTAACAGAAAAAGATTAGTTCTTCAATAATCAATTGTGTCGTGAGAGTGCGGTGGAGTGTGAGATCGTGGTCGAGTCTGTCGACTGTGGAGTGCGAATGAGATAGAGTGAGTGCAGTGCGAAATTGCGAATGGCAGAGACGTTGCACGTTAGGGTTCTCAACTTCTCACTTCTCAGTTCTGTGATTTTTTTCGTAAGTTCCTAATGGGCTATTGGCCCGTGTAGTGTGTAGTGTGTAGTGTGTTGTAAATTGTATTGTTGTTGTGGCCCAGTTAGAAAACCGCAAAATCAAACTCCAGTCGGGTACCGGGAACCGTATCTGCGGCCCATGACCCGACCCGGATTTTGTTGTTTTAACCAGGTCGGGTACCCGGCCCGATAAAACCCAAAAAAAAACTGAATTTGACCCGACTTTTTTTGGGCGGGTCATCGGGTTTTTGGGTCGGGTATTTCGGGTCGGGTTTTCTTGAACACCCCTTGTGATAGGTTTTACTTGTTTTAAGCTAGTTAGGAGTCTTAATTAGTTTATCTGTTAGTTTCTTAGTTATCTTTTATATTTTCTAGTCCTAGTATAATTAGGTATTTGTAATGTCTATATAAGGCATCTGTCGATCATTAATAAAAAGAGATTCAGAGAGTTAATGAAAGTTTATTTCGTGAGATTTAAAACTTGCATGTGAGTTAATTGCTTACAAACCATTAATTGATTTTCAGGAGTGTTTATTAGTTAGTGTAAAAAAAATTATTTCAAGGAGTGGTTTGAGTGTGTTTAAGAACCATTGAACTTGATTCAGGAGTGAATTAAGTTTAGTGCTTGATTAATTAGGCCAGGAGTGACTTAATTGAATCATAACCCTATTTTAGAGTTCAGGAGTGATCAATCAAATAATACTACCCTCTTGTTCGAGTTTAGTTTGAGTAGTGTGTTTAGAAGAAATTCAACCAAGAAACAATCAAGATCCAATCTTTCTTTCAAGATTCTTGGGAAATTTAAAACTTCACCAAAGGGTGGATCCACGTCCACATCAAATTGGTATCAGAGCTGGTCGAAAGAAAGGCGGAGAAGAGTGCTTGTTCTCGTCCCAGATTCAGCTAGAATTTGGTACGTTTTGTTCTGTTTTGTTCTCCTACTAGGAAATGAATTTTGTGAAATTTGGAGTTCGTTTGGTATGGTTTTTAGATAGTTCTTTTGAGTCGTGTTATTTTGGTACGAATCTGGTGCGACTGACTTTGGGAGGATACTGCGAGCAGCCTATTTTGAATTTTTGAATAATTCCACTTGTGGAATCTGCAGTTAATTTTTGAAGTTAGGTCAGTTTTCTGGATATTCCGGGCAGCTTTTAGCGGAATATTTGCTACGAAATCATGGTGGACATGACTGCTGATATGATTGCGGAAGCTTAATGTACGATTTATTTTTGGTTTTTTATAATTATGAACGAAAATAAAAAAGATACGCTCTTGTTCCCTCGAGAACTAGAGGATCTCTCACTAACCTCGACTAGGAGATGCACACAAACCATGATTTATATGTTCTTGGTACGACGACCAAATATTCAATCCACCATAGCATTCGAATAACTCAAACAATTCATTCAACTCTCTCCTTTTTATTGATTAGGCGTGTTTATTTATAATAAGAGCAGCAAGAAAACCTTGCTCTCCAAGGCATTACATCACACGGCCAACTCGCAATAATTTTAGGAAAGTTTCCCTAAACCTAAGCCTATAATCTAGCTTGAATTTAAGGAAACAATATCTTTAAGGAAAGAGATCCAACACTTTCCTTTAATACCAAAAACCACATGGCACCTTAGGGCATTCCCTTTGCATGCCTCATACAACTCAATGACCAAGAGAACTTTCCTAAAATACAGCCATGACAAAAGACCTTCTAATGCATATTTTTCGGATTTATTGAACCTAAACAACTCAACTAACTTAACTAACATAACAATAAATGACATATTTTTGGTTACATGAAAAACCTTCACTTTAAGTGTAATACTCCGTATTTTTGGGAGTTATTTTTCATATAAATAAGGAAATATAGAGAATAAAGTTAAAAGTATTTTTATAATTATACTATATTTCAGTTTTATTTTGCTTTCTAAATAAATAAAATAAGAAATAAGAATTTGAGTTGGAAACACATCCTATTAAACCAAGGTTTCTCATGCTATAAATAGGAGAGAAGAAAAAAAATTAATAAAATAAAACCCTAAGTTTTCACCAGCCGTTTTTACCCCAAAATCTTCTCTCTCTCTCTCCTCTTTTCTTCTCCCTTCTCGTCACTTTCCTTTCCCCTCTCTCCGGCGCTACCTTCTTCCCTTCTCCCCTGTGTTTGCGTCGACTACCATCGACGTGCGAGTGTGTGAGCGGGGTCTAGCGAGAGGTGCGAGGCTTGCTATTGTGTGTCGAGCGACGAGTCGTCGCTACTGCTGGTGAGTGCGTCGAGTGTGAGCACTCGAGGGTCGTGCGAGTGCGGCGTGTGTGCGGGCTGTCGAGGGTGTCGACGGTGTCGGTGAGCGAGTGGGGTGTTGTGTGTACTGGGCGAATTGAGGTTGTGCGTCGAGTGTGTGTGCGAGGGTTGTGTACTGTGGGGTGCCGTGTGGTGTGTGTGTTGTGCGTGTGGTTGGTGCTGCTGCCGGAGTTCCTCGCGTCGCCGGTGGTTGTCGCCGGGTCCTGCATGCGGTATAAAAAAAAAAGATTCCCTCTTTTCTACTTAAATTAAATTGTAAAATCTGATTTTTGTTATTCTAATTTATCTTTGAGTAAGTTTGGTGATTGTAACTAAAGTAAATAATTAGTAAAAGAAATCAAGATTTATAATTATATTTTTAGTTCTATGATAACTCTATTTCTCAAATCTAATTTTATTATACTTGTGTATATAATGGTTTAAGTGGGTTTTGTAAATTAAGTATAGTAAAGTTAAAGGAAATCAGATTCTTGATTATATTATTAGTTCTTAGGATGATCATAATTCTTAATTCTTAATTCTGATTTTATGACACTTATGTATATTTCTGTAAGTTTTAGTATTATAAACCAAGTATAGTATAAGTTGTCAAAAATCAGATTCGCAAACATATAATTACGTCCTAAATATGTTAGTTTTAATAAAGTTTATGAAAGAAAAGTTTAACCAACAAGAACGTTTATTTTATTGTTCGAAACACTAAGTTTTACCTAGTTAGTTAAGCTGGTTTTATGATATCAAGGACTTAGAACTGAATTACTTTTATTATTCGATTAGGCCCCAATTTCATAAGCGGAACGTTTTAATTGTCAGCAAAGATTCTCCGTTACAAGGTACGTACGCGTACCCGTTCGCTTCAATTACTAGTATTGTTGTAGCCTCGAAATCTACGGTTCCTCCGATGACACTTGGGCTCATCTGAGCCGTACACGTGTCCTCTGATAAATGGAAGAAAAAAGATCTACCCTTTGGGCTAGGCTCAGATTGTTTAAAAGGCTGCTTTTCGGCCCAAAAGGAAGTCGAAACCAGCCCCTGTGAGGTGGCCGCATGAGAGTGGTTGGTAAACTCTCCCAAATCATGGCCCTGCCATGTGTCAAGATCTGATTCTTCAGCCAATCAGAAGCCACTATTCTAGGTCAGATTTTAAGGTTAGCTGTCATCTTGCTATCACTATAAATACCCCTGAAATCAGGAGAAAGATCATTCAATGCAAACAGTGCAAAGTTACTCTGTAAAACTACTCTCTCACTTTCTCTCTCTATCTCTACTTTCTCTTACAACTCCTGATATCTGACTTAAGCATCGGAGGGGGAACCACCACCCAAACCTCCAGGGTGGGTCCCTTTTTGCAGGTTCGGGAACGAAGCTCAGGCTTGGACTTGGTTGATTCAGACATTGTTGCACAAGTCTCCAAAGAAGAACCTCTAAGGGATACTAGTTTACTTGCTCGACAAGAAAGCACCATCTACAGCTTACTTGTTGGATAAGGGACAAAACATTTGGCGCCGTCTGTGGGGAGACGCAACGATGACTGATTGTCAATCGTCCAACCTTGCCAGGAACCGAAGTCTTTAGGTTAATGTCGAAGACACAATAGAACACGAGACACCGCCTCGGGGAAGGGATAGACCCCCGTCCATCGTCCAAGTTACTGGACCAAGCCAGCAACCTGTCATTCAAGAGAATCTTGAACGTCCGGTGACTGCCGCTCATCTAGAGAACGCCTTGAATGATTTCCAGGCAAAGATGGCTGCAGTCGTCCAGGAACAGATCAAGAGCAATATGTTGTTTTTCCGGCTTGACCCTGAGCCAGCTGCTAACAATCCACCTCCCCCTAGGGGACGTTCCCAAGAAGATCGTCCAGACCCTAATCGACCGGTTCGTCAGGAACCCTCTAGGAGAACGGCAAGAGGAAAGCAGCCAGAGGATAATGATCAGCGAAGAAAGATGGACTGGAACCTGGTGGTGAGGACCCAGGACCATGTTCGTCCAAGCGGGCACCGAATGGAAACTGATGCCAGAGAATATCTAGAAGCAAAGAGAGCTGCAGCAATACAACGATCAGCGACAGGTTCTACATCATACCTGAGAGACCCTCCTTTGAGGTTGTCGTCCAGAGGGGAGGGACGAAGTTTAAGTCACTCTCTTGTTCATCCACGACAGGAGAAGACAGTGGCTCAGCCCATGGTCTATAGGCGTCCATTGCCTGCAAACACGTCGTCTGATCCGGTGTTAAAGGAATATCGTAAGGAGTACATACCCATTGAGGGACAGATGGGAGCCCTCCAGATTAACTGGCCCACTCCATTCTCGGCCAGGATAATGGAGGCGCCGCCCTTGCCAAAGGTTAAACTCCCTACTATAGAACCTTTTGATGGAACAACAGATCCCGATGATCACTTATCTGCTTACAAACATCAGATGTACGTCCAAGGAGTAGATGATGCTACTCGGTGTAAGAACTTCCCAAAGAACTCGAAGGGAGTAGCTCGAAGTGGTTTAACAATCTTCCACCCAATTCAGTCAATAATTTCACGTAACTCAGTTTCTTATTCACTAGTCACTTTGTTGCCAACAAGCAAGAACAAAAAACAAGCATGCACCTAGGCAAGGTCGTCCAGGGACCTTAGGAGGCTCTTAGAAGTTTCGTTAAGAGATTCAACCTAGAAGCCCTTCAGATCCAAGATCTTAATGCTGGAGTGGCCTTTGACGCCTTCATTAGGGGTCTAAGGCCAGGGAGCTTTAAGTTTGATCTTGTTAAAAAGAAAATCTCCACTCTTGCCGAAGCCTTAAGGGATGCTGAAGCGTTTATTCACGCTACCGAAGTGTGTGCTGAGGCAAGCATCCCGAGTCTAAGAAGCCTGAAGAGGTTGCTCAGTCAAAGAAGAGCAACCCCAAGAAGGCCGAGACTTGGGCTATAACCTCCACCACCACTTCGTCCAGAAGGAGCAAGAGAAAAGAGGCTGAGCCATCCTCATGCAATCCTATTGAATTTAAACAAGGACCAATACTCCATTCTCATGGAGATTAAGGATCAATATGAGTTGAAAGCCCCAGCTGAGATGAAAACCCCTTATAGAAATAGGGATAAGAGCAAGTATTGCCACTTCCACAAGGATTGCGGTCACGAAACTAATGAATGTAAGCACCTCAAGAAGGCTTTGGAGGAGCTAGCTCGAAAGGGAAAGATGAACTCCTATATGCCTCAAGGGGGAAGGAAGTTTCAAAGGAAAGACAATTGGCAGACCAAGAAGAAGGAAAGTGAGAGCACAGACGAGGATGTTGTTCTCGTAATTTACGGAGGGTTTCTTCTTGGAGGACCAACCAATAGAGGACACAAAAACTACCTTAGGGGAGCTTGGCCAAGTTTTGTTAGGCGATCGGACAAAGGTCGAGCCCTTCCCAAGGGTGGTAGTTAGTGAGCAAGATCGGGCAAGGTTGAGGACTCCCCATGATGATCCTTTGGTTGTAGAAATGAAAATAGCAAACTTGAGAGTAAGAAGAATTCGATCGACATTGGAAGCTCGACGGATATCATCGAGTCTTGTTGCTTGTCAGTTAAAATTTGATGAGAAGAACTTGGTTCCCGTTCACCATCCCATCATAGGGTTTGGGGGAGGAGTCATCCACCCAACGGAACTGTTACTTTACCCGTTCGAGTGGGAGAAAAGGATGCCGCTAGAACTCGTTTATCAAGTTCTTGGTAGTCCGAGATTTGACAGCCTACAATGTCATTCTTGGGCGACCAACTCTGAATCACGTCAAAGCCGTAATAGTTACTCACCTGATGTTGATGAAGTATGAGTGTGATGATGGCAAGATTGGCTCATTATATGGGGGACCAGCAGGTGGCTAGGGAGTGTTATCTGACTACCCTCAAGCCGTCATCATGGAAGATATGCAATGAAGATCAGACGCAGGTTGCTGGTGAAAGGAAAACGTCTGAAATAGAGAAAGATAAGACGAAGGTGGTTAGCGAGAGGAAAACGTCCGGGATAGTCAAGGACCACTTGGCCTCATTGAAGACGGCCATTGAGAGCCCTCAGACGCCTCTCGCTCCCTCAAGGAAGGCGTGCGAGACATCTTCCCAAAGAAGAAGAGAAAATATGAAATCATCAAGGAAGAGCCTCCCTTGCCTGAAGAAGTGATGGCCATCATGGGACTAGCAATAGAGCGTCTAGAACCAGTCGAGGCCCCAGAAGACGTCTGTCTGGATGAGGCTCGTCCAGAACGAACCTTGAATATTGGTTCTTCACTCTCTTTGGGCTTGAGAAGCCTCTTAATCAGCTTGCTGAAAGAATTTCAAGACGTGTTTGCCTATTGTGTTGAAGAAATGCCTGGAATTGATCCAGAAGTAGCCGTCCATCGGCTAAATGTTGATCCAAAATTAAAGCCAGTCCGTCAGAAGAAAAGGCATTTGGGGCCGGCTAGGAATCAAGCGGTCGACCAGAAAGTTCAGAAGTTGTTGGAGTAAAAATTCATCAAAGCAACTTATTATCCAGAATGGATAGCAAATGTGGTCATGGTGCCCAAGCCCAATGGCACCTGGAGGATGTGTGTAGACTATACCGATCTCAACAAGGCTTGTTCCAAGGACAGTTTCTCGCTGCCGAAGTTGGATCGTCTAGTGGACTCCACAGCCGGCCACGCTTTACTAAGCTTCATGGACGCCTATTCAGGTTTCCATCAAATTCCCATGTGGCCAGAGGATCAGGACAAAACGTCCTTCATCACTGAAAAAGGACTATATGGCTGGTTGAGAATGCCATTTGGTGCCGCGCAATGCTCTAGGCCACATTCCAAAGATTGATCAATGCTTTGTTTTTCAGCCACGGTTGGGAAGGAACATGGAAGCGTATATTGATGATATGATAGTCAAGAGCCGTCAAGAAAAAGTCATGTGGGTGATTTGAGAGAAACCTTTGAAACTCTCGGGAAATACAAGTTAAAGTCGAATCCCAAAGAATGTGTTTTTGGGGTTTTGTCAGGGAAGTTCCTAGGCTTCTTGGTAGACCAGAGGGGAATTGAAGCAAATCCCGAGAAGATACAAGCTATTTTTGTAACACCCCGTAATTTTCACCTTTTATATTGGGTGTTTATTTACATTAAATTGATATTTTTTTGTAAAAATAAATAATTTATTATTTAAATTATTTTGGAACGTGTTGTGAAAATGTGTATAATATATTTATATGTTGTGATATTATATATATATATTTTAAGTTGTTAGTTATTTATTGTAAAGGTTATATTAATTTCGTTATTTGTTTAGGCGTTTAGGATGCTGTTTTGTCGCGTAACGTTTTTGTAACGTTGTTGGACCGACTTGGGTGATGAAATGTTGCATCGCATGTGGCGTGCTAATGTGTTTATTATATTTATATTTATAATATAATTTATTGGAATTATTTTTATTATTAAGTATTTTTAAAGTTTAGGCGTGATTTAGGAAGTAATCGTTTTATCGCGTAGCGGGCTTTTGAAGAATGGATCATTGTTGAATTGGGCCGAATTTTTTTTGTTGGTTGTGGGCTTGGACAGCCGGCCAAGTGAAGGAAAAAGGAGGGCCTCATTTTTCTTTTCTTTCTTTTCTTTTTATTTTCTTGTGACTTTTGATGCCTTGTAACTTCCATAACCCCCCTAATGATTCTTCATAATTAAACCTCCTTAAAACCAACCATCATCACTTCAAATTCTGATTAGAAAATCAGAACTCCTTGCTGCCATTTTCGACCATCATCATCTTTCTCAATCTCTCAAAAGTTTTCATTTCTACTCCTTGTTAATTGTTCGTGAATGGTTCTTGTTGCCTTTTTCTTATACTTGGTGCTTGGAATTTGAAGAAGAAGAGGATCACACGCCTATTTTGGGATTTTCCAGAAGTTTTCAGCTCGCCTCCGACGATCTAGGTAACTAGTTGTTATCTTAGAACCATAGTGATTAGGGTATTATTCGGTATTAGATTACTACGCTAGGAATTATTTAAAATACATTTTGAATGAAATTTTTGATGAAATTTGACACGAATATACTTGATACATGTTATGTGAATACTGTGTAGAGAAAAATAATTTTCGCATGATTTTTAGTATTTATTTGATTTAATTGGTGTTTTGTGCGTTTTTGACTAAATTGCATAATAATTATGGAACGACTGTTAAAATTGATGAAATTATTTTTTTTAGATCATGTTATATGCTTAGTATGTATTCCATGCCTTAGAATAATTTTTTCCTACTGTGTTCTTGTTTATTTAATTGATATGTCTGTTTTTGCAATTTCGTTTCTGTCAGTATCTTAATCATGAAAATTGTTTCTAGAGGTCGGAAAATTCATTTCTTTGAATATTATGTTTTTCTGTGAGTTTTTTCATGTTATTTAAATTTTTGGTAATTTTTGGGCGTTTTTTTATATTTTTAGTTATTATTTTGGCTTTATTGAGTAATATGTATATTAACTGTTAAAAATACTTTTGGAGCTCGAAAAGTATAAATAAAAATATTAACATGTCAGTAGAGCCAATAGGGTCGTATGATAATTTTTGTGTGATTTACTGCTTGAAATTATTAGTTTAATAATTATTATGGTGTTTTTGTGGTGAAATTGGAGTTACACTTTTAAATTATTTGAGGGCTTGTAAATCAGAAATAATTCATAATTTATTATATTCTGGGTTGCTGATTTTCAGTAGTATGCAGTATGTATCATTGGGTAACCATATGTTTACGTTTGATTTTTGAAAGAAAATGATTAATTGTTACTACTATTTTAATGAATATGATTTGGAGTTAATTGGTGATGTATTTTTGATTGAATTGTGGTTGCTGTAAAAACCAGTATATTATCATTGATGATGTTTGGAGATGTTAAAGTGTTATTGTGGGAGATATCTGTTGAGAAATTGTAAGTGATTTATTTTGAGGAATTATGAAGAACTGTTTTGATGAACTGTGGGTATAAGGCCGGGTGGCATCCCTTTTTGATGAATATTTTAGATGAATGATACTTGGATTGTATGCATGATTGTATTTTGAGATAAGAAT
Source organism: Beta corolliflora (assembly GCA_947648045.1). Taxonomy (NCBI): domain Eukaryota; kingdom Viridiplantae; phylum Streptophyta; class Magnoliopsida; order Caryophyllales; family Amaranthaceae; genus Beta; species Beta corolliflora. Next base: position 219,660 of record CANSZD010000107.1, on the reverse strand, counting down.
ATTCGGTGGGATAGATGTAGTCCCCGGTGAAGAACATGCCAACCACCTGGTTTGCGAACTAGGGGTACACCTGGGTTAATTGTTGTCGTCCGAGAGGTCAGGGAGTTCTGCGTGTTCTACCCTGCATCGGGATTTTGGCCATTCTTAGACACGGGCGGGGGAACGTAAGCCCATAGACCGACACGGAGATTGCGATCGACAAACCTTAGGAAGTGATTTGCGAATCACTGACGTTCGGTTTCTGACTCAATAACTTGTTGAATTCTTGATTTATTATTATTTATGTATTCTAGATTTTATTCACCCACTATATCTTGTTTATTTATTATTGATGATCACTTGTATTACCTATGAGCTTTATGGTTTTTAGATACATGTTATTGTTATAATGATTGTATGATTTCCTTTCTTATTAATCTATCTCTGAATCGTACTTTGATTGCTTTTGTTCTGGGAGAACCGCTAGTTACTCCCCACCGATTGTGGATATTTGTTGTATATTTTGCGAGTTTTGTTGATGGGGATTTTCTTTGATTTTGGGCTCGGGTTGAGATGCGAGAAATAATCTATTAGGGGTTTTAGTTCTAGACTTCTCTTTAGTTTGAGATAGTTTTCTCATTTCGATTTTAATCTAAGTAATTAATTTACTTATAGTATTTACTTATGTTTGCTTTTATCACTTAGTTATTTAAACACTATTCTTGTAGTAGTGACATTCCCAGAAGACGATGTTTCCACCATCGTCCTATTAAATATATTATTATTTCTTTTTTTTCCGCTTTGAAATTCTGGGGTGTTACTGATACAAGTCAAGGTCAAGGTCAAGCTCCAAATGATCCGATTTGTTTAGTCCTTGAAGTGTTCGGGTTCAAGTTAAATTCAAACTCCTCATTTGTGTCATTTCTTAAATGGGACGATGATTCCATTGATGAAGCTTGAAGGTGACACCATTTCTAGAGTCTTAGTTATTTTAATTAAGCAAATAAAGGTCCGAAAATATCTTGTGATATTTCGGCCATTTTAGGCGTGTCTTAGGCGTGTGGAGTAGGCTCCTTGTGCTCCAAGGTTGCAAGTTGTCATTGAGTTGTAATACTTTCCTTATTTCTTGGTTTCCTTATGTATTTAGGCGTGTGAAGGGGGATTGGGGGCTGATTTGGTTGTTTCCTTATTTACTCCTTTATTCTCTCCTAGAATCAAGGGATTAAGATGTAAGGAATTAAGGAATGTTTCCTTAATTCTTATGGCTGATTTTCGGCCCTTGCTTGGTCCTTGGAGGACAAGTTTATTCTATTATAAATAATAGTTCCATGCTATCATTCAAGGCATGTGAGATTTACCTAAAAACTTTGTTATTGAATTTAATTGTGTGATCAATTACTTTCGGCCATTAAGTCTATTTTCAGGAGTGATTATTTACTTAGTGTTTAATCTACTTAATTCCGGGAGTGGTTTAAAGTGAGATTAAGAGTTAATTAAAATAATCGGAGTGTTTATTTTAATTATCATATCCGGTGACTTAAGACATAAATTTTCGGACTTCATTCATTATTCAAGTTCGAACCTTTGCTCGGAACTTGGTTGCTCATTCGACTCTTTGGACGTGCAATCATATCGCTTGGTATCGATTTTTCCAGGAGGGTGAGGATAGAAGGGATTCTCCTTTCATTGGTAAGTGCTTCTACTTTGTTCGATCCTTTGTTGGGGTTTTGTGTGGTTGTGGCTTGCTATTTGAGTTATAATGTCCGAATTTGCGGAAATAAAAGCTCTTATTGAGAAAATTCATAACACTCAATTAGAGGAAAAGGAGAAAACGGCAAGATTAACAAGTAGCTCATAACATTCTTGCGGGTAAAGTGAACAATAAAAACGACCCTAATCACATTGACTATGAATCGACGTTGAGGAGGTTAAAATTGTTAAACCGACTTATGATAATGATAGGGGGATTAAACTAGATGATTTTACCGGTGATTCTAGTCCCAAGGATTTACTTGAATGGATTCGTCAACTTGAGAAAATTTGTGATTATAAGGGATTTGATGATGAGAAACGTTTTAAAATTGCCACCATTAGACTAACTAAGTATGCTGGAATTTGGTTAGAGAGTCTAAAGGCAAAAAGGGCGAGACTTGGGAAACCTAAGCTTAAAAGTTGGACTAAGCTTAAAAGGAAATTACATGAGAAGTTTGTTCCAAGTGATTTTATTCAAAGGCAATATATGAGAAAGAATTCTTTGACTCAAGATGTGTCAAGCGTGCATGATTATATGGTTGAATTTGACAAGTTATGTTTGATTTGTGATGTTGATGAAGTCGAACAAGAAAAAATTGCTAGGTTTGTTAATGGACTTAATAAATCTATTGCTAGAAAGGTTGATGTGTCGAATTATAGCACTTTTGATGATGTGTGTCGATTGGCTTTAAAATTTGAAAGGCATGAATTGGATGAAAAGAAATCATATGGGGGGAAATTCGGCCATAATAAACCCCACTCTTCTTCTTCTTTCGTCCCTTCTTCTTCTAATTCTTCTAAACCCTTTGAAAAGAAAGATAATCCTTCTAAAGGGGAACCAAAGGGAGAACGACCTAAGTTGGTGATTTCTAAGGAAAAGTGGGAAGAAACCCGAAAGTGTTTTAAGTGTCAAGGAAGGGGGTCATATTGCTAGTAGTTGTCCATCTAGAAAAACCTAACTTTGAGACAATACATGACCATAGAAGAGGAGGAGAGAACTTATGACTATGTGTATGAAGAGGAGGAATGTGAAAGTGTTGATAATGAGATTGCATATGCCGAAGATGAGTCTAGGATGCTTGGGGTTATTAGGAGAACTTTGCATGTTGATCATTCTCCTAACCATGATCAAAGAGAAAACTTGTTTCATACTAGATGTCGAATTGGTGAGTTTACATGTAATGTGATTATTGACAGTGGTTCATGTACGAATGTGGTTGCTTCCAATGTGGTTTCTAAGTTGAATTTGATTGTTAGAGACCATCCACATCCTTATAAGTTGAGTTGGTTGGATGACAAAACGGGTTTGTTGGTGAAAAAGCAAGCTCTTGTGTCGTTTTCTATTGGGGGTTACAAAGATGAGTTGTGGGGTGATGTTCTACCCATGAGTGCTTGTCATCTTCTTCTTGGTAGACCTTGGCAATATGATCGAAAAGTTGTTCATGAAGGTGAAACCAATGTGTACACGGTTTTGATGGGTTCGAAAAAGATTCGGTTGGTTCCTTTGTCTCCTAGTTCCATGGCACCCAAGAAGGTGGTTGAAACGAAACAAAACTTGTTTCTTTCGGCCAAAGAATTCGAGAAAGAGGTAGAATTGGAAGGACATTGTTATGCTTTATGTGTTAAACTTGCTTTGACTAATGATGTTTCTTCTAGTAATCCGAAACTTGCAGCTCTATTGGACGAATTTTGTGATGTTTTTCCGGAGGAATTGCCTCAAGGATTGATGCGAAATGAGACTCCTCTCACGTGTGTGTTTAGAAGACCCAAGAACACAATGCGGCGGAAAACGAACGAACAATGGATATAGACTTTTAGTCGAAAGAATCACTCTTAAAACTAAAAGAATTGTGTTTACTTAAGCTTGATAAGCTTTACTCACTTTCTTCCACTTAAGGGTTCTAAATCGATTAGAGGCTTTACTCACCTAGAAACCGATTTAGGAGGGTTTTGAGAGTAATTCAATTAGCTTCACTCACTAATTATCCTAACTCTCTCTTAGGTTAAGCTTTACTCACTTAACTCAAGGATTTCAAGATTAAGATCACTTCTTAATCACAAGAGGAATTTTCGGGTTTGCACTCCAAAAGTTCGAATAAGCACAATGCTCAAGTTTAACAACCAAATCTCCTTTTTTATTTATGATCACCATTACATATATATAGCAAAGAGCTAAAAAGGCTTAACAAATCAGCCATAAATATCTAATACACTAAGGTAATTAAACAAAGCAATTAAACAACAAATATCTCTTAATCCAACAAAGATGTAAGAAGGAATAGTGTTGTTGTGTGTTTTGTTGACTTTGGGGCAAGGAGGGCCGGTTTTCATCACCAAGTGGGGGGCTTCTCTTAGCTTGCAAGTAAAGCTCCAAAAGATCTCCAAGAGTTCCCTTTACACGTCCCAAGTGTAATTCACGTCCCCAAGCATGGTTCGTCCCATATTACAACTTAAACTAAACAAAATATACTCGGTTTTACAAAACCGCAAAACTGATCCAGAATTGACGTCTCAATTGAAAGGCTACTGCAACTTCGTTTCTTCATGAAATCTCACCAAATTTTGTAGGATGAAACTTCAAGATGTTAGAAATCCAACAAAAAAAGAATCACTGGAAAATGATTTGTAGATTTCTCACAATAACCAAAACGATTTTGCTGCGCCAGAATCTCCGGTTGAACGTGAACGTCTTCACTTCTGTTCTATTTCTACTTAACTAATTATTACAAAAAAACTAATTAAGATTAGTACTTAGCTAAACTTCTAACAAGTGATCCTAATCCATGATATGAGCCATATCCAACGGATCTTGTTAGGTAGAATAGGTGATACTAAATCAGGGTTAAGGATGATCATGTAAGCCATCCTTAATAATCTTGGTACCTTCCCATTTCGTACCAAGGATTACCACCATTGAGAGGCATTGAGCATGCCATTGATCTTGTACCAGGCGCACCTTTGCCAAATAAGCCGGCATATAGATGTGATCCCGTAGCTTCTAAGGAGCTACAAAAACAAATTGAAGAGTTGATTGACCGAGGCTATGTAAGAGAAAGCATGAGTCCATGTGCCGTTCCCGCTTTGCTTGTTCCAAAGAAAGATGGTACTTGGAGGATGTGCATTGATAGTAGAGCCGTCAACAACATTACAATCAAGTATCGTTTTCCTATGCCTAGATTGGAGGACATGCTTGATGAGCTACATGGAGCTTCGATTTTTTCGAAGATTGACTTGAGGAGTGGCTATCATCAAATGAGAATTCGTGAAGGAGATGAATGGAAAACCGCTTTCAAGACCAAACAAGGTCTATATGAGTGGATGGTGATGCCCTTTGGTCTTTGCAATGCTCCTAGTTCTTTTATGAGGCTTATGAACGAGGTACTACGTCCCTTTCTTAACAAGTTTATTGTTGTCTATCTAGATGATATTCTTGTATATAGTACTAGTGTTGAGTCTCATTTACTTCACTTGAGAGCTTTATTTGAAAAATTAAGAGAGCAAAAGTTGTATGGAAAAATGGAAAAGTGTGATTTTCTTGTTCCTAGTATTGCTTTTCTTGGTTACATTGTGTCTAGGGATGGAGTTCATGTGGATCCGGAAAAAGTCAAGGCCATGCATCATGGTTGGCGCCTACAAGTGCTCATGAATGCCGAAGCTTTCATGGTCTAGCTTCCTTTTATAGAAGATTCATCCGAAATTTCTCAACCATCATGGCACCAATCACGGATTTGATGAAGAAAGGGGAGTTTTCATGGAACTCTCATGCTCAAAAGGCATTTGATGAAGTCAAGGAGCTACTTTGCAACGCTCCTATCCTTGCCTTGCCGGATTTCAACAAGTTGTTCGAGGTTGAATGTGATGCTAGTGGAATTGGTGTTGGGGCTGTTTTGCTTCAAGAAAGGAGGCCCATTGCCTACTTTAGTGAGAGGTTAAGTGGCGCCAAACTCAACTACTCCAACTATGATCGTGAATTCTATGCAATTGTGAGAGCCTTGGATCATTGGTCTCATTACTTGAGGCCCAAGCCTTTCATTCTTCATTCGGATCATGAAGCACTCAAATACATCCATGGACAACAAAAGCTCAACCATAGACATGCCAAGTGGGTTGAATTCCTACAAGCCTTCACATTCTCGTCTAAGTACAAGGAAGGTAAGAGTAACATTGTTGCGGACGCTCTTTCTAGGCGTTCCTATCTTTTGGCCATGGTTGATGCAAGGGTGATACGAAATCAGTTGCTAATTCCGAAATTCTACTAAGTACTAATCTCAATCACAACAAAGGAGAGATTCACGGTTTAAAGATTAGTACTAGTTTAATCATGTTGAGCAACGAAGGAAAGGAAGTTAATTAAGCTAGTTAGTTTAATTAACGTTTTTGTAATTTTCGGTTTTTGTAAACCCGGAATTATTTTGTTTAGCGTAAGTGTAAATTGGTCGAACCGTACTTGGGGTTGCGAACCATACTTGGGACGTGTAATGGGCACTCATGGAGATCTTTTGAAGCTTCCCTAGCAAGCTAAGACAAGCCCTCCACTTGCTTGAAGAAAACCGTCCCACTTTGCCCCAAAGTCAACAAAACACACAACAACACTATTCCTCCTTACATCCTTGTTGGATTAAGAGATATTTGTTGTTTAATTGATTTGTTTAATTACTTTGGTGCTTAGATATTTTGGCTAATGTTTTAAGCCTTCTTTAGCTTGTACTTGATATATGTAATGGATCAAGTAATGAAAAATCAGTTTTTTAGTTTTGATTTAAACATTGTGTTTATTCGGCTTTTTGGAGATTGAAAAAATCCGAAATTCCTCTTGCGATTAAGAAGTGATCTTAATTTCGAAACCCTTGAGTTAAGTGAGTTAAACTTAATTTAAGAGAGAGTTAATATAATTAGTGAGTTTAAACTAATTAAATCCACTCTCAAAAACCTCCTAAATCAGTTTCTAAGTAAGATAAACTTCAAAACCGATTTAGAATCCTTAAGCATAAATAAGTGAGTAAAGCTTATCGAGCTTAGGTTACATTTTCATATACGATTTCGCATCAAAGGGTGTTGGGATTTGAACACTTAAAGGATTTATATGTTGATGATGATGATTTTCGTGAGTCCTTTAAGAATCCTAGTGGCTTGTTTGTGTTACAAGAAGGTTTTTTGTTCAAGGGGAACAAACTATGCATTCCCAAGAGTGGCGTGAGGGAGTTGCTTGTGAGAGAAGTCCATAGTGGTGGGGTGGCTGGTCATTTTGGCGTGCAAAAGACCTTAGATACTTTGAATGAGAGTTTTTATTGGCCTAACATGATGAGGGATGTTCATATGGTGGTTAGTAAGTGTGCTACTTGTCAAAGGTCGAAGAGTACCTTCCATAAAGGCCTTTATACTCCATTACCCGTACCTGATACACCTTGGGATAGTGTGAGTATGGATTTCATTGTAGGATTACCAAGAACTCAAAGGGGGAAGGACGCAATTATGGTGGTGGTGGATCGATTTTCGAAAATGGCTCATTTTGTTCCTATGCATAAAACTCATGATGCTTTGCATGTGGCGGATTTGTACTTCAAAGAGATTATTCGATTGCATGGTATTCCTAGAAGTATTGTTAGTGATCGTGATACAAAGTTCCTTAGTCATTTTTGGAGGAGCTTATGGAAGATGGTGGGAACTAAGTTACTCTTTAGCACAAGTCATCATCCTCAAACGGATGGTCAAACTGAGGTAACTAATAGAACTCTTGGAGCTTTGTTGCGTGGCTTGGTGAGTAAGACACAAAAGGATTGGGATATAAAGCTAGCTCACGCCGAGTTTGCTTATAATCGAGCTCATTCTTCTACTACTTCTAAGTCTCCATTTGAGGTGGTCTATGGTATCAATCCTTTCCTTCCTATTGATTTTGTGTCACTAACTAAATCTGAAATTCATGTTGATTCTAAGAAGAGGTTGGAAGCCTTTAAGAAGACTTGTGAGCAAGTGAAAGCACGAATTGAGAAGATGAATGCTCAATACAAGGAACGAGCCAACAAGCATAGAAGGCAACCGAAATTTCAGATTGGCGACTTGGTTTGGATTCATTTGAGGAAGGAACGTTTTCCAAGAAAGAGGAAGAACAAGCTTATGCCTAGAGCTGATGGTCCATTCAAAGTCATTGATGTTATTAATGAAAGTGCTTATAAGATCGAGCTTCCAAGTGATTATGGAGGTGTGAGTGCAACCTTCAATGTTGGTGATCTTAGTCCTTATTTAGATGATGAAAATTTGAGGACAAATTCTTTTGAAGAGGGGGAGAATGATACAAGTCAAGGTCAAGGTCAAGCTCCAAATGATCCGATTTGTTTAGTCCTTGAAGTGTTCGGGTTCAAGTTAAATTCAAACTCCTCATTTGTGTCATTTCTTAAATGGGACGATGATTCCATTGATGAAGCTTGAAGGTGACACCATTTCTAGAGTCTTAGTTATTTTAATTAAGCAAATAAAGGTCCGAAAATATCTTGTGATATTTCGGCCATTTTAGGCGTGTCTTAGGCGTGTGGAGTAGGCTCCTTGTGCTCCAAGGTTGCAAGTTGTCATTGAGTTGTAATACTTTCCTTATTTCTTGGTTTCCTTATGTATTTAGGCGTGTGAAGGGGGATTGGGGGCTGATTTGGTTGTTTCCTTATTTACTCCTTTATTCTCTCCTAGAATCAAGGGATTAAGATGTAAGGAATTAAGGAATGTTTCCTTAATTCTTATGGCTGATTTTCGGCCCTTGCTTGGTCCTTGGAGGACAAGTTTATTCTATTATAAATAATAGTTCCATGCTATCATTCAAGGCATGTGAGATTTACCTAAAAACTTTGTTATTGAATTTAATTGTGTGATCAATTACTTTGGGCCATTAAGTCTATTTTCAGGAGTGATTATTTACTTAGTGTTTAATCTACTTAATTCCAGGAGTGGTTTAAAGTGAGATTAAGAGTTAATTAAAATAATCAGGAGTGTTTATTTTAATTATCATATCCGGTGACTTAAGACATAAATTTTCGGACTTCATTCATTATTCAAGTTCGAACCTTTGCTCGGAACTTGGTTGCTCATTCGACTCTTTGGACGTGCAATCATATCAGTTACAGTTGGTATCAGAGCAAAACGCTCCTAGACTCTGAAACAGAATTGCTAATGATTCTTTAGAATTATTAGTTAGCCATAGGATATAAAATTTGTTTAGAATTAAGTTTAGTAGTTTCACTATAATGAGAGTGTGATGGGTAGAGTAAGTAAAGGGAAGCCTTATGGGAATGTGGTGTGCTCTCATGCTTATGGAGCATATGTTATATGTATAGTTACTTGTATTATTGGTGGAATTAGTCACCAAGTTTGTTAATCTTATTTGCAGGGCCTCTTACTTGTAATTTATTTTCTCTTTTATCAGAGTGCGCAGCGAAAGCGAAGTAATTTATAGCCTTCTCGGTTTAGTTGTGTGTTTAATTTATTTTGTGTTTTGCAATTTAAAGATAAGCTTTAATTTTATTTTAATATAGTCTTGTGTGTTGCATTGCATTTATTTCATTTGCTAGTTGCTTGATAGTATATGTTATTATGTGAGACAGTATATATTTTCTGTTCTTTTTCAATTGAGTGTTGTTTTTTATGTGAGTACTACGTATCTGTTTTATTATTTACAAAACTTTCTAGTTTGAATTTATATTCCAAATTATATTTTAGATCTTTGAACTTAATAAATTTCATACCTATATTAGAGTTATTTTATGACTTTTAAATTTTCCTATTGTTAATATTTTGATATACTCTTTTGAAAAACGTTTAATTTCAATTGTCTTCAAATTTCTCTTGCCGTCTTTGACCATCTATATTTATAAATATTTTCCTTTTAATATTTTTATTTTTCATGTTAATCCTTATTTAGCCTTTAATTATGGTAATAAGTTTGTAGTCTTTGAAAATAAAAGTACTTTTAATGAGTTGCCTTGGTGTTAGATTGAAATGTAGATGCAAACTATTTTGTTTTAAAGGTTAGCATTCAATAACTTTTACTTTACTTTACTTTTCCTATTAGCATTATTTTTCAAACTCAAATGCGTGAAAGGATCTCGTTTACTATTTGTTGTTTCTTGTTTAAATATTTAGTGCTTTCTCATTTCATATCAAAATTTTGGTTGTTTTCATTACTTCTTATTTAATTCTTTGGTTTTGACTAATCTGTTTTATATTCTTTGAAAATGAAATTTATATACTCAGTCTAAATTTTAAAATTGTTTGAGTTGATATTAAGTCATAATGGGTGATTCCTTTGACTTGTATGTCAATTTGATAAGTCTAACTTTTAAAATTGTTTGAGTTGATATTAAGTCATAATGGGTGATTCCTTTGACTTGTATGTCAATTTGATAAGTCTAACTTTTAAACTTGTTTGAGTTGATATTGAGTCATAATGGGTGATTCCTGTGACTTGTATGTCAATTTGATAAGTCTAACTTTTAAACTTGTTTGAGTTGATATTGAGTCATAATGGGTGATTCCTGTGACTTGTATGTCAATTTGATAAGTTGACACATTTTATCTATTTTGATTTAATTTTCTTTTTGAGTTGATATTAAGTTTATATTGGGTGATTCCGGTAAACTTTAATGTTGATTTGATAAGAAGGCTTTCAAATATTGTTTTGTTGATACTAGATTGCAATGGGTGGTTCCATGCACATTTGTGTCGACTTAGCAAATTTTATAATTGTTGTTTATAATTTATTACTTTATCGCCTATTTATTATTAGTGTTTCGTCGTTGTGAAATTTATTTTAAAGTTTTCAATTTCTTTTGCGAACTTTAATTTTCATATATATGTTTAGGAGGCGTACGCTCTTATAACATATGTCATGACTTATGTTCGTAACTGGTACATTAATAAAGCAGCTAGCTACTCTTTATTAAAGTGTTCTTATCTCATTAAGTGGAGTATAAGCCCGTGTGGATAGCTCTATTTAAATTGGTTTGGCTATCTATTTACGAACTTTTTTCTTCTTCGTTTCTTTTCTAAAAATATTTATGTATGGTCGGATTTCTTCATTTATAATTTTACGTAAATATTTATTTATGCTTCTTTTACAAAATTACCTATAGTTTATTGTGCAAAAGTTTTTACCTTAAACTTTCTAATACTTGTCTTTGGTTCTTTCACATTTTATAAAATGATTGTTGTTACCGTGCTTCTTTACTGTACAACTCTTTTTGGTCTTCCAAAATAAAATATATATATTATTTGAGTTATCAAATTTTATACCTGCAAAGTTGTTTAGTTCTTAACTAAAATCCATCGATTTCTGTTTTCTTAATGTTCTTTATCTATAGTATTTTCTTTGGATCTCTTGGTTGTTTTCAAGTTTCGAGGACGAAACTCTTTTAAGGGTGAGTGATTGTAACACCCCGTAATTTTCACCCTTTATATTTGGTGTTTATTTACCTTAAATTGATATTTTTTTGTATAAATAAATAATTTATTATTTAAATTATTTTGGAACGTGTTGTGAAAATGTGTATAATATATTTATATGTTGTGATATATTTATAAGTATTTATTTTAAGTTGTTAGTTATTTATTTTAAAGGTTATATTAATTTCGTTATTTGTTTAGGCGTTTAGGATGCTGTTTTGTCGCGTAGCGTTTTTGTAACGTTGTTGGACCGACTTGGGTGATGAAATGTTGAATCGCATGTGGCGTGCTAATGTGTTTATTATATTTATATTTATAATATAATTTATTGGAATTATTTTTATTATTAAGTATTTTAAAAGTTTAGGCGCGATTTAGGAAGTAATCGTTTTATCGCGTAGCGGGCTTTTGAGGCATGGATCATTGTTGAATTGGGCCGAATTTTTTTTGTTGGTTGTGGGCTTGGACAGCCGGCCAAGTGAAGGAAAAAGGAAGGCCTCATTTTTCTTTTCTTTCTTTTCTTTTTATTTTCTTGTGACTCTTTGATGCCTTGTAACTTCCATAACCCCCCTAATGATTCTTCATAATTAAACCTCCTTAAAACCAACCATCATCACTTCAAATTCTGATTAGAAAATCAGAACTCCTTGCTGCCATTTTCGGCCATCATCATCTTTCTCAATCTCTCAAAATTTTTCATTTCTACTCCTTGTTAATTGTTCGTGAATTGTTCTTGTTGCCTTTTTCTTATACTTGGTGCTTGGAATTTGAAGAAGAAGAGGATCACACGCCTATTTTGGGATTTTTCAGAAGTTTTCAGCTCGCCTCCGACGATCCAGGTAACTAGTTGTTATCTTAGAACCATAGTGATTAGGGTATTATTCGGTATTAGATTACTACGCTAGGAATTATTTAAAATACATTTTGAATGAAATTTTTGATGAAATTTGACACGAATATACTTGATACATGCTATGTGAATACTGTGTAGAGAAAAATAATTTTCGCATGATTTTTAGTATTTATTTGATTTAATTGGTGTTTTGTGCGTTTTTGGCTAAATTGCATAATAATTATGGAACGACTGTTAAAATTGATGAAATTATTTTTATTAGATCATGTTATATGCGTAGTATGTATTCCATGCCTTAGAATAATTTTTTCCTACTGTGTTCTTGTTTATTTAATTGATGTCTGTTTTTGCAATTTCGTTTCTGTCAGTATATTAATCATGCAAAATTGTTTCTAGAGGCTGGAAAATTCATTTCTTTGAATATTATGTATTTCCGTGAGTTTTCTCATGTTATGTAAAGTTTTGGTAATTTTTGGGCTTTTTTATATTTTTAGTTATTATTTTGGCTTTATTGAGTAATCTGTATATTAACTGTTAAAAATACTTTTGGGGTCCAAAAAGTATAAATAAAAATTGTACCATGTCAGTAGAGCCATTAGGGTCGTATGATAATTTTTGTGTGATTTTACTGCTTGAACTTATTAGTTTAATAATTATTATGGTGTTTTTATGGTGAAATTGGAGTTACACTTTTAAATTATTTGAGGGCTTGTAAATCAGAAATAATTCATAATTTATTATATTCTGGGTTTCTGATTTTCAGTAGTATGCAGTATGTATCATTGGGTAACCATATGTTTACGTTTGATTTATGAAAGAAAATGATTAATTGTTACTACTATTTTAATGAATATGATTTGGAGTTAATTGGTGATGTATTTTTGATTGAATTGTGGTTGCTGTAAAAACCAGTATATTATCATTGATGATGTTTGGAGATGTTAAAGTGTTATTGTGGGAGATATCTGTTGAGAAATTGTAAGTGATTTATTTTGAGGAATTATGAAGAACTGTTTTGATGAACTGTGGGTATAAGGCCGGGTGGCATCCCTTTTTGATGAATATTTTAGATGAATGATACTTGGATTGTATGCATGATTGTATTTTGAGATAAGAATATCCGGTGGGATAGATGTAGTCCCCGGTGAAGAACATGACAACCACCTGGTTTGCGAACTGGGGGTACACCTGGGTTAATTGTTGTCGTCCGAGAGGTCAGGGAGTTCTGCTTGTTCTACCCTGCATCGGGAGTTTGGCCATTCTTAGACACAGGCAGTGGGGAACGTAAGCCCATAGACTGACCTGGAGATTGCGATCTGACAAACCTTAGGAAGTGATTTGCGAATCACTGGCGTTCGGTTTCTGACTCAATAACTTGTTGAATTCTTGTTTTATTATTATTTATGTATTTCACCCACTATATCTTATTTATTTATTATTGATGATCACTTGTATTACCTATGAGCTTTATGGTTTTTAGATACATGTTATTGTTATAATGATTGTATGATTTCCTTTCTTATTAATCTATCTCTGAATCGTACTTTGATTGCTTTTGTTCTGGGAGAACTGCTAGTTACTCCCCACTGATTGTGGATATTTGTTGTATATTTTGCGGGTTTAGTTGATGGGGATTTTCTTTGATTTTGGGCTCGGGTTGAGATGCGAGAAATAATCTATTAGGGGTTTTAGTTCTAGACTTCTCTTTAGTTTGAGATAGTTTTCTCATTTCGATTTTAATCTAAGTAATTAATTTACTTATAGTATTTACTTATGTTTGCTTTTATCACTTAGTTATTTAAACACTATTCTTGTAGTAGTGACATTCACAGAAGACGATGTTTCCGCCATCGTCCTATTAAATATATTATTATTTCTTTTTTTTCCGCTTTGAAATTCTGGGGTGTTACAATTTTAGACATGAAGTCTCCGTCAAAGGTAAAGGAAGTTCAGAGACTGACGGGTTGCTTGGTTGCCCTTGGACGTTTCTTGTCTAAATCAGGCGACAAGTGCCATCACTTCTTCGCCACTATTAAGAAAAAAGCTAAGTTTGAGTGGACAAATGAGGCGGAGAAAGCACTACAGCAGGTCAAGGACCACCTTCGGCAGCCTGCCTAGGTTGGTCGGCTGGGCCGAGGGGGAGAAGCCATTTTGTATATTTGGCCGTGTCCACTCAAGCCGTGAGTCTTGTTCTATTTGGGTGAAAGAGAATCCGTCCAAGTCCCAATATACTTCGTGAGTCACGTACTCAAAGACGCGGAAAATAGGTACACTCCCGTTGAGAAGTTTGGATTGGCCCTCGTCATGGCCAGCAGAAAGTTAAGGCCCTATTTCTTGGCGCACAGTATACTCGTCTATACTGATCAACCTTTGAAGCAAGTTCTGCAGAAGATGGAAGTCGCCGGGCGAATGCTAAAATGGGCAGTTGAGCTCAACCTGTTTGATATATCATTTGAACCAAGGAAAGCCATTAAGGGGCAAGCCTTGGCAGATTTTATAGTTGAGCTTACTCGGCCCGATATAGAGCCAATATCGAGATCCGACTAAAGGAAGGAAGCATTGGACGCTCATGGTCGATGGGTCGTCCACGATCAATGGATGTGGGGCGGGAATCATTTGTCAATCTCCCGAAGGGGACAAGTTTGAATATGCATTAAGATTCCAATTCAAAGCGTCCAATAACGAAGTCGAATATGAAGCACTCTTAGCTGGAATCAAAATGTGCAAGGCGGCTGGAGCTGTAGAGATCGAGGCCAAATCGGACTCTCTCTTAGTCGTCAGTCAGGTCAATGGAGATTTTGAATGCAAAGAAGCATCAATGAGCAAATACATGCGACTGATCAAGGATGAGATTGAGCCATTAAAACGATTTGTTCTCGACCAAGTACCAAGGTCGGAAAATCATCAGCGTATGCTCTCTCTAAATTGGCCGGCTCGGCTAAAGGAGATGTGCCAAGAACGTTTTTTGGGAAGTCAAACCCAAAAAGAGCATTGATCAAGAGCAGATTATGTTTCTTAGCCGAGGAGCGATGCGGATGGAGCCGATCATAGAATACAAGAAGACGGGCGATTACCTTCGACCCCTGTAGAGGCCAAGTATGTGAAGGCTAGAGACAAGTGGTTTGAACTATGGGATGAGACCCTTTACAAGAAATCATTCAATCGTCCTCTCCTCAAGTGCATCACCGAGAAGATGGCCTAGAGGTTTTGAAAGAACTCCATGAGGGAGCTTGTGCATCGCACATTGGGGGAAGAGCTTTAGGAGAAAAGACTTTAAGGACGGGGTACTACTGGCCGACCTTAAAGGAGGATGCCCTCGTCTATCCAAAGAAGTGTGATAGTTGTCAGAAGCATGGGAACCTGCATCAGAAGCCGTCCAACTATCTAACTCCTATTTTGTTCCCCCTTCCTTTTGCCAAATGGGGCATGGACATATTAGGACCTTTTCGGTGGCAGCTGGGCAAAAGAAGTTTGTGATAGTTGCAGTGGACTATTTTACTAAATGGATAGAAGCTGAAGCCATGCGAGGAATAACCACCAACGACGTCAAGGGCTTCATCTGGAAAAGCATTATAACTCGTTTTGCATGCCTCAGTCCATCGTCTTCGATAATGGTCCACAGTTCGAAACGCCTAAGCTGAAAGATTGGTTGTCAGAAAAAGAAATCAAAGCTCACTTTGCGGCAGTCGCCCACCCACAAGACAATGGGCAAGTCGAGTCCTTCAACAAGATTCTATCAAATGGAATCAAGAGGAAGCTGGAAAACGCCAAGGGACAATGGGTTGAAGAGCTGCAATTAGTGTTATGGTCCATTAGAACAACCGCTAAGAATTCAACAAGCGAGACGCCTTTCATGTTAGTCATGGCACTTGAAGCCGTCTTGCCCATTGAGATTGATGAACTCACCTCGCGAGTCATGTTGTACACCGAAGAGGCCAACTGGGCCGCATTACGCACGGCTTTGGACCAAGTACCAGAAGTCAGGGGCAATGCCTTACTGAGAATGCAATTGTACAAGTTGAGAATGGCTCGGGAGTTTAACAAAAGAGTTGTTAGACGACCACTCAAGGTGGGGGATCTTGTCCTAAGAAAAATGGAGGCGGTTGGACGAGCTAGGGAAGCTAACACCAAACTGGGAAGGACCTTATCTGATTATCCAAGAGCTGCACAGTGGGACTTTTCGTCTCCAAGCTCTAGATGGACGACCTATACGAGCGTACTTGGAATTCGAGATAATTTGAAGAAGTACCACGTTTAACTCAATCGTCGTCGGGAATCCAAATGAAAGTTGTAGTAAGTCCAATGTGCCACGGCACGAGACTAAAAAAAAAAGAATTGTATACATGTATCTTGGCACTTTGTCAAGCAAAATTCATATAATACAATTCCTACTATCTTACCGTCGCATTTTCATGTTTATTTTCACCAAGTTGGTTCACTTTGGGGCATTAAATCGCTTATTAGTGTAAAAGTGACAATAACTTGGAACAAAAATACTCATTTCTATGCCGAACGTCACTCCCTCGAAGAGACCGGTCAAAAGTATAACGACCTAAAGGTTGATAACATACATTGGCAATCAATTTGACAAAATCTCTAGTAAGAGAAACGTCAAAGTCTCTAAGAGAAAGCTGACCAGAAATAAGCCCTTGGTAAAGGATACTTATTTTCAAATATACGGGCAGCTAAGTAGTAAAGACCCTAGTAAGGGATCGCTACATTCGGACGATTATTGCTCGCTCAAGGAAGGCGGCTAGGCAATTGTTAGACCATGTCTCTAAAGCTCGTCCTTGGCAATTTCAGCAGGGCTTGGCCAAAGTTGGCCGCTCTCCTTCTTAGACTATGGCTCGTCCATCATATATGGTTGAGCTTAGCCCAAGAAGAGGGGGATGAGACAGGCCTATAGGACGAGCTAAAGAGAGAAGGTCGTCTAAAAAACCAGGACAAATCAGAAATGCCTTTGAGATATTTTGATACTACAGGACGAGTGTTACCAACTCAAGAAAAACGGCTAAAGTGTGGCTCGTTTAAAAGGAGAAGACCATCTAAAGTTCCAGGACGATCCTCTATAAGCACTTGGGCACTTTTTGAGAAATTTGTAATCGTCCAAGGGCAAGGATCAGAAGTGGCATGCGCAGTTCAATTAAATATCGTAGACCGTCCAAAAAGTTCAGGACGAGTCACTTCTTTTGGATGCATTTTCGGTCGTCTAAAGGCAAGCACGTTGTTATTTCCTTAAACATCTGTGATGATCGTCCAACATTCAGGATGAAGCTCATTCAATACTTAGTCAAATTGGAATTCAGAAAGATAAAAGACAGGCAATTGACAAAAATTCTCCTTCCAATATGATTGATCAAGAATTACAACCTAAGAGCTGAAGAGTTAAAGGTACAGCGGCAAACAAGCCAAGAAACATGAAAATAAACCTAAAATTAGGCTTCGTCTTCAGAGCGAGTTTCTTGGTCGTCTTCTGGGTTCTCCTCAGCCGCAGCTTCGTCGTCTGACACCAAAAACTCCGGAGGTTCCTCGGCACAAACCATAGCACGATGAACGCTCTACTGATACTCCAGACGACGCACGAAGCTGGGGACCTCATCAGCTTCCGCCAGCATCTCAAAGGCCTTGACGGCCCAGCTTTTAGACGTTTTAACAACTTGAGCCAATCCTTCCTTGGCATCGCAAAAAGCTTGAGCTCGCTCCCTTTCCAGACGGGCGATCTTCGCCCTTAGGAGAATGTTCTCCCTTCTCAACTCAAGCGGCAAGGAGAGCAACATCTCTTTCACCCTTCAAATTCGGTAGAAACAAAGATCAATAACCATCTTCAAATGGTCCAGCTCCTTGTATAGGTCTTGGATGGTAACAAGATAGTTCTTGTTCTCGGACTCCAAGTTAGCTGACCTCTTCTCCAAAGCATCCAGGGATTGACGATGAAGGGTATTAACCATCTCAATGTCATGGATGGCCTTGTCGCCTGCCGTTGTAGCCAAATGGACGAGCTTCTTATTCTCTTTCCTCAGCTCTCTGGCCCAATCTTCAGTAAGCATGCTGCGAGCAAAAAGCTGGGGCAATGAAAGCAAAACAAATTATTAGACGAGTTTCAAAAAGAAATAAATATACACAAGTACTAAACAAAAGCGGCAATAAGTTATACCTCAGCAGCCAGTTGAGACATGTAGCCCACATGCCCGGCCGATGCTCCCCTTAATCCTTTGATATAGGATTCAGGGTAACACTTGAAGAGTTCCTGCTTAAGCCGTTCCTTTTCTGCTTTTGACATTTTGGCAAAAGCAGGAGAAGACTCCTCGTCCGAGTCTAAGGTGGGAGCAGCTGAAGGTAGAGCTGGGCCTTTGCCCTTATCTGAAAGAGGGGGAGAGTCAGTTATCTGGATGGGAAAGATGATGGCTTGTCTATTGGACGGACTCATAGACTGTCCGCCGACCCGCACCGTCCTAACCCTATTGGAATAAAACGACTCACCAGACGAGATGGATGCCGTCCTTACAGCAAGGGGCATCTGGGAGACCAGCTTCGCTACCGAGCCGGCCCCTGGATAGTTCTCGACAGTAGTCTCCCCCCGCACTACCAAAGCCAAGGCCGACTGCGTCCGACTTCGGCCGAGTCCGGTCCGACATTGGCCGAGTCGAAAGCAAAGCGTCCAACCGACCGAGTGAGGACAGGATTTTCTCCCACTCCCCCACTAGGAGCGGCGTAGAGAAGACCCCTCCTTCAGAGCTTTGTCTTTAGGGGGAAGCATGGTTTTCTTTTCCACTCCCCCACTCGGAGTAGCCTTCTCTGTCTTCTTTCTTACAAAGCCCTTAGGCTTTTTGGCTTGAGGTTGGTCCGTGGCCGTTGTAGGCCTCTTCTTGGACGAAGATGACTTCCCAAGAGGGAGTTTGTTGGTTGGGGCATTTTTCTGCGAGAAAGAATCAAGTTAAAATGACAGACGTCCACAGATCAAAATCTAAATCAAACTGCAAGCCTTCAGACGAAAATCACCCAAAGAAGGAAGGCGTCTTAAAGTGAACACCTCCCCTCCTTAGGGTCGTCCAAACAAAAATCTGAATTCAGACGAAAGCGAGGCAAAGAAAGAAAACGTCCAAAAATTGGACAGGCTAACCTCTCAGACGGATATGGCCCCAAGAAGGTAGCCGTCCTAACATGGACGCTCTCCTTTCTCGAGCTATCCTCGTCCAAGGTTAGGTACTATAACTTGGACGAGCCCGCATTTTACTCTCGTCCAAAGACTACAAAACCTCCCAGACGAGTATGGTCCCAAGAATGTAGCCATCCTAGCATGGACGCTCTCCTATCTCGCCCTACCCTCGTCCAGGGATAGGTACTATTACTTGGACGAGTCCAAATGGTACTCGTCCAAAGACTGCAAAATTCCTTCGACGAGCATGGCCCCAAGAGGGTGACCGTCCTAGTATGGACGCTCTCCTTCTTCGGGCTATCTTCGCCCAGAGGAAGTTACAATTCCTTAGACGAGTCCGAATGGTACTCGTCTCGCGACTATAAAAATCTCGGACGGGAAATTCCAAAAGGTGAACGTCCATACTTGGACGTTTTCCTTCTTTGGGTAATTCTCGTCCAAAGTTTGGATGCCAATTCCAGACGAGCCGAAATGATCCTTGTCCAAAAAAAAAAAAAAAAAAAAAAAAAAATATTCTTACCAGCGTCTCGACCCTCTTCTCGGCACTACTCTTGGCATTTTCCTTCCAAAGATTGTCTGTGAATTTTGACATGCTAAGTCTCCCGTCCAAGAAGCCTTGAGACGTGTTCTGGCCTTGTCTGCAGCAAAGAGACGAAAGATTGGTTAGTCTAATGAGTTATGGACGAAGAGTTTTACTTGGGATGTGAATGGATACCTTTATCATCGGTTAACCGCAGGCCGGCGGCAACCAAGAAGTCGTCATTATAAAACATTTCCTTAAAGGGTATCCAGTTAGCTGGCCCTTTAAAGGATTTTTGGCCGGGCCTGGAGTACTTCTTTATTTTAAAGTACTCCACTACCTCCTCGTCATACTTATCCTCCAGCTCCAGCCAAGATTGCTTTCGTCCAGTATTTGTGACGGCTCGGTTATAGAAACGATAGCTCTCCGTGGCCGAGTCATTGGCCGCCCTTAGATATATAAAATCGGCCTTCCATTCATGCATCTTTGACGGTTTGCCCAGTCGTTAGAAAGCCGGACGGTTGCAGATGCTGAGCCATGTTCCATCCACGGCACCAGGAATTTTGGCCGCGTAATGAATGTGGGTAAAGGCTTGAAGAGAGAGAGCCACGCCGCGCAACTCGCAGACGGCTATGAACGTCAAGACGTTGTGCCAGGCGTTGGGAGCCAGTTGGTTGTGGCCGATGTTGTAATAAAGAAGCACTTGCTCTATAAATTCATGAAGGGGGAATCCCAACCCCGCGTCCAGAGCTAGCTTGTAGACAGAAAAAGGATTTTTGGGAGTGCTCAAAATAGTGGCCTCCTTATTAGGGATGACGAAGGAAAAGCCCGGCATGGGCATGAAGTTGGATAAATAGCTAGGGTCCGGCCCTATTTTCTCTAGCCATTTGCGATTGGCTAAAATAAATGCGAGGTCAGAGAGAGGACCTAATCGTTTTCTAATCTCAGACGAAGTAGTGGAGGCTTCGTCTGACTCATCGGCAGCCCCGGAATCCCTGCTATTATCGTCTTCGTCAGTTTCCTCCATCTCAGTGTCCCGTCCAGAAGGACTGGCTTCCGGGTTTATTTAGGACTCCTCAAAGCTGCGGCTAGGGGAAAGGGGGCCGCCTAAAGGCCCAGCACTTCGGACCTCCCTCGTCTCATCTGGAACTCGCCCAGTAGATTCCTCCATACCTGAACTGTTTGACGGGATTATTACTCTTCGTCTTAGACGGGCCGTTTGCTTGACGCGCGCCAGATTACCCTGCACAGGTAAAGACTGGGTCGTCTGACTTTCTCGGCCAAAACTATGAAAAAATATGTACTCGGCCAGAAGAGGTCCAACTCTAGAATGTGCCGAAGAAGAAGTATCGGTTCTAGGGTCAAGACAAGCTCTTGGTCGGCTAGGATTGTTTGACGAAGAAGATTCCATTTTATTGTTTTTCTAAGAAAGAATAAAGAATAAAGAAGAAAGAAATGAACAATGAAACGATACCTGCTAAGAACGTCTGGACGATTCAGTGAAGAATGCTGAAGCTGGACGATCTCCCTCTCTCTCTAGAAAATTTGCAGAGCTTCTCTCTCTAGAAAAATACGTTCAAGGTGTGAAATGAGCAAATGTTTTCACACCAAGTTTATTTATAGAGGAGTAAGAAACTCGTGGAGCCGGTCCAAGAATGACCAGAAGAAAGGGTCCAACGGGTCGGTTATGACCAGGTAAAACCCAGAAAAAAGCGGGTCCTTTCATTATTTCAAATATAGCTACCTTGGGTTAAAAAGTCTTAACTGTCAGATGGGCCTAATGAGGCTACCTTGGGTAAAAGGGCCTTAACCGTCAGATGGGCCAAAAGTGAAAACCCTTTTAGGGGCAAATGTTGTAGCCTGAAATCTACGGTTCCTCTGATGACACTTGGGCTCATCTGAGCCGTACACGTGTCCTTTGATAAATGGAAGAAAAAAGATCTACCCTTTGGGCTAGGCTCAGATTGTTTAAAAGGCTGCTTTTCTGGCCCAAAAGGAAGTCAGAGGCCAGCCCTGTGAGGTGGCTGCATGAGAGTGGTTGGTAAACTCTCCCAAATCATGGCCTGCCACGTGTCAAAATCTGATTCTTCAGCCAATCAGAAGCCACTATTCTAGGTCAGATTTTAAGGTTAGCTGTCATCTTGCTATCACTATAAATACCCCTGAAATCAGGAGAAAGATCATTCAATGCAAACAGTGCAAAGTTACTCTGTAAAACTACTCTCTCACTTTCTCTCTCTATCTCTACTTTCTCTTACAACTCCTGATATCTGACTTAAGCATCGGAGGGGGAACCACCACCCAAACCTCCAGGGTGGGTCCCTTTTTGCAGGTTCGGGAACGAAGCTCAGGCTTGGACTTGGTTGATTCAGACATTGTTGCACAAGTCTCCAAAGAAGAACCTCTAAGGGATACTAGTTTACTTGCTCGACAAGAAAGCACCATCTACAGCTTACTTGTTGGTTAAGGGACAAAACAAGTATCATGTTAGGTTGTGATTTATTCTATTAGAACCTAGAACCATGATAGGAAACTTTTGTGATTGCTGAGATTGTTTGGTAACATGATTGTGATTGGAAATCGATATGTAGCATGGTTATGCGGAATTCTATCGTATCATAAGCATGATTATTGGATTTGTATTCTTTGATCTATGGTGTAACAAGGATGTTACAAGAAGTAAAGATTTGAGTATTGTATCTAAGAAGGAATGTTAAATGATTACATGTTTAATGTGGTATGAATGGACAATACTAAGAAAGGATTTTGGCAATAAACTTGTAGTTGGACTCCCTACAAGTGATGAACAATGGGGGGAGTGTGAGACTTGTTCTACACTCCTACGCAGGCCTACTGTGACGACAGTAGTGTCCTTATAAATTTTGATAACTCAAGTAGGCGGAAGGTTCCGTACGATCTTGGGGGTATGCATACTAAGGTGATGGGTGTGGAACGGAACGAAACCGTATTTACATTTCATCTAATAGAACAAGTTGTCTATTAAGGATTAAGTAGCCCGTATGATTCTAGAAAGATGACGGTGCCCGTTCGATGCCAAATAAATTGTAAAAATGGAATTTAATGTTTTTGGAAGAATCATGTTTAGGAATTGTTATTATTGTTCTGATTATGTTTAGTGTATTATGTAACTGATTATGTACGTACTCAGCATAGCTGATTGTTTGTCATTTGTGTTGTTTGTTGACCTGTGATGAACCATTGATGTTTCAATGGGGAACAAATTAGGTATGCTGGTGATGCTGCATGAGTTCGGGCATACGGGGGATACTTTTGGTGATAAACTTTTAAAGTGTTTTGGTTGAACATCCTAGAGATTGTTTATGATTTACATAGTTAATGGCTTTAAATAAAAGGGGTCAATAGTGATTCCCGAGCTGTAGTTAAGTTAGCATTTTATTTCCGTTGCAATTTAGTTTTCATAATAAAGAGTAAGTTAGTGTTTTAAATTCAATAAGCCTTGCGTTTCACCGCGGCGGTAACACTCCCAAAGTCGATGCAACGTAGTTTAGACGTGTATGGATTTTGGGGGTGTTACAAAACTGGTATCAGAGCCAAAAGTTCCTATTTTCAAAGATGTTTCAAACGAATTTTAAAATGGGTAGTATGGGATAAGAGCATATAGATTACTTTTGCGTGCATTAAATCATAGGAATGATTTTATTTGTAATGCATTTCTTGCCTTACTTGTCTGATATGTTTACAGAAAGTATGCAAATACTGTGGAATGAATCAGATGTTCTGATTATATGAAATGTGGTGTTGTTTGCTTGATTGAATTTGTGAAAGTGATATGATTGCACGTCCAAAGAGTCGAATGAGCAACCAAGTTCCGAGCAAAGGTTCGAACTTGAATAATGAATGAAGTCCGAAAATTTATGTCTTAAGTCACCGGATATGATAATTAAAATAAACACTCCTGATTATTTTAATTAACTCTTAATCTCACTTTAAACCACTCCTCGGAATTAAGTAGATTAAACACTAAGTAAATAATCACTCCCGAAAATAGACTTAATGGCCGAAAGTAATTGATCACACAATTAAATTCAATAACAAAGTTTTTAGGTAAATCTCACATGCCTTGAATGATAGCATGGAACTATTATTTATAATAGAATAAACTTGTCCTCCAAGGACCAAGCAAGGGCCGAAAATCAGCCATAAGAATTAAGGAAACATTCCTTAATTCCTTACATCTTAATCCCTTGATTCTAGGAGAGAATAAAGGAGTAAATAAGGAAACAACCAAATCAGCCCCCAATCCCCCTTCACACGCCTAAATACATAAGGAAACCAAGAAATAAGGAAAGTATTACAACTCAATGACAACTTGCAACCTTGGAGCACAAGGAGCCTACTCCACACGCCTAAGACACGCCTAAAATGGCCGAAATATCACAAGATATTTTCGGACCTTTATTTGCTTAATTAAAATAACTAAGACTCTAGAAATGGTGTCACCTTCAAGCTTCATCAATGGAATCATCGTCCCATTTAAGAAATGACACAAATGAGGAGTTTGAATTTAACTTGAACCCGAACACTTCAAGGACTAAACAAATCGGATCATTTGGAGCTTGACCTTGACCTTGACTTGTATCATTCTCCCCCTCTTCAAAAGAATTTGTCCTCAAATTTTCATCATCTAAATAAGGACTAAGATCACCAACATTGAAGGTTGCACTCACACCTCCATAATCACTTGGAAGCTCGATCTTATAAGCACTTTCATTAATAACATCAATGACTTTGAATGGACCATCGCCTCTAGGCATAAGCTTGTTCTTCCTCTTTCTTGGAAAACGTTCTTTCCTCAAATGAATCCAAACCAAGTCGCCAATCTGAAATTTCGGTTGCCTTCTATGCTTGTTGGCTCGTTCCTTGTATTGAGCATTCATCTTCTCAATTCGTGCTTTCACTTGCTCACAAGTCTTCTTAAAGGCTTCCAACCTCTTCTTAGAATCAACATGAATTTCAGATTTAGTTAGTGACACAAAATCAATAGGAAGGAAAGGATTGATACCATAGACCACCTCAAATGGAGACTTAGAAGTAGTAGAAGAATGAGCTCGATTATAAGCAAACTCGGCGTGAGCTAGCTTTATATCCCAATCCTTTTGTGTCTTACTCACCAAGCCACGCAACAAAGCTCCAAGAGTTCTATTAGTTACCTCAGTTTGACCATCCGTTTGAGGATGATGACTTGTGCTAAAGAGTAACTTAGTTCCCACCATCTTCCATAAGCTCCTCCAAAAATGACTAAGGAACTTTGTATCACGATCACTAACAATACTTCTAGGAATACCATGCAATCGAATAATCTCTTTGAAGTACAAATCCGCCACATGCAAAGCATCATCGGTTTATGCATAGGAACAAAATGAGCCATTTTCGAAAATCGATCCACCACCACCATAATTGCGTCCTTCCCCCTTTGAGTTCTTGGTAATCCTACAATGAAATCCATACTCACACTATCCCAAGGTGTATCGGTACGGGTAATGGAGTATAAAGGCCTTTATGGAAGGTACTCTTCGACCTTTGACAAGTAGCACACTTACTAACCACCATATGAACATCCCTCATCATGTTAGGCCAATAAAAACTCTCATTCAAAGTATCTAAGGTCTTTTGCACGCCAAAATGACCAGCCACCCCACCACTATGGACTTCTCTCACAAGCAACTCCCTCACGCCACTCTTGGGAATGCATAGTTTGTTCCCCTTGAACAAAAAACCTTCTTGTAACACAAACAAGCCACTAGGATTCTTAAAGGACTCACGAAAATCATCATCATCAACATATAAATCCTTTAAGTGTTCAAATCCCAACACCCTTGCATCAACCATGGCCAAAAGATAGGAACGCCTAGAAAGAGCGTCCGCAACAATGTTACTCTTACCTTCCTTGTACTTAGACGAGAATGTGAAGGCTTATAGGAATTCAACCCACTTGGCATGTCTATGGTTGAGCTTTTTGTTGTCCATGGATGTATTTGAGTGCTTCATGATCCGAATGAAGAATGAAAGGCTTGGGCCTCAAGTAATGAGACCAATGATCCAAGGCTCTCACAATTGCATAGAATTCACGATCATAGTTGGAGTAGTTGAGTTTGGCGCCACTTAACTTCTCACTAAAGTAGGCAATGGGCCTCCTTTCTTGAAGCAAAACAGCCCCAACACCAAGTCCACTAGCATCACATTCAACCTCGAACAACTTGTTGAAATCCGGCAAGGCAAGGATAGGAGCGTTGCAAAGTAGCTCCTTGACTTCATCAAATGCCTTTTGAGCATGAGAGTTCCATGAAAACTCCCCTTTCTTCATCAAATCCGTGATTGGTGCCATGATGGTTGAGAAATTTCGGATGAATCTTCTATAAAAGGAAGCTAGACCATGAAAGCTTCGGCATTCATGAGCACTTGTAGGCGCCAACCATGATGACATGGCCTTGACTTTTCCGGATCCACATGAACTCCATCCCTAGACACAATGTAACCAAGAAAAGCAATACTAGGAACAAGAAAATCACACTTTTCCATTTTTCCATACAACTTTTGCTCTCTTAATTTTTCAAATAAAGCTCTCAAGTGAAGTAAATGAGACTCAACACTAGTACTATATACAAGAATATCATCTAGATAGACAACAATAAACTTGTTAAGAAAGGGACGTAGTACCTCGTTCATAAGCCTCATAAAAGAACTAGGAGCATTGCAAAGACCAAAGGGCATCACCATCCACTCATATAGACCTTGTTTGGTCTTGAAAGCGGTTTTCCATTCATCTCCTTCACGAATTCTCATTTGATGATAGCCACTCCTCAAGTCAATCTTCGAAAAAATCGAAGCTCCATGTAGCTCATCAAGCATGTCCTCCAATCTAGGCATAGGAAAACGATACTTGATTGTAATGTTGTTGACGGCTCTACTATCAATGCACATCCTCCAAGTACCATCTTTCTTTGGAACAAGCAAAGCGGGAACGGCACATGGACTCATGCTTTCTCTTACATAGCCTCGGTCAATCAACTCTTCAATTTGTTTTTGTAGCTCCTTAGAAGCTACGGGATCACATCTATATGCCGGCTTATTTGGAAAAGGTGCGCCTGGTACAAGATCAATGGCATGCTCAATGCCTCTCAATGGTGGTAATCCTTGAGGCAATTCCTCCGGAAAAACATCACAAAATTCGTCCAATAGAGCTGCAAGTTTCGGATTACTAGAAGAAACATCATTAGTCAAAGCAAGTTTAACACATAAAGCATAACAATGTCCTTCCAATTCTACCTCTTTCTCGAATTCTTTGGCCGAAAGAAACAAGTTTTGTTTCGTTTCAACCACCTTCTTGGGTGCCATGGAACTAGGAGACAAAGGAACCAACCGAATCTTTTTCGAACCCATCAAAACCGTGTACACATTGGTTTCACCTTCATGAACAACTTTTCGATCATATTGCCAAGGTCTACCAAGAAGAAGATGACAAGCACTCATGGGTAGAACATCACCCCACAACTCATCTTTGTAACCCCCAATAGAAAACGACACAAGAGCTTGCTTTTTCACCAACAAACCCGTTTTGTCATCCAACCAACTCAACTTATAAGGATGTGGATGGTCTCTAACAATCAAATTCAACTTAGAAACCACATTGGAAGCAACCACATTCGTACATGAACCACTCACAATAATCACATTACATGTAAACTCACCAATTCGACATCTAGTATGAAACAAGTTTTCTCTTTGATCATGGTTAGGAGAATGATCAACATGCAAAGTTCTCCTAATAACCCCAAGCATCCTAGACTCATCTTCGGCATATGCAATCTCATTATCAACACTTTCACATTCCTCCTCTTCATACACATAGTCATAAGTTCTCTCCTCCTCTTCTATGGTCATGTATTGTCTCAAAGTTAGGGTTTTTCTAGATGGACAACTACTAGCAATATGACCCCTTCCTTGACACTTAAAACACTTTCGGGTTTCTTCCCACTTTTCCTTAGAAATCACCAACTTAGGTCGTTCTCCCTTTGGTTCCCCTTTAGAAGGATTATCTTTCTTTTCAAAGGGTTTAGAAGAATTAGAAGAAGAAGGGACGAAAGAAGAAGAAGAGTGGGGTTTATTATGGCCGAATTTCCCCCCATATGATTTCTTTTCATCCAATTCATGCCTTTCAAATTTTAAAGCCAATCGACACACATCATCAAAAGTGCTATAATTCGACACATCAACCTTTCTAGCAATAGATTTATTAAGTCCATTAACAAACCTAGCAATTTTTTCTTGTTCGACTTCATCAACATCACAAATCAAACATAACTTGTCAAATTCAACCATATAATCATGCACGCTTGACACATCTTGAGTCAAAGAATTCTTTCTCATATATTGCCTTTGAATAAAATCACTTGGAACAAACTTCTCATGTAATTTCCTTTTTAAGCTTAGTCCAACTTTTAAGCTTAGGTTTCCCAAGTCTCGCCCTTTTTTGCCTTTAGACTCTCTAACCAAATTCCAAAGCATACTTAGTTAGTCTAATGGTGGCAATTTTAAAACGTTTCTCATCATCAAATCCCTTATAATCACAAATTTTCTCAAGTTGACGAATCCATTCAAGTAAATCCTCGGGACTAGAATCACCAGTAAAATCATCTAGTTTAATCCCCCTATCATTATCATAAGTCGGTTTAACAATTTTAACCTCCTCAACGTCAGATTCATAGTCAATGTGATTAGGGTCGTTTTTATTGTTCACTTTACCCGCAAGAATGTTATGAGCTACTGTTAATCTTGCCGTTTTCTCCTTTTCCTCTAATTGAGTGTTATGAATTTTCTCAATAAGAGCTTTTATTTCCGCAAATTCAGACATTATAACTCAAATAGCAAGCCACAACCACACAAAACCCCAACAAAGGATCGAACAAAGTAGAAGCACTTACCAATGAAAGGAGAATCCCTTCTATCCTCACCCTCCTCGGAAAAATCTCGATACCAACCGATATGATTGCACGTCCAAAGAGTCGAATGAGCAACCAAGTTCCGAGCAAAGGTTCGAACTTGAATAATGAATGAAGTCCGAAAATTTATGTCTTAAGTCACCGGATATGATAATTAAAATAAACACTCCCGATTATTTTAATTAACTCTTAATCTCACTTTAAACCACTCCCGGAATTAAGTAGATTAAACACTAAGTAAATAATCACTCCCGAAAATAGACTTAATGGCCGAAAGTAATTGATCACACAATTAAATTCAATAACAAAGTTTTTAGGTAAATCTCACATGCCTTGAATGATAGCATGGAACTATTATTTATAATAGAATAAACTTGTCCTCCAAGGACCAAGCAAGGGCCGAAAATCAGCCATAAGAATTAAGGAAACATTCCTTAATTCCTTACATCTTAATCCCTTGATTCTAGGAGAGAATAAAGGGAGTAAATAAGGAAACAACCAAATCAGCCCCCAATCCCCCTTCACACGCCTAAATACATAAGGAAACCAAGAAATAAGGATAGTATTACAACTCAATGACAACTTGCAACCTTGGAGCACAAGGAGCCTACTCCACACGCCTAAGACACGCCTAAAATGGCCGAAATATCACAAGATATTTTCGGACCTTTATTTGCTTAATTAAAATAACTAAGACTCTAGAAATGGTGTCACCTTCAAGCTTCATCAATGGAATCATCGTCCCATTTAAGAAATGACACAAATGAGGAGTTTGAATTTAACTTGAACCCGAACACTTCAAGGACTAAACAAATCGGATCATTTGGAGCTTGACCTTGACCTTGACTTGTATCAGAAAGGTTCTTTGAAATCATCGAAGTATGAATAGATTTGAAGGATGTACAAGAGTAGGTGCATAGATAGTGATATTTTATAGACGCACTAAGTTAGTTATTGAAATATTTTATTCCCTAAAATTTCGAAGTAGTATAATATTCCAAAGATGTTTCAAAAAGGTATTGAACTAAAACCTTATTTCGAATATTTTAGGAAAGAACTATCTAATTGTTGTAAATATTTTGAAATTCTTTAAGGAGTTCTAAAATTGAAAATAATCGTTTTACCTCTTATATATGTTTATATATAATGTATACTTAAAAACCTTTACTTCTCTAGAACTTAGACTATTTTCTTCTTTTAATTCGCGAATAGTTTACGACCTAGGTCCTCAGGAATACCTGATGAAATACCGAATAGCGGAAGATTGGGACATCTGGGCCTATAAGATGAAAGCTGCTATGGAGTATAGGACCTTACAAGGAGATACTAGGCTTAGGACTGAAATGGAGAAAATATATTTTATGCTACAGTACGTTCCTAAGGAGGAACCCTACCTTTTCATACACCATAGATATGGGGATATGTGGTCAGAAAATGGAGCTTTTAATGCAACCAAACACACTTACTGGAACCAATACCTTCCTACTGTTGGACATTTCATTACTGATCTTAAATACTGTGAAAATGAATGGAGAATTCGTGAGAAAAGAAGTTGGGAGCCCTCTACCTCATCATCTCTAGTTAGAGGAACCTATCATGTGGGGGAAAGCTCGGGAACTAAGGTTGTAGGTGTGAATTATGAGAACCCTAGAGTTAAAACTGAGCCACAAACGTCACTTAGAGCTGTAAAAAGAGTAAGATACCAAACTTTTGAGGATGAGTTCATACCCGAGGACTACCACATAGCGTCAAACCTTAGAATTGTTACCTACATTTCCGATGATGAGGGGAATAATAGGACATTCATTGCAGTGATTGGGGAAGATAATGTTGATACGAAATCGTATATGAAAATGTAACCTAAGCTCGATAAGCTTTACTCACTTATTTATGCTTAAGGATTCTAAATCGGTTTTGAAGTTTATCTTACTTAGAAACTGATTTAGGAGGTTTTTGAGAGTGGATTTAATTAGTTTAAACTCACTAATTATATTAACTCTCTCTTAAATTAAGTTTAACTCACTTAACTCAAGGGTTTCGAAATTAAGATCACTTCTTAATTGCAAGAGGAATTTCGGATTTTTCAATCTCCAAAAAAACCGAATAAACACAATGTTTAATTCAAAACTAAAACTGATTTTTCATTCATGATCACCAATACATATATATTACAAGCTAATCAATCTCAAAAAGATCTAAGTACCAAAGTGATTAAACAAAGCAATTAAACAACAAAGATCTCTTAATCCAACAAAGATGTAAGAAGGAATAGTGTTGTTGTGTGTTTTGTTGACTTTGGGGCAAGGTGGGACGGTTTTCATCACCAAGTGGGGGGGCTTGTCTTAGCTTGCAAGGAAAGCTTCAAGATATCTTTAAGAACCCCTTTTCACACGTCCCAAGTATGGTTCGCAACCCCAAGCATGGTTCGACCAATTTACACTTACGCTAAACAAAATAATTCCGGGTTTACAAAAACCGAAAATTACAAAAACGTTAATTAAACTAACTAGCTTAATTAACTTCCTTTCCTTTGTTGCTCAACATGATTAAACTAGTACTAATCTTTAAACCGTGAATCTCTCCTTTATTGTGATTGAGATTAGTACTTAGTAGAATTTCGGAATTAGCAACTGATTTCGTATCATCCTCTCCTTCTTCAAAAGGAATTGTCCTCAATTCTTGCACATCTTCATCTTCTAAATAGGGGGATAAGTCCCCTACGTTGAATGTTGCTGCCACGCCATAGTCTCCGGGAAGGTCTATCTTGTAAGCATTGTCTCCATAACGTTCAAGAACCTTGAAAGGTCCTTCAGCTCGGGGCATGAGTTTATGCTTTCTTTTACTTGGAAACCTCTCCTTCCTCAAGTGAATCCACACCAAATCTTCCGGAGCAAACAACCTCGGTTTCCGACTTTTGTTTGCTTTCTTTTGTACATCTCATTTGTCTTCTCGATATTGGTGCGTATTTCTTTGTGAACTTTCACCATTGTTTCAGCTTGTTGCCTAGCATCTCCATGGACATAAGAGTCTTTAGGCAACGAAATAAGATCAATAGGTACATACGGATTTACCCCATATACCACTTCGAACGGTGAATGTTTTGTTGCAAAAGTTGGAGTTCTATTGTAAGCAAACTCCGCATGGCATAACTTGACATCCTAATCCTTCCCCGTCTTGCTCACTAAGCCCCTTAACAAGGTGCCTAGAGTTCGATTGGTCACTTCGGTTTGACCATCTGTTTGGGGGTGATGTGAAGTACTAAACAGCAACTTAGTACCCATCATCCTCCATAGGGACCTCCAAAAATGACTCAAAAACTTACTATCTCGATCCGAGACAATAGTTCTTGGCACTCCATGCAAGCGAACAATTTCCCGAAATATAAACAAGAAACATTAATAGCATCTTCCGTTTTGTGACAAGGCACGAAATGTGCCATTTTTTGAGAAACGGTCCACTACCACCATGACCGAATCCTTCCCTCTTTGTGTCCTAGGAAGAGCCACAATGAAATCCATACCGACATCCTCCCATGGTCTCTCCGGTGTTGGTAAAGGAGTGTACAACCCCTTATGGAACGTGCTTTTAGCCCTTTGACAAACCCCACAACGAGTCAAAACAACATGTACTTCTTTGATCATATGAGGCCATGAGAAATGTTCTTGTAACAACTCTAGAGTCTTACTAACGCCAAAATGTCCAGCCAACCCACCTCCATGAGCTTCTCTAATTAACAAATCACGAACGGGACATTTAGGAACACAAAGTTTGTTCCCCTTAAACAAAAACCCTTCCATTTGATGATAATGGTCTTTCGGACCATCTTTGGTAGCCACGAACAGGTCACGTGTCTCCTCATCAAGAACATAGAATTCCTTAATCAACTCAAACCCAAGTACCTTGGAATCCACCATGTTAAGCAATACGTGTCTCCGTGATAAAGCATCAGCCTACAATGTTGGCTTTTCCGGCCTTATACTTGGCAACAAAATTGAAAGATTGTAAGAATTCTACCCATTTAGCATGACGAGCACTAAGCTTATGTTGGCCATGAATATATTTCAACGATTCATGATCGTAGTGGAGAACAAAAGCTTGTGGTCGCAAATAGTGACTCCAATGATTAAGAGCTCTAACCATGGCATAAAACTCTTTATCATACGTGGAATAATTCAACTTGGCCTCGATTTAGTTTCTCGCTAAAATAAGCAATAGGTTTGCCACATTGAATTAAAAAGCCCCAATACCCGTTCCACTTGCATCACACTCAACTTCAAATGGTTTTGCAAAATCGGGTAAAGCTAGGATAGGCGTTTTACACATTTTCTCCTTTACAAGTTCAAACGCCTTTTGAGCTGCGTCACTCCATACAAATTTTCCATGTTTAGTGCATTCGGTTATAGGAGCTAATAAAGTGCTGAAATTATTTATAAATCTCCTATAAAAAGAAGCTAAACCATGAAAAGATCTCACCTCGGTGATAGTTGTGGGAACCGGCCAAGAAGAAATTGCTTCTACTTTGGATGGATCCACCTTCACCCCCTCATCGAAATGATGAAACCAAGGAAGCCAATCTCCCTTTGCATAAACGTGCACTTTTCAAGCTTTCCATACAGCTTTTGCTCTTTTAGAACTTCGAACAATTGTTGCAAATGATCTAAATGATCCTCCTTGTTAGCACTATAGACAAGAATATCATCCAAATACACAACCACGAACTTTCCCAAAAACGGCCTAAGTACTTCATTCATCAATCTCATGAACGTACTAGGGGCATTTGTGAGACCAAATGGCATAACCAGCCATTCATACAACCCATACTTCGTTTTGAAAGCCGTCTTCCACTCATCTCCCTCTCTCATGCATATTTGGTGGTATCCACTTCTCAAATCAATTTTCGAAAACAAATTGGATCCACTTAGCTCATCTAACATGTCATCTAACCTAGGGATGGGAAATCCGTATTTGATGGTTATATTGTTCACAAAGACGGCTATCAATACACATCCTCCATGTTCCGTCTTTTTTGGCACAAGTAAAGCCGGAACAAAGACACGGACTTTTACTCTCTCTCACGTAGCCTTTCTTCATCAATTCACCGATTTGGCTTTGTAACTCCTCACTTTCTTTGGGATTGCATCTATAGGAAGGTTTATTTGGAAGTGGTGCTCCGGAATGAGATCAATTTGATGCTCAATTCCACGTTTAGGGGGTAGGCCATTTGGTAGGTCATTAGGAAACACGTCTCCAAATCCCTCCAATAACTCCCTCAAATCCGAATCTTCAACTTCCATTCCCTCGTTCACCTCCTTAGCAACTAGAACATACACGATCCGATTTGTTCCCAACTCCCTCTCGAATCTTTTTCTCCCTAAAAACACACTACCACTCACGAGGTTCTTTTTTGGCTTAGGTGTTGTGTCTCGTATTTTTGAAGGGGGCAATGGTAATAAGGTTTTGGTTTTGCCATTCTTGTTTACCTTATACACATTCGAACAACCATCATGCATTACTTTTCGATCAAATTGCCACGGTCTACCAAGTAGAATATGGCACGCAATCATAGGAATTACATCACATAGAATTTCATCTTCATAATTTCCAATGGAAAACGTGATTAAAACTCTATTCTTCACCCTTACTTCACTATCATCATCTAACCATTTCAGTTTATAAGGATGTGGATGTTTAGTAGTAGGTAATGCTAACTTCTCTACAAGTTCGCTTGAAGCTACATTTGTACAACTACCACCATCAATGATTAACGTGCATAGCTTCTTATTCACTAAGCATTTCGAATGAAAAATGGTTTCTCTTTGTTCCTCATTTTCAGCCACGACATTAGAGTACAAGGATCTCCTAAGAACCAACATTTCACCCTCCATTTCCGGATTACACACGTCCTCATCACTTTCGTTACCTAAATCGGATTTATCATGTTGCCTTTCTAAGAGGTATATCCTCTCCAATTCGTCTATCTCCTCTATGTCCCTTATAGTCATGACTCTTTTTGTAGGACAAGTCGATTGGTAATGACCATAACCTTGACACTTAAAACATTTAACTTTAAAGGCTTTGTCATCTACCACTTTCTCCTTCTCTTTCGGAATGAAATCTGATTTTTTGTTCTTATCAAAGTTGCTAGTACTAGTATTAGCTTTAAAAGTACTAAAAGGCTTTGAATAAGACTTACTTGTTGTTGCTTTCTTCTTTTGGCTGTCAATTTTGAGAGCCACTTTGCAAGCCTCGTCGAAAGAAAGGTATGGGTACACCTCAACTTTCTCACGCACATCCTCATTTAGGCCTCCTAAGAATCCGCCCAATTTTTGCTCCTCCATTTCTTCTATTTCACAAACAATGGAAAGCTTTTCGAATTCCTTGATGTACTTATCCATGGACGTGGTGCCTTGTTTGAGTGTGGACCATCTAACATACTGATTTTGCTTGTAGTTAGTTGGAACAAAACGCTTCCGTAATTGCTTCTTTAATTTATCCCAAGTAGCAATCTTGGATTTGTTCTCCTTCACCCTTTGCCTCTTCAAGCCTTCTAACCAAATGGATGCATATTTGGTTAGTTTCAAAACAGCAACCTTGTATTTCTTATCATTCGGAGTGTCTTTATAATCAAAAAAACGCTCCAAAGAACGTTCCCATTCAATGTATAATTCCGGATCACTAGCTCCGTCAAAATCCGGAACTTCGATTTTCAAACCCCTATCATCAGCCCTAGAACTCCTTTCTTCCTCATTGGGTTTCTTCTTAAACAATTCTAAGGTTATCTTTGCCATCATGTCGTGTAATGCTTCGTTTTGCTTAGCTAGAGCTTCTAGCATCGCATCTCTTCTAGCATTATCATCTCTTTCCTCGTCCATTTCAGAACTTAGCTCTTGATACCACTTGATACGAAATCGTATATGAAAATGTAACCTAAGCTCGATAAGCTTTACTCACTTATTTATGCTTAAGGATTCTAAATCGGTTTTGAAGTTTATCTTACTTAGAAACTGATTTAGGAGGTTTTTGAGAGTGGATTTAATTAGTTTAAACTCACTAATTATATTAACTCTCTCTTAAATTAAGTTTAACTCACTTAACTCAAGGGTTTCGAAATTAAGATCACTTCTTAATTGCAAGAGGAATTTCGGATTTTTCAATCTCCAAAAAAACCGAATAAACACAATGTTTAATTCAAAACTAAAACTGATCTTTCATTCATGATCACCAATACATATATATTACAAGCTAATCAATCTCAAAAAGATCTAAGTACCAAAGTGATTAAACAAAGCAATTAAACAACAAAGATCTCTTAATCCAACAAAGATGTAAGAAGGAATAGTGTTGTTGTGTGTTTTGTTGACTTTGGGGCAAGGTGGGACGGTTTTCATCACCAAGTGGGGGGGCTTGTCTTAGCTTGCAAGGAAAGCTTCAAGATATCTTTAAGAACCCCTTTTCACACGTCCCAAGTATGGTTCGCAACCCCAAGCATGGTTCGACCAATTTACACTTACGCTAAACAAAATAATTCCGGGTTTACAAAAACCGAAAATTACAAAAACGTTAATTAAACTAACTAGCTTAATTAACTTCCTTTCCTTTGTTGCTCAACATGATTAAACTAGTACTAATCTTTAAACCGTGAATCTCTCCTTTATTGTGATTGAGATTAGTACTTAGTAGAATTTCGGAATTAGCAACTGATTTCGTATCAAATGTTGAACCTCTACTTGACATAGAAAATGAGGAAGAGGAAGATCCTAATGAAAATGAGCTTGCTGAAGGAGATCCGATTGAGGAAAATGAGCCCGTAGAAGAAGAGGAAGAACCCCTGGATGAAGATGAACCTATAGAGGATGACGAGCCTTTTGAGGACGAAGCCGACATGGAAAAAGGAATAGAAAATCCTAACTCAGATGACGAAGCTCACCATTATAATCCCTAGTTTCTATTGAATATATAATTAGGATTAGAATATTATTTTATTCGTTTATTTCAGTCTTAATAAGGCTTGCATGCCAAGTAGCAAATTAAAATTCTTTTTATTCCTGTATTTATTCATATTATGTTTTCCTTGGAAACAATAAATTTTACCCTTTTCAATAATAATACAACAGTTTTATTCTTTTATTTGATGTAACGTCTTAGTTGAGATCTTATTTGATGTTCGCAATAAAAATGTGTTGTATGAACGTGCAAATGTGTTATAGTTAGGTGAATCAACGATTATGGGTGTGTCATTTTTTAGTGCAGAATGGTTCGTCAAGGCGGCACGCCTGATACCTCTCTGAATGTCGAGCAATCGATTCGTGACCTAGTGCAGATTACAGCTAACCTAGCCAAAGGACATAACCGGGATGGGGACTTGTCTGAAAAGGTTGCCCGAAGAATTGGAAAACTGGGTTGGGGAGTTTGATAAGCTTTTCTTTACCCTCTCCTGTCTAGATGACAAGACTGTGCCCTTAGCAAGCTATTACCTACACGGGGATGCCCACTTTTGGTGGACCCAAGCTAAGGATAACCTCCTCAAACAACCTGACTTTGGGTGGGAAACCTTCAAGAAAGCCCTGAGGGATAAGTATTACCCACCATACCTCAAAAAGCAGAAAGCCCAAGAGTTTATGATGCTAGAACAAGGGAACCTGTCTGTTGAGGAGTATTACCGCAAATTCATTGAGTTGATGAGATTTGCTCCTGAAATTGCCCCTACTGAGGAAGCTAAGGCCTCACGTTTTGAATTAGGGCTCACCCTTAACCTACAAGGGAGACTGGGGGGAGATACTTTCACCTCGTTGGACCATGTCTTTGGCAAAGCTGCCCACCTATATGCCATAAGGAAACGAGAGGAAGGGGGTAAACAAGGTGAGAAGCGGAAGGAGAATCCAAACCCCGAGGTTCAAAGGTTTGAAAAGAAACACCATGGGAACCAAAACAGTCAAACCTCCCAAAGAAACTTCAATAAGGGACCCAACAACGATAACAATAACAGCAACAATAACACCAATAACCGCAGACCTGAGCGTGTGTATAGGTGTAAGAAGTGCCCAAACAACCATCCTGGGAGGGATTGCAAGGGTAATAAGGTGGAGTGTCATGAATGTGGGAAAATGGGGCATAGAGCGTACGAGTGCTATTCGAAGAATAAGGTTAACCCCAATAGTCAAGAAAAAAGGAACAATGGAGACAAGCCTATGAATGGGAATGGGAATGGTGGAAATGCATACAATGGGACAGGGAACTCTAATTACTCCAAACCACCAACCAATGCAAATAATCAGGCACCAAATGGGAACCATGTGACCAACAATAATGATAATAGGGGCACAGGGAAGCTGTATATGATGACGGCTAGCGAAGAGGAAGCTCGTAGAGATGTTGTCACGGGTACTTTCTCTATAAACTCAATTCCTGTTAAAGTCTTGTTCGAATCTGGAGCATCTTTGTTTTTTTGTTGCCTATACAACTATTAGAACTTTAGCATTGGTTGAGTCCGAGTCAATTTCTATGCCTATAGTTATTCCGTCTGGGGCTTCTTTCCTTCCGATCTAATAGAGTTTAATTTATCGAACCTAGACGTCATTCTGGGAATAAGATTTTTCGACCTTACCTCGATAAATTCGTAGTCGTGTTCATAGACGATATATTGATCTATTCAAGGAGCAAGGAAGAACATGAGGGACATTTGAGGCTTATTTTACAGACACTTAGGGGGAACTAATTGTATGCAAAGTGTTAAACATGTTATTCGATTGCATAAAGTACCCGGAGCTCTTTCAAGGGGTGAGTGAGTTACGGGGACGTAACTTTGCTTTTAAGGGGGGAAGCATGCGATAGAATTTCGCGCTTCCACCCTAAAGTTTCCTAAAGTTGCTTAAGATTGTTATTTATGTGTATTATTGCTTATGTGACTTGCGAAAACTAGAAAACGCTTGTGAAATATTGGGACTTAGAAGTGCAAAAGATCGTCGTTAAGGCTGGCTACCTCAAAGTTTCGGGACGAAACTTCCTTTAAGGGGGGAAGCCTGTAATACTCCGTATTTTTGGGAGTTATTTTTCATATAAATAAGGAAATATAGAGAATAAAGTTAAAAGTATTTTTATAATTATACTATATTTCAGTTTTGTTTTGCTTTCTAAATAAATAAAATAAGAAATAAGAATTTGAATTGGAAACACATCCTATTAAACCAAGGTTTCTCATGCTATAAATAGGAGAGAAGAAAAAAAAAAAAAAAAAAAAAACCTAAGTTTTCACCAGCCGTTTTTACCCCAAAATCTTCTCTCTCTCTCTCCTCTTTTCTTCTCCCTCCTCGTCACTTTCCTTTCCCCTCTCTCCGGCGCTACCTTCTTTCCTTCTCCCCTGTGTTTGCGTCGACTACCATCGACGTGCGAGTGTGTGAGCGGGGTCTAGCGAGTGTGAAACTTTCAAAGGGGCGTGCAATGCTGAAGTTTGGCGCCTTATTTGTAGGAGTTAGTTGCTAGGATTTTCAGCTTTCTAGTTGTTAGTTAGTGCCGGTTATTAGTGCTGTTAGTGGCCCTAGTACGTGGCTTTATTTCTTTTATTTTAATTATCAAAAACTTCAGTTGTAATACTTAGGTTGTACTATAAAAGCAATTAAGATCAATGAGAACAACTAGAGAATTTTATGACTGAAAAACCGTGAGTTTCACACTTGTCTTCATTTCGTTTCTTGGATTGGAAACACTTGAATTCGCCTATGCTATCTTAACTTAGCACGTTAAGTGGTGATCTTAGGACCTTTAGATAATTCAAAGTGGTGTGCCTTATCTTTGAGTTAGCTAGAGTTGCTCAAGTTTTGGTTTTAATTCCATTGAAACCGGAACTTGTTTTATCATTCTAAATTGCGTAAACTTGTATGTGTCGTTTGTTAACCACCCATACAACAATTCTAAATCGGTTTTGAAGTTTATCTTACTTAGAAACTGATTTAGGAGGTTTTTGAGAGTGGATTTAATTAGTTTAAACTCACTAATTATATTAACTCTCTCTTAAATTAAGTTTAACTCACTTAACTCAAGGGTTTCGAAATTAAGATCACTTCTTAATCGCAAGAGGAATTTCGGATTTTTCAATCTCCAAAAAAACGAATAAACACAAAGTTTAAATCAAAAACTAAAAAACTAACTTTCATTTATGTTCACCATTACATATATATTACAAGCTAATCAATCTCAAAAAGATCTAAGTACCAAAGTGATTAAACAAAGCAATTAAACAACAAAGATCTCTTAATCCAACAAAGATGTAAGAAGGAATAGTGTTGTTGTGTGTTTTGTTGACTTTGGGGCAAGGAGGGCCGGTTTTCATCACCAAGTGGGGGGCTTCTCTTAGCTTGCAAGGGAAGCTTCAAAAGATCTTCAAGAACCCCTTTTTCACACGTCCCAAGTGTGATTCGCAACCCCAAGCATGGTTCGTCCAATTTGCACTTACGCTAAACAAAATAATCCCGGTTTACAAAAACCGAAAATTACAAAAACGTTAATTAAACTAACTAGCTTAATTAACTTCCTTTCCTTCGTTGCTCAACATAATTAAACTAGTACTAATCTTTAAACCGTGAATCTCTCCCTTGTTGTGATTGAGAGTAGTACTTAGTAGAATTTCGGAATTAGCAACTGATTTCGTATCATCCTCTCCTTCTTCAAAAGGAATTGTCCTCAATTCTTGCACATCTTCATCTTCTAAATAGGGGGATAAGTCCCCTACGTTGAATGTTGCTGCCACGCCATAGTCTCCGGAAGGTCTATCTTGTAAGCATTATCTCCATAACGTTCAAGAACCTTGAAAGGTCCTTCAGCTCGGGGCATGAGTTTATGCTTTCTTTTACTTGGAAACCTCTCCTTCCTCAAGTGAATCCACACCAAATCTCCGGGAGCAAACACCCTCGGTTTTCGACTTTTGTTTGCTTTCTTTTTGTACATCTCATTTGTCTTCTCGATATTGGTGCGTATGTCTTTGTGAACCTTCACCATTGTTTCAGCTTGTTGCCTAGCATCTCCATGGACATAAGAGTCTTTAGGCAACGAAATAAGATCAATAGGTACATACGGATTTACCCCATATACCACTTCGAACGGTGAATGTTTTGTTGCAAAAGT
The DNA here is from genome assembly GCA_947648045.1 of Beta corolliflora. Lineage (NCBI taxonomy): Eukaryota > Viridiplantae > Streptophyta > Magnoliopsida > Caryophyllales > Amaranthaceae > Beta > Beta corolliflora. The sequence goes on along the minus strand of CANSZD010000107.1, from coordinate 178,879 downwards.
GGGAGTTCTATTGTAAGCAAACTCCGCATGGCATAACTTGACATCCCAATCCTTTCCCGTCTTGCTCACTAAGCCCCTTAACAAGGTGCCTAGAGTTCGATTGGTCACTTCGGTTTGACCATCTGTTTGGGGGGTGATGTGAAGTACTAAACAGCAACTTAGTACCCATCATCCTCCATAGGGACCTCCAAAAATGACTCAAAAACTTACTATCTCGATCCGAGACAATAGTTCTTGGCACTCCATGCAAACGAACAATTTCCCTGAAATATAAACAAGAAACATTAATAGCATCTTCCGTTTTATGACAAGGCACGAAATGTGCCATTTTTGAGAAACGGTCCACCACTACCATGACCGAATCCTTCCCTCTTTGTGTTCTAGGAAGAGCCACAATGAAATCCATACTGACATCCTCCCATGGTCTCTCCGGTGTTGGTAAAGGAGTGTACAACCCCTTATGGAACGTGCTTTTAGCCCTTTGACAAACCCCACAACGAGTCAAAACAAAGATGTACTTCTTTGATCATATGAGGCCATGAGAAATGTTCTTGTAACAACTCTAGAGTCTTGCTAACGCCAAAATGTCCAGCCAACCCACCTCCATGAGCTTCTCTAATTAACAAATCACGAACGGGACATTTAGGAACACAAAGTTTGTTCCCCTTAAACAAAAACCCTTCCATTTGATGATAATGGTCTTTCGGACCATCTTTGGTAGCCACGAACAGGTCACGTGTCTCCTCATCAAGAACATAGAATTCCTTAATCAACTCAAACCCAAGTACCTTGGAATCCACCATGTTAAGCAATACGTGTCTCCGTGATAAAGCATCAGCTACAATGTTGGCTTTTCCGGCCTTATACTTGGCAACAAAATTGAAAGATTGTAAGAATTCTACCCATTTAGCATGACGAGCACTAAGCTTATGTTGGCCATGAATATATTTCAACGATTCATGATCAGAGTGGAGAACAAAAGCTTGTGGTCGCAAATAGTGACTCCAATGATTAAGAGCTCTAACCATGGCATAAAACTCTTTATCATACGTGGAATAATTCAACTTGGCCTTGATTTAGTTTCTCGCTAAAATAAGCAATAGGTTTGCCACATTGAATTAAAACAGCCCCAATACCCGTTCCACTTGCATCACACTCAACTTCAAATGGTTTTGCAAAATCAGGTAAAGCTAGGATAGGCGTTTTACACATTTTCTCCTTTACAAGTTCAAACGCCTTTTGAGCTGCGTCACTCCATACAAATTTTCCATGTTTAGTGCATTCAGTTATAGGAGCTAATAAAGTGCTGAAATTATTTATAAACCTCCTATAAAAAGAAGCTAAACCATGAAAAGATCTCACCTCGGTGATAGTTGTGGGAACCGGCCAAGAAGAAATTGCTTCTACTTTGGATGGATCCACCTTCACCCCTTCATCAGAAATGATGAAACCAAGGAAGCCAATCTCCCTTTGCATAAACGTGCACTTTTCAAGCTTTCCATACGCTTTTGCTCTTTTAGAACTTCGAACAATTGTTGCAAATGATCTAAATGATCCTCCTTGTTAGCACTGTAGACAAGAATATCATCCAAATACACAACCACGAACTTTCCCAAAAACGGCCTAAGTACTTCATTCATCAATCTCATGAACGTACTAGGGGCATTTGTGAGACCAAATGGCATAACCAGCCATTCATACAACCCATACTTCGTTTTGAAAGCCGTCTTCCACTCATCTCCCTCTCTCATGCATATTTGGTGGTATCCACTTCTCAAATCAATTTTCGAAAACAAATTGGATCCACTTAACTCATCTAACATGTCATCTAACCTAGGGATGGGAAATCTGTATTTGATGGTTATATTGTTCACAGCACGGCTATCAATACACATCCTCCATGTTCCGTCTTTTTTTGGCACAAGTAAAGCCGGAACAAAGACAGGACTTTTACTCTCTCTCACGTAGCCTTTCTTCATCAATTCACCGATTTGGCTTTGTAACTCCTCACTTTCTTTGGGATTGCATCTATAGGAAGGTTTATTTGGGAGTGGTGCTCCGGGAATGAGATCAATTTGATGCTCAATTCCACGTTTAGGGGGTAGGCCATTTGGTAGGTCATTAGGAAACACGTCTCCAAATCCCTCCAATAACTCCCTCAAATTTGAATCTTCAACTTCCATTCCCTCGTTCACCTCCTTAGCAACTAGAACATACACGACCCGATTTGTTCCCAACTCCCTCTCGAATCTTTTTCTCCCTAAAAACACACTACCACTCACGAGGTTCTTTTTTGGCTTAGGTGTTGTGTCTCGTATTTTTGAAGGGGGCAATGGTAATAAGGTTTTGGTTTTGCCATTCTTGTTTACCTTATACACATTCGAACAACCATCATGCATTACTTTTCGATCAAATTGCCACGGTCTACCAAGTAGAATATGGCACGCAAATCATAGGAATTACATCACATAGAATTTCATCTTCATAATTTCCAATGGAAAACGTGATTAAAACTCTATTCTTCACCCTTACTTCACTATCATCATCTAACCATTGCAGTTTATAAGGATGTGGATGTTTAGTAGTAGGTAATGCTAACTTCTCTACAAGTTCGATTGAAGCTACATTTGTACAACTACCACCATCAATGATTAACGTGCATAGCTTCTTATTCACTAAGCATTTCGAATGAAAAATGGTTTCTCTTTGTTCCTCATTTTCAGCCACGACATTAGAGTACAAGGATCTCCTAAGAACCAACATTTCACCCTCCATTTCTGGATTACACACGTCCTCATCACTTTCGTTACCTAAATCAGATTTATCATGTTGCTTTTCTAAGAGGTATATCCTCTCCAATTCGTCTATCTCCTCTATGTCCCTTATAGTCATGACTCTTTTCGTAGGACAAGTCGATTGGTAATGACCATAACCTTGACACTTAAAACATTTAACTTTAAAGGCTTTATCATCTACCACTTTCTCCTTCTCTTTCGGAATGAAATCTGATTTTTTGTTCTTATCAAAGTTGCTAGTACTAGTATTAGCTTTAAAAGTACTAAATGGCTTTGAATAAGACTTACTTGTTGTTGCTTTCTTCTTTTGGCTGTCAATTTTGAGAGCCACTTTGCAAGCCTCGTCGAAAGAAAGGTATGGGTACACCTCCACTTTCTCACGCACATCCTCATTTAGGCCTTGATGCGAAATGAGACTCCTCTCACGTGTGTGTTTAGAAGACCCAAGAACACAATGCAGCGGAAAACGAACGAACAATGGATATAGACTTTTAGTCGAAAGAATCACTCTTAAAACTAAAAGAATTGTGTTTACTTAAGCTTGATAAGCTTTACTCACTTACTTCCACTTAAGGGTTCTAAATCTGATTAGAGGCTTTACTCACCTAGAAACTGATTTAGGAGGGTTTTGAGAGTAATTCAATTAGCTTCACTCACTAATTATCCTAACTCTCTCTTAGGTTAAGCTTTACTCACTTAACTCAAGGATTTCAAGATTAAGATCACTTCTTAATCACAAGAGGAAATTTCGGGTTTGCACTCCAAATTTTCGAATAAGCACAAAGCTCAATTTCAACATTCAAATCTAAAACTGATTTTTCATTCATGATCACCAATACATATAACAGTTTAAAAGGGTGGTTAATGTTGGTTAACCCTTTTAATGACATTTTTAATCTCAAAACCAACCATAACCAATAGTTAAACAAACTGATTAGAGATAGCTTGGTTAGGTTGAGGTAGCATGATGCATATTGGTTGAAGTAGCTTGGCGTATTCGCATCATACTCTCCTTGTTCGGAGAAAATTCGACCTCGAATTTTGTTGTTGGAGCTTGAAAGCCGTGGATGGTCTTTCTTCTTCAACTCTATGCATTTTTGAATTGATGCTGCTTCATTTTGTAATGGTAGTTGTTCTATCGAAACAACCTCCAATGAGGCTACCTTTACTCCCTCGTTTGTTTTTGCATCCAATTCATACACACTTGTCTGCTCTTCTTCTTCTTCAGCACTAACTTCACTCTCTCCTTCTTGGGATTGAAGCTTCTCTACTGATAGAGACACTTTCTTCTTGTGAAGTTTTTGCTTCTTATCTTCTTGCATTTGTTGCCTCAAGAATCGAACCTTTTGATTAGCTTCTTGCATCCGTGCAAAAACTTCAACTAGTTCATCCATATTAACAACAATACACTTATAGAAGTTCAAGATGAACTACTATTACAATGAATACAAACAGAAGAAAAAAAAAACATTCTGCCTAGAAACTGCCCAGAATTTTCACCAAAAATTCGAGCTTCAAAACCTAATCAAATCAACTTGAAATTGAATGAAATTTTGTCACAACGTAGCCCTAGGTGTTTTAAGCACTCGACCAAAATTTCATAAAAAAATAACAAACCAATTGATTGCAGTTTTTATTTTTCTAAAGCTGGTCCAGATTAATCCGGTTTTAGACCACTTAAGAAAAACACGCTGACTATGCTAGCAAATGACCACCAAAAATTATGAAATTTTGCAGGCCAAAACTAGACATAAAAATAACCACTTTCAAAAAAAGAATCACCCAAAAACACCATCTGAGATGTGAGAACCTCGCGTTCAAAGTTACCTCAAAAAACTGTCTTTTACGGGTTGCTTCCTTTTGCTTCTTTTTTGTGGTTTTCCTTCTTCTCCAAGAACGTCTAAGTGCCAAGAGGACTTAGAGGGCTGGAGCTCTGATACCACTTGATGCGAAATCGTATATGAAAATGTAACCTAAGCTCGATAAGCTTTACTCACTTATTTATGCTTAAGGATTCTAAATCGGTTTTGAAGTTTATCTTACTTAGAAACTGATTTAGGAGGTTTTTGAGAGTGGATTTAATTAGTTTAAACTCACTAATTATATTAACTCTCTCTTAAATTAAGTTTAACTCACTTAACTCAAGGGTTTCGAAATTAAGATCACTTCTTAATTGCAAGAGGAATTTCGGATTTTTCAATCTCCAAAAAAACCGAATAAACACAATGTTTAATTCAAAACTAAAACTGATTTTTCATTCATGATCACCAATACATATAACAGTTTAAAAGGGTGGTTAATGTTGGTTAACCCTTTTAATGACATTTTTAATCTCAAAACCAACCATAACCAATAGTTAAACAAACTGATTAGAGATAGCTTGGTTAGGTTGAGGTAGCATGATGCATATTGGTTGAAGTAGCTTGGCGTATTCGCATCATACTTTAGATTTGAATGTTGAAATTGAGCTTTGTGCTTATTCGAAAATTTGGAGTGCAAACCCGAAATTTCCTCTTGTGATTAAGAAGTGATCTTAATCTTGAAATCCTTGAGTTAAGTGAGTAAAGCTTAACCTAAGAGAGAGTTAGGATAATTAGTGAGTGAAGCTAATTGAATTACTCTCAAAACCCTCCTAAATCAGTTTCTAGGTGAGTAAAGCCTCTAATCAGATTTAGAACCCTTAAGTGGAAGTAAGTGAGTAAAGCTTATCAAGCTTAAGTAAACACAATTCTTTTAGTTTTAAGAGTGATTCTTTCGACTAAAAGTCTATATCCATTGTTCGTTCGTTTTCCGCTGCATTGTGTTCTTGGGTCTTCTAAACACACACGTGAGAGGAGTCTCATTTCGCATCAAGATGCAAGAAGCTAATCAAAAGGTTCGATTCTTGAGGCAACAAATGCAAGAAGATAAGAAGCAAAAACTTCACAACAAGAAAGTGTCTCTATCAGTAGAGAAGCTTCAATCCCAAGAAGGAGAGAGTGAAGTTAGTGCTGAAGAAGAAGAAGAGCAGACAAGTGTGTATGAATTGGATGCAAAAACAAACGAGGGAGTGGAGGTAGAAAATCCTGATTTGAGGGAAGTCTTATTGGAGGTTGTTGTCATAGAACAACTACCACCAACCCTACCACCACAAAATGATGCAGCACCAATTCTAAAGAGCATGGAGGTGAACAAGAAAGATTATGCACAACCTTCAAGCTCCAACAACAGAATTCGAGGTCGAATTCTTTTGAAGAAAGAGAGAATGGTACGAAATGGGAAGGTACCAAGATTATTAAGGATGACTTACATGATCATCCTTAACCCTGATTTAGTATCAACTAACAAGATCCGTTGGATATGGCTCATATCATGGATTAGGATCACTTATTAGAAATTTAGCTAAGTACTAATCTTAATTAACGTTTTTGTAATTTTCGGTTTAAAGATTAGTACTAATTTAATCATGTTGAGCAACATAGGAAAGGAAGTTAATTAAGCGAGTTAGTTTAATTAACGTTTTTGTAATTTTCGGTTTGTGTAAACCCGGAATTATTTTGTTAGCGTAAGTTGTAATATTGGACGAACCATACTTGGGGATGCGAATCACCCTAGGGACGTGTGAAAGGGGTTCTTGGAGATATTTGTGGAGCTTGTGTTGCAAGCTAAGGGAAGCCATCCACTTGGTGTGGAAAACCGGCCCTCCTTCCCTTTTAGTCAACAAAACACACAACACTATTCCTCTTACACCTTGGTTGGAATTAGAGATATTTGTTGTTTATTGCTTTGTTTAATCTTTTAAGTACTTAGATCTTTTAGGAGTGATTAGCTTGTAATATATATATGTAATGTTGATCATCAATGGAAAAAAAAAGATTTGAATGTTGAAATTGAGCTTTGTGCTTATTCGAAAATTTGGAGTGCAAACCCGAAATTTCCTCTTGTGATTAAGAAGTGATCTTAATCTTGAAATCCTTGAGTTAAGTGAGTAAAGCTTAACCTAAGAGAGAGTTAGGATAATTAGTGAGTGAAGCTAATTGAATTACTCTCAAAACCCTCCTAAATCAGTTTCTAGGTGAGTAAAGCCTCTAATCAGATTTAGAACCCTTAAGTGGAAGTAAGTGAGTAAAGCTTATCAAGCTTAAGTAAACACAATTCTTTTAGTTTTAAGAGTGATTCTTTCGACTAAAAGTCTATATCCATTGTTCGTTCGTTTTCCGCTGCATTGTGTTCTTGGGTCTTCTAAACACACACGTGAGAGGAGTCTCATTTCGCATCAGGCCTCCTAAGAATCTGCCCAATTTTTGCTCCTCCATTTCTTCTATTTCACAAACAATGGAAAGCTTTTCGAATTCCTTGATGTACTCATCCATGGACGTGGTGCCTTGTTTGAGTGTGGACCATCTAACATACTGATTTTGCTTGTAGTTAGTTGGAACAAAACGCTTCCGTAATTGCTTCTTTAATTTCTCCCAAGTAGCAATCTTGGATTTGTTCTCCTTCACCCTTTGCCTCTTCAAGCCTTCTAACCAAATGGATGCATATTTGGTTAGTTTCAAAACAGCAACCTTGTATTTCTTATCATTCGGAGTGTCTTTGTAATCAAAAAAACGCTCCAAAGAACGTTCCCATTCAATGTATAATTCCGGATCACTAGCTCCGTCAAAATCTGGAACTTCAATTTTCAAACCCCTATCATCAGCCCTAGAACTCCTTTCTTCCTCATTGGGTTTCTTCTTAAACAATTCTAAGGTTATCTTTGCCATCATGTCGTGTAATGCTTCGTTTTGCTTAGCTAGAGCTTCTAGCATCGCATCTCTTCTAGCATTATCATCTATTTCATCGTCCATTTCAGAACTTAGCTCTTGATACCACTTGATACGAAATCGTATATGAAAATGTTACCTAAGCTCGATAAGCTTTACTCACTTATTTATGCTTAAGGATTCTAAATCGGTTTTGAAGTTTATCTTACTTAGAAACTGATTTAGGAGGTTTTTGAGAGTGGATTTAATTAGTTTAAACTCACTAATTATATTAACTCTCTCTTAAATTAAGTTTAACTCACTTAACTCAAGGGTTTCGAAATTAAGATCACTTCTTAATCGCAAGAGGAATTTCGGATTTTTCAATCTCCAAAAAAACCGAATAAACACAAAGTTTAAATCAAAACTAAAACTAACTTTCATTTATGTTCACCATTACATATATATTACAAGCTAATCAATCTCAAAAAGATCTAAGTACCAAAGTGATTAAACAAAGCAATTAAACAACAAAGATCTCTTAATCCAACAAAGATGTAAGAAGGAATAGTGTTGTTGTGTGTTTTGTTGACTTTGGGCCAAGGAGGGCCGGTTTTCATCACCAAGTGGGGGGCTTCTCTTAGCTTGCAAGGGAAGCTTCAAAAGATCTTCAAGAACCCCTTTTTCACACGTCCCAAGTGTGATTCGCAACCCCAAGCATGGTTCGTCCAATTTGCACTTACGCTAAACAAAATAATCCCAGGTTTACAAAAACCGAAAATTACAAAAACGTTAATTAAACTAACTAGCTTAATTAACTTCCTTTCCTTCGTTGCTCAACATAATTAAACTAGTACTAATCTTTAAACCGTGAATCTCTCCCTTGTTGTGATTGAGAGTAGTACTTAGTAGAATTTCGGAATTAGCAACTGATTTCGTATCAGAACTGAATTACTTTTATTATTCGATTAGGCCCCAATTTCATAAGCGGAACGTTTTAATTGTCAGCAAAGATTCTCCGTTACAAGGTACGTACGCGTACCAGTTCAGTTGCAATTACTAGTATCATGTTAGGTTGTGATTTATTCTATTAGAACCTAGAACCATGATAGGGAACATTTGTGATTGCTGAGATTGTTTGGTAACATGATTGTGATTGGAAATCGATATGTAGTATGGTTATGCGGAATTCTATCGTATCATAAGCATGATTATTGGATTTGTATTCTTTGATCTATGGTGTAACAAGGATGTTACAAGCAGTAAAGATTTGAGTATTGTATCTAAGAAGGAATGTTAAATGATTACATGTTTAATGTGGTATGAATGGACAATACTAAGAAAGGATTTTGGCAATAAACTTGTAGTTGGACTCCCTACAAGTGATGAACAATGGGGGGAGTGTGAGACTTGTTCTACACTCCTACGCAGGCCTACTGTGACGACAGTAGTGTCCTTATAAAATTTGATAACTCAAGTAGGCGGAAGGTTCCGTATGATCTTGGGGGTATGCATACTAAGGTGATGGGTGTGGAACGGAACGAAACCGTATTTACATTTCATCTAATAGACCAAGTTGTCTATTAAGGATTAAGTAGCCCGTATGATTCTAGAAAGACGACGGTGCCCGTTCGATGCCAAATAAATTGTAAAAATGGAATTTAATGTTTTTGGTAGAATCATGTTTAGGAATTGTTATTATTGTTCTGATTATGTTTAGTGTATTATGTAACTGATTATGTACGTACTCAGCATAGCTGATTGTTTGTCATTTGTGTTGTTTGTTGACCTGTGATGAACCATTGATGTTTCAATGGGGAACAGATTAGGTATGCTGGTGATGCTGCATGAGTTCGGGCATACGGGGGATACTTTTGGTTATAAACTTTTAAAGTGTTTTGGTTGAACATCCTAGAGATTGTTTATGATTTACATAGTTAATGGCTTTAAATAAAAGGGGTCAATAGTGATTCCCGAGTTGTAGTTAAGTTAGCATTTTATTTCCGCTGCAATTTAGTTTTCATAATAAAGAGTAAGTTAGTGTTTTAAATTCAATAAGCCTTGCATTTCACCGCGGCGGTAACACTCCCAAAGTCGATGCAACGTAGTTTAGACGTGTATGGATTTTGGGGGTGTTACATTAAGAGTACAGTAAAACCATGCAACAATCTAATAAAGCAAATAAAGATAGTTGATAAAGTAATCTTTGCACGTGCCATGCATCATACTCCCCTTCTTCAAAGAAACTTGACCTTAAGTTTGATCAAAAAAAACAGTCCAAGAAATCATCCATATGAATCGAACGAATTTTAACAAGATCACCAACGCCAGTAGGTTAAAGATTGAGCAATGATTTATGCGACCATAAACAAACAACTCAATGTCTCTAGAACTTGCTTTCTTTTGAAAAAGATTAAATATTTTATGCAAAATCAAATCTGTATAAACATGACGTGAAAAGATCCATTATTTTCCTCTTCTTGAGCATCATCAACAAGAATCAAATCTTTATCATCATGGGAAACTGTAAAAATCAAATCTTCATCCTAGGAACAAGAAAATGTTTCATTCTTTTCGTCATCTTGAAATTTCTTCCTCTATAGTGCAAGGAACATCTTCGAGATAACTGTTATGCTTTTCATCCAAATATTGATTCGAGTCAAACATCAAATCCCACTTTGGTTGTAGTCGTAGTGATAATTCCTCAAGAATTTCATCAGTTGTTAATTCATCATAAGAATAGAAACGACAATTCATAGTTGGTTTAATATAATGCAGAAACTGTCCAGAAAATTTCAATAAAAGTTCGAGATTTAAAACCTAAGTAAAACACCTCGAAATTTCATGAAATTTTGTCACAACATAGCCCTATATGATTGCGGAAGCTTAATGTACGATTTGTTTTTGGAATTTTATAATTATGAACGAAAATAAAAAGATAGGCTCTTGTTCCCTCGAGAACTAGAGGATCTCTCACTAACCTCGACTAGGAGATGCACACAAACCACGATTTGTATGTTCTTGGTACGACGACCAAATATTCAATGCAACACAACATTCGAATAACTCAAACAATTCATTCAACTCTCTCCTTTTTATTGATTAGGCGTGCCTATTTATATAAGAGCAGCAAGAAAACCTTGCTCTCCAAGGCATTACATCACACTGCCAACTAGCAATAATTTTAGGAAAGTTTTCCCTAAACCTAAGCCTAGAATCTAGCTTGAATTTAAGGAAACAATAGCTTTAAGGAAAGAGATGCAACACTTTCCTTAAATACCAAAAACCACACGGCAGCTTAGGGCATTCCCTTTGCACGCCTCATACAACTCAATGACCAAGAGAACTTTCCTAAAATACAGCCATGACAAAATGATGCGAAATGAGACTCCTCTCACGTGTGTTTAGGAGACCCACTAACAGCGGAAACAATCGAACAATGGATATAGACTTTTAGTCGAAAGAATCACTCTTAAAACTAAAAGAATTGTGTTTACTTAAGCTTGATAAGCTTCACTCACTTACTTCCACTTAAGGGTTCTAAATCTGATTAGAGGCTTCACTCACCTAGAAACTGATTTAGGAGGGTTTTGAGAGTAATTCAATTAGCTTCACTCACTAATTATCCTAACTCTCTCTTAGGTTAAGCTTTACTCACTTAACTCAAGGATTTCAAGATTAAGATCACTTCTTAATCACAAGAGGAAATTTCGGATTTAGCTATCCAAATTTTCGAATAAGCACAAAGCTCAATTTCAACATTCAAATCTGATTTTCCATTGATGAACCACATTACATATATATAGCAAAGAGCTAAAAAGGCTTAACAAATCAATCCCAAAAGATCTAAGTACTTAAAAGATTAAACAAAGCAATAAACAACAAATATCTCTAATTCCAACCAAGGTGTAAGAGGAATAGTGTTGTTGTGTGTTTTGTTGACTAAAAGGGAAGGAGGGCCGGTTTTCCACACCCAAGTGGAAGGCTTCCCTTAGCTTGCAACACAAGCTCCACAAATATCTCCAAGAACCCCTTTCACACGTCCCTAGGGTGATTCGCATCCCCAAGTATGGTTCGTCCAATATTACAACTTACGCTAAGCAAAATAATTCCGGTTTACAAAACCGTAAATTACAAAAACTGTAATTAAACTAAGTAGCTTAATTAACTTCCTTTCCTTCGTTGCTTAGCAAGATTATATTAGTACTAATCTTTAGTTAAGCTTACAACAAAACCGGGCCATCGTTCAAAATACATATAACAGTTTAAAAGGGTGATTAATGTTGGTTAACCCTTTTAATGACATTTTTAATCTCAATACCAACCATAACCAATAGTTAAACAAACTGATTAGAGATAGCTTGGTTAGGTTGAGGTAGCTTGATGCATATTGGATGAAGTAGCTTGGCGTATTCGCATCATACTCTCCTTGTTCGGAGAAAATTCGACCTCGAATTTTGTTGTTGGAGCTTGAAAGCCGTGGATGGTCTTTCTTCTTCAACTCTATGCATTTTTGAATTGATGCTGCTTCATTTTGTAATGGTAGTTGTTCTATCGAAACAACCTCCAATGAGGCTACCTTTACTCCCTCGAATGGTACGAAATGGGAAGGTACCAAGATTATTAAGGATGGCTTACATGATCATCCTTAACCCTGATTTAGTATCACCTATTCGACCTAACAAGATCCGTTGGATATGGCTCATATCATGGATTAGGATCACTTGTTAGAAGTTTAGCTAAGTACTAATCTTAATTACAGTTTTTGTAATTTACGGTTTTGTAAACCGGAATTATTTTGCTTAGCGTAAGTTGTAATATTGGACGAACCATACTTGGGGATGCGAATCACCCTAGGGACGTGTGAAAGGGGTTCTTGGAGATATTTGTGGAGCTTGTGTTGCAAGCTAAGGGAAGCCTTCCACTTGGGTGTGGAAAACCGGCCCTCCTTCCCTTTTAGTCAACAAAACACACAACAACACTATTCCTCTTACACCTTGGTTGGAATTAGAGATATTTGTTGTTTATTGCTTTGTTTAATCTTTTAAGTACTTAGATCTTTTGGGATTGATTTGTTAAGCCTTTTTAGCTCTTTGCTATATATATGTAATGTGGTTCATCAATGGAAAATCAGATTTGAATGTTGAAATTGAGCTTTGTGCTTATTCGAAAATTTGGATAGCTAAATCCGAAATTTCCTCTTGTGATTAAGAAGTGATCTTAATCTTGAAATCCTTGAGTTAAGTGAGTAAAGCTTAACCTAAGAGAGAGTTAGGATAATTAGTGAGTGAAGCTAATTGAATTACTCTCAAAACCCCTCCTAAATCGGTTTCTAGGTGAGTGAAGCCTCTAATCGATTTAGAACCCTTAAGTGGAAGTAAGTGAGTGAAGCTTATCAAGCTTAAGTAAACACAATTCTTTTAGTTTTAAGAGTGATTCTTTCGACTAAAAGTCTATATCCATAGTTCGTTTGTTTCCGCTGTTAGTGGGTCTCCTAAACACACGTGAGAGGAGTCTCATTTCGCATCAAGAATGGTACGAAATGGGAAGGTACCAAGATTATTAAGGATGGCTTACATGATCATCCTTAACCCTGATTTAGTATCACCTATTCGACCTAACAAGATCCGTTGGATATGGCTCATATCATGGATTAGGATCACTTGTTAGAAGTTTAGCTAAGTACTAATCTTAATTACAGTTTTTGTAATTTACGGTTTTGTAAAACCGGAAATTATTTTGTGTAGCGTAAATTGTAATATGGGACGAACCATGCTTGGGGACGTGAATTATACTTGGGACGTGTAAAGGGAACTCTTGGAGCTTTACTTGCAAGCTAAGAGAAGCCCCCCCACTTGCTTGAGAAAACCAGCCACCTTTGTCCCCAAAGTCAACAAAACACACAAACAACACTATTCACCCCTTACATCTTTGTTGGATTAAGAGATATTTGTTGTTTAATTGCTTTGTTTAATTACCTTAGTGTATTAGATATTTATGGCTGATTTGTTAAGCCTTTTTAGCTCTTTGCTATATATATGTAATATGGTTCATCAATGGAAAAAAGATTTGGTTGTTAAACTTGAGCATTGTGCTTATTCGAACTTTTGGAGTGCAAACCCGAAATTTCCTCTTGTGATTAAGAAGTGATCTTAATCTTGAAATCCTTGAGTTAAGTGAGTAAACTTAACCTAAGAGAGAGTTAGGATAATTAGTGAGTGAAGCTAATTGAATTACTCTCCAAACCCTCCTAAATCAGTTTCTAGGTGAGTGAAGCCTCTAATCAGATTTAGAACCCTTAAGTGGAAGTAAGTGAGTGAAGCTTATCAAGCTTAAGTAAACACAATTCTTTTAGTTTTAAGAGTGATTCTTTCGACTAAAAGTCTATATCCATAGTTCGTTTGTTTCCGCTGTTAGTGGGTCTCCTAAACACACGTGAGAGGAGTCTCATTTCGCATCACAAAAGACCTTCTAATGCACCGAATTCTACGAAGTATTTTCGGATTTATTGAACCTAAACAACTCAACTAACTTAACTAACATAACAATAAATGACATATTTTTTGTTACATGAAAAACCTTCACTTTAAGAGTAAAGTAAAACCATGGAACAACCTAATAAAGCAAATTAAGATAGTTGATGAAGTAATCTTGGCACGTGCCATGCATCAACTGCTGTTTTTAAGATCCTTAATAAACTCCACCTCACAGATGTTATTATAGTCATATAAGATATCCTTGCTGATACTTTTCTCACCAAGATGGAAAAAAGAATTCTTGAAAAGGAATTATCTATTTTACTATATGCCCAACAACTTGAAGATAGAAAGAAAGAATTTGAAAGGCAACAATGGGAAAAGATAATGACGGAACTTCAGGCGAAACTTGAATAGTCAACTTCGATTCCAGAAGTACTAGTTGAAGAAGCCAAAATTGATGTTCTTCGTACTTTTTCCGAGTCTACTCTAGATGTACCTCTAGTTGTTGAAGAAGTTGTTGATGAAATAAAAGATATAGATATTCATATGCCTCAACAAAGACAAACTTATGTGAAGTGCTTCGACACTATCTTTGAGGAACGTCCAACTTGGATGGATCATACTTTAGGAGTTCAGAAAGACGAATATATTCCTTTTGATGATATTGTAGAAGATCCATCTAGTTTTAATGGGGTGCCTAATTCATGTTGTTTTATTGATTATGACTATCATTGTAATTTAAAAAAAAACAAAAGTCATAGAGACCATTGTTCTTGTTCGTGATTAATTCTCCAAATTTGGTAAAATTCGAGGTCGAATTTTTTTCAAGAAGGGGAGAATGATATAGATCCGACGAGAAGATTCAAGATAACTGAATTAGCGGATCTTATGAATTATTGGGTTTGGATCATCTTACCATTCAAGGTTGTGAATAGTGTTTTAATGTTAGTTTTGTTTGTTAAGGGCCAGAATTATCTTAGTTATTGCGGTTCCTAAGTTGTTTATTTAATTCTAGTTGAATAAGAAATTCAAATCCTTGTTGGATTAGGATTTTTAATTAGATTAGAATTCTAGTTTAGTTAGAATTCTAGTGGTAGTAGAAGTCTTTTGCTTACAAGGTTAACACTATCCTACTTGTGATAGGTTTTACTTGTTTTTAGCTAGTTAGGAGTCTTAATTAGTTTATTTGTTAGTTTCTTAGTTACCTTTTATATTTTCTAGTCCTAGTATCATTAGGTATTTGTAATGTCTATATAAGGCATCTTTCGATCCTTAATAAAAAGAGATTCAAAGAGTTTATGAAAGTTTATTTCGTGAGTTTTAAAACTTGCATGTGAGTTAATTGCTTACAAACCATTAATTGATATTCAGGAGTGTTTATTAGTTAGTGTTAAACAACTTAATTCCAGGAGTGGTTTGAGTATGTTTAAGAACCATTGAATTTGATTCAGGAGTGAATTAAGTTTAGTGCTTGATTAATTTGGTCAGGAGTGACTTAATTGAATCAAAACCCTATTTGAGAGTTCAAGAGTGATCAATCAAATAGTACTATCCTTTTGTTTGAGTTTAGTTCGAATGTGTTCATAAGAAATTCATCTAAGAAACAATCAAGATCCAATCTTTCTTTCAAGATTCTTGGGAAATTTAAAACTTCACTAAAGGGTGGATCCACGTCCACATCACCCCTTTCTACGGTAAAGCCCTTCAAAGTGCTGTGAGGATGTTAGTGGTGAGTTGTTGTATCCAGGGATCCTGTTGGATCTGCTTGTGTATACTGTTGTAGGCTTGGAGTAACACTCGAAGCTCACAAACTTAAGTTCGAACAAGAACAAACACAAGGAAGAAGCTTGGGACTTCGACGAGGTGTTTAGGGATAGTTTTAGCTTGCTTTAATCTTCTAAGGATACATGCACACCACCTTAGTTAATTAAAGTTCCTATGATCACAAATTAGTCTAGCTAGGACTAATTAAGCAAAAGCAAATCGCTCCCGATTCCAAATCCAAGAAACAGGAACAATTCAATTGTTTGAGAATTAACTCGGTTTTTGTTTTAGGCATAAACTTCAATCTCCTTTTCATTGATGATTTCAAGTGTTTAAATACAAGTTCATGTCCTATATTTCTAAAATTAAAAATAAAGAAATTAATTAACACTACATCAACTAAGCTATAATGTCGAACATGGCTTGATCATGGATGAATTGGATGCTTAGGACAAGGAGGGTGGTGTTGAGGCAACCACGCATGAGCAGCACACCTCCCTTGGTTTGTGGAACTGAATTCCCTCTCCTTGGCTTCATGTTGCACGTTCAAAACAAACCGGTGGAAGTGGTTGAAGCATGGCTTATCAATAGGAAGTGGTTCCTATCTTTAAGCAACGTTCAAGGATGAACTTCCTCCACTATTCTTCAGCACTCCAACGGCACTCTTCAAGCATGCTTGGCACATGATTACAACACTAAGCAACTCCTACTAGTACTAGGACTCTAAACAAACAATCTTACTAGTACTAGGACTCTTCATGTGCAAGCATTTGCACACTCCTATCAAACTAGGACTCTTGTACTTAACTAATTCTCATTACAA
This sequence comes from Beta corolliflora, assembly GCA_947648045.1. NCBI lineage: Eukaryota > Viridiplantae > Streptophyta > Magnoliopsida > Caryophyllales > Amaranthaceae > Beta > Beta corolliflora. The sequence goes on along the minus strand of CANSZD010000107.1, from coordinate 162,294 downwards.
CTCAATGATACTTAGGAGTACAAGTTTTAGGGAATTGAAATACAACTCAAAACATCAACTAGAACATGATTAAAAATGACTAAAAGAAAGGAAATGATGGACGAATCAAACTAAGTAAGAACTAAGCTCACAAGAACCTCGAACTCACTAGACTTGACATTGGACATAGCTTTGAAATCCAACATAGTTTCACTTACCATAGCAATGAGAGAATGATCCTTATTGATGTTCAAAGATGAAGATGCATCGCCATCATCCTCCCCTTGTTGAGAAGAGTTTGAGCTCAAACTTGGAATTGCACCAAAATCCTCATGAAATGGACTAAGATCCGAGACATTGAATGTAGCTGAAACTCCATAATCTCCAGGAAGCTCGATCTTATATGCATTAGGATTGATTTGTTCAAGCACCTTGAATGGTCCATCTGATCTTGGACTCAATTTGGAACGCCTCTTGGAAGGAAAACGTTCCTTCCTTAGATGTATCCACACTAAATCACCCGGTGCAAATTGAACATCTTTTGTTCTTCTTGTCCAAGCATATCTTTAGTCTTTCATTAGCCTTCATGATCCTAGCTCGAATAAGCTCATGCAATTTCTTGATTTCTCTTGCTCTCTCATCAGCTTCCATACGAAACTTGTTTTTGATTGGAAGTGGTGAAAGATCAAGAGGAGTACAAGGATTGATTCCATAGACAATTTCGAAAGGACTAAGAGCAGTTACCTTGTGAGGGACTCGATTATAGGCAAATTCAGCATGAGGAAGAAGCTCCTCCCATTGCCTTGGACCCTTGGTGGCTAGAGCTCTAAGCAACGTGATAAGAGTTCTATTCACAACTTCAGTTTGGCCGTCGGTTTGTGGATGGCTTGAGGTGCTAAACTTCAGTTTTGTGCCCATTTTCTTCCACAACGTGAGCCAAAAGTGACTCAAAAACTTGGAGTCTCGATCACTAACCATGGACCTTGGAACACCATGCAATTTAACCACTTTCTTGAAGTATAACAAGGCGGTTTGAACGGCATCATGAGTGGTGTTGCTAGCAATGAAGTGAGCCATCTTAGAGAAACGATCAACAACAACCATTATAGCATCTTTATGGTGTTGTGAGCGTGGCAATCCAGTGATGAAATCAAGACTCACATCCTCCCATGGAGCTTGAGGTGTTGGGAATGGCAAGTGAAGGCCTTGAGGCAAAGAATGACCTTTAGCCCTTTGACACACATTGCAACGTTTGATCAAATACTCCACATCTCTCATTAAGCGTGGCCAATAGAAGTAGTCACTTACCATTGTGGTTGTCTTCTCAATGCCAAAGTGACCAGCCAAGCCTCCTTCATGGAACTCCATGATGAGAGATTCTCGCACACTATGCCTAGGAACACATAGTTGGTTGTTCTTGAATAAAAAACCATCGAAGAGATGGTATTCCCCTTGAGCATGACTTTGACACTTCATGAACATCTCACCAAAATCCGGATCTTCTTTCTAATTTTCCTTCAAAACTTCAAGTCCAATGACTTGACTCCTTAATGAATTCAATAGGACATACTTTCTTGATAAAGCATCCGCCCCTTTGTTCATTTTGCGGATTTGTGCTTGATAACAAAGTGAAATGCTTGTAGGAACTCGACCCATTTGGCGTGCCTTGCTTGCAATTTTTGTTGACTTTGCAAGTACTTCAAAGCCTCATGGTCAGAGTGTAGGATAAATTCCTTAGCAATAAGGTAATGGCGCCAATGATCTAATGAACGAACTAAGGCATAAAACTCCTTGTCATAGGTTGAGTACTTACGCTTGGCTTCATTTAGCTTCTCACTGAAATAGGCCAATGGGCGTCCATTTTGAGACAAGACCGCACCTATTCCCACGCCAGATGCATCACATTCCACCTCAAACACTTCACCAAAGCTAGGTAGAGCTAAGATGGGTGTTGTAGTTAACCTTCTCTTCACTTCCTCGAAGGCTAATTGAGCTTGAGAGTTCCATTGGAAGTGTTTGAGCTTCGTGAGTTCAGTTAGGGGTGCCATGAGGGTGCTGAAATCCCTCACAAAACGCCTATAGAATGAAGCTAAGCCATGAAAGCTTCGAATTTGTTGAATAGAAGTAGGGGTAGGCCAATCTCTTATTGCCTGCACCTTCTTGTCATCAACCTTGATACCTTCATTAGAGACCAAGAAACCGAGAAAGATCACTTGATTGGAAAAGAAGTGACATTTTTCAAGGTTCCCATAGAGCATCTCTTTCTCCATTACCTCGAACACTTGCTCCAAATGAGAAGCATGTTCTTCCTCATTCTTGCTATAAACAAGAATATCATCAAAGTAAACCACAACAAATCTTCCAAGAAATGGTCGAAGTGTTTAGTTCATGAGCCTCATGAATGTGCTAGGTGCATTAGACAAACCAAATGGCATGACAAGCCATTCATATAACCCTTCTTTTGTCTTAAATGCGGTTTTCCATTCATCTCCTTCATAGATTCTAATTTAATGGTAGCCACTCCTAAGATCAATCTTAGAGAAGACTTTAGAGCCATGAAGATCATCAAGAAGATCGTTTAACCTAGGAATGGGAAAACAATATTTGATGGTGATCTTGTTGATAGCTCTACTATCAACACACATGCGCCACTCACCATTCTTCTTTGGTACCAATAGTGTAGGTACAGCATATGGACTCAAGGATTCTCTAATCAACCCTTTAGACTTCAATTCCTCCACCAGCCTTCTTATCTCTTCGGTTTCTGTAGGATTAGTTCGATAAGCAGGCTTGTTAGGTAGGCTAGCTCCTGGAATGAGGTATATTTTATATTGCATGTCACGTTTAGGAGGCAAACCCGGGTGGTATTTCTTGTGGAAATGCGTGAACATACTTTTCAAGCAAAGGGGTGAGTAAAGGATGGTGGTTGTTTTGTGGAGGTGGAGGTTCATCAATACCACTAAGGATGAGTTCTTTCATGGGCGCATACTCATGATAGTCAGATTTCATCAAGGTGGTTAAGGCTATCTTTCTTTTGGATTGAAGAGTTTAGGGTTCTTTTGATTTGGGGACAAGGGGGGCAAGAATAATTTTCTTGTGATTTTTCATGAAAGTGTAAGTGTTCTTGTATCCATCATGTAAGACTCTCCTATCAAACATCCAAGGTCTCCCAAGTAGCACATGGCATGCGTCCATTGGAATGACATCACACCAAATCTCCTCTTCATAAGTCTTTCCAATACTAAAGTTAAGCAGTACACGATTTGAGACATGTGTTCCTTTACCTTGATTCAACCATTGGATGACATAAGGATTAGGGTGAGGGGTTGTGTTTAGGTTGAGCTTAGTTATGAGGGTTTGAGAGGCGACATTAGTACAACTCCCACCATCAATAATCAAAGTACATACCTTTCCTCCAATTGTGCATCGAGTATGGAAGATAGATTCCCTTTGGAGTTGCTCTTCTTGGACAGCCATCCCACTAAGAGCTCTTCGAACAACCAAGCACTCCCCTTCATTAGGGCCGAGTACTCTTTCCTCCTCCTCTTGCTCTTCTTCATGCTCCTCCTCCTCGAAATCTTCTTCTAAGGCTTCATATTACATCAAGGTCACCACTTTTGTATTAGGACATTCGGATGCAAAGTGTCCTAATCCTTGGCACCTGAAACATCTCCTAGGAGCCTTACTTTGAATGGGATTAGTTTTGGGTTTCTTGAAGGGTGGTTTAGAAGTAGTAGAAGGGGTAGGTTTAGGAGTGAATGTGTTTGGCTTAGAATATGGTGTGGTTTTGGTAAAGGCTCGTGAGGAGTCCCATTTACCTTTGGCCTTTTGTTGCTTGTCCACCTTATGAGCCAAGATGACAAGTTCTTCAAGGGTCGAATAATGGTGGAGTTCCACCACATTTGCGATCTTGGAGTCCAATCCTCCCAAGAACCTAACAAGAGTTTAAGGGTCATCCTCTTGTAGTTCACATTTCATCAAGAAAGACTCAAACTCTCTTGCATAGTCTTGACACTTCTCGAACCTTGTTGAATGTTATGAAGCTTAGCAAAGTTTTCTTGCACATAGTAGGTTGGCAAGAACTTTTGCTTGAGAAGCTTCTTCATCTTCTCCCATGTACGCACCTTTTCTTTTCTAGCTCTTTCTCTTTTGGCACATACACTAGCCCACCAAGTAGAGGCATACTTCCTCAACTTAAGAGCTACTAGCTTCACTTTCTTGTCTTTCGGTATTTGCTTGTAATCAAATACTTTTTCCACCGTTCTCATACATTTTATGAATTCATCAGCATCCAACTTGCCATCATAATCAGGGATATCAACCTTGATATCATTATTATGGCGTTGGTGTTGTTGTGGAGGTCTCCTAAAGGCTAAGAAAGTATCATCACTTTCTCGATCAGAGTGATCATCTCCCTCTCTATCTCCTCGTTGGTTTTGCAGTCTAAGGGAGAGTTGCCTAACTTGCTCTTGCAATAAGGCCATCCTTGCATCGCTCTCCTTCTTTTCATCCTCCATAAATTTCAATGTAGCCCTCCAATTGCTTGGTGGCTCGGATTGATCACCAATCTCCATGAATGGGGCTGTTTTATTTTCGGTTTAAAGTGGGGTTTTGGGATTGTAATGGAAGCGTGTTTAGAAATGTTTTGAGGTGATTAAAGAGTGTATCTTCAACCTTCAGCTCTGATACCAAGATGTTGTAGGCTTGGAGTAACACTCGAAGCTCACAAACCTAAGTTCGAACAAGAACAAACACAAGGAAGAAGCTTGGGACTTCGACGAGGTGTTTAGGGATAGTTTTAGCTTGCTTTAATCTTCTTAGGATACAGGCACACCACCTTAGTTAATTAAAGTTCCTAAGATCACAAATTAGTCTAGCTAGGACTAATTAAGCAAAGGCAAATTGCTCGTGATTCAAAATCCAAGAAACATGAACAATTCAATTGTTTGAGAATTAACTCGGTTTTTGTTTTAGGCATAAACTTCAATCTCCTTTTCATTGATGATTTCAAGTGTTTAAATACAAGTTCATGTCCTATTTTTCTAAAATTAAAAGTAAAGAAATTAATTAGCACTACATCCACTAAGCTATAATGTCGAACATGGCTTGATCATGGATGAATTGGATGCTTAGGACAAGGAGGGTGGTGTTGAGGCAACCACGCATGAGCAGCACGTCTCCCTTGGTTTAGGGAACTAAATTCCCTCTCATTGGCTTCATGTTGCATGTTCAAAACAAACCGGTGGAAGTGGTTGAAGCATGGCTTATCAATAGGAAGTGGTTCCTATCTTTAAGCAACGTTCAAGGATGAACTTCCTCCACTATTCTTCAGCACTCCAACGGCACTCTTCAAGCATGTTTGGCACATGATTACAACACTAAGCAACTCCTACTAGTACTAGGACTCTAAACAAACAATCCTACTAGTACTAGGACTCTTCATGTGCAAGCATTTGCACACTCCTATCAAACTAGGACTCTTGTACTTAACTAATTCTCATTACAACTCAATGATACTTAGGAGTACAAGTTTTAGGAAATTGAAATACAACTCAAAACAACAACTAGAACATGATTAAAAACGACTAAAAGAAAGGAAATGATGGACGAATCAAACTAAGTAAGAACTAAGCTCACAAGAACCTCGAACTCACTAGACTTGACATTGGACATAACTTTGAACTCCAACATAGTTTCACTTACCATAGCAATGAGAGAATGATCCTTGTTGATGTTCAAAGATAAAGATGCATCGCCATCATATAGTGCCCCAGTTTATGCCATGAGTAGTCACCAAGGAACTGAATTCACAGTGAGGAGCAAACCCCCTGGATAAGGCATCAGCCACCTTGTTAAAGGGTCCAGGTTTGTATTTTATCTCAAAATCAAACCCAAGTAGCTGGCCCACCCATTTTTGATATTGTGGCCCTATTTCACGTTTCTCAAGCAAATGTTCCAAGCTCTGTTAATCGGAGTGAATAATGAAGTGCCTGCCCATAAGATAATGCCTCCACTTTTGCACCGCAAGGACCATCGCCAAGAGTTCTTTTTCATGTATGGACTTACTCATGGCCCTTACCCCTAAGGTCTTGCTGAAATATGCTATAAGGTGACCTTCTTGGAGCAAAAGTGCCCCTAATTCGTAGCCACATGCATCAGCCTCTATGACAAAGGGTAGATGAAAGTTAGGCATAGCAAGTATGGGAGCCGTGGTGAGAGTTGTTGAGTTGTAGGAACGCCTTGGTGGCCTCGGTAGACCACCCAAAATTTTCCTTCTTAAGCTGTTGTGTTAGAGGTTGTGCAATGCTAGCATAGCCCTGCACAAACTTTCGGTAATATCCGGTTAGGCCCAAGAAGCCTCTCAACTCCCGCAATGTCTTAGGTTCAGGCCAATCCAACATGGCTTGTATCTTACTTTGATCCATCGCCACTCCTTTTCGGAAATAACATGTCCAAGATACGCAACCTTAGATTTGCCAAATTCACATTTTTTCTTGTTCGCATAAAGCTGTTGAGCAGCTAACAACTCCAAGATCGTATGTATGTGATCAACACGTTGCTGCATATTCTCACTGTAGATGAGAATATCATCGGAAAAGACTAGCACAAAGCATCGGAGGTAAGGACGAAAGACCTCATTCATAAGGCCTTGGAAGGTAGCGGGCGCATAGGTTAAGCCGAAGGGCATGACCAAGAATTCATACTGCCCCTCATGAGTGCGGAAGACGGTCTTAGGAATGTCTTCCTGTCTTATGCGAATGTGGTGATACCCCGATTTGAGGTCTAGCTTAAAGAGACATTGTGGCTCCGTGTAGCTCATCTAGGAGATCATCTATCACGGGTATGGGATATTTATCGGGCACCATGGCCTTATTTAGTGCCCTATAATCGATGCAAAAATGCAACGATTTGTCTTTCTTCTTAACCAACAATACGGAGCTAACATAGGCATTGTGTGAACCTTGAATGATTCCGGCCCGACAAACATGTCCTTAATCAAGGTTTCTATTTCATCTTTATAAACTTGTGGATATTTGTAGGGTCAAACACTAATGGGGTATGTACCGTGTTTCAGGTTAATAGCATGCTCATGATTGGGAAGGGGTGGTAAACTAGAGGTCATATGGAATACCTGTTCATATGTTTGCAGCACTAGTAGTAATTCTTCTGGACAATCTCAGCACTTTACGTCCTTCTCCAATATGGCAACAGCCAGCTCCATTTGGTTTAATTTCACCAGGAATCCTACCTTCTCTTTCCTGATGGTTCTGAGCATTGCTTTGAGGGAGATGCATGCTCTATTTAGCGTTGGGTTCCCGTTCAAGATGACGGTGTCATTGTCGTGCTTGAAAGAGATGGTTTGTGTCTTCCAATTTGTCGTCATCTTGCCAAATTTTTCCAGCCACTGAATTCCGAGGATGAGGTCGGAATTACCCAATGGTAAGGGCAAGAAATCTTCAACTAGCTGGACCCCTTGCATCACCAACGCCACTTTCCTACACTCCCCTTCGCCTTGTACAACAGCTCTGGTTCCCAGGGAGACCCCAAAGGTCTTGGAAGGTGAGATGGGAATGTTTAACCTCTGGATGGTGTCTGGTGAGATGAAGTTGTGGGTTGCCCCGGGATCGACCATAATCACTACCCTTTCTCCTTGTATTGTGCCTTCTAGTTTTAGGGTTTTGGGACTAGAAATACCCAATATTGAATTTAGGGAAATTTCTTGTTGGGGGTTGTCAGGTGGGAGTGGGGGTGTGTGTGTGGTGGTGGTTGGGTCAAAATGAGCAAGGTACAGTGGTTCTGCATTTTCAGTATAGTCATATTCATCATCATCATCCTGAGTGAGGAGAACACTCAGTTTCTTCCTTGCACAATGGTGACCCACGTGCCATTTAACATCACAATTAAAACAAAGTCCTCTCTCCCTCTTGTACTGAAGCTCCAATGGGTTTGGCAATGGGTATAGATCTATTTTGGTTGGTATGGGTTTGGGTAGTAGGTGAGAATGTGTTTGAGACTATGGATTGGGTTATTTGTGGGGGGTTGGATTTAAAATGTACGGTGGAGTTCTGCTGGATGTTGGATCTTGTGGTTCGCCTGGACCCATAACTCAACTTTAATACTCTCAGTCAACCTACTAATGAACTTACCTAACGCCACCTTCTCCGGGACTCCTTCCAGCGGTGCGATAAGCTCAATGAACTTTCGTCGGTACTCCTCCACACTCCCCAGCTGACGGTGGTCCAGCTTGTTGTATGCTTGGAGTAACACTCGAAGCTTACATGGAAATGAATCGAAATACTCAAACACCAAGAGAAGCTGTGGAACTTCGAATGATGAATGAAGGATAATGATCCGAAACTAGTTGCTAGTTCCGAAATTCTACTAAGTACTAATCTCAATCACAACAAGGGAGAAATTCACGGTTTAAGGATTAGTACTAGTTTAATCATGTTGAGCAACATAGGAAAGGAAGTTAATTAATCGAGTTAGTTTAATTAACGGTTTTTGTAATTTTTGGTTTTTGTAAAACCGGAATTATTTTGCGTAGCGTAAGTTGTAATATCCACGAAATATGCTTGGGGATGCGATCTACACTTGGGGCGTGTGAAAGGAGGTCCTTGAAGATATTTATGGAGCTTGTGTTGCAAGCTAAGGGAGGCCATCCACTTGGTGTGGAAAACCGGCCCTCCTTCCCTTTTAGTCAACAAAACACACAACAACACTATTCCTCTTACACCTTTGTTGGAAGATTAGAGATATTTGTTGTTTATTGCTTTGTTTAATCTTTTAAGTACTTAGATCTTTTGGGAGTGATTAGCTTGTAATATATATCAAATGGTGATCATAAATGAAAATTAGATTTTGATAATTGAAATTTAAGCTTTGTGCTTCAAATTAAAACACGTTGTGTTAAAGATTAAAAACCGAGGTTTTTATTCTATCTTTGAAACGATTTTCTTGGGAGGTCAAACTACGAGAAAGTCAACCTAATTGACATATTCGAGAGTGGAGATTCTCGTTCTTTGTTAATTAAAACCGTGATTGAGGAAGAGAGTGGAGATTCATTTCCTTAGTTATAAACCGAATTATAAACTTGAAGTGGAGGCTTTTAGTTTATTGTTCAACTATCGTAAACGCAATTCCTATTTTAGAAGTGTGTTCGTATCAAGTGGTATCAGAGTTGAGTTCTGAAATGGACGATGAAATGAATGATAATGCTAGACGAGATGCGATGCTAGAAGCTTTAGCTAAGCAAAACGAAGCATTACACGACATGATGGCAAAGATAACCTTAGAATTGTTTAAGAAGAAACCCAATGAGGAAGAAAGGAGTTCTAGGGCTGATGATAGGGGTTTGAAAATCGAAGTTCCGGATTTTGATGGAGCTAGTGATCAGGAATTATACATCGAATGGGAACGTTCTTTGGAGCGTTTTTTGATTACAAAGACACTCCGAATGACAAGAAATACAAGGTGGTTGTATTGAAGCTAACCAAATATGCATCCATTTGGTTAGAAGGATTGAAGAGGCAAAGGGTGAAAGAGAACAAATCCAAGATTGCTACTTGGGAAAAATTGAAGAAGCAATTGAGGAAACGTTTTGTTCCAACTAACTACAAACAAAATCAGTATGTTAGATGGTCCACACTCAAGCAAGGCGCCATGCCTATGGAGGAGTACATCAAGGAATTTGAGAAACTTTCCATTGTTTGTGAAATCGAAGAAATGGAGGAGCAAAAGTTAGGCCGGTTCTTAGGAGGCCTAAATGAAGAGGTGCGTGAGAAAGTAGAGGTGTTCCCATACCTCACATTCGATGAAGCTTGCAAAGTGGCTCTCAAAATGGATAGCCAAAAGAAGAAACCAAGTAGCAAGTAAGTCTTATTCCAAGCCATTTAGTACTTTCAAAGTTAATCCTAGTACTAGTAATCTTGATAAGAACAAAAAACCCGATTTCACTAGGAAAGACAAGGAGAAAGTCGGAGATGACAAAACCTTAAAAGTAAAATGTTTTAAGTGTCAAGGCTATGGCCATTACCAAGCTAATTGTCCGACTAAAAGAATCATGACCATAAGAGATATAACGAAAATAGACGAGTTGGAAAGACAATCTCTTTTAGAGATGGAACATGATAAAAATGGAAGTGAGGATGAGGAGGACGTGTGCAATCCCGAAATGGAGGGTGAAACCTTAGTGATTAGGAGGTCCTTATACTCAAATGTGGTGGCCGAAAATGAGGAACAAAGGGAGACCATTTTTCATTCGAAATGCCTAGTGAAAAAAAAAACTATGCAATTTGATCATAGATGGTGGAAGTTGTACTAATGTAGCTTCAACCGAACTTGTAGAGAAGTTAGCATTACCTATGACTAAACATCCAATTCCTTATAAACTGAAATGGCTAGATGATGATAGTGAAGTAAGGGTAAAAAATAGAGTTTTAATCACATTCTCAATTGGAAATTATGAAGATGAAATTCTATGTGATGTAATCCCTATGACTGCGTGCCATATACTACTTGGTAGACCGTGGCAATTTGATCGCAAGGTGATGCATGATGGTTTTAAGAATGTGTATAAGGTGAACAAGAATGGCAAAATCAAAACCTTACTACCATTACCTCCTTCAAAAATCCGAAACACAAAACCAACACCAAAAGAAAACCCGATGTGTAGTGGCGTGTTCTTAGGGAGAAAACGATTTGAGAGGGAGTTGGAGGAAAATCGGTTGGTGTATATTCCGGTTGCCAAGGAGGTGAATGAGGGAGTGAACGTTGAGGATCCGCATTTGAGGGAGTTGTTGGAGGAGTTTGGACATGTGTTCCCTAATGACCTACCAAATGGCCTACCCCCAAAACGTGGAATTGAACATCAAATTGATCTCATTCCCGGAGCACCAATTCCAAATAAGCCTTCCTATAGATGTAATCCCAAAGAGAGTGAGGAATTACAAAGCCAAATCAGTGAGTTGATGGGCAAGGGTTACGTGAGGGAGAGCAAGAGTCCGTGTGCCGTTCCGGCTTTGCTTGTGCCAAAAGAAGACGGTTCATGGAGGATGTGTATTGATAGCCGTGCTGTGAACAACATCACCATAAAGTACAGATTTCCCATCCCTAGATTAGATGACATGCTAGATGAGTTGAGTGGATCCAAGTTGTTTTCGAAAATTGATTTGAGAAGTGGATACCACCAAATATGCATGAAGGAGGGAGATGAGTGGAAGACGGCTTTCAAGACGAAGTATGGGTTGTATGAATGGCTGGTTATGCCATTTGGTCTCACGAATGCCCCTAGTACTTTCATGAGATTAATGAATGAAGTACTTAGGCCATTTTTGGGAAAGTTCGTAGTTGTATATTTGGATGATATTCTTGTTTTCAGTGCTAACAAGGATGATCATTTAAATCATTTGCAACAAGTGTTCGAAGTTTTGAGAGAACAAAAACTGTATGGGAAGCTTGAAAAGTGCACGTTCATGCAACGAGAGATTGGCTTCCTTGGGTTCATCATTTCGGATGAAGGGGTGAAAGTGGATCCATCCAAAGTTGAAGCAATTTCTTCTTGGCCGGTTCCTACAACGATCACCGAGGTGAGGTCTTTTCATGGTTTAGCTTCGTTTTATAGGAGGTTTATAAACAATTTCAGCACCTTATTAGCTCCTATAACGGAATGCACTAAACATGGAAAATTTGAATGGAGTGACGCAGCTCAAAAGGCGTTTGAGCTTGTAAAGGAGAGAATGTGTAAAAACGCCTATCCTAGCTTTACCGGATTTTGCAAAACCATTTGAAGTTGAGTGTGATGCAAGTGGAACGGGTATTGGGGCTGTTTTGATTCAATGTGGCAAGCCTATTGCGTATTTTAGCGAAAAAATTAAATCAGGCTAAGTTGAATTATTCCACTTATGATAAAGAGTTTTACGCCATGGTTAGATCTCTTAATCATTGGAGTCACTATTTACGACCACAAGCTTTTGTTCTTCACTCCGATCATGAATCACTGAAATATATTCATGGACAACATAAGCTTAGTGCTCGGCATGCTAAATGGGTAGAGTTCTTACAATCGTTCAACTTTGTTGCCAAGTACAAGGCCGGGAAAGCTAACGTGGTAGCTGATGCTTTATCTCGGAGACACGTATTGCTTAATATGGTGGATTCCAAGGTACTTGGGTTTGAACTAATTAAAGAATTTTATGTTCTTGATGAGGGGACACGAGATCTGTTCGAGGCTACCAAAGATGGTCCAAAAGACCATTATCATCAAATGGAGGGGTTCTTATTCAAAGGGAACAAACTTTGCGTTCCCAAATGTCCCGTTCGTGATTTGCTCATAAGAGAGGCTCATGGTGGCGGTTTGGCTGGCCATTTTGGTGTTGCCAAAACCATGGAATTATTACAAGAACATTTTTCTTGGCCTCATATGATCAAGGAAGTGCACGCTGTTTTGGCTCGTTGCGGAGTTTGTCAAAGAGCCAAAAGCACGTTTCATAAGGGGTTGTATACTCCTTTGCCAGTATCGGAGAGGCCTTGGGAGGATGTTAGTATGGATTTCATCGTTGCACTTCCGAGAACGCAAAGAGGAAAGGATTCGGTCATGGTGGTGGTGGACCGTTTCTCAAAAATGGCACACTTTGTGCCTTGCCATAAAACAGAAGATGCTCTTAACGTTTCTTGTTTATATTTCAGGGAAATTGTCCGTCTACATGGAATACCAAAAACTATTGTCTCGGATCGAGATAGCAAGTTTTTGAGTCATTTTTGGAGGTCCCTGTGGAGGATGATGGGTACTAAGTTGCTGTTTAATACTTCACATCACCCCCAAACTGACGGTCAAACAGAAGTGACAAATCGAACTCTAGGCACCTTGTTAAGGGGCTTAGTGAGCAAGACCGGGAAAGATTGGGATGTCAAGCTATGCCACACGGAATTTGCTTACAATAGGACTCCCACTTTTGCAACAAGACATTCACCGTTCGAAGTGGTATATGGGGTAAACCCGTATGTACCTATTGATCTCATTTCGTTGCCTAAGGACTCTTATGTCCACGGGGATGCTAGGCAACAAGCTGAAACAATGGTGAAGGTTCACAAAGAAATCCGCGCCAACATCGAAAAGGCCAATGAAATGTACAAGAAAAAAGCAAACAAGGGCCGAAAACCGAGGTTGTTTGCTCCGGGAGATTTGGTGCTTAGATATTTTGGCTAATGTTTTAAGCCTTCTTTAGCTTGTACTTGATATATGTAATGGATGAAGTAATGAAAAATCAGTTTTAGTTTTGATTTTAACTTGGTGTTTATTCGAGTTTTTGGAGATTGAAAAATCCGAAATTCCTCTTGTGATTAAGAAGTGATCTTAATTTCGAAACCCTTGAGTTAAGTGAGTGAAACTTAATTTAAGAGAGAGTTAATATAATTAGTGAGTTTAAACTAATTAAATCCACTCTCAAAACCCTCCTAAATCAGTTAATAAGTGAGATAAACTTCGTAACCGATTTAGAATCCTTAAGCACAAATAAGTGAGTAAAGCTTATCGAGCTTAAGTTACATTTTCATATACGTTTTCGTATCATTTGGATGCTGCATCAATGGAAGCTTAAACTCATGCCCCGAGCTGAAGGACCTTTCAAGGTTCTTGAACGCTACGGCAATAATGCTTACAAAATAGACCTTCCCGGAGACTATGGCGTGGCAGCCACATTCAACATAGGGGACTTATCCCCCTATTTCGAAGATAACGATGTGCAAGAATTGAGGACAATTCCTTTTGAAGAATGAGAGGATGATCCGAAACTAGTTGCTAGTTCCGAAATTCTACTAAGTACTAATCTCAATCACAACAAGGGAGAAATTCACGGTTTAAGGATTAGTACTAGTTTAATCATGTTGAGCAACATAGGAAAGGAAGTTAATTAATCGAGTTAGTTTAATTAACGGTTTTTGTAATTTTCGGTTTTTGTAAAACCGGAATTATTTTGCGTAGCGTAAGTTGTAATATCCACGAAATATGCTTGGGGATGCGATCTACACTTGGGGCGTGTGAAAGGAGGTCCTTGAAGATATTTATGGAGCTTGTGTTGCAAGCTAAGGGAGGCCATCCACTTGGTGTGGAAAACCGGCCCTCCTTCCCTTTTAGTCAACAAAACACACAACAACACTATTCCTCTTACACCTTTGTTGGAAGATTAGAGATATTTGTTGTTTATTGCTTTGTTTAATCTTTTAAGTACTTAGATCTTTTGGGAGTGATTAGCTTGTAATATATATCAAATGGTGATCATAAATGAAAATCAGATTTTGATAATTGAAATTTAAGCTTTGTGCTTCAAATTAAAACACGTTGTGTTAAAGATTAAAAACCGAGGTTTTTATTCTATCTTTGAAACGATTTTCTTGGGAGGTCAAACTACGAGAAAGTCAACCTAATTGACATATTCGAGAGTGGAGATTCTCGTTCTTTGTTAATTAAAACCGTGATTGAGGAAGAGAGTGGAGATTCATTTCCTTAGTTATAAACCGAATTATAAACTTGAAGTGGAGGCTTTTAGTTTATTGTTCAACTATCGTAAACGCAATTCCTATTTTAGAAGTGTGTTCGTATCAGATAAATTAGCTATCTTTAATCACTTAAGGATACAATCACACCACCTTAATTAATTAAAGTTCCTAAGATCACAAATTAGTCTAGCTAGGACTAATTAAGCAATGGCAAATCACTCTAAGTTTCCAAATCCAAGAAACAAGAATAATACAAAGGTTTGAGACAAAACTCGGTTTTTTTAGGCATAAACTTCAATGATTTCCATTTAATGATCAACATTGCTTAAATACAAGAGTTCATGTCCTATTTTCTGATTTTATGAATTAAAAAATAAAACAATAAAATAAAGCCACTAAGTCCATATTGTCGAGTCATGACTGAATTTGGTGAACATGTCATGATAGTTGCTTATGACAAGAGAAGTCGAGCGTTGAAGCACCAAGCATGATCGGCATGCCTTCCTTGAATTGTGGAACAAACTCCACTCTCTTTGCCTTCATTTAAACTCGGGCGATGGAGAAGTTGTTGGCACGCGTCAATAATAGGAAGTGGTTCCTATTATTAAGCCAACTCCCGCTTAACTCCTCCAACAATAACAACAATGCAACGACTATAACAAGCATGACTCGCACATGACTACAACACCAACTAATCCACGCTTAACACTTGGACTCTCATGCGCACAATTGCACTCCTACTAATACTAGGACTCTTGCGGTTAACTAATAATCATTACAACTCAATGACTATTGAAGTACATTTTAGGGAATGGAAAATACAACTCAAAGCAACAAACTAACAACTAAACAAAGGGAAATAAACGCGAGGACAAATCAATCATGAATAAGTTAATCATGACCTCGAACTCCCTTGGCTTGACCGGGGACATTGACTTGAGCTCCATGATAGCTTCACCTACCATAGCAAGAAGAGAATGAGCTTTGTTGATGATCAATGATGGTGCTGCATCTCCATCATCCTCCCCTTGTTGAGAAGAGTTTGACCTCAAACTTGGAATGGCACCAAGATCCTCATGAAATGGACTAAGATCCGAGACATTAAAAGTGGCTGAAACTCCATAATCTCCAAGAAGCTCGATCTTATATGCATTAGGATTGATTTGTTCAAGTACCTTGAATGGTCCATCGACATAGGACACAATTGATACGAAATCGGTGCTAATTCCGAAATTCTACTAAGTACTAATCTCAATCACAACAAAGGAGAGATTCACGGTTTAAAGATTAGTACTAGTTTAATCATGTTGAGCAACGAAGGAAAGGAAGTTAATTAAGCTAGTTAGTTTAATTAACGTTTTTGTAATTTTCGGTTTTTGTAAACCTGGAATTATTTTGTTTAGCGTAAGTGTAAATTGGTCGAACCGTACTTGGGGTTGCGAACCATACTTGGGACGTGTAATGGGCACTCATGGAGATCTTTTGAAGCTTCCCTAGCAAGCTAAGACAAGCCCTCCACTTGCTTGAAGAAAACCGGTCCCACTTTGCCCCAAAGTCAACAAAACACACAACAACACTATTCCTCCTTACATCCTTGTTGGATTAAGAGATATTTGTTGTTTAATTGATTTGTTTAATTACTTTGGTGCTTAGATATTTTGGCTAATGTTTTAAGCCTTCTTTAGCTTGTACTTGATATATGTAATGGATCAAGTAATGAAAAATCAGTTTTTTAGTTTTGATTTAAACATTGTGTTTATTCGGCTTTTTGGAGATTGAAAAAATCCGAAATTCCTCTTGCGATTAAGAAGTGATCTTAATTTCGAAACCCTTGAGTTAAGTGAGTTAAACTTAATTTAAGAGAGAGTTAATATAATTAGTGAGTTTAAACTAATTAAATCCACTCTCAAAAACCTCCTAAATCGGTTTCTAAGTAAGATAAACTTCAAAACCGATTTAGAATCCTTAAGCATAAATAAGTGAGTAAAGCTTATCGAGCTTAGGTTACATTTTCATATACGATTTCGCATCAAGTGGTATCGAGCTAAGTTCCGAAATGGACGATGAAATGAATGATAATGCTAGAAGAGATGCGATGCTAGAAGCTCTAGCTAAGCAAAACGAAGCATTACACGACATGATGGCAAAGATAACCTTAGAATTGTTTAAGAAGAAACCCAATGAGGAAGAAAGGAGTTCTAGGGTGATGATAGGGGTTTGAAAATCGAAGTTCGGATTTTGACGGAGCTAGTGATCCGGAATTATACATTGAATGGGAACGTTCTTTGGAGCGTTTTTTGATTACAAAGACACTCCGAATGATAAGAAATACAAGGTTGCTGTTTTGAAGCTAACCAAATATGCATCCATTTGGTTAGAAGGCTTGAAGAGGCAAAGGGTGAAGGAGAACAAATCCAAGATTGCTACTTGGGAGAAATTGAAGAAGCAATTGCGGAAGCGTTTTGTTCCTACTAACTACAAGCAAAATCAGTATGTTAGATGGTCCACACTCAAACAAGGCACCACGTCCATGGATGAGTACATCAAGGAATTCGAAAAGCTTTCCATTGTTTGTGAAATAGAAGAAATGGAGGAGCAAAATTGGGCGAGATTCTTGGGAGGCCTAAATGAGGATGTGCGTGAGAAGGTGGAGGTATACCCATACCTTTCTTTCGATGAGGCTTGCAAAGTGGCTCTCAAAATTGACAGCCAAAAGAAGAAAGCAACAACAAGTAAGTCTTATTCAAAGCCATTTAGTACTTTTAAAGCTAATACTAGTACTAGCAACTTTGATAAGAACAAAAAATCAGATTTCATTCCAAAAGAGAAGGAGAAAGTTGTAGATGATAAAGCCTTTAAAGTGAAATGTTTTAAGTGTCAAGGTTATGGTCATTACCAATCGACTTGTCCTACGAAAAAGAGTCATGACTATAAGGGACATAGAGGGAGATAGACGAATTGGAGAGGTTATACCTCTTAGAAAAGCAACATGATAAATCTGATTTAGGAAACGAAAGTGATGAGGACGTGTGTAATCCGGAAATGGAGGGTGAAATGTTGGTTCTTAGAAGATCCTTGTACTCTAATGTCGTGGCTGAAAATGAGGAACAAAGAGAAACCATTTTTCATTCGAAATGCTTAGTGAATAAGAAGCTATGCACGTTAATCATTGATGGTGGTAGTTGTACAAATGTGGCTTCAACTGAACTCGTAGAGAAGTTAGCATTACCTACTACTAAACATCCACATCCTTATAAACTGAAATGGTTAGATGATGATAGTGAAGTAAGGGTGAAGAATAGAGTTTTAATCACGTTTTCCATTGGAAATTATGAAGATGAAATTCTATGTGATGTAATTCCTATGACTGCGTGCCATATTCTACTTGGTAGACCGTGGCAATTTGATCGAAAAGTAATGCATGATGGTTGTTCGAATGTGTATAAGGTAAATAAGAATGGTAAAATCAAAACCTTAGTACCATTGCCCCCCTTCAAAAATCCGAGACACTACACCTAAACAAAAAAAGAACCTCGTGTGTGGTAGTGTGTTTTTGGGGAGAAAAAGATTCGAGAGGGAGTTGGGAACAAATCAGGTCGTGTATGTTCTAATTGCTAAGGAGGTGAACGAGGGAATGGAAGTTGAAGATTCGGATTTGAGGGGAGTTATTGGAGGGATTTGGAGACGTGTTTCCTAATGACCTACCAAATGGCCTACCCCCTAAACGTGGAATTGAGCATCAAATTGATCTCATTCCCGGAGCACCACTTCCAAATAAACCTTCCTATAGATGCAATCCCAAAGAAAGTGAGGAGTTACAAAGCCAAATCGGTGAATTGATGAGGAAAGGCTACGTGAGAGAGAGTAAAAGTCCATGTCTTGTTCCGGCTTTACTTGTGCCAAAAAAAGACGGAACATGGAGGATGTGTATTGATAGCCGTGCTTTGTGAACAATATAACCATCAAATACGATTTCCCATCCCTAGGTTAGATGACATGTTAGATGAGTTAAGTGGATCCAATTTGTTTTCGAAAATTGATTTGAGAAGTGGATACCACCAAATATGCATGAGAGAGGGAGATGAGTGGAAGACGGCTTTCAAAACGAAGTATGGGTTGTATGAATGGATGGTTATGCCGTTTGGTCTCACAAATGCCCCTAGTACGTTCATGAGATTGATGAATGAAGTACTTAGGCCGTTTTGGGAAAGTTCGTGGTGGTGTATTTGGATGATATTCTTGTCTATAGTTCTAACAAGGAGGATCATTTGGAGCATTTGCAACGATTGTTCGAAGTTCTAAAAGAGCAAAACGTACGGAAAGCTAGAAAAGTGCACGTTTATGCAAAGGGAGATTGGCTTCCTTGGTTTCATCATTTCGATGAAGGCGTGAAGGTGGATCCATCCAAAGTAGAAGCAATTTCTTCTTGGCCGGTTCCCACCACTATCACCGAGGTGAGATCTTTTCATGGTTTAGCTTCATTTTATAGGAGATTTATAAATAATTTCAGCACATTATTAGCTCCTATAACCGAATGTACTAAACATGGAAAATTTACATGGAGTGACGACTCAAAAGGCGTTTGAACTTGTAAAGGAGAAAATGTGTAACACGCCTATTTTAGCTTTACCCGATTTCACTAAACCATTTGAAGTTGAGTGTGACGCCTGTGAACGGGTATTGGGGCTGTTCTAATTCAATGTGGCAAACCTATTGCTTATTTTAGCGAGAAACTAAATCGAGCCAAGTTGAATTATTCCACGTATGATAAAGAGTTTTACGCCATGGTTAGAGCTCTTAATCATTGGAGTCACTATTTGCGACCACAAGCTTTTGTTCTCCATTCGGATCATGAATCATTGAAATATATTCATGGCCAACATAAGCTTAGTGCTCGTCATGCTAAATGGGTGGAATTCTTACAATCTTTCAATTTTGTTGCCAAGTACAAGGCCTAAAAGCCAACATTGTAGCCGATGCTTTATCTCGGAGACACGTATTGCTTAACATGGTGGATTCCAAGGTACTTGGGTTTGAGTTGATTAAAGAATTCTATGTTCTTGATGAGGAGACACGTGACTCGTTCGTGGCTACCAAGGATGGTCCAAAAAGACCATTATCATCAAATGGAAGGGTTTTTGTTTAAAGGGAACAAACTTTGTGTTCCTAAATGTCCCGTTCGTGATTTGCTAATTAGAGAAGCTCATGGAGGTGGGTTAGCTGGCCATTTTGGCGTTAACAAGACTATGGAGTTGTTACAAGAACATTTTTCGTGGCCTCATATGCTCAAAGAAGTACATGCTTGTTTTGGCTCGTTGTGGTGTTTGTCAAAGGGCTAAAAGCACGTTCCATAAGGGGTTGTACACTCCTTTACCAACACCGAGAGACCATGGGAGGATGTCGGTATGGATTTCATTGTGGCTCTTCCTAGGACACAAAGAGGGAAGGATTCGGTCATGGTGGTAGTGGACCGTTTCTCAAAAATGGCACACTTCGTGCCTTGTCACAAAACGGAAGATGCTCTTAATGTTTCTTGTTTATATTTCGGGGAAATTGTTCGCTTGCATGGAGTGCCAAGAACTATTGTCTCGGATCGAGATAGTAAGTTTTTGAGTCATTTTTGGAGGTCCCTATGGAGGATGATGGGTACTAAGTTGCTTTGTTTAGTACTTCACATCACCCCCAAACAGATGGTCAAACCGAAGTGACCAATCGAACTCTAGGCACCTTGTTAAGGGGCTTAGTGAGCAAGACGGGAAAGGATTGGGATGTCAAGTTATGCCATGCGGAGTTTGCTTACAATAGAACTCCAACTTTTGCAACAAAACATTCACCGTTCGAAGTGGTATATGGGGTAAATCCGTATGTACCTATTGATCTTATTTCGTTGCCTAAAGACTCTTATGTCCATGGAGATGCTAGGCAACAAGCTGAAACAATGGTGAAAGTTCACAAAGAAATACGCACCAATATCGAGAAGACAAATGAGATGTACAAAAGGAAAGCAAACAAAAGTCGGAAACCGAGGTTGTTTGCTCCGGAAGATTTGGTGTGGATTCACTTGAGGAAGGAGAGGTTTCCAAGTAAAAGAAAGCATAAACTCATGCCCCGAGTGAAGGACCTTTCAAGGTTCTTGAACGTTATGGAGACAATGCTTACAAGATAGACCTTCCCGGAGACTATGGCGTGGCAGCAACATTCAACGTAGGGGACTTATCCCCCTATTTAGAAGATGAAGATGTGCAAGAATTGAGGACAATTCCTTTTGAAGAAGGAGAGGATGATACGAAATCAGTTGCTAATTCCGAAATTCTACTAAGTACTAATCTCAATCACAACAAAGGAGAGATTCACGGTTTAAAGATTAGTACTAGTTTAATCATGTTGAGCAACGAAGGAAAGGAAGTTAATTAAGCTAGTTAGTTTAATTAACGTTTTTGTAATTTTCGGTTTTTGTAAACCCGGAATTATTTTGTTTAGCGTAAGTGTAAATTGGTCGAACCGTACTTGGGGTTGCGAACCATACTTGGGACGTGTAATGGGCACTCATGGAGATCTTTTGAAGCTTCCCTTGCAAGCTAAGACAAGCCCTCCACTTGCTTGAAAAAAACCGTCCCACTTTGCCCTAAAGTCAACAAAACACACAACAACACTATTCCTCCTTACATCCTTGTTGGATTAAGAGATATTTGTTGTTTAATTGATTTGTTTAATTACTTTGGTGCTTAGATATTTTGGCTAATGTTTTAAGCCTTCTTTAGCTTGTACTTGATATATGTAATGGATGAAGTAATGAAAAATCAGTTTTAGTTTTGATTTTAACTTGGTGTTTATTCGAGTTTTTGGAGATTGAAAAATCCGAAATTCCTCTTGTGATTAAGAAGTGATCTTAATTTCGAAACCCTTGAGTTAAGTGAGTGAAACTTAATTTAAGAGAGAGTTAATATAATTAGTGAGTTTAAACTAATTAAATCCACTCTCAAAACCCTCCTAAATCGGTTAATAAGTGAGATAAACTTCGTAACCGATTTAGAATCCTTAAGCACAAATAAGTGAGTAAAGCTTATCGAGCTTAAGTTACATTTTCATATACGTTTTCGTATCATTTGGATGCTGCATCAATGGAAGCTTAAACTCATGCCCCGAGCTGAAGGACCTTTCAAGGTTCTTGAACGCTACGGCAATAATGCTTACAAAATAGACCTTCCCGGAGACTATGGCGTGGCAGCCACATTCAACATAGGGGACTTATCCCCCTATTTCGAAGATAACGATGTGCAAGAATTGAGGACAATTCCTTTTTGAAGAATGAGAGGATGATCCGAAACTAGTTGCTAGTTCCGAAATTCTACTAAGTACTAATCTCAATCACAACAAGGGAGAAATTCACGGTTTAAGGATTAGTACTAGTTTAATCATGTTGAGCAACATAGGAAAGGAAGTTAATTAATCGAGTTAGTTTAATTAACGGTTTTGTAATTTTCGGTTTTTGTAAAACCGGAATTATTTTGCGTAGCGTAAGTTGTAATATCCACGAAATATGCTTGGGGATGCGATCTACACTTGGGGCGTGTGAAAGGAGGTCCTTGAAGATATTTATGGAGCTTGTGTTGCAAGCTAAGGGAGGCCATCCACTTGGTGTGGAAAACCGGCCCTCCTTCCCTTTTAGTCAACAAAACACACAACAACACTATTCCTCTTACACCTTTGTTGGAAGATTAGAGATATTTGTTGTTTATTGCTTTGTTTAATCTTTTAAGTACTTAGATCTTTTGGGAGTGATTAGCTTGTAATATATATCAAATGGTGATCATAAATGAAAATCAGATTTTGATAATTGAAATTTAAGCTTTGTGCTTCAAATTAAAACACGTTGTGTTAAAGATTAAAACCGAGGTTTTTATTCTATCTTTGAAACGATTTTCTTGGGAGGTCAAACTACGAGAAAGTCAACCTAATTGACATATTCGAGAGTGGAGATTCTCGTTCTTTGTTAATTAAAACCGTGATTGAGGAAGAGAGTGGAGATTCATTTCCTTAGTTATAAACCGAATTATAAACTTGAAGTGGAGGCTTTTAGTTTATTGTTCAACTATCGTAAACGCAATTCCTATTTTAGAAGTGTGTTCGTATCAGATAAATTAGCTATCTTTAATCACTTAAGGATACAATCACACCACCTTAATTAATTAAAGTTCCTAAGATCACAAATTAGTCTAGCTAGGACTAATTAAGCAATGGCAAATCACTCTAAGTTTCCAAATCCAAGAAACAAGAATAATACAAAGGTTTGAGACAAAACTCGGTTTTTTTAGGCATAAACTTCAATGATTTCCATTTAATGATCAACATTGCTTAAATACAAGAGTTCATGTCCTATTTTCTGATTTTATGAATTAAAAATAAAACAATAAAATAAAGCCACTAAGTCCATATTGTCGAGTCATGACTGAATTTGGCTGAACATGTCATGATAGTTGCTTATGACAAGAGAAGTCGGGCGTTGAAGCACCAAGCATGATCAGCATGCCTTCCTTGAATTGTGGAACAAACTCCACTCTCTTTGCCTTCATTTAAACTCGGCTGATGGAGAAGTTGTTGGCACGCGTCAATAATAGGAAGTGGTTCCTATTATTAAGCCAACTCCCGCTTAACTCCCTCCAACAATAACAACAATGCAACGACTATAACAAGCATGACTCGCACATGACTACAACACCAACTAATCCTGCTAACACTTGGACTCTCATGCGCACAATTGCACTCCTACTAATACTAGGACTCTTGCAGTTAACTAATAATCATTACAACTCAATGACTATTGAAGTACATTTTAGGGAATGGAAAATACAACTCAAAGCAACAAACTAACAACTAAACAAAGGGAAATAAACTGACGAGGACAAATCAATCATGAATAAGTTAATCATGACCTCGAACTCCCTTGGCTTGACCAGGGACATTGACTTGAGCTCCATGATAGCTTCACCTACCATAGCAAGAAGAGAATGAGCTTTGTTGATGATCAATGATGGTGCTGCATCTCCATCATCCTCCCCTTGTTGAGAAGAGTTTGACCTCAAACTTGGAATGGCACCAAGATCCTCATGAAATGGACTAAGATCCGAGACATTAAAAGTGGCTGAAACTCCATAATCTCCAAGAAGCTCGATCCTATATGCATTAGGATTGATTTGTTCAAGTACCTTGAATGGTCCATCTGACATAGGACACAATTGATACGAAATCAGTTGCTAATTCCGAAATTCTACTAAGTACTAATCTCAATCACAACAAAGGAGAGATTCACGGTTTAAAGATTAGTACTAGTTTAATCATGTTGAGCAACGAAGGAAAGGAAGTTAATTAAGCTAGTTAGTTTAATTAACGTTTTTGTAATTTTCGGTTTTTGTAAACCTGGAATTATTTTGTTTAGCGTAAGTGTAAATTGGTCGAACCGTACTTGGGGTTGCGAACCATACTTGGGACGTGTAATGGGCACTCATGGAGATCTTTTGAAGCTTCCCTAGCAAGCTAAGACAAGCCCTCCACTTGCTTGAAGAAAACCGTCCCACTTTGCCCCAAAGTCAACAAAACACACAACAACACTATTCCTCCTTACATCCTTGTTGGATTAAGAGATATTTGTTGTTTAATTGATTTGTTTAATTACTTTGGTGCTTAGATATTTTGGCTAATGTTTTAAGCCTTCTTTAGCTTGTACTTGATATATGTAATGGATCAAGTAATGAAAAATCAGTTTTTTAGTTTTGATTTAAACATTGTGTTTATTCGGCTTTTTGGAGATTGAAAAAATCCGAAATTCCTCTTGCGATTAAGAAGTGATCTTAATTTCGAAACCCTTGAGTTAAGTGAGTTAAACTTAATTTAAGAGAGAGTTAATATAATTAGTGAGTTTAAACTAATTAAATCCACTCTCAAAAACCTCCTAAATCGGTTTCTAAGTAAGATAAACTTCAAAACCGATTTAGAATCCTTAAGCATAAATAAGTGAGTAAAGCTTATCGAGCTTAGGTTACATTTTCATATACGATTTCGCATCAAGTGGTATCGAGCTAAGTTACGAAATGGACGATGAAATGAATGATAATGCTAGAAGAGATGCGATGCTAGAAGCTCTAGCTAAGCAAAACGAAGCATTACATGACATGATGGCAAAGATAACCTTAGAATTGTTTAAGAAGAAACCCAATGAGGAAGAAAGGAGTTCTAGGGCTGATGATAGGGGTTTGAAAATCGAAGTTCCGGATTTTGACGGAGCTAGTGATCCGGAATTATACATTGAATGGGAACGTTCTTTGGAGCGTTTTTTTGATTACAAAGACACTCCGAATGATAAGAAATACAAGGTTGCTGTTTTGAAGCTAACCAAATATGCATCCATTTGGTTAGAAGGCTTGAAGAGGCAAAGGGTGAAGGAGAACAAATCCAAGATTGCTACTTGGGAGAAATTGAAGAAGCAATTGCGGAAGCGTTTTGTTCCTACTAACTACAAGCAAAATCGGTATGTTAGATGGTCCACACTCAAACAAGGCACCACGTCCATGGATGAGTACATCAAGGAATTCGAAAAGCTTTCCATTGTTTGTGAAATAGAAGAAATGGAGGAGCAAAAATTGGCGCATTCTTGGGAGGCCTAAATGAGGATGTGCGTGAGAAGGTGGAGGTATACCCATACCTTTCTTTCGATGAGGCTTGCAAAGTGGCTCTCAAAATTGACAGCCAAAAGAAGAAAGCAACAACAAGTAAGTCTTATTCAAAGCCATTTAGTACTTTTAAAGCTAATACTAGTACTAGCAACTTTGATAAGAACAAAAAATCAGATTTCATTCCAAAAGAGAAGGAGAAAGTTGTAGATGATAAAGCCTTTAAAGTGAAATGTTTTAAGTGTCAAGGTTATGGTCATTACCAATCGACTTGTCCTACGAAAAGAGTCATGACTATAAGGGACATAGAGGAGATAGACGAATTGGAGAGGTTATACCTCTTAGAAAAGCAACATGATAAATCGATTTAGGAAACGAAAGTGATGAGGACGTGTGTAATCCGGAAATGGAGGGTGAAATGTTGGTTCTTAGAAGATCCTTGTACTCTAATGTCGTGGCTGAAAATGAGGAACAAAGAGAAACCATTTTTCATTCGAAATGCTTAGTGAATAAGAAGCTATGCACGTTAATCATTGATGGTGGTAGTTGTACAAATGTGGCTTCAACGAACTCGTAGAGAAGTTAGCATTACCTACTACTAAACATCCACATCCTTATAAACTGAAATGGTTAGATGATGATAGTGAAGTAAGGGTGAAGAATAGAGTTTTAATCACGTTTTCCATTGGAAATTATGAAGATGAAATTCTATGTGATGTAATTCCTATGACTGCGTGCCATATTCTACTTGGTAGACCGTGGCAATTTGATCGAAAAGTAATGCATGATGGTTGTTCGAATGTGTATAAGGTAAATAAGAATGGTAAAATCAAAACCTTAGTACCATTGCCCCCCTTCAAAAATCCGAGACACTACACCTAAACAAAAAAAGAACCTCGTGTGTGGTAGTGTGTTTTTGGGGAGAAAAAGATTCGAGAGGGAGTTGGGAACAAATCAGGTCGTGTATGTTCTAATTGCTAAGGAGGTGAACGAGGGAATGGAAGTTGAAGATTCGGATTTGAGGGAGTTATTGGAGGGATTTGGAGACGTGTTTCCTAATGACCTACCAAATGGCCTACCCCCTAAACGTGGAATTGAGCATCAAATTGATCTCATTCCCGGAGCACCACTTCCAAATAAACCTTCCTATAGATGCAATCCCAAAGAAAGTGAGGAGTTACAAAGCCAAATCGGTGAATTGATGAGGAAAGGCTACGTGAGAGAGAGTAAAAGTCCATGTGCTTGTTAGGCTTTACTTGTGCCAAAAAAAGACGGAACATGGAGGATGTGTATTGATAGCCGTGCTGTGAACAATATAACCATCAAATACAGATTTCCCATCCCTAGGTTAGATGACATGTTAGATGAGTTAAGTGGATCCAATTTGTTTTCGAAAATTGATTTGAGAAGTGGATACCACCAAATATGCATGAGAGAAGGAGATGAGTGGAAGACGGCTTTCAAAACGAAGTATGGGTTGTATGAATGGATGGTTATGCCGTTTGGTCTCACAAATGCCCCTAGTACGTTCATGAGATTGATGAATGAAGTACTTAGGCCGTTTTGGGAAAGTTCGTGGTGGTGTATTTGGATGATATTCTTGTCTATAGTTCTAACAAGGAGGATCATTTGGAGCATTTGCAACGATTGTTCGAAGTTCTAAAAGAGCAAAAAACGTACGGAAAGCTAGAAAAGTGCACGTTTATGCAAAGGGAGATTGGCTTCCTTGGTTTCATCATTTCTGATGAAGGCGTGAAGGTGGATCCATCCAAAGTAGAAGCAATTTCTTCTTGGCCGGTTCCCACCACTATCACCGAGGTGAGATCTTTTCATGGTTTAGCTTCATTTTATAGGAGATTTATAAATAATTTCAGCACATTATTAGCTCCTATAACTGAATGTACTAAACATGGAAAATTTACATGGAGTGACGCAGCTCAAAAGGCGTTTGAACTTGTAAAGGAGAAAATGTGTAACACGCCTATTTTAGCTTTACCCGATTTCACTAAACCATTTGAAGTTGAGTGTGACGCCGATGGAACGGGTATTGGGGCTGTTCTAATTCAATGTGGCAAACCTATTGCTTATTTTAGCGAGAAACTAAATCGAGGCCAAGTTGAATTATTCCACGTATGATAAAGAGTTTTACGCCATGGTTAGAGCTCTTAATCATTGGAGTCACTATTTGCGACCACAAGCTTTTGTTCTCCATTCGGATCATGAATCATTGAAATATATTCATGGCCAACATAAGCTTAGTGCTCGTCATGCTAAATGGGTGGAATTCTTACAATCTTTCAATTTTGTTGCCAAGTACAAGGCCGGAAAAGCCAACATTGTAGGCGATGCTTTATCTCGGAGACACGTATTGCTTAACATGGTGGATTCCAAGGTACTTGGGTTTGAGTTGATTAAAGAATTCTATGTTCTTGATGAGGGAGACACGTGACACGTTCGTGGCTACCAAGGATGGTCCAAAAGACCATTATCATCAAATGGAAGGGTTTTTGTTTAAAGGGAACAAACTTTGTGTTCCTAAATGTCCCGTTCGTGATTTGCTAATTAGAGAAGCTCATGGAGGTGGGTTAGCTGGCCATTTTGGCGTTAACAAGACTATGGAGTTGTTACAAGAACATTTTTCGTGGCCTCATATGCTCAAAGAAGTACATCTTTGTTTTGGCTCGTTGTGGTGTTTGTCAAAGGGCTAAAAGCACGTTCCATAAGGGTTGTACACTCCTTTACCAACACGGAGAGACCATGGGAGGATGTCGGTATGGATTTCATTGTGGCTCTTCCTAGGACACAAAGAGGGAAGGATTCGGTCATGGTGGTAGTGGACCGTTTCTCAAAAATGGCACACTTCGTGCCTTGTCACAAAACGGAAGATGCTCTTAATGTTTCTTGTTTATATTTCGGGGAAATTGTTCGCTTGCATGGAGTGCCAAGAACTATTGTCTCGGATCGAGATAGTAAGTTTTTGAGTCATTTTTGGAGGTCCCTATGGAGGATGATGGGTACTAAGTTGCTGTTTAGTACTTCACATCACCCCCAAACAGATGGTCAAACCGAAGTGACCAATCGAACTCTAGGCACCTTGTTAAGGGGCTTAGTGAGCAAGACGGGAAAGGATTGGGATGTCAAGTTATGCCATGCGGAGTTTGCTTACAATAGAACTCCAACTTTTGCAACAAAACATTCACCGTTCGAAGTGGTATATGGGGTAAATCCATATGTACCTATTGATCTTATTTCGTTGCCTAAAGACTCTTATGTCTATGGAGATGCTAGGCAACAAGCTGAAACAATGGTGAAAGTTCACAAAGAAATACGCACCAATATCGAGAAGACAAATGAGATGTACAAAGAAAAGCAAACAAAAGTCGGAAACCGAGGTTGTTTGCTCCGGAAGATTTGGTGTGGATTCACTTGAGGAAGGAGAGGTTTCCAAGTAAAAGAAAGCATAAACTCATGCCCCGAGCTGAAGGACCTTTCAAGGTTCTTGAACGTTATGGAGACAATGCTTACAAGATAGACCTTCCCGGAGACTATGGCGTGGCAGCAACATTCAACGTAGGGGACTTATCCCCCTATTTAGAAGATGAAGATGTGCAAGAATTGAGGACAATTCCTTTTGAAGAAGGAGAGGATGATACGAAATCGGTTGCTAATTCCGAATTCTACTAAGTACTAATCTCAATCACAACAAAGGAGAGATTCACGGTTTAAAGATTAGTACTAGTTTAATCATGTTGAGCAACGAAGGAAAGGAAGTTAATTAAGCTAGTTAGTTTAATTAACGTTTTTGTAATTTTCGGTTTTTGTAAACCCGGAATTATTTTGTTTAGCGTAAGTGTAAATTGGTCGAACCGTACTTGGGGTTGCGAACCATACTTGGGACGTGTAATGGGCACTCATGGAGATCTTTTGAAGCTTCCCTAGCAAGCTAAGACAAGCCCTCCACTTGCTTGAAGAAAACCGTCCCACTTTGCCCCAAAGTCAACAAAACACACAACAACACTATTCCTCCTTACATCCTTGTTGGATTAAGAGATATTTGTTGTTTAATTGATTTGTTTAATTACTTTGGTGCTTAGATATTTTGGCTAATGTTTTAAGCCTTCTTTAGCTTGTACTTGATATATGTAATGGATCAAGTAATGAAAAATCAGTTTTTTAGTTTTGATTTAAACATTGTGTTTATTCGGCTTTTTGGAGATTGAAAAAATCCGAAATTCCTCTTGCGATTAAGAAGTGATCTTAATTTCGAAACCCTTGAGTTAAGTGAGTTAAACTTAATTTAAGAGAGAGTTAATATAATTAGTGAGTTTAAACTAATTAAATCCACTCTCAAAAACCTCCTAAATCAGTTTCTAAGTAAGATAAACTTCAAAACCGATTTAGAATCCTTAAGCATAAATAAGTGAGTAAAGCTTATCGAGCTTAGGTTACATTTTCATATACGATTTCGCATCAACAATTTAGAACGCCTCTTGGGATGGAAACGTTCCTTCCTCAAGTGAATCCATACTAGATCTCCCGGTGAAAATTGAACATTCTTCTTCTTCTTGTCCAAGCGTAGCTTAAGTTTCTCATTTGCCTTCATGATTCTAGCTCGAACAATTTCATGCAATTTCTTGATTTCTCTTGCTCTCTCATCAGCTTCCATGCTAAACTTGCTTTGGATTGGAAGTGGTGAAAGATCAAGAAGAGTACAAGGATTAATTCCATAGACAATCTCGAAGGGACTAAGACTAGTTACCTTGTGAGGTCGGTTGTAGGCAAATTCAGCATGAGGAAGCATCTCCTCCCATTGCCTTGGACCCTTGGTGGCTAGAGTTCTAAGCAAAGTGCCTAAAGTTCTATTAACAACCTCAGTTTGGCTGTCGGTTTGTGAATGACTTGAAGTGCTAAACTTCAGTTTTTGTGCCCATTTTCTTCCACAAAGTGAGCCAAAAGTGACTCAAGAACTTGTAGTCTCGATCACTAACCATGGACCTTGGAACACCATGTAGTCTAACCACATCTTTGAAGTACAACAAAGCGGTTTGGACAGAATCATGAGTGGTGTTGCTTGCAATGAAGTGAGCCATCTTCGAGAAACGATCAACAACAACCATTATAGCATCTTTATGGTGTTGTGAGCGTGGCAAACCAGCGATGAAGTCAAGACTCACATCCTCCCATGGAGCTTGAGGTGTAGGCAAAGAATGGCCCTTGGCCTTTGACACACATTACACCGTTCTATAAAATACTCCACATCTCTCCTTAGCCTAGGCCAATAAAAATAATCACTCATCATGGTTGTGGTCTTATCAATACCATAGTGACCAACTAAGCCACCTTCATGGAACTCCTTAATGAGAGATTCACGCACACTATGCCTAGGGACACATAGTTGGTTGTTCTTGAATAGAAAACCATCAAAGAGATGGTACTCTCCTTGTGCATGACTTTGACATTTTGTGAATATTTCACTAAAATCCGGATCACCTTCATAATTCTCCTTCAATATCTCAAGGCCAATAACTTGACCTCTCAATGAACTCAACAACATGTACTTCCTTGACAAAGCATCTGCCCCTTTGTGTTTAATGACAAAGTGAAAAGCTTGTAGGAATTCCACCCATTGGGCATGTCTTGCTTGTAATTTTTGTTGGCTTTACAAGTATTTCTAAGCCTCATGGTCAGGATGCAGGATGAATTCCTTAGCAATAAGATAATGGCGCCAATGGTCTAATGAACGAACCAAAGCATAAAACTCTTTATCATAGGTTGAGTATTTACGCTTGGCCTCATTGAGCTTCTCACTAAAATAGGCCAAAGGACGATCATTTTGAGACAACACCGCACCTATTCCGACACCAGATGCATCACACTCCACTTCAACCACCTCGTCAAAGCTAGGTAAGGCTAGGATAGAGGTTGTGGTTAATCTCCTTTTCACCTCTTCGAAGGCTAGTTGGGCTTTGGGGTTCCATTGGAAGTGTTTGAGTTTAGTGACTTCAGTTAAGGGTGCCATGAGAGTACTAAAGTCTCTCACAAAAATCCTATAGAATGAAGCTAGGCCATGAAAACTTCGGATTCGTTGAATGGAGGTGGGGGTAGGTCAATCTCTTATAGCTTGCACCTTCTTATCATCAACCTTGATACCTTCACTAGAGACTAGGAATCCGAGAAAAATCACTTGATTAGAGAAGAAGTGACATTTTTCTAAGTTTCCATAGAGCATCTGTTTCTCCAAAACTTCGAACACTTGCTCCAAATGTGAAGCATGTTCCTCCGCATTCTTGCTATAAACAAGAATGTCGATAAAAACCACAACAAATCTCCCAAGGAATGGTCGAAGTGTTTGGTTCATGAGCCTCATGAATGTGCTTGGCGCATTAGACAAGCCAAATGGAATAACTAGCCATTCATACAATCCTTCCTTTGTCTTAAATGTGGTTTTCCATTCATCACCTTCATATATTCTAATTTGGTGATAGCCACTCCTAAGATCAATCTTAGAAAATACTTTAGAACCATGAAGATCATCAAGTAGATCGTTTAATCTAGGGATTGGAAAACGGTATTTGATGGTGATCTTGTTGATAGCTCTACTATTAACACACATACGCCATTCACCATTTTTCTTTGGTACCAATAGTGTAGGTACATCACATGGACTCAATGACTCCCTAATCAACCCTTTGGACTTCAACTCCTCAACTTGCCTCCTTATTTCTTCGGTTTCTCTAGTATTGGTTCGATAAGCGGGGTTTGTTGGGTAGGCTAGCTCCGGGTATGAGGTCTATTTTATGTTGTATGTCACAAATAGGGGGCAAACCAGGTGGTATTTCTTGTGGAAAAGCGCGAGCATACTTTTCAAGCAAAGAGGTGAGTAAAGGGTGTTGGTTGTTTTGTGGAGGTGGAGGTTCATCAATGCCACTAAGGATGAGTTCCTTAATTGGAGCATACTCATGGGAATCGATTTCATCAAGGTGATTAAGGCTATTGGCTTTTTGGAATGGAGGGTTTGGTTTTCTTTTTGTGTTGGCACGAGGGGAGCAAGAACAATATTTTTGTGGTTTTTTGTGAAGGTATAAGTATTCTTGTATCCATCATGGATAACTCTCCTATCAAACTTCCAAGGTCTCCCAAGTAACATGGCATGCGTCCTTTGGGATGACATCACACCAAATCTCCTCTTCATAAGTCTTTCCAATACTAAAGCTTAGCAATACACGAGTGGAAACATGTATTCCCTTGCCTTGATTCAACCATTGGATGACATAAGGGGTAGGATGAGGGGTTGTGTTTAGGTTAAGCTTGGTTATGAGGGTTTGAGAGGCCACATTTGTGCAACTTCCACCATCAATTATCAAAGAGCATACCTTTCCTCCAATGGTGCAACGAGTATGGAAGATGGATTCCTTTTGGAGTTGATCCTCTTGGACAGCCATTCCACTAAGGGTTCTTCGAACAACCAAGCACTCTCCTTCATCAGGACTAAGCACTCTTTCCTCCTTATCTCTTTCTTCTTCATACTCCTCCTCCTCAAAGTCTCCTTTTAAGGCTTCATACTCCATTAGGGTCACCACTTTCTTGTTAGGGCACTCAGATGCAAAGTGACCTAACCCTTGGCACCTAAAACTTCTCCTAGGAGCCTTATTTTGGATGGGATTATTTTCGGACTTTTGGAAAGGTGGTTTAGAGACAGTAGGGGTGGTTAGCTTAGGGGTGAATGCGTTTGGCTTAGTGTAAGGGGTGGTTCTAGCAATGGGTCGTGAGGAATCCCATTTGCCCTTGGTCTTTTGTTGCTTGTCCACCTTGTGAGCCAAGATGATAAGTTCTTCGAGGGTTGAGTAGTGATGGAGTTCCACTACATTTGCAATCTTGGAGTCTAATCCTCCCAAGAATCTTACAAGAATTTGAGGTTCATCCTCTTGTAGTTCACACTTCATCAAAAATGATTCGAACTCCCTTGTATATTCTTCAACACTTCTCGAACCTTGTTGAATATTGTGAAGCTTAGCAAAATTCTTTTGCACATAGTTAGTTGGTAAGAATTTTTGCTTGAGGAGCTTCTTCATCTTCTCCCAAGTACGCACCTTCTCCTTTCCAGCCCTCTCCCTTTTGGCACACACACTAGCCCACCAAGTAGAGGCATACTTCCTCAACTTAAGAGCCACCAACTTCACTCGTTTATCTCCGAAACTTGTTTATAACCAAACACTCTTTCCACTTTGTTCTCATCCACTCTATGAATTCATCGGCATCCAACTTGCCATCATAATCGGGGATATCAACTTTGATATCATTATATTGGCATTGGTGTTGTTGTGGAGGCCTCTAAAGGCTAAGAAAGTTACATTACTTTCTCGGTCGAGAATCTCCTTCTCTATCTCCTCTTTATATTTGCAATCGAATTGAAATTTGCCTCACTTGCTCTTATAGGAGACTCATTCTAGCCTCACTTTCCTTCATTTCATCCTCCAACAATTTCAACGTGGCTTTCCAATTGACTGGGGGTTTAGATTGTTCTCCAAACTCCATGATTATGGCTGTTTTTGGTTTCAGTTTTGAGTGGGGTTTTGGGGATGTGTTTGGGATGTGTTAATGGATGGTCTAAGGATGGTTAAAAAGAGTTTCTTCAACCTCCAGCTCTAATACCAAGATCTTGTCTAGCTAGGACTAATTAAGCAAAGGCAAATCATTCTAAGTTTCCAAATCCAATAAACAAGAATAATTCAAAGGTTTAAGATAAAACTCGGTTTTTTTAGGCATAAACTTCAATGATTTCCATTTAATGATCAACATTTCTTAAATACAAGAGTTCATGTCCTATTTTTTGATTTATGAGTTAAAAATAAAACAATAAAATAAAGCACTAAGTCCATATTGTCGAGTCATGACTGAATGTGGCTGAACATGTGTTAATAGTTGCTTAGGAAAAGAGAAGTGGGGCGTTGAAGCACCAAGCATGATCAGCATGCCTTCCTTGAATTGTGGAACAAACTCCACTCTCCTATTTTTATAGGAACTTCTGTACCAGAAACAATGGTCTCTTTGCCTTCATTCAAACTCGGCTGATGGAGAAGTTGTTGGCACGCCTCAACAATAGGAAGTGGTTCCTTTTATTAAGCCAACTCCAGCTTAACTCCCTCCAACAATAACAACAATGCAACGGCTATAACAAGCATGACTCGTACATGACTACAACGCCAGACTAATCCCTGCTAACACTAGGACTCTCATGCGCACAATTGCACACTCCTACTAATACTAGGACTCTTGCACTTAACTAATAATCATTACAACTCAAGGACTATTGAAGTACATTTTAGGGAATGGAAAATACAACTTAAAGCTACAAACTAACAATTAAACAAAGGGAAATAAACTGACGAGGATAAATCAATCATGAACTAAGTTAATCATAACCTCGAACTCACTTGACTTGACCAGGGACATTGATTTGAGCTCCGTCATAGCTTCACCTACCATGGCAAGAAGAGAATGAGCTTTGTTGATGATTAATGATGGTGTTGCATCTCCATCACAGCCATTGCTCATGCAGCGAGCCCGCGTCGGTTAGCCGAAACTCCTTCAACATTAAACCCTTCATTTCCACCCAACATCGGATCGGGCGTCGCCGGTGCTCCCATTGGTACCAGAGGAGCGCTTCGCCATCAAGCGACACCACCGCAGCCTCCACCCGTTCCAACTCTGTCAGCCGGTAGAAGCTGAAGAAGCGTTCATCCCGGATTATCCAACCATCAGGGTTCGAGCCATTAAAAAGGGGCAGATCTAGCTTCTTGGCTCGCCACCCTTCACCGCGGTAGCCTCTACCGAACCCAGCCCCTTCCTCGTCGTCAAAACGATGCTCCAACTCCTCTTCTTGCTCCGGTACTCCTTGATTCAGACTTGATACAAGTGCATCAAGACGACTCAAAATATTAAAATTAGATGATCTTTTCAATTACTGGATTTGGTTCATCTTACAATTCGATGTTGCAAAAGCCCAAATGTGTCACATGCATTTCTTGAATACAACGTGAGAAGGCCTAAGTTCTGGATAGGTGCTTGAAGATGGACGTGGCAAGGCCCAAGTTCTATTTGGGTTTTTAAAACATGGTTGTAAAGGAAACCCGGGTTCTATTTGGGTTCCTAGTTATTTTCGTTGTTTTATTTTAAGCTTAAATAAGGCCTAGTGTTTACATGTGACACTTAGGCAAGTAGGCGTGTGTTTTTCTTCAGATATTAGGCTCCTTAGTTGCTGATGTTAAGCTCTTGTAACAGCCCATTGAATTAGAGTTATGAGGGGTGTGAATTAAGGAGGCTTTTTAGCTCCTCTAAACCGTTTCACTGTTCGACGGTTGTAGGGGGTGTGTGTGAGGCCTCTTGGCTTTATTTTGCTGCTCCTCCCTCTATATAAGGAGAGCATATGATAGGTGAAGATCAGATTGGAGTTTGAATTAAAAAAAGTGTTTCTTTGTGAAACTTTCTTTGAGTGTGTCTCAAAACCCATTTTACAACTTGAGTGGGTCTTGGTTGTTTAGGATTGATAGACTAAATTGAGTGTGTCTTGTTTAGTCGTTTCAAGTTCCTGTAGTTCTTTGAGTGTGTCTTGAGAATTATAGTTAAATTTTATGTTTTCCATATCCGTTCTAATTCATCAAAAGGAGCAAAAATTATTAAAACCAATTCAACCTAAATTAAGTATGGAAGTGAGGGTTGCAATTGGATCATTTGGTATCAGAGCCTTGGTGGAAAGATTCGAAGATTTGATGCACTGTTGGAGAAGAAAACAAACCGCTGGAATTCGAACAGTTTTTTCAGTCGACTTTGAAGGACGATTTCTTGGGCTACAGGAATCTAATTTGGGTGTTTATTTTTTTAATATTGCATATATTTTTGTCTAGAATACTCAAAAATTGTTTCAGATTTTTGTGAATTTTTTAGATATTAAACTGGGCACGTTTTTGTGGATTGCGTCAGAATCGGAGGAAATCAACACAGCGGATTTCAAATGAAGATTTCTCCTTCGTCCGAGAAGCTTTTAAGGAGTTTCTTTTTTTGAATCTGCTTAATTTTTCCTGAATTTTCATAATTTTTAAGCCTCTGAGAGTGTCAAGGCCATTTACAGTTTCGTTTTGTTGTTTGAATTACGGGCAGATTCATGATTGTAACTGTAATAGTTTAGAAAAATAGCGAAATCATGGCTGATGGGGATCTTGTTAGGATGTTACAGGCTATCACTCAAAAGTTACAAAATTTGGAGAAAAAATCAGAAAAGGAGGAGAAAAGTGAGGAGGAGAAAAAAAGACAAGATAAAAGATGGGAAGCTATAGCCGAAATGGCTTTGCAAATAAATAGAAAACATAATTTCCCAAAAAATGATGAGACTCCAATCCTTAGGAAGCCTATAGATATTCGGTCTACTTTTCGTGAAATAAAAGAAGCAGTGAGAATTTGTCAACAACTAGTTCTCGATGCTTCTCCTCAAACCAATATCACACAAAAAATTGAGGATGATCCTGGTTTTGTAGAGCATCCTATGGAAGAGGATATTGTTGTTGATCAAAGTAAAAAAAAAACTAAAAAAGAGGAGATAAAGGAAGATTTGGTGGTTCCTTCTTTGATGGTCGATGATGGTTCGGAGTCACCCAATGACTCTATTGTTTTGAACTTACAAAAAAGGGTGTTTGTGAAACATTTCGATACCATTTTCGAACCCCCTCCGAATTGGTTACACCATACTTTTGGGGTTGATGAGAGCATTGTTGATCATGACTATGATCATCAAGTCGAGGTTCAAAATGATGTTCCAAGAAATTATTTTGAAATGTTTTTGAGTTTTCCTATGCAGCATACACTATTTGATAAGGTTCTCATTTCTTTTGATAAGTTTGTGCTTTTGAGCATTGGCCAAATTCGTGGTCGAATTTTTTTTAAAGAAAGAAAGAATGATACAAGTGCATCAAGACGACTCAAAATATTAAAATTAGATGATCTTTTTAACTACTAGATTTGGTTCATATTATAATTCGATGTCGCAAAAGCCAAAGTGTGTCACGTGCATTACATGAATACAACGTGAGAAGGCCCAAGTTCTGGTTTGGTGCTTGAAGATGGACGTGGCAAGGCCCAAGTTCTGTTTGGGTTTTTAAAACATGGTTATAAAGGAAGCCCTAGTTACATTTTGGGTTCCTATTTATTTTCATTGTTTTATTTTAAGCTTAAATAAGGCCTAGTGTTTACATGTGACACTTAGGCAAGTAGGCGTGTGTTTTTCTTCAGATATTAAGCTCCTTAGTTGTTGATGTTAAGCTCTTGTAACAGCCCATTGAAGTAGAGTTATGAGGGGCGTGAATTAAGGAGGCTTTTTAGCTCCTCTAAACTGTTTCACTGTTGGATGGTTGTAGGGGGGTGTGTGTGAGGCCTCTTGGCTTTCTTTTGCTGCTCCTCCCTCTATATAAGGAGAGCATATGATAGGTGAAGATCAGATTGGAGTTTGAATTAAATAAGTGTTCCATTGTGAAACTTTTTTTGAGTGTGTCTCAAACCCCTATTACAACTTGAGTGTGTCTTGGTTGTTTAGGATTGATAGACTAAATTAAGTGTGTCTTGTTTAGTTGTATCAACTTCTTGTAGTTCTTTGAGTGTGTCATGAGAACTATAGTAAAATTTTCGATTTTCCCTATCCGTTCTAATTCATCAAAAGGAGCAAAAATTATTATAACCAATTCAACCTAAATTAAGTGTGGAAGTGAGGGTTGCAATTGGATCAACACTTCCCCTACCTCGCCTTTCTCCGGCGCGAGAGGTTTTTTGGGTTTTCTCCCCTTGTTCGTTCCGCCTCAAGGGCGGCTCGCATCTCCGCCTGAAACTGCTCTTGTTGACGCCGACCAGTGCCGATCAGGGCCTCATGGTCAGCCCTAGCCCTGGAAATCCTTTCCTCCAGGCGATCGAAGAGAGAAGCGAACTCTTCTCCCATCTTTTGGGTCGCCTTTTCCAAGCTCTCTACAATCTGGTTCGTGAGAGTTTGTTGGAACACAACCACATAGACTCCCCACCGCCGATTGCACCTCTCGGGGAGATCGGAGCCGAAGCTCCATCATCCCCTATTCTAGTCGTTCGATCCTTTGCGTGTTGCTCACCATTATTTCCCGGCTCCAAACCGAACTTGCTCGATACCAACTGCTAAGGAAAGCCTTAGATTGACTCACAATAAATAAATAAAAAACAAGTACTCATAAACGGTTAAGCGATTTAATGAACTCGGAAGTTTCGAATCCTTTTGTATATTATTTAAGACCCACATTGAGAATCGCTAAGCAAAACCTTAGATTGACTCACAAAACAGAGGTTAATTTCACACAAATTCAAGTCACCAGATAGTAAGTTATATTACTTGATCAGAGTAACCAAGAATTACAACTCGTTACTCTTTGAGAGGTAAGGTCTCTCCTACTTAGATCTTTTCGCACTCAATATTTACAAGAAAATAAACTCTCTGCTCTACTGGCTATTTATTACCAAGATCTAGTGCTAAGGTGTCCCCAGTCATAACAAACCTTCTAACAAATTATTCCCCCCCTGATGATAAAAGCAGTAGTATAACTCATTTAACTTATCTTCATCTAAAACCTTCATTCTTCTTTTTCTTCCCGTGATACGTGTACAACGGGGAGGCTTGTATTGGGCCTTAGCGGGAATCCCCCCCAAAACCTAATTTCGAATTGGTTTGCCCCATTACAAGTTGCTAGTTCGCAATTGCAATGACATAGAAAGTCTACCCTCATTAGACATAAGAGCACTTGTAATTACAACATCAAAAGTAATGGAGCTACTTTCTATTCAGAATTTTCTGAATCGGTTATGTTCTTTCCAGTTCTAGTTGTCGTGCTTTCGGCATTTTCAAGATCCTAGTACAACACATCAAAGCAGTACTTCCTAACTTAAAAGCGTGAATCAGCGCGCATCTTGTATCTATTGCTAAGGAGCATGCAAGCTATGGATAAGCCATTGAATCGAAGGTATAATCAATGTGTATCGTGGATTATCATTGTACTTTTCTTTGTGTAAATATGTCAAGATTCTTGCTGATTTTAATCTAGCATGATTTGAAAATTTTGCATCGAGTAGCACTTATAATAAATGTAGTGCTCCATTAACCTACTCAACTACATTTTTTATAGGGAACCTACCTAACTACATGTGCTCTAAAGAAACTTACCAATCTCCTGTTTGTTTTGTTTCTCTTTATTGCTAGGCTTGTGGTGCTATAATCTTAAACATTATATCTAAGTACTTTGTAGGTAGATCTGCAATCTTGTTCACTTAATTTCTGCATAATTGAGGTTCTACTCACAAACTACTATGATATGCATTCAACTAAATTCAATTTCTATTTTGTTTATTTTGAGCTCCTTAAATTCTTGCTGATTGATTTCTGTCATCTGCTAAATTAGGGATTTGAAAGTTCAAGTAGAGGAGCTTGAGGAATTGGACAAGGAATGGAGAAAAATGTTATGTTGTCAAATGCTCTGAAATGTATGATGTTCTAAAAATTTTGCTGATTGATTTGTATTATTTGCTAGTTGTTTTGGTTCATGTTTTTGCTCTTCAATTTTCATATGTAGAATAGGAAATATGTACTCTCCATGTCCTTGCCTGTGTATAGCCTCATTTAATTATTTGTGGCTTTAAGAAAATGGCGCCCTTCAACTTTCCAGTATTTCTAAC
Organism: Beta corolliflora; assembly: GCA_947648045.1. Classification (NCBI taxonomy): domain Eukaryota; kingdom Viridiplantae; phylum Streptophyta; class Magnoliopsida; order Caryophyllales; family Amaranthaceae; genus Beta; species Beta corolliflora. The sequence continues at coordinate 122,422 of CANSZD010000107.1, read as the reverse complement.
CAAATTCTGCCATGATGGTGCTTATTCCACCACAAGTATCTATGTAGCATAATTATTTATGCTATATCATGAAATACAGTGGCTACTGAAGTACTTATTGTAGTATGCTAGTGGTTGCTGCTAGCACTAGCAACACGAATGCTGGAAGTAGCTGAAAGCCTGAAACTAACTGTTCCTGACTGCATACTGAAACAGTTAAAGGCTATTTGGTATGCTATGATGTTTCTTGTGTAGCAAACATATTTATTCCAAGACTTGAAGCTAGGAGGCCTTCTCCAAAATGTTCGAGGAAAAGACAAAGTATTGAATTGTTGATTCAATGGAAGCTTCAAGGATAAAAGTACGTGAACATAGTATAGGATATTCCATTTGATTCATCTTAGGTCTTCATGTAATATTTGCATATGACATTCTTAGAGGAATTGTTTGTCTTGTTCTTAATGTGAAATATTAGGGTTTTGAATATGGGAACCAGTTGGTTACATATTCAGAACACTACTAAGCAGGGTAACATGTACGGATACTAGTTACTTTGTATGATGATTGAGCTGGTTGTTTTAGAAAAGATTTTCGAAAAAATATTTTCATAAATACTTTCCAATAAAAAGGTTGCCAGCCTTTAGAATAGTGATTTAGTATTTTCTTCCCTTAAGCGTGTGTATAACTTGGATATTATCTTTCCCTCGAGAAACATATTGTTCAAGATATACTTTCCTAACTTAACAAAATCATATATTTGATATCTTTAGTTAGGGCACGCTCAAAGGTTATACCTTAGTCTATAAGTATTGAATAATGATTCTACATCACTCTTGATGCTCTCTCGGATTTTATCGAGTAATTTTGAGAGCTTTCACAGAGAAAACAGCTGAACAGTTCCTTAAAATAGATGAACCAAATATGAATCCAACATGATTATGCATTACCTGGATGATGGTTTGAAGGCCCGACTATGCAGCAACAATTACAAGGATACAAGTTGGAAGTAATTATTGAAGGCCCAAGTTCTGTTTGGGTTTCTATATGCTTTTGTTATTATTTTATGATTGTAATAAACCATGAGAGTACTCTTAAAGTAAAGCTCATGATGAGGACGTATGATTAGGCTTGTGTTAGGCATGTAATGAGGAGTTATTTAGGCTCCTAAGTTGCTGATTGTAACACATGTAACAACCCCTTAAATGAGGCTTTAGATGAGGCTTGATTTAAGGGAGTTTGTAACACCTTTGTGATTGTTCAATCATGGACCATTTTTAAGGGTTTTTAGGCTTTATTTTGCTGCTCCTATATGTTATATAAGGAGTGCTTATGATAGGAGAAGTTCAGCTTTGTGCTTTTGATAAAAAACGTTTGTGTTTATAGTTTTTACTTTGAGTTTGTCTCAAGTATTGGCTAACCCTTATTACTTTGAGTGAGTCTTGAGTGATAAGCCTAGGGGAGATTGAGTGAGTCTTATCTCTGGCCTAGAACCCCAAAACATTGAGTGTGTTCTTGTGTTTTGGTACTATCCCTTGTTTCGAGTGATCTCTTGTCAAAGTGAGTGTTCTATTGTCCCTAAGTTTAGAATTATCATCCAATCCTTTGGAAGGTGTTTTTATACTTATGTCATTTGGTATCAGAGTTTTGGCGTGGAGATCTTATAGAAAAATCGCGTTTTGGTGGTAAATCAAAACGGGCAGAATTCAACCAGTTTTTCATCCGACTTTGAAGGACGATTTCTCAACCTTCAGGATTCCAAATCGGTTGATTATTTTTTCATTCTGCATAAATTTTTGTCTGGAATACTCACAGAATTTTTTAGATTTTTGTGAATTTTTTAGATATTAAACTGGGCACGTTTTTCGCAATCAGCCAAAAACGGAACAAATCCAAAGACATGGAACTTCAAACGACGATTACTCCTTCATCCGGAAAGCTTTTCATGAGTTTATTTTTTTGATTCTACTTGAAATTTCCTGAATTTTATTAATCTGTATGTCTTTGAGAGTCTCAAGGCCATTTACAGTTTGGTTTGTTGTTCACAGTTTACGGTAGTTTCCACCTTGTATTTGTAATAGTCTAGCAAAAATAGTTAAATCATGGCTGATGGTGATCTTGGTAGGATGTTACAAGTAATAACTCAGAAGTTAGAAATTTAGAAAATAAATCAGAAGAGAATGAAGAAGATAAGGCTCAACAAAAGACTAGGCTTGATGCTATGTGATACGAAATCAGTTGCTAATTCCGAAATTCTACTAAGTACTAATCTCAATCACAACAAAGGAGAGATTCACGGTTTAAAGATTAGTACTAGTTTAATCATGTTGAGCAACGAAGGAAAGGAAGTTAATTAAGCTAGTTAGTTTAATTAACGTTTTTGTAATTTTCGGTTTTTGTAAACCCGGAATTATTTTGTTTAGCGTAAGTGTAAATTGGTCGAACCGTACTTGGGGTTGCGAACCATACTTGGGACGTGTAATGGGCACTCATGGAGATCTTTTGAAGCTTCCCTTGCAAGCTAAGACAAGCCCTCCACTTGCTTGAAGAAAACCGTCCCACTTTGCCCTAAAGTCAACAAAACACACAACAACACTATTCCTCCTTACATCCTTGTTGGATTAAGAGATATTTGTTGTTTAATTGATTTGTTTAATTACTTTGGTGCTTAGATATTTTGGCTAATGTTTTAAGCCTTCTTTAGCTTGTACTTGATATATGTAATGGATGAAGTAATGAAAAATCAGTTTTAGTTTTGATTTTAACTTGGTGTTTATTCGAGTTTTTGGAGATTGAAAAATCCGAAATTCCTCTTGTGATTAAGAAGTGATCTTAATTTCGAAACCCTTGAGTTAAGTGAGTGAAACTTAATTTAAGAGAGAGTTAATATAATTAGTGAGTTTAAACTAATTAAATCCACTCTCAAAACCCTCCTAAATCAGTTAATAAGTGAGATAAACTTCATAACCGATTTAGAATCCTTAAGCACAAATAAGTGAGTAAAGCTTATCGAGCTTAAGTTACATTTTCATATACGTTTTCGTATCAAATGGTATCCAGAGCTAAGTTCTGAAATGGACGATGAAATGAATGATAATGCTAGAAGAGATGCGATGCTAGAAGCTCTAGCTAAGCAAAACGAAGCATTACACGACATGATGGCAAAGATAACCTTAGAATTGTTTAAGAAGAAACCCAATGAGGAAGAAAGGAGTTCTAGGGCTGATGATAGGGGTTTGAAAATCGAAGTTCCGGATTTTGACGGAGCTAGTGATCCGGAATTATACATTGAATGGGAACGTTCTTTGGAGCGTTTTTTTGATTACAAAGACACTCCGAATGATAAGAAATACAAGGTTGCTGTTTTGAAGCTAACCAAATATGCATCCATTTGGTTAGAAGGCTTGAAGAGGCAAAGGGTGAAGGAGAACAAATCCAAGATTGCTACTTGGGAGAAATTGAAGAAGCAATTGCGGAAGCGTTTTGTTCCTACTAACTACAAGCAAAATCAGTATGTTAGATGGTCCACACTCAAACAAGGCACCACGTCCATGGATGAGTACATCAAGGAATTCGAAAAGCTTTCCATTGTTTGTGAAATAGAAGAAATGGAGGAGCAAAAATTAGGCGAGATTCTTGGGAGGCCTAAATGAGGATGTGCGTGAGAAGGTGGAGGTATACCCATACCTTTCTTTCGATGAGGCTTGCAAAGTGGCTCTCAAAATTGACAGCCAAAAGAAGAAAGCAACAACAAGTAAGTCTTATTCAAAGCCATTTAGTACTTTTAAAGCTAATACTAGTACTAGCAACTTTGATAAGAACAAAAAATCAGATTTCATTCCAAAAGAGAAGGAGAAAGTTGTAGATGATAAAGCCTTTAAAGTGAAATGTTTTAAGTGTCAAGGTTATGGTCATTACCAATCGACTTGTCCTACGAAAAGAGTCATGACTATAAGGGACATAGAGGAGATAGACGAATTGGAGAGGTTATACCTCTTAGAAAAGCAACATGATAAATCGATTTAGGAAACGAAAGTGATGAGGACGTGTGTAATCCGGAAATGGAGGGTGAAATGTTGGTTCTTAGAAGATCCTTGTACTCTAATGTCGTGGCTGAAAATGAGGAACAAAGAGAAACCATTTTTCATTCGAAATGCTTAGTGAATAAGAAGCTATGCACGTTAATCATTGATGGTGGTAGTTGTACAAAAGTGGCTTCAACTCGAACTCGTAGAGAAGTTAGCATTACCTACTACTAAACATCCACATCCTTATAAACCGAAATGGTTAGATGATGATAGTGAAGTAAGGGTGAAGAATAGAGTTTTAATCACGTTTTCCATTGGAAATTATGAAGATGAAATTCTATGTGATGTAATTCCTATGACTGCGTGCCATATTCTACTTGGTAGACCGTGGCAATTTGATCGAAAAGTAATGCATGATGGTTGTTCGAATGTGTATAAGGTAAACAAGAATGGTAAAATCAAAACCTTAGTACCATTGCCCCCTTCAAAAATCCGAGACACTACACCTAAACAAAAAAAGAACCTCGTGTGTGGTAGTGTGTTTTTGGGAAGAAAAAGATTCGAGAGGGAGTTGGGAACAAATCGGGTCGTGTATGTTCTAATTGCTAAGGAGGTGAACGAGGGAATGGAAGTTGAAGATTCGGATTTGAGGGAGTTATTGGAGGGATTTGGAGACGTGTTTCCTAATGACCTACCAAATGGCCTACCCCCTAAACGTGGAATTGAGCATCAAATTGATCTCATTCCCGGAGCACCACTTCCAAATAAACCTTCCTATAGATGCAATCCCAAAGAAAGTGAGGAGTTACAAAGCCAAATCAGTGAATTGATGAAGAAAGGCTACGTGAGAGAGAGTAAAAGTCCATGTCTTTGTTCCGGCTTTACTTGTGCCAAAAAAGACGGAACATGGAGGATGTGTATTGATAGCCGTCTTGTGAACAATATAACCATCAAATACAGATTTCCCATCCCTAGGTTAGATGACATGTTAGATGAGTTAAGTGGATCCAATTTGTTTTCGAAAATTGATTTGAGAAGTGGATACCACCAAATATGCATGAGAGAGGGAGATGAGTGGAAGACGGCTTTCAAAACGAAGTATGGGTTGTATGAATGGATGGTTATGCCGTTTGGTCTCACAAATGCCCCTAGTACGTTCATGAGATTGATGAATGAAGTACTTAGGCCGTTTTGGGAAAGTTCGTGGTGGTGTACTTGGATGATATTCTTGTCTATAGTTCTAACAAGGAGGATCATTTGGAGCATTTGCAACGATTGTTCGAAGTTCTAAAAGAGCAAAAACTGTACGGAAAGCTAGAAAAGTGCACGTTTATGCAAAGGGAGATTGGCTTCCTTGGTTTCATCATTTCGATGAAGGCGTGAAGGTGGATCCATCCAAAGTAGAAGCAATTTCTTCTTGGCGGTTCCCACCACTATCACCGAGGTGAGATCTTTTCATGGTTTAGCTTCATTTTATAGGAGGTTTATAAATAGTTTCAGCACATTATTAGCTCCTATAACTGAATGTACTAAACATGGAAAATTTACATGGAGTGACGCAGCTCAAAAGGCGTTTGAACTTGTAAAGGAGAAAATGTGTAACACGCCTATTTTAGCTTTACCTGATTTCACTAAACCATTTGAAGTTGAGTGTGACGCAAGTGGAACGGGTATTGGGGCTGTTCTAATTCAATGTGGCAAACCTATTGCTTATTTTAGCGAGAAACTAAATCAGGCCAAGTTGAATTATTCCACGTATGATAAAGAGTTTTACGCCATGGTTAGAGCTCTTAACCATTGGAGTCACTATTTGCGACCACAAGCTTTTTGTTCTCCATTCGGATCATGAATCATTGAAATATATTCATGGCCAACATAAGCTTAGTGCTCGTCATGCTAAATGGGTGGAATTCTTACAATCTTTCAATTTTGTTGCCAAGTACAAGGCCGGAAAAACCAACATTGTAGCTGATGCTTTATCTCGGAGACACGTATTGCTTAACATGGTGGATTCCAAGGTACTTGGGTTTGAGTTGATTAAAGAATTCTATGTTCTTGATGAGGAGACACGTGACCTGTTCGTGGCTACCAAGGATGGTCCAAAAGACCATTATCATCAAATGGAAGGGTTTTTGTTTAAAGGGAACAAACTTTGTGTTCCTAAATGTCCCGTTCGTGATTTGCTAATTAGAGAAGCTCATGGAGGTGGGTTAGCTGGCCATTTTGGCGTTAACAAGACTATGGAGTTGTTACAAGAACATTTTTCGTGGCCTCATATGCTCAAAGAAGTACATGCTGTTTTGGCTCGTTGTGGTGTTTGTCAAAGGGCTAAAAGCACGTTCCATAAGGGGTTGTACACTCCTTTACCAACACCGGAGAGACCATGGGAGGATGTCAAGTATGGATTTCATTGTGGCTCTTCCTATGACACAAAGAGGGAAGGATTCGGTCATGGTGGTAGTGGACCGTTTCTCAAAAATGGCACACTTCGTGCCTTGTCACAAAACGGAAGATGCTCTTAATGTTTCTTGTTTATATTTCAGGGAAATTGTTCGCTTGCATGGAGTGCCAAGAACTATTGTCTCGGATCGAGATAGTAAGTTTTTGAGTCATTTTTGGAGGTCCCTATGGAGGATGATGGGTACTAAGTTGTTTGTTTAGTACTTCACATCACCCCCCAAACAGGATGGTCAAACCGAAGTGACCAATCGAACTCTAGGCACCTTGTTAAGGGGCTTAGTGAGCAAGACGGGGAAAGGATTGGGATGTCAAGTTATGCCATGCGGAGTTTGCTTACAATAGAACTCCAACTTTTGCAACAAAACATTCACCGTTCGAAGTGGTATATGGGGTAAATCCGTATGTACCTATTGATCTTATTTCGTTGCCTAAAGACTCTTATGTCCATGGAGATGCTAGGCAACAAGCTGAAACAATGGTGAAAGTTCACAAAGAAATACGCACCAATATCGAGAAGACAAATGAGATGTACAAAAGGAAAGCAAACAAAAGTCGAAAACCGAGGTTGTTTGCTCCGGAAGATTTGGTGTGGATTCACTTGAGGAAGGAGAGGTTTCCAAGTAAAAGAAAGCATAAACTCATGCCCCGAGATGAAGGACCTTTCAAGGTTCTTGAACGTTATGGAGACAATGCTTACAAGATAGACCTTCCCGGAGACTATGGCGTGGCAGCAACATTCAACGTAGGGGACTTATCCCCTATTTAGAAGATGAAGATGTGCAAGAATTGAGGACAATTCCTTTTGAAGAAGGAGAGGATGATACGAAATCAGTTGCTAATTCCGAAATTCTACTAAGTACTAATCTCAATCACAACAAAGGAGAGATTCACGGTTTAAAGATTAGTACTAGTTTAATCATGTTGAGCAACGAAGGAAAGGGAAGTTAATTAAGCTAGTTAGTTTAATTAACGTTTTTGTAATTTTCGGTTTTTGTAAACCCGAATTATTTTGTTTAGCGTAAGTGTAAATTGGTCGAACCGTACTTGGGGTTGCGAACCATACTTGGGACGTGTAATGGGCACTCATGGAGATCTTTTGAAGCTTCCCTTGCAAGCTAAGACAAGCCCTCCACTTGCTTGAAGAAAACCGTCCCACTTTGCCCTAAAGTCAACAAAACACACAACAACACTATTCCTCCTTACATCCTTGTTGGATTAAGAGATATTTGTTGTTTAATTGATTTGTTTAATTACTTTGGTGCTTAGATATTTTGGCTAATGTTTTAAGCCTTCTTTAGCTTGTACTTGATATATGTAATGGATGAAGTAATGAAAAATCAGTTTTAGTTTTGATTTTAACTTGGTGTTTATTCGAGTTTTTGGAGATTGAAAAATCCGAAATTCCTCTTGTGATTAAGAAGTGATCTTAATTTCGAAACCCTTGAGTTAAGTGAGTGAAACTTAATTTAAGAGAGAGTTAATATAATTAGTGAGTTTAAACTAATTAAATCCACTCTCAAAACCCTCCTAAATCAGTTAATAAGTGAGATAAACTTCATAACCGATTTAGAATCCTTAAGCACAAATAAGTGAGTAAAGCTTATCGAGCTTAAGTTACATTTTCATATACGTTTTCGTATCACTATGTCTAATATGTTGTTGCAAGCTAATCGAAAACTAAATTTTCTTGAAAATTAGGATGGTGAGGTTATTCCAACCAAGAATTTTGATGAGGATAGGGGTTTAAAAATTGAGATGCCCGAATTTGATGGGGAGCATGATAGTCAGGCTTTTTTTGATTGGATGAGGCAAATTGAAATCATTTTTTACTATAAGGGGTATGATGATAGGAAAAGGTTTAAACTTGATGTCCTAAAACTCACTAAACTTGCTGCCTTATGGTATGAAAACCTCAAGTCCAAGAGAAGCGAAGAGAAGGAAAAGATAAGATTGATTCATGGAATAGACTCGAAAAGAAAATGAGGGATAAATGGGTAAGTAAAGAGTATGAGCAAGAGCAATACTTACAACTAACCCACCTTTCACAAGACAATGACATAAGTGTTGAAGAATACATGAAAGAGTTTGAGAAGTTGTGTCTAATTTGTGATTTGCAAGAGAATGAGACTTTCAAGATAGCTCGTTTTGTTAAGGGGTTGTCTAAAGGGATTAGTAGAAAAGTGGAGGTGACTCACTATGCTACTTTTAGTGATGTTTGTAAGCTTGCCTTGAAATATGAGGCACAAGCTAAGGAGGAAAGGGAGAAAGAGAAGCCCAAAACTTCTTCTTCTTCTTTCAAGGGTACTTTGGAATTTACTCCTTCTTATTCTAAGGGTAGTACTTTTCAAAACCAATCTTCTTCATCATCTTTTAAGGGGAAAGAGAAAGAAAGGGCCGTGATTTCTCCTAGTGAACTTGCTACTAGAATAAGGTGTTACAAATGTAATGGGAGGAGTCATATTGCTAGTGAGTGCCCTAGTAAAACTGCTTTGACCGCCGCTCAATGTGCCATCATGGATGAAGAAGAAAAAATGTATAACTTTGTTGTTCATGAGAAGAGTAGCTTTGAGGATGATGATTATGAGGAGGAAATTCCTCCGAAGGAAGAGATGAACATGATGGTAGTGAGGAGAGTGTTGTTTAGTGAGCCTCAAGTTGATGAGAGGCAAAGAAGCAACTTGTTCCACACTAGATGCAAGGTAGGTGAGAAGACTTGCAATGTGATTATTGATGGTGGTGCACAAGTGGATGTTGTTTCATCCGAAGCCGTGAGTAAATTGAAGCTACCAACTAGAGACCATGAAGAGCCTCGTAAGCTTAATTGGTTGGATGATGGTACTAGTGTGAGGGTGAAGAAACAAGCATTGGTGACTTACTCCATTGGAGGGTTTGAAGATGAGAGATGGTGTGACATTCTTCCTATTAGCGTGTCATTTGTTACTTGGAAGGCCATGGCAATTCGACCATGATTCGGAGCATAGAGGCAAAACCAATGTATATCTTGTAACTACCAAAGATGGTAAAAGAATAAAATTACTTCCCCTACCCCCCTAAAGTTGCTGAAAAAGAAAAGGAGAAAAGCAACTATCTTGTAATTTGTAATAAAAATGAGAAGATAGTGGAAAAGAATGGGGGAGGGACTACTTTGGTTGTGAGGGCCAAAGAGCATCATGGTACTACTTGTAATGACTCATCTCCTTTGAATGAGTTGTTAGAAGAGTACAAAGAAGGGATTTCCAATGACATGCTTAAAGTTCTCTCTCCTATAAGAGACATTGAGCATGGCGTTGACTTTATTGATTTGCCCAACAAGGCAGCCCATAGATGTGCCTCGAAAGTGAGTAACAAGCTTGAAAACAAAGTGCATGAATTAGGTGGTACCCTAGTCTTTTCAAAAATAGACTTAAGGAAAGATTACCGTCAAAAAGTATCTCAAGAGGGGGCTACGTTGAAAATGGATTCCAAAGTAAAACAAAGTGTGTATGAGTGGTTAATAGTGCTTTTAGCCTTCTTTTATAAGAGCTTTCATAAGTACTTCACTATTTTCATGAGTCCATTCACCAAATTATTGAAGATGGGAGATATCGAATGGGTAATGCAACAAGACCTTTTGAGAATGTCAAGTTCCTTTTTTGCCATGTTCCTATACTTGTTACTTCGATGAATGTGAGTCCTCCATTTTATTTGAGTTGTTTATCTCTTTGCTTGGATGATCCTAGTTTGAGGGCAAACTTTTTCAAAGAAGGGGGGAATGAAACAAATCTGAGTCCAACATGATTATGCATTACTTGGATGATGGTTTGAAGGCCCGACTATGCAGCAACAATTACAAGGATACAAGTTGGAAATGATTATTGACGGCCCAAGTTCTGTTTGGGCTTTTATTTGCTTTTGTTATTATTTTATGCTTGTAATAAACCATGAAAGTACTCTTAAAGTAAAGCTCATGACGAGGACGTGTGATCAGGCTTGTGTTAGGCATGTAATTAGGAGTTATTTAGGCTCCTTAGTTGCTGATTGTAACCCTTGTAACAACCCCTTAAATGAGGCGTTAGATGAGGCTTGATTTAAGGGAATTTGTAACTCCTTTGTGGTTGTTCAATCATGGACGGTTTTCAAGGGTTTTTAGGCTTCATTTTGCTGCTCCTATATGTTATATAAGGAGTGCTTATGATAGGAGAAGTTTAGCTTTGTGATTTTGATATAAAAAAACTTTGTGTTTATAGTTTTTACTTTGAGTTTGTCTCAAGTATTGGCTAACCCTTATTACATTGAATGAGTATTGAGTGATAAGCCTAGGGGTGATTGAGTGAGTCTTATCTCTGGCCTAAAACCCCAAAACATTGAGTGTGTTCTTGTGTTTTGGTACTATCCCTTGTTTCGAGTGATTTCTTGTCAAAGTGAGTGTTCTATTGTCCCTAAGTTTAGAATCATCATCCAATCCTTTGGAAGGTGTTTTTAGACTTATAGCAATAGAGTACGCATTTCATAGAGTTTTACATTGCTCTTTGTTTGCTTTGTAAGAAAGCATTATTTAAGAGAAACTGGTTGTATTGAATCTCTAATACAGGGATTAGAGTTTGGGTAGCGTTTGTGAGTTCATTCGTGAGTGCTTGTTAGTTCAAGTGCAAAGTAGCACACTAGAGTTAGTGTGGGGTATGGTGTTTCCTTGGAGTAAGGGAAACAGGAGAGTGCAAGAGTAGTCTTGTTTTTCAAAGTTGATTAATAAGAAAACTAACGTAGGACGTTGGTGGACGTAGGTCCTTGTTTGACTGAACCTCGTTAAATTTGGTGTATTCTTTACTGTTTTCAGGTTCTATTCCTTACACTGTCTGGAACCACCTCAACTAGTTTCTCCTTAAATCGAAAGAATTTGAATTTAGCACCAATTCTCATAATAAGTAATCAATTCACCCCTCCCCCTCTTCAGTACATTGTAAACCTTTAACATACACTTAACTACAAATGACATAGATTAAACTAACAATTGATGAATGGCTCGTGCAAAGATTACTTCATCAATTATCTTTAAATTCTTTCTTATGTTATTGCATAGTTTTACTTTACTCTTAAAGTGAAGGTTTTTCGTGTAACCAAAAATATCTCATTTATTGTTATGTTAGTAAGCTAGTTGAGTTGTTTAGTTTTAATAAATCCAAATACTTAGTAAAATTCGGTGCATTACAAGGTCTACTTGTCATGGTTGTATTTTAGGAAAGTTCTCTTAATCATTGAGTTAAATGAGGCGTGCAAAGGGAATGCCCTAAGCTTCCGTGTGGTTTAGAGTATTTAAGGAAAGTGTTGCACCTCTTTCCTTAAAGCTATTGTTTCCTTAAATTAAAGCTAGATTCTAGGCTTAAGTTTACGGGAAACTTTCATAAAATTATTACTAGTTGGCCGTGTGATGTACTAGGCTTGGAGAGCAAGGTTTTCTTGCTTCTTCTTCTATAAATATAGGCACCTAACCAGAATAAAGGATAAAGTGAGTTTGATTGAAATTATTCGAGTGCTTGTGCATTGAATGTTGGTGGTCGTGCCAAAAACACATAAATCGAGGTTTGTGTACATCTCCTAATTGAGGTTAGTGAGAGATCATATATGTAACACCCCGACCCATACGGAGTCGAGTATATTGTCACCAATGCGCATCCAGGGCCAACAACTGTCCTCAATAACCAACACAAGTTCTTCCGGCACATTTTGTCCTCACTCATGCGCACCCTGAGAAACTTCCCAGGAGGTCACCCATCCCTGGACTACTCCCAGCCAAGCACGCTTAACTGTGGAGTAACTAAGGAAATGAGCTCCCTAAAAAAAAGATGCATCTTGTTGGAATGAGTAGCCTGCTAAATCCCTTTAAAGCAATCATGAGGGGTATTACATACACCCCCACTTGAGAACAGCAACGCCCTCGTTGCGCCTGAGGACTCCACATATTCGGCATACGGCATGTGGGTCGCCCCACCTGAAGACCGATTGCGGAGACTCCGATATTCGGTCCCGACGACCTCGGGGTCGCTCCTTATGACAATGCGGCCCTGCAATCCTCCCCCACTAGGCGCCTGAGGACTCCTAATATTCGGCCTGACGGCCTGAGGGTCGCCCCAGCACGCGGTCGCAGGGTTGCTCTGATACCATTTGTAACACCCCGACCCATACGGAGTCGAGTATATTGTCACCAATGCGCATCCAGGGCCAACAACTGTCCTTAATAAGAAAACTAACGTAGGACGTTGGTGGACGTAGGTCCTTGTTTGACTGAACCTCGTTAAATTTGGTGTATTCTTTACTGTTTTCAGGTTCTATTCCTTACACTGTCGGGAACCACCTCAACTAGTTTCTCCTTAAATCGAAAGAATTTGAATTTAGCACCAATTCTCATAATAAGTAATCAATTCACCCCTCCCCCTCTTCAGTACATTGTAAACCTTTAACATACACTTAACTACAAATGACATAGATTAAACTAACAATTGATGAATGGCTCGTGCAAAGATTACTTCATCAATTATCTTTAAATTCTTTCTTATGTTATTGCATAGTTTTACTTTACTCTTAAAGTGAAGGTTTTTCGTGTAACCAAAAATATCTCATTTATTGTTATGTTAGTAAGCTAGTTGAGTTGTTTAGTTTTAATAAATCCAAATACTTAGTAAAATTCGGTGCATTACAAGGTCTACTTGTCATGGTTGTATTTTAGGAAAGTTCTCTTAATCATTGAGTTAAATGAGGCGTGCAAAGGGAATGCCCTAAGCTTCCGTGTGGTTTAGAGTATTTAAGGAAAGTGTTGCACCTCTTTCCTTAAAGCTATTGTTTCCTTAAATTAAAGCTAGATTCTAGGCTTAAGTTTACGGGAAACTTTCATAAAATTATTACTAGTTGGCCGTGTGATGTACTAGGCTTGGAGAGCAAGGTTTTCTTGCTTCTTCTTCTATAAATATAGGCACCTAACCAGAATAAAGGATAAAGTGAGTTTGATTGAAATTATTCGAGTGCTTGTGCATTGAATGTTGGTGGTCGTGCCAAAAACACATAAATCGAGGTTTGTGTACATCTCCTAATTGAGGTTAGTGAGAGATCATATATGTAACACCCCGACCCATACGGAGTCGAGTATATTGTCACCAATGCGCATCCAGGGCCAACAACTGTCCTCAATAACCAACACAAGTTCTTCCGGCACATTTTGTCCTCACTCATGCGCACCCCGAGAAACTTCCCAGGAGGTCACCCATCCTCGGACTACTCCCGACCAAGCACGCTTAACTCGTGGAGTAACTAAGGAAATGAGCTCCCTAAAAAAAAGATGCATCTTGTTGGAATGAGTAGCCTCGCTAAATCCCTTTAAAGCAATCATGAGGGGTATTACATACACCCCCACTTGAGAACAGCAACGCCCTCGTTGCGCCTGAGGACTCCACATATTCGGCATACGGCATGTGGGTCGCCCCAGCCTGAAGACTGATTGCCGGGGACTCCAGATATTCGGTCTGACGACCTCAGGGTCGCTCCTTATGACAATGCAGCCCCAGAATCCTCCCCCACTAGGCGCCTGAGGACTCCTAATATTCGGCCTGACGGCCCGAGGGTCGCCCCAAAGACGCGGTCGCAGGGTTGCTCGATACCATTTGTAACACCCCGACCCATACGGAGTCGAGTATATTGTCACCAATGCGCATCCAGGGCCAACAACTGTCCTCAATAACCAACACAAGTTCTTCCGGCACATTTTGTCCTCACTCATGCGCACCCTGAGAAACTTCCCAGGAGGTCACCCATCCCTGGACTACTCCCAGCCAAGCACGCTTAACTGTGGAGTAACTAAGGAAATGAGCCCCCTAAAAGAAAGATGCATCTTGTTGGAATGAGTAGCCTGCTAAATCCCTTTAAAGCAATCATGAGGGGTATTACACTATAGTTCTCGAGGGAACAAGAGCCTATCCTTGTTACTTTGCTTAAATTCACGGTTTTCATAACTTGGTTCCTTTTATTTTCGTCCATAACAATAAAACACCAAAACAAATCGTACATTAACATCCAGCAATCATATCAATTCGAGTGTTTAAGATATTAGTCTTAACTTAAGCTTTTGCATTCATATCAGTTGGTATCAAGGGCCAACGGAATTTTTCCCTAAAACTTTCAGTCCTTGGGTGAGTTTTCCGAAATTTTTTCTTCCTTTCTTCCTTTTTGTTTTGTCCTTTGTTCTTGTTGCATACTATGGGGGAAAAATCCGTGGAGACTGCCTTGGCTGAACAGATGGCTTTCCTTAGTGAGAAATTGTTGGACTTAACTCGTGAAGTCACTATTTTGAAACAAAACCCTACTGGTGGTTCTTTTTCTAATGGAGGGAGGAGAGATGAGGACATCAAACTTGGAGATCTTCCCGAGTTTAGTGGCCTAAAGGGTCCAGATTCATTTTTGAATTGGGAGAGGCGCATGACTCGTCTCTTTGATCATAAGACCATGCATGATTACAAGCGTTTTGATCATGCTATCTTGAGGTTGACGCAGTATGCAAGTGATTGGTTGGATAGCTATCAAAATAGGCGTATGAGAGAAGGGAAGGAAGATTTAGCAACTTGGACAGATTTGCGTGCTAAGATGAAAAAGAGGTTCGTGCCTAGAACTTATAAGCAACAACTCTTCTAAAGTTTAACTCTTTACAGCAAAACCAATTGAGTGTCGAAGCATACATATCTGAATTTGAGAAGCTATGGTTGGCGTGTGACTGTAAGGAGGAAGATGAACAAAAATCCGCCAAATTCCTCTTAGGTCTTAAGAAGAAAATTGTTGATTTTGTGGAACTCCATCCCTATGAAACGTTTGATGACTTGTGCTTGCTAGCAAAGACGGTTGAGAGACAACAAGAATCGAAACCTAAAGAGACTAGTGGTGGTTTGACGATAAAAATTTGATGGGGCTAAAGTTGGGGATGCAGTAACTAAAGCCAACAATGAGAGTGCATCTTCTCTTAGCTACGGGGCTAACACACAAGTAAGGTTCCAACTTTGACACAAGGGCAGCAAACCATGAAGGAGAGGATGTGTTTTAAGTGTAGGGGTTTTGGTCACCTTCAACGTGAGTGTCCTAACAAGCTCTTAGTTTCACTAGATGATCACCAAGTCCTTCTTACATCACTTGAACATGACAAAGAGGTGGATTCTATGGAAAGCGTGGCTAATGAAACTTTTTGGCAAACAACTCCAATGTTTGAACCGGTACTTAATCCTTTGCAAGACTTTGATGGCTACACCACAAGCTTCACACGAGCAAGAGCAAAGGGAAAATTTGTTTCAAACACGTTGCCTCGTCAATGGTAAGACTTTGATGGCTACACCACAAGCATGATGAACCAATGGATGAAGGGCCATTTGAAGTTGTCCACAAGCTTGGTTATGAAACGTATAAGGTGCTGCTAGGAAATGGAATTTGTGCTACATTGGGTGCAAATGACCTTGTTCCTTACTTAGACAAAACTTGAGGTCAAGTTTCTTTGTAGAAGGGGAGTATGATGCATGGCTCGTGCACAGATTACTTCATCAATTATCTTTAATTGCTTTCTTAGATTGTTGCATGGTTTTACTTTACTCTTAAAGTGAAGGTTTTTCATGTAACCAAAAATATGTCATTTATTGTTATGTTAGTAAGTTAGTTGAGTTGTTTGGTTTTAATAAATCCGAATACATAGTAAAATTCGGTGCATTAGAAGGTCTACTTGTCATGGATGTATTTTAGGAAAGTTGATGTATTTAATCTAAGGAAGATTAAACAATATGCGGAAAACGTGTGTATCAAGTATAATTGTTCGAACAAAACTAAGAACCTAGATAGATCTTAAATGCTCAATGATAAAGGCAACGCCACCACAAGGAACAAACTAAGGTTTTTTTATGCGTAAAGGCAAAGCCACCAACAATCAAAGGTGTTTGTGTTTGCACACTTTAAGTTTTAACAAAACTCACAAAACTTTAATTCATTCACTCTCATCTGAAAATAAACCATACAACCTAAACTATTTATAAGGAAAACAAAACCGACTCCTACTATGCTTAAGACAAGTACATATGTCATACTCCTAATAAAACTCACAAAGATAAGATTAAACAAACAAGATAACAAAGAAATAACAAACTCCTAAACCAAGTAGAACAAGCTCAACTTGGCGCCTACTAACTAGACTCCTAATACTACTATAACTCTACTCCAATTAGAATCCTAATCCAACTAGGATTTGGATTTCTAACTCAACTAGAATTGATAATCTATTATACTCCTAACAGAACTAGGAGTTCTAATCCTACTAGGATTAGGATTTATGAGTCTTATTCCTACTAGAACTAGGAAACAACACAAATCCAAACAGAACTAGGATTTGTAGAAATGAGCCATCTCTCACATGGATCATACCGCCCATCTTAGAGTCAAACTTGTCCTCAAGTTTCTTCAAGATAATCCCAAGAAATCATCCAAATCAAGTGTACCATAATATACACCATTAGGATGTTTCTTCGAAAATCACCATGAGTCTTCCATGAGTATCCAAGAATAAGGATCCACATTTTCTCATGCATCATACTCCCCTTCTTGAAAGAAATTCGTCCGCGAATCTGGTTTCTTATCATTGAAGGACCACGAGACAAACTTGTTTCAGCATCAAAGTTGTCCCCATAAGAAGAGATGATGGTGCTCCGTTGAAACTCATGAAGTTGCTGCATTTGATCGTCATTTGAGAACATAACTTTTACTTGGCGTAAAGCATATTCTAAACAACACTCTTGACAAGGACAATCTTCATAATAGGATTTTTGTGAAAATTCCTTCACAAGTGTTGCTTTCAATTGAGACCAATTGTTAACCTTGTCGACATGCTGCTGTAAATGTTCCCACCATGATAAAGCTTCACCGTAGAGAGAACATACAACCGTTTGTACAAATTCGCGATCCACAAATTCATACCAACTATAGAAATCATCAATACGACTTATCCATTCATTGAATTCAGTTGGACAAAATAAACCATCAAAATAGTCGAGATGATTACCCTCCAAGTCTCCATGAATCGTTCTACGTAAAACAAAGGTTTAACAAAGATTGGGATTTCTAAAGACAACTAGATTTGGACGTAGGTTTGGACATCAGTAGCCAAGTCAAAACAACTCGAAAAAATATGAAAATTTAACAGGGACTATTTCCAGATGTTACGAGCACACAGTTAAAATTTCAAGAAATAATGCGAACCCAGTAAGTGGCAGTTTAATATTTTCTCCAGCAGCACCAGATTCAAGCGGTTTGTGACCAACTCGTAAAATCTGCTTCGAATCAATAGCAAACGATCTTAAAATCTTGTGAAATTTTAGGAAAATAAACTACACTTGAAATAGACCAGTTTAGAATCAAGAAACTCAGAAAAATTCGATTGGAGGTGGGAGAACGAGTTGTTTAAAGTTATCTCAAAAATCTGTCTCTTACGGACGATTTTCTTTTGCTTCTTTCTTATTCTCCAAGAACGTCTAAATGCCAAGAGGACTTAGATGCCTTTGCTCTGATACCATATGATGTATTTAATCTAAGAAAGATTAAACAATATGCGGAAAACGTGTGTATCAAGTATAATTGTTCGAACAAAACTAAGAACCTAGATAGATCTTAGATGCTCAATGATAAAGGCAACGCCACCACAAGGAACAAAATAAGGTTTTTGATGCGTAAAGGCAAAGCCACCAGCAATCAAAGGTGTTTATGTTTGCACACTTTAAGTTTTAACAAAACTCACAAAACTTTAATTCATTCACTAAGCCAATTCAAGACATGTAATACTTTTAATTGAATCAAATGATACTCAAATGCATTTGATCCATGTGAGAGATGGATCATTTCTACAAATCCTAGTTCTGTTAGGATTTGTGTTGTTTCCTAGTTCTAGTAGGAATAAGACTCATAAATCCTAATCCTAGTAGGATTAGAACTCCTAGTTCTGTTAGGAGTATAATAGATTATCAATTCTAGTTGAGTTAGAAATCCAAATCCTAGTTGGATTAGGATTCTAATTGGAGTAGAGTTATAGTAGTATTAGGAGTCTAGTTAGTAGGCGCCAAGTTGAGCTTGTTCTACTTGGTTTAGGAGTTTGTTAATTCTTTGTTATCTTGTTTGTTTAATCTTATCTTTGTGAGTTTTATTAGGAGTATGACTTAGGTACTTGTCCTAAGCATAGTAGGAGTCGGTTTTGTTTTCCTTATAAATAGTTTAGGCTGTATGGTTTATTTTCATATGAGAGTGAATGAATTAAAGTTTTGTGAGTTTTGTTAAAACTTAAGTGTGATTACACAAACAACCCTTGATTGCTGGTGGCTTAGCCTTTACGCATCAAAACCCTTAGTTTGTTCCTTGTGGTGGCGTTGCCTTTATCTTTGAGCATCTAAGAACTATCCAACCCTTAGTTTGAGATTCGTGGTGATTAAATTCTTTATCGAAAATCAACTAAGTACTATCTTTTATTTCTTTTAATTTCCGCACCCTAATTTAGTCTTTTTAGTAGATTAAATATAAGGAAAACAAAACCGACTCCTACTATGCTTAGGACAAGTACCTAAGTCATACTCCTAATAAGACTCACAAAGATAAGATTAAACAAACAAGATAACAAAGAAATAACATACTCCTAAACCAAGTAGAACAAGCTCAACTTGGCGCCTACTAACTAGACTCCTAATACTACTATAACTCTACTCCAATTAGAATCTTAATCCAACTAGGATTTAGATTTCTAACTCAACTAGAATTGATAATCTATTATACTCCTAACAGAACTAGGAGTTCTAATCCTACTAGGATTAGGATTTATGAGTCTTATTCCTACTAGAACTAGGAAACAACACAAATCCTAACGTAACTAGGATTTGTAGAAATGAGCCATCTCTCACATGGATCAAAAGTTCTCTTGGTACGCCTCATATAACTCAATGACCAAGAGAACTTTTCTAAAATACAGCCATGACAAAAGACCTTCTAATGCACCAAATTCTACTAAGTATTTTCGGATTTATTGAACATAAACAACTCAACTAACTTAAATAACATAACAATAAATGACATATTTTTGGTTACATGAAAAACCTTCGTTTAAGAGTAAAGTAAAACCATGCAACAACCTAAGAAATCAAATAAAGATAGTTGATGAAGTAATCTTTGCACGTGCCATGCATCATACTCCCCTTCTTCAAAGAAACTTGACCTCAAGTTTGATCAAGAAAACAGTCCAAGAAATCATCCATATGAATCGAACGAACTTTAACAAGATCACCAACGACAATAGATTAAAGATTGAGCAATGATTCATGTGACCATAAACAAACAACTCAATGTCTCTAGAACTTGCCTTCTTATGAAAAAGATTAAAAATCAAATCTTTATAAACATGACATGGAAAAGATCCATTCTTTTCCTCTTCTTGAGCATCATCAACAAGAATCAAATCTTTATCATCATGGGAAACTGTAAAAATTAAATCTTAATCCTTAGAACAAGATAAAGTTTCAATCATTTCGTCATCTTGAACAATGAAAACCAAATCTGAAATTTCTTCCTCTATAGTGCAAGGAAAATCTTCAAGATAACTATTAAGCTTTTCATCCAAATATTGATTCGAGTCATACATCAAATCCCACTTTGGTTGTAGTCGTAGTGATAATTTGATATGATTTTTGTGGATGTTTACAAACTCTTTTTGTGTTTTGTGAATTATGTGGACGAACAACAATGAAACTAAAGGGATATTACTCTTAAGTCCCTAGGTTAAGAGTATGGACAAACAAGTCTCGGTTGTTTGTTTAGGTTTACTACTCGGAAATCTAGTGTTAGCTTGCACTCAACATATGTAAAACATGCACATCGGCTTTTTCTCAAAATTAATCTCTCTTTAGGAGGATAGTCGCCCTTTATTTATAGTAGATGAGGCAAGAAAACCTTGCTCTCCAAGTACATCACATGACCAGATTTCCTAAGTAAGGAATAAGAAAAGTTTCCCCTAAATTAAAGCCTAGAATCTAGCTAGAACTTAAGGAAACACTCGATTTAGGAAAGCTTTGCAAAACTTTCCATTAATCTTACAATACCACACGCGTAGCCTTCCCTTATTACAACTCATGACAATAATTGGAGAATAAGTAAATGAATTACAACTGAATTTTCGGCACTTAGTTAAAATAAACTACTTTAATTAACTAACTTAACAAACAAACATAACAATAAAGACATATTTTTGGTTACATGTAAAACCTTCACTTTAAGAGTAAAGTAAAACCTTGCAACAACCTAAGAAAGCAAATAAAGATAGTTGATGAGGTACTCTTTGCACGCATCATGCATCATAATTCCTCAAGAATTTCATAAGTTTACTCATCATAAGAATAGAAACAACAATTCATAGTTGGTTTAATATGATGCAGAAACTGTCCAGAAATTTTCAATAAAAGTTCGAGATTTAAAACCTAAGTAAAACATCTTGAAATTTTATGAAATTTTGTCACAACATAGCCCAATATGTCTGGAACACTCGACCAAAATTTCATCAACAAATACCCAACCAATTGTGTGCAGTTTCAATTCTCCCAAAACTGGTCCAGATTTATCTAGTTTTAGACCAATTCTAAAGATCAGCCTCGCATATATATCAAAACAACTTCAAATATTACAAAATTTTAGACAAATAAAGTAGACAAATTGTAGTCCAATTTAGAATCAAGAATCACACAAAAACGCGATCGGAGGTGGGAGAACGAGACGGTCAAAGTTACCTCAAAAATCTGTCCGTTGCGGGTGATCTTCTTCTTCTTTCTTCTTCTCCAAGAACGTCTAAGTACCAAGTGGACTTAGATACCTTTTCTATGATACCAACTGATATAATTGCGGAAGCTTAATGTGTGATTTGTTTTTGGTGTTTTATAATTGCGAACGAACATAAAAAGATAGGCTCTTGTTCCCTCGAGAACTAGAGGATCTCTCACTAACCTCGACTAGGAGATGCACACAAACCACGATTTGTATGTTCTTGGTACGACGACCAAATATTCAATGCAACACAGCATTCGAATAACTCAAATAATTAATTCAACTCTCTCCTTTTTATTGATTAGGCGTGCCTATTTAGAATATGAGCAAAGAAGAAAACCTTGCTCTCCAAGGCATTACATCACACGGCCAACTAGCAATAATTTTAGGAAAGTTTACCCTAAACCTAAGCCTAGAATCTAGCTTGAATTTAAGAAAATAATAGCTTTAAGGAAAGAGATGCAACATTTTCGTTAAATACCAAAAACCGCACGGCAGCTTAGGGCATTTCCTTTGCACGTCTCATACAACTCAATGACCAAGAGAACTTTCCGAAAATACAGCCATGACAAAAGTCCTTCTAATGCACCGAATTCTACTAAGTATTTTCGGATTTATTGAACCTAAACAACTCAACTAACTTAACTAACATAACAATAAATGAAAACCTTCACTTTAAGAGTAAAGTAAAACCATGCAACAACCTAAGAAAGGAAATAAAGATAGTTGATGAAGTAATCTTTGCACGTGCCATAAATCATACTCCCTTTCTTCAAACAAACTTGACCTCAAGTTTGATCAGCAAAACAGTCCAAGAAATCATCCATATGAATCGAACGAACTTTAACAAGATCACCAACGACAATAGATTAAAGATTGAGCAATGATTCATGCGACCATAAACAAACAACTCAATAATGTCTCTAGAACTTGACTTCTTATGAAAAAGATTAAATCTTTTCTGCAAAATCAAATCTTTATAAACATGACATGGAACAGATCCATTCTTTTCCTCTTCTTGAGCATCATCAACAAGAATCAAATCTTAATCATCATGGGAAACTGTAAAAATCAGATTTTCATCCTTGGAACAAAATAAAGTTTCAATCTTTTCGTCATCTTGAACAATGAAAACCAAATCTGAATTTTCTTCCTCTATAGTGCAAGGAACATCCTCAAGATAACTATTAAGCTTCTCATCCAAATATTGATTCGAGTCATACATCAAATCCCACTCTGGTTTTAGTCATAGTGACAATTCCGCAAGAATTTCATCAGTTGTAAACTCATCATAAGAATAGAAAGGACAATTCATAGTGGGTTTAATATAATGCAGAAACTGTCCAGAAATTTTCAATAAAAGTTCGAGATTTACAACCTAAGTAAACCACCTTAAAATTTCATGAAATTTTGTCACAACATAGCCCTATATGTCTGGAACACTCGACCAAAATTTCATCAACAAATACCCAACCAATTGTGTGCAGTTTCAATTCTCCGAAAACTGATCCAGATTTACCCGATTTTAGACCACTTCGAAAAATCAGTCTCGAATATATAGCAAATCAACTTTAAATATTACAAAATTTTAAGACAATTAACTAGACAAGTACTAGTCCAATTTAGAATCAAGAATCACCCAAAAATTCGAACGGAGGTGGGAGAACAAGTTGTTCAAACTGACCTCAAAAATCTGTCGGTTGCGGGCGATTTTCTTCTTCTTCTTTCTTCTTCTCCAAGAACCTCTAAGTACCAAGGGGACCTAGATTCTTTTGCTCTGAAACCAAATGATATGATTGCGGAAGCTTAATGTACGATTTGTTTTTGGTGTTTTATAATTATGAACGAAAATAAAAAGATAGGCACTTGTTCACTCGAGAACTAGAGGATCTCTCACTAACCTCGACTAGGAGATGCACACAAACCACGATTTGTATGTTCTTGGTACGACGACCAAATATTCAATGCAACACAAAGATTCGAATAACTCAAACAATTCATTCAACTCTCTCCCTTTTATTGATTAGGCGTGCTCGCTTATTATAAGAGCAAAGAAGAAAACCTTGCTCTCCAAGCCATTACATCACACGGCCAACTAGCAAATATTTTTAGGAAAGTTTCCCTAAACCTAAGCCGAGAATCTAGCTTGAATTTAAGGAAACAATAGATTTAAGGAAAGAGATGCAACACTTTCCTTAAATACCAAAAAACCTCACGACAGTTAAGGCATTCCATTTGCACGCCTCATACAACTCAATGACCAAGAGAACTTTCCTAAAATACAGCCATGGCAAGTAGACCTTCTAATGCACCAAATTTTACTAAGTATTCGGATTTATTAAAACTAAACAACTCAACTAACTTAACTAACATAACAATAAATGACATATTTTTAGTTACATGAAAAACCTTCACTCTAAGAGTAAAGTTAAACCATGCCACAACCTAAGAAAGCAAATAAAGATAGTTGATGAGGTACTCTTTGCACGCATCATGCATCATGATTCCTTAAGAATTTCATCGGTTTACTCTTCATAAGAATAGAAACGACAATTCATAGTTGGTTTAATATAATGCGAAACTATCCGGATATTTTCAATAAAAATTCGAGATTTAAAGCCTAAGTATAACACCTTGAAATTTCTTAAAATTTTGTCACAACATAGCCCTATATGTCTGGAACACTCGACCAATATTTCATCAATAAATACCCAACCAATTGTTTGCGGTTTCAATTCTCCCAAAACTGGTCCAGATTTACCGGGTTTTAGACCAATTCCAAAGATCAGCCTCGAATATATATCAAAACAACTTTAAATCTTACAAAATATTTGGAAAATAAATTAGACAAATAGTAGTCCAGTTTAGAATCAAGAATCACCCAAAAATTCGATTGGAGGTGGGAGAACGAGTCGTTTAATTTTACCTCAAAAATCATCGTTGCGGGCGATTTTCTTCTTCTTCTTTCTTCTTCTCCAAGAACGTCTAAGTACCAAGTGGACTTAGATACCTTTTCTCCGATACCAACGAGATATGATTGCGGAAGCTTAATGTGCGATTTGTTTTTGGTGTTTTATAATTACGAACGAACATAAAAAAAATAGGTTATTGTTCCCTCGAGAACTAGAGGATCTCTCACTAACTTCGACTAGGAGATGCACACAAACCACGATTTGTATGTTCTTGGTACGACGACCAAATATTCAATGCAACACAAGCATTCAAATAACTCAAATAATTCATTCAACTCTCTCCTTTTTAAAGATTAGGCGTGCCTATTTATAATAAGAGCAGCAAAAAAAACCTTACTCTCCAAGGCATTACATCACACGGCCAACTAGCAATAATTTTAGGAGAGTTTACCCTAAACCTAAGCCTAGAATCTAGCTTGAATTTAAGGAAACAATAGCTTTAAGGAAAGAGATGCAACATTTTCCTTAAATACCAAAAACCACACGGTAGCTTAGGGCATTCCCTTTGCACGCCTCATACAACTCAATGACCAAGAAACCTTTCCTAAAATACAGCCAAGACAAAAGACCTTCTAATGCACCGAATTCTACTAAGTATTTTCGGATTTATTGAACCTAAACAACTCAACTAGTAACTAACATAACAATAAATGACATATTTTTGGTTACATGAAAAACCTTCACTTTAAAAGTAAAGTAAAACCATGCAACAACCTAAGAAAGCAAATAAAGATAGTTCATGAAATAATCTTTGCACGTGCCATGCATCATACTCCCTTTCTTCAAAGAAACTTGACCATATGTTTGATCAGCAAAACAGTCCAAGAAATCATCCATATGAATCGAACGAACTTTAACAAGATCACCAACGACAATAGATTAAAGATTGAGCAATGATTCATGCGACCATAAACAAACAACTCAATGTATCTAGAACTTGCCTTCTTATGAAAAAGATTAAATCTTTTCTCCAAAATCAAATCTTTATAAACATGACATGGAAAAGATCCATTCGTTTCCTCTTCTTGAGCATCATCAACAAAAATCAAATCTTTATCATCATGGGAAACTCGTAAAAATCAAATCTTCATCCTTGCAACAAGATAAAGTTTCAATATTTTCGTCATCTTGAACAATGAAAACCAAATCTACAATTTCTTCCTCTATAGTGCAAGGAACATCTTCAAGATAACTATTAAGATTTTCATCCAAATATTAATTCGAGTCATACATCAAATTCCACTTTGGTTGTAATTGTAGTGATAATTCCTCAAGAATTTCATCGCTTGTTAACTCATCATAAGAATAATAATGCGTAACAATTCATAGTTGATGAGTTACTCTTTGCACGCTTCATACATCATAATTCCTTAAGAATTTCATCGAGTTTACTCTTCATAAGAATAGAAACGACAATTCATAGTTGGTTTAATATAATGCGAAACTGTCTAGATATTTTCAATAAAAGTTCGAGATTATAAACCTAAGTAACACACCTCTAAATTTCATGAAATTTTGTCACAACATAGCCCTATATGTCTGAAACACTCGACCAAAACTTAATCAACAAATACCGAACCAATTGTTTGCAGCTTCAATTCTCCCAAAACTGGTCCAGATTTACCCGATTTTAGACCAATTCTAAAGATCAGCCTAGAATATATATCAAAACAACTTCAAATCTTATAAAATTTTAGGAAAATAAAGTATCCAAATAGCAGTCCAGTTTAGAATCAAGAATCACCCAAAACTTCGATCGGAGGTGGGAGAACGAGTCGTTTAATATTACCTCAAAAATTTGTCATTGCGGGCGATTTTCTTCTTCTTCTTTCTTCTTCTCCAAGAACGTATAAGTACCAAGTGGACTTAGATGCCTTTTCCCTGATACCAACTGATATGATTTCGGAAGCTTATTGTGTGATTTGTTTTTGGTGTTTTATAATTACGAACGAACATAAAAAGATAGGCTCTTGTTCCCTCGAGAACTAGAGGATCTCTCACTAACCTCGACTAGAAGATGAACACAAACCACGATTTATATGTTCTTGGTACGACGACCAAATATTCAATGCATCACAGCATTCGAATAACTCAAACAATTCATTGAACTCTCTCCTTTTTATTGATTAGGCGTGCCTATTTATAATTAGAGCACCAAGAAAACCTTGCTCTCCAAGGCATTACATCACACGGCCAACTAGCAATAATTTTAGGATAGTTTACCCTAAACCTAAGACTAGAAGCTAGCTTGAATTTAAGGAAACAATAGCTTTAAGGAAAGAAATGCAACATTTTCCTTAAATACCAAAAACCACACGGCTGCTTAGGGCATTCCCTTTGCACGCCTCATACAACTCAATGACCAAGAGAACTTTCCTAAAATGCACCGAATTCTACTAAGTATTTTCGGATTTATTGAACCTAAACAACTCAACTTACTTAACTAAAATAACAATAAATGACATATTTTTGGTTACATGAAAAACCTTCACTTTAAGAGTAAAGTAAAACCATGCAACAACCTAAGAAAGTAAATAAAGATAGTTGATGAAGTAATCATTGCACGTGCCATGCATCATACTCCCTTTTTTCAAAGATACTTGACCTCAAGTTAGGTTAGCAAAACAGTCCAAGAAATCATCCATATGAATCGAACGAACTTTAACAAGATCACCAATGACAATAGATTAAAGATGTAGCAATGATTCATGCGACCATAAACAAACAACTCAATGTCTCTAGTACTTGCCTTCTTATGAAAAAGATTACATCTTTTCTGCAAAATCAAATCTTTATAAACATGACATGGAAAAGATCCATTCTTTTCCTCTTCTTGAGCATCATCAACAAGAATCAAATCTTTATCATCATGGGAAACTGTAAAAATCAAATCTTCATCAACAAATACCCAACCAATTTATATGTTCTTGGTACGACGACCAAATATTCAATGCAACACAAAGATTCGAATAACTCAAACAATTCATTCAACTCTCTCCTTTTTATTGATTAGGCGTGCCTATTTATAATAAGAGCGAGCAAGAAAACCTTGATCTCCAAGGCATTACATCACACGGCCAACTAGCAAATATTTTTAGGAAAGTTTCCCCTAAACCTAAGCCTAGAATCTAGCTTGAATTTAAGGAAACAATAGCTTTAAGGAAAGAGATGCAACACTTTCCTTTAATACCAAAAACCTCACGGCAGCTTAGGGCATACCCTTTGCACGCCTCATACAACTCAATGACCAATAGAACTTTCCTAAAATACAGCCATGACAAGTAGGCCTTCTAATGCACCGAATTTACTAAGTATTCGGATTTATTAAAACTAAACAACTCAACTATCTTAACTAACATAACAATAAATGACATATTTTTGGTTACATGAAAAACATTCACTTTAAGAGTAAAGTAAAACCATGCAACAACCTAAGAAAGCAAATAAAGATAGTTGATGAAGTAATCTTTGCACGTGCCATGCATCAAAAGTTCTCTTAGTCATTGAGTTGAATGAGGCGTGCAAAGGGAATGCCCTAAGCTGCCGTGTGGTTTAGAGTATTTAAGGAAAGTGTTGCACTTCTTTCCTTAAAGCTATTGTTTCCTAAAATTGAAGCTAGATTATAGGCTTAAGTTTAGGGGAAGCTTTCCTAAAATTGTTGCTAGTTGGCCGTGTGATGTACTAGGCTTTGAGAGCAAGGTTTTCTTGCTTCTTCTTCAATAAATATAGGCGCCTAACCAGAATAAAGGTTAGAGTGAGTTTGATTGAAATTACTCGAGTGCTTGTGCATTGAATGTTGGTGGTCGTGCCAAAAACACATAAATCGAGGTTTGTGTGCATCTCCTAATTGAGGTTAGTGAGAGATCCTCTAGTTCTCGAGGGAACAAGAGCCTATCCTTGTTACTTTGCTTAAATTCACGGTTTTCATAACTTGGTTCCTTTTATTATCGTCCATATAAACAAAACACCAAAACAAAATCGTGCATTAACATCCAGCAATCATATCAATTCGAGTGTTTAAGATATTAGTCTTAACTTACACTTCTGCATTCATATCAACAATAACATAGGATTGAACAAACGTGGCATGCACAAATGAATAAAAGTATACATAAATGAATCACTATAAACGACATACATTCCAACAAAAATGACATCAAATACACAAACAATGATATAAAAGAACATAAACGACAAGATAAGCAAAGTAATGATAGTATACTCAAATGGTGATAAAAGCGGCACAACTGACATAGACTCCACCAAACATGATATTAACTTTACTAATAATGATTTTGTACTAGGAAAAGAAAATGACTTTACTAATAATATTGACAATGAAAGGAAAAAGGCTTTGAAAGTTGCTTACTTGGACAGCTTGTTTCAAGTCTTGAAGATGGATATGCATTGTATAATGCACACGCAACAGCTTGTGGATTCAGCATTAGAAGATTCGCGACAACAAGAAGACCAGAGTAAAAAAAATTGTATGGGTTCTACTTCTATCGTTCTTGTGTCGTATTATCCGAAAGAGATAAAAGGAAAGACAACCAAAAAAAATAGGAAAAATAAATAGATGGGAATAGTCCTGATATATTTAATCTAAGGAAGATCAAATAATATGCGGAAAACGTGTATTCTCTATGAAAGTATTCGAACAATATAACCAAGATAGAACTTAGTTGCTCAATGATACAGGCACAGCCACCACAAGGAACAATCTAAGGGTTTTGATGCGTAAAGGCAAAGCCACCAGCAATCAAGTATTCTTTGTGTTTGCACACTTAAGTTTTAAGAAAACTCACAAACTTTAGTTCATTCACTCGTGTATAATGAATTCGTACATCCTAACTATTTATACGCAAAACAAAACCGACTCCTACTATGCTTAGGACAAATCCCTAAGTCATAACCCTAATCAAACTAGAACTCCTAAACATCACATACTTCTACTCGTTTAGTATGTTGGACATCCTTTAGAGTTCTAAACACACACTACTCCTATCAAACATAAACTATAAAGCAATAAAGATAGTTTGAGTCCTAACAGAACTAGAACTCCATCAAGCATGCACAATTATCACACGCCAACATCACACGCCACCTAAGTTGGTTAGCAAACATGCTACCACTTTGTTCGTGATTCCCATGAAGAGTCCTCCATGTAAGTCAATTGAGCCAAGATCAATGCTGACATTCTTGTGTACAAGAGCTAGTAGATTTGCATCACTTTCTCCCGTATCATCCTCCTCTTCTTCGAAAACAATTGTCCTCACTGAGCCATATCATCATCATGAACATAAGGAGCCAAATCCCCCACATTTATGGTAGAACTCACGTTATAGTCACCAGGCAAGTCAAGTTTGAAGGCATTGTCATTGACCTTCTCAACAATCTTGAAGGGACCATCAGAACGTGGCATGAGCTTGTTTTTTCGAAGGCCAGGAAACCGCTCCTTCCTTAGATGCAACCAAACCAAATCACCAACCTTGAACACATGTGGTGTACGATGCTTGTTGGCCAACTGTTGATATCGTGCATTCACCTTTTCAATCCGAGCTTTCACCTGTGCATGAAGCTTGAGCATTGCTTGCGCCTTCTCCTTAGCATCAATGTGATAGACTTCATCATTAGGGAAAGGAATAAGATCAATAGGCACCCTTGGGTTTGCGCCATACACAACCTCGAATGGAGAACACCTCGTGGCATATGTAGGTGACCTATTATAAGCAAATTCAGCATAGGCAAGCTTCACATCCCAATCCTTGGTACTCTTGCTAACAAGCCCTCTAAGTAAAGCGCCCAAAGTCCGATTGGTGACTTCGGTTTGTCCATCAGTTTGAGGGTGATGTGACGTGCTAAAACATAGCTTAGTGCCAAGTAGTTTCCACAAAGTCTTCCAAAAGTAGCTCATAAACTTAGTATCCCTATCACTCACAATAGTCTTAGGCACACCATGGAGACGAATTATCTCCTTACAATATAAATCAGCCACCTTAGAAGCATCATCAGTTTTATGACAAGCAATAAAATGTGCCATTTTAGAAAATCTATCAATGACAACCATTATAGAATCCTTGCCCCTTTGTGTTCTAGGCAATCCCACAATAAAATCCATAGCAACATCATCCCAAGGACAAATTGGAACAGGTAAAGGAGTGTACATACCTTGATGAAAAGTACTCTTGGACTTTTGACACGTAGCACATCGTGAGATAACCCCTTGAACATCTCCTTGCATCTTTGGCCAATAAAAATGCTCTTGAAGAATAGCCCAAGTCTTGTTCATACCAAAGTGACCAGCAAGTCCTCCCCCATGAGCTTCCCTCACTAGTAACTCCCTAATAGAACAAGAAGGTATGCATAAACGATCCCCCTTGAAAAGAAAACCATCATGCACCACATAAGAGCCGTAGGATCCCTTGGAACACGCCCCAAAAATCTCGCCAAATTTCTCATCCGTCTTATAGTACTCCTTCACCAATTCAAACCCAAGTAGTCGTGTACTCAACACCCCAAGTAATGAATGGCGCCGAGACAAAGCATCTGCCACCACATTGGCCTTGCCTTCTTTATATTTTGATGAGAAATTGAAAGATTGCAAAAACTCAACCCATTTAGCATGTCTCGGATTTAGCTTTTTGCTGCCCATGTATATACTTCAATGCCTCGTGATCCGAATGAAGCACAAAGTGACTTGGACGAAGGTAATGACTCCAATGATCAAGTGCACGAACAATTGCATAAAATTCTTTGTCATATGTAGAGTAATTGAGTTTAGCACCACCCAATTTCTCACTAAAGTATGCAATGGGACGTTTCTTTTGGATGAGGATCGCCCTATACCAACCCCACTAGCATCACACTCTACTTCAAAAGGTTGTGAAAAATCCGGTAATGCTAGAATGGGTGTATTACACAACAAGTCCTTAATGCTCTCAAATGCACGTTGGGCCGCCTTAGTCCATGCAAATTTTCCTTGCTTGATACATTCGAGTCATAGGAGCTACTACACTACTAAAATTGCGCACAAATCTTCTATAAAAAGAAGCCAAGCCATGAAAAGAACGTACCTCCGAAATTGTAGTGGGAATAGGCCAACTCTTTATTGCCTCAACTTTCGAAGGATCAACTGAAACGCCATCTTTAGAAACGATGTAGCCCAAGAATGTAACACTAGGAACTAGAAAATAGCACTTTTCTAACTTCCCATATAGCTTTTGTGCACGTAACACCTCAAAAACCTCGCGAAGATGCGTGAGATGCTCCACTACACTCCTACTATATACAAGGATGTCATCAAGATAAACCACCACACACCTCCCTAAGAATGGTTTCAACACCTCATTCATCAATCTCATGAAAGTACTAGGTGCATTAGTAAGTCCAAATGGCATGACAAGCCACTCATATAACCCCATCTTAGTCTTAAAGGCGGTCTTCCACTCATCTCCTTCTCGCATTCTTATTTGATGATAACCACTCCTCAAATCAATTTTGGAGAAAATAGTAGAACCATGCAACTCATCCAATAAGTCATCCAATCTAGGAATGGGGAATCTATACTTCACAATAATGTTGTTTAGCCCTAGGCTATCAATGCACATACGCCAAGTACCATCTTTCTTAGGCACCAACAAAGCGGGGATCGCACATGGGCTCATACTCTCTCTAACATAACCCCTAGCCATCAACTCCTCAATTTGTCGTTGTAACTCTTTTGTCTCCTGAGGATTGCACCTATAAGCAGCTTTGTTAGGAAGTGACGCCCCTGGAACAAGGTCAATCTGATGTTCTATGCCGCGAATTGGGGGTAAACCTGGGGGTAGGTCTTGAGGGAACACGTCCATGTACTCGTCAAGTACTTGCTCTAAATCCTTAGGTATCTCGTACCCTTGCTGTCCCCCTTCAACTTCCTTGGCAACCAACACAAAACCCGTACCTTCCCCTTCTAACTCCCTCTCAATCTCCTTAGCACTCACCAAGAATGACCCCTTAGATATAGGAGATGATGTTAAAGGTTTTAGGGCGCTCTTCTTTCCCCCACCGTGGCAATACATACATTAGAACGTCCATCATACTTCACAAATCGGTCATATTGCCATGGTCTTCCCAACAATATATGACAAGCATCCATGTTGCAAACATCACACAAAACATCATCCTTAAACTTACCAATTTCAAACGTGATTAAGGCTTGTTTTGTTACTTTGATACCATTGTCATTACTAAGCCAATTCAATTTATATGGGCGGGGATGATTAGATGTAGGCCACTTTAATTTTTCAATGAGGGTGGTAGACACTACATTAGCACAACTACCATTATCAATGATGAGATCACATACCCTTTGTTTCACTAAGCAGCGAGTGAAAAAGATTTTATCCCTTTGAGTGTCGTCTAAAGGGGCGGGTTGTGTATGCAATGTGCGGCGAACAATGAGTTGCATGCCTTCATGGATCGGTTCCTCTTCCGAATCAGCCCCATAATCATCCTCGTCTTCATGCTCCTTATTTTGAGAGCCCTCAAACTCCTCTTCTTCGATGTGGCCCGTGGCATAGTCTTCTTCAATCTCTTGGATGTCTCTCAAAGTCATGACCCTATTATTGGGGCAATCCTTCAAGATATGGCCATAACCTTTGCATTTAAAACAAATGCGTCTCTCCTCATTAGCCATAGGTGTAGAACTCTTTCCTTTATCACCCTTGAATTTGTCGAATTTGGGTGTGAGCTTCGAACCACTAGCCTCCTCTTTCTTGCCCCCTACTGTTTTATCAAAGTTCTTCACAAAAGGCTTAAAGTTCGAATTCTTCTTAGCCTTGGCATACTTTTCGGCCCTCATTGCCACTTGAACAACCTCTTCAAAACTCCAATAGGGTTGGAGATCCACTTTCTTGGCAATCCTCTTGTCTAAACCGGTTATAAACCGGGCGATTTTGTGCTCGGCCTTTTCATTCACATCACATAGCATATTGATCCTCTCAAATTCCGCAACATATTCTTCGACACTTAGGTTATTTTGTCGAAAGGCTTGCAATTTTAGGAACATATCTTGTGTGAAATCCGCAGGGAGGAAGCGTTTCTTCATTCGTGCTTGTAACTTCTCCCATGAACGTAGGCTAGGCTTCCCATCTTTTCGTCTCTTAGCCTTCAAGTTCTCATACCACAAACTAGCATATCCCGTTAGCTTAAGGACAGCCACCTTAAACCTCTTGGCATCATCATAGTCCTTGTAATCAAAGACTCGTTCCATCCTTTGCAACCATTCTAGGAATTTTTCGGGTTTCATGTTCCCATCAAATTCCGGCATATCGAGCCTTAAGCCACGATCATCATCCCTTGGTTGCCTCCTTGGCCTAGGGTTAAACTCTTCCTCCTCCGAACTAGAACCATGGTGGGTGTTTCTAGGACTCCTAACAGGACTAGGGGTAGTACCTCGTGGTTGTCCACCTTGGCCTTGGCGGAACATACGAAGCATCTCATCCATACGTGTAGTTAGGTCTTGTATTTGTCGATCCCTACGTATGTCTTGAGCTTGCTGGAACGAAAGTCCTCTAGGGACTCGAACCTCCGGTCCTTCTTGATCATCCTCCATTAGAATGCCACACGAAAATTGGATTAAAAGCTTGAGACTTGCGCACCAAGCAAACGGCTGACTAGGGTGTATGATTCACTTCTTGAATACTTTTAACGATCTTGGATGAATTTTTTTTCCCACTCAACAGATATAATCAATCACCTTTGATGAAACTTTGTGAAAAATCAAGTATCTTGAAAAAAAGATTGGATCTTGAAGAGTTTCTTGAAGATCAACCTACTCCGCCTTAGGCAAACAAAAACCGAAAAAAAATGAACCTTGTGTGGATGAATGGCTGCGTTTTATGATGTGATGATGGTGATGGATGTAACCAGAGCTCTTGATACCAGATGATATATTTAATCTAAGGAAGATCAAATAATATGCGGAAAACGTGTATTCTCTATGAAAGTATTCGAACAATATAACCAAGATAGAACTTAGTTGCTCAATGATACAGGCACAGCCACCACAAGGAACAATCTAAGGGTTTTGATGCGTAAAGGCAAAGCCACCAGCAATCAAGTATTCTTTGTGTTTGCACACTTAAGTTTTAAGAAAACTCACAAACTTTAGTTCATTCACTCGTGTATAATGAATTCGTACATCCTAACTATTTATACGCAAAACAAAACCGACTCCTACTATGCTTAGGACAAATCCCTAAGTCATAACCCTAATCAAACTAGAACTCCTAAACATCACATACTTCTACTCGTTTAGTATGTTGGACATCCTTTAGAGTTCTAAACACACACTACTCCTATCAAACATAAACTATAAAGCAATAAAGATAGTTTGAGTCCTAACAGAACTAGAACTCCATCAAGCATGCACAATTATCACACGCCAACATCACACGCCACCTAAGTTGGTTAGCAAACATGCTACCACTTTGTTCGTGATTCCCATGAAGAGTCCTCCATGTAAGTCAATTGAGCCAAGATCAATGCTGACATTCTTGTGTACAAGAGCTAGTAGATTTGCATCACTTTCTCCCGTATCAAGTCCCAACTATAGTCGTTTCGCTAAAAATAATCTCAACTATTTGGGGTAACTTACCAGAATGCTCCCAATTGACTTGGAACTGGTTTAGCAAATGATTTTTTAAGTAATAATTTCCCTTTTCCCATCAAGGTCAAGTTTTTCATTGAAAAATGTTTTTTTAAAAGGCTAATGCATAATAACAAAAAGTTGAGTAAAAAAAGGACTCCACCAGCCACCCTTGTAGGGCACGAATTACGAGAATACAGAAAAAGTACCATTATGCCAACTTTCATGGTAAGCATTCCAAGCAGGACAAAAATGTGTTTTTAACCTCGAAAACGACATTTGTTGTCAAAACGGATTCCTCCGTGTAGACACATAATTGTCTCTCCCTGTTTAGTACCCAATGATGAAATATCCCGTCGTCCTAATTGGTTGATACAAGTGCATCAAGACGACTCAAAATATTAAAATTAGATGATCTTTTCAATTATTGGATTTGGTTCATCTTACAATTCGATGTCGCAAAAGTCCAAGTGTGTCGCATGCATTACATGATCAATACAACGCGAGAAGACCCAAGTTCTGGTTGGGTGCTTGAAGATGGACGTGACAAGGCCCAAGTTCTGTTTGGGTTTTTAAAACATGGTTGTAAAGGAAGCCCGAGTTCTGTTTGGGTTCCTATTTATTTTCGTTGCTTTATTTTAAGCTTAAATAAGGCATAGTGTTTACATGTAACACTTAGGCAAGTAGGCGTGTGTTTTTCTTCAGATATTAGGCTCCTTAGTTACTGATGTTAAGCTCTTGTAACAGCCCATTGAAGTAGAGTTATGAGGGGCGTGAATTAAGGAGGATTTTTAGCTCCTCTAAACCATTTCACTGTTGGACAGTTGTAGGGGGTGTGTGTGAGGCCTCTTGGCTTTCTTTTGCTGCTCCTCCATCTATATAAGGAGAGCATATGATAGGTGAACATCAGATTAGAGATTGAATTAAAAAAGTGTTTCTTTGTGAAACTTTCTTTGAGTGTGTCTCAAAACCCCTATTACAACTTAAGTGTATCTTGGTTGTATAGGATTAATAGACTAAATTGAGTGTGTCTTATTTAGTTATATCAAGATCCTATAGTTCTTTGAGTGTGTCTTGAGAACTATAGTTAAATTTTCAGTTTTCCCTATCCGTTCTAATTCATCAAAAGGAGCAAAAATTATTAAAACCAATTCAACCTAAATTAAGTGTGGAAGTGAGGGTTGCAATTGGATCATTTGGTATCAGAGCCTCGGTGGAAAGATTCGAAGATTTGATGCACTTTTGGAGAAGAAAACAAACTGCTGGAATTCAAACAGTTTTTTTCAGTCGACTTTGAAGGGCGATTTCTTGGGCTACGTGAATCGATTTGGGTGTTTTTTTTTTTATTCTGCATATCTTTTTGTCTAGAATACTCACAAAAAATTTCAGATTTTTTAGAATTTTTTAGATATTAAACTGGGCACGTTTTTGTGGACTGCGTCAGAATTTGAGGAAATCAACACAACGGATTTCAAACGAAGATTTCTCTTTCGTCCGAGAAGCTTTTAAGGGGCTTCTTTTTTTGAATATGCTTATTTTTTCCTGAATTTTCATAATTTGTAAGCCTCTAAGAGACTTAAGGCCATTTTTAGATATTAAACTGGACACGTTTTTGTGGACTGCGCCAGAATCGGAGGAAATCAGCACAGCGGATTTCAAAAGAAGATTTCTCCTTCGTCCGAGAAGCTTGCAAGGAGTTTCTTTTATTGAATCTGCTTATTTTTTCCTGAATTTTCATAATTTGTGAGCCTCTGAGAGTCTCAAGGCCATTCACAGTTTCGTTTTGTTGTTTGAAGTTACGGGCATATTCATGATTGTAACTGTAATAGTTTAGCAAAATAGCAAAATCATGGCTGATGGGGATCTTGTTAGGATGTTACAGGTTATCACTCAAAAGTTAGAAAATTTGGAGAAAAAATCAGAAAAAAAGGATGAGAAAAGTGAGGAGGAGAAAAAAAGACAAGATAAAAGGTGGGATACTATAGCCGAAATAGCTTTGCAAGTAAATAGAAAACATAATTTCTCAAAAAATGATGAGACTCCAATCCTTAGGCAGCCTATAGATATTCGGTCTACTTTTCGTGAAATAAAAGAAGCAGTGAGAATTTGTCAACAACTAGTTCTCGATGCTTCTCCTTAAACCAATATCCCACAAAAAATTGAGGATGATTCTGGTTTTGTAGAGCATCCTATGGAAGAGGATATTGTTATTGATCAAAGTCAAGAAAAAACAAAAAAAGAGGAGATAAAGAAAGATTTGGTGGTTCCTTCTTTGATGGTTGATGATGGTTCGGAGTCACCCAATGACTCTATTGTTTTGAACTTACAAAAAAGGGTGTTTGTGAAACATTTTGATACCATTTTCGAACCCCCTCCGAATTGGTTACATCATACTTTTGGGGTTGATGAGAGCATTGTTGATCACGACTATGATCATCAAGTCGGGGTTCAAGATGATGTTCCAAGAAATTGTTTTGAAATGTTTTTGAGTTTTTCGATGCCGCATACACTATTTCATAAGGTTCTCATTTCTTTTGATAATTTTGTGTTTTTGAGAATTGGCCAAATTCGTGGTCGAATTTTTTTCAAAGAAAGAGAGAATGATACAAGTGCATCAAGACGACTCAAAATATTAAAATTAGATGATCTTTTCAATTATTGGATTTGGTTCATCTTACAATTCGATGTCGCAAAAGCCCAAGTGTGTCACATGCATTACATGATCAATACAACATGAGATGGTTGGGTGCTTGAAGATGGACGTGACAAGGCCCAAGTTCTGTTTGGGTTTTTAAAACATGGTTGTAAAGGAAGTCCGAGTTCTGTTTGGGTTCCAATTTATTTTCGTTGTTTTATTTTAAGCTTAAATAAGGCCTAGTGTTTACATGTAACACTTTGGCAAGTAGGCGTGTGTTTTTCTTCAGATATTAGGCTCCTTAGTTGCTGATGTTAAGCTCTTGTAACAGCCCATTGAAGTAGAGTTATGAGGGGCGTGAATTAAGGAGGCTTGTTAGCTCCTCTAAACCGTTTCACTGTTGGAAGGTTGTAGGGGGTGTGTGTGAGGCCTCTTGGCTTTCTTTTGCTGCTCCTCCCTCTATATAAGGAGAGCATATGATAGGTGAAGATCATATTGGAGTTTGAATTAAAAAAGTGTTTCTTTGTGAAACTTTCTTTGAGTTTGTCTCAAAACCCCTATTACAACTTGAGTGTGTCTTGGTTGTTTAGGATTGATAGACTAAATTGAGTGTGTCTTGTTTAGTTGTATCAAGATCCTGTAGTTCTTTGAGTGTGTCTTGAGAACTATAGTTAAATATTCAGTTTTCCATATCCATTCTAAATCATCAAAAGGAGCAAAAATTATTAAAACCAATTCAACCTAAATTAAGTGTGGAAGTGAGGGTTGCAATTGGATCATTTGGTATCAGAGCTTTGGTGTAAAGATTCGAAGATTTGAAACACTTTTGGAGAAGAAGATTTGACGCTGGAATTGGATCATTGGTCCAGTCCAAAGGAAGAGCAATCTGAAAGCTAAGCCGAAAATTGTTTTAATAACTTAAACTTTAATTATTATTCCAAGCCCAATTTTAATATCCCAATTAATTATTCATGATAATTAATTGCATTTTTAAAACCCATTTTCGAAAAGCCCAGTTAATTATTCTTGATAATCAATTGTACTTTTAGTAAATATTAATTATTCTTGATAATTAATATATATTTTTATTAAATATTTTCTAAATTAAAAGATACTATGAAAAGTCAGATTTTATCCTAAGGATAATTGATTTCCACATTTTAAACGATAATATTTAATGAGGATAAAAATAAATCATTAAAGATTGGATAAATAATAAAAGTCGATCAGATCTGCAGATGCGCTTCGCGCATCCAAAATGCGTCTGGCGCTCCAACGTTGTGCATGCACGACATGGAGACAGTCAGCCACATTCAGAAGCGCAGAAGCCGATGCGTGCAGCACAATGGATTCGCGTCTTGTATCGCCGATGCATGCCATGCAACAGGCCTGCGCATCGTGCATCCTCAAATCTTATCCGGCTTCTTCCGTTTTCCCTATAAATAGACCTCGTTTCAACTCGATTTTCGACATACTTTCCTACGAACTTTTCCTACATTTCCAGCTGCGAAAATCACTCCAAATACTCTCTCAAACACTAGAAACACACAATCAACCACATCCACTAAATCTCCATTATACAACACCCAGACGACAAAAGTATAACTTTTCCTACATTTCTGTCACCTTGTAGAGATATAACTTTAATTTCCTTTTTTTGTTTTAGGAATCGTCGGTGTTTTCGACTTCTCCACAAACGGGTTCGGGACTTGAGGATTAGCTGTAGGAAGCCGTCAGTGGTAGATCTGGTGTTTTCGACTTCTCCAAAATCACGAGTTTCATTTTTTTTCTTCTTTTGTAATTATTCGATCTGATGTTAGGTGGTGTTACAATTTTTTTCTGATTTTTATTTTCATTTTTTTGTTTATTTTTCTTTTACATCTCTGTTTCTTTATATGTGGGATTTTATTTTATCTTTTATGTTTATGTATAAGCAATTCTTTCCGTTACTTCCAGCTTATATTGTTTTACTTTCGACTTACATTTTTATCTTTCAAATTTGATGGCAAAATGAAAAAAAAAAAAATTACTTGTACCAGTACCTATTGCTGCGGTTTTGGCTAGGAACCGCAGCAATAGCTTGGCATATTGTTGCGGTCAAAAACCGCAGCAATAGATTAACCTATTGTTGCGCCCTTAATTGCTGCGCGGTTAAAACCGCCGCAATAGGCCACTTAATGACCGCAGCAATATTCACTTATTCTACTAGTGAATGGTCCAAAACTAATGATGGATAGAACTTAGTTTAGGTTTCCTATACAGAATTTAATCACCAAGGAATTAAACTAAGGGTTTGAAAGCATAAAGAATTTAATCACCAAATTTCAGGAATTTTGATGAACACTCAATGTATTCGACTAAACAAAACACTTAATATAATTCACTGACTGAAATTCGAACTACAACTTAATCTATATATATGAAAACAAAATCCTATCTTGCTTAAGACAAGTCCCTAAGTCTTAATCCTAATCAAACTCTAAATAAG
The DNA here is from genome assembly GCA_947648045.1 of Beta corolliflora. Classification (NCBI taxonomy): domain Eukaryota; kingdom Viridiplantae; phylum Streptophyta; class Magnoliopsida; order Caryophyllales; family Amaranthaceae; genus Beta; species Beta corolliflora. The sequence goes on along the minus strand of CANSZD010000107.1, from coordinate 82,404 downwards.
ATTGACACATGTAAAATCCATCGTTTTATGAACGTAGGCAAAACCATGACTCCTAATACAACTCAAATTAGAAAACATAAAACAAATAAGATATGAAGAGTTCTAGTTGAACTCAACTAGCATGCACCATGCACGCCTAGCACAATGCGCCTAACTTGCTACTCCTTCTCCCATGCATGTGACGATGCACACCAACACCTTAGAGTTAGCAAATCCAACACATGAGTCATAAAAACAACCCCATTCAAGTTGAGGAACCCTTCAAGCAAGTGCCAACAATTGAGCATCCCCTAATGGATCATCCTCCCCTTGTTCAGAAACAATTGTCCGCAATTGAGCATCTTCTTCATCATGTATGTATGGCACCAAGTCTGAAGTCTCCCACATTAAATGTAGCACTCACACCATATTCCCCTGGCAACTCTAACTTGTAGGCATTGTCATTAACCTTCTCAAGGATTTTGAAAGGTCCTTCTGAGCGTGGCATCAACTTGTTTTTGCGCATATTAGGAAACCTTTCTTTCCTCAAATGTAACCACACTAGATCACCTCCCTCGAACACATGTTGCTTGCGGTTCTTATTGGCCAGCACTTTATATCTCTCGTTCACTTTCTCTATTCTTGCACGAACTTGAGCATGTAATTTCAACATAGCCTCGGCTTTTGCTTTAGCATCAACATGAACATACTCACCCTTAGGAATAGAAATCAAGTCCAATGGCAGCCGTGGATTCACACCATAAACAACCTCAAATGGAGAATGTTTAGTAGCATATGTAGGTGAACGGTTATAAGCAAATTCAGCATGTGCCAATTTAACATCCCAATCTTTAGTACTCTTACAAACCAACCCCCTAAGCAAAGCACCAAGAGTTCAATTAGTTTCCTCAGTTTGACCATCAGTTTGAGGATGATGAGAAGTACTAAAGCACAACTTTGTCCCAAGCAACTTCCACAAAGTCTTCCAAAAGTAGCTCATAAACTTGGTATCCCTATCACTCACAATAGTCTTTGGAACACCATGAAGCCTCACCACTTCTTGAAAATACAATGCAGCAACTTTAGAAGCATCATCAGTTTTGTGGCATGGAATAAAATGAGACATCTTTGAGAACCTATCCACAACAACCATGATGGAATCCTTTCCTCTTTGTGTCCTAGGCAGCCCCACTATGAAATCCATGGACACGTCATCCCATGGGAACTCCGAAACTAGCAAGGAGTATACACCCCATGATGGAATGTACTCTTAGCCTTTTGACAACTTGCACACCTAGCTAACACCCCTTGCACATCACCTTGCATTTTCGGCCAATGAAAGTGTTCTTGTAAGATAGCTAGTGTCTTATTCATTCCAAAGTGCCGAGCAATGCCTCCTCCATGAGCAACAAGTAACTCCCTAATAGAGCAATTAGGAATGCACAAACGATTTTCCTTAAAAAGAAACCCATCTTGCAGCACATATGACCCTATAGCACCCTTCAAACACCCCTCTATGATAGGTTCGAAATCCACATCCCCCTTGTAATACTCCTTGATGAGATCAAACCCAAGCAACGTCGAGTTCAACACCCCAAGAAGTGTATATCTTCTCGACAAAGCATCAGCTACAACATTGTTCTTACCCTCTTTGTACTTAGAAGAAAATTGGAATGATTGTAGGAATTCAACCCACTTAGCATGGCGTGGATTCAACTTTTGCTACCCATGTATGTGCTTCAAGGCCTCATGATCAGAATGTAGGATGAAATGGCTAGGCCTTAGATAATGACGCCAATGGTCTAATGCTCTCACAATGGCATAGAACTCCTTGTCATATGTCGAATAGTTCAATCTAGCCCCTCCTAACTTCTCACTAAAATAAGCAATTGGCCTCTTCTTTTGTACCAACACAGCACCTATCCCCACTCCACATGCATCACACTCAACCTCAAAAGGTTGTGAATAATCAGTCACAATAGCTCTATTTTGAAAAGTGCTTATTAAATGCTAATTATATTTATTGCATTAAATATGTGTCGGATTCGCTTATTTTATTTGGGTTGGAATATGAATTTATATTTAAATTTGTTATGTTTGAAATATATCTATTATTTTAGTTTAGTGAAATTATTATTAAATATATTTTGGGTGATAAGTATCAAAAATTAGTTGAGTGGTATTTTGACAATTAAGAAACCAAAGGTCGGTTCCTCATTTTGTTCCTTAGTCGGTTGATTTTGGAACCCTTAAAATCCTAAAACCCCAATCTCACCTGTGTCTCTCTCTCATGTACCTCATTTTCTCTCTCCTCGATTTCCCTTGCTTCCCGTGAAGAAACCTAAACCCCAACCCATTTTCCTCTCGCCTCAACCTCCCCTTCACCTCTGATCTCTCTCCACCCCCTCTCGCCGGAGCTTTCCTCCCCCTATCCCCGTGCTTGCAGTTGTTGATGCCGTTGTTGTTGCTGATGTGTTGCGAGATGTTGGTGTCGTGGCACGCCGATGTCGCGGCTAGGCGGTGCTGCTTGTCGCCGCCATTAATTACCTCGTTCTGATCTTTCTTCTTCTTATCGTGTTGCTGTTGTTGTTTGTGTTGGTGGTGTTGTTGCCGGTCGGTTTTCCCCTCCCATGTTCTTGCTCGTGCTGCTGCTGCTGTTATTGGTGTGCTGCTGCCGTCTTGTGCCTGATGCCGCCGTCGTCGCCGACGCTGTGTGTGGGTGGTTTGTCAAGTACCAAAGGTACTAACCATCCTTTCCTCCTTGTTTCGATCTTCTTCTTTTAGATTTTGGATGGAGATTAGTTAATTTATGGAGTGTGGATTTTGATTGTCGGTTGATATATATCGATGATGATGCTTGAAATTATTGTTAATCCTGAATTGAATTTCAAACTGAATTTGTTGTGGTGATTGACCGAATAAACGTGGTATTGTTGAATTGTTGTTGTTCACTGGAGGAAAACTCAATCTTTGAGTATCCCTTTAGTTGGTGTTTTGGGAAATATTCAAGTTAGGAGTTGTTAACTTTGTTCGATAAAAATCTGTTAGATTGATGTGATTAATGGTTGCTTTACTAACGAAATTCATGAATGATTAACGAATAGTTAGTTGTTAATTAATTAGTTAATGAGTTATTGTGGAGGATGTTAATATCGATGTAGTTAGTGTTTACTAAACTTAACAATAATACTGGGAGTTATGCTTGTAGTTATGTTAGCTTCTTAATGGAATTAGTTTAACAATTTCTAAAGAATGATTAGTTTAGTTAAAAGAATGTTGTTATCATCTTGTTAATTGAGTATGGAATAAATATTACTCCATTTAAGAGCTAAAAACTAGTTCATGTATATATGTACTAAATATTGCCATTGTTACTCATTTTGATTATGAACCTAATCAATTTGGATGTCTTAGTTTCAGAAGTATAATGATTAAGAAACAATGGTCTGACTATAAGTTGTAAAATGTAATTTTTTCAAAGGCTTCCACTATAACAAGTTCTATCTTTTAATACCTAGATATCGGGTTAAGTTAGTCTTGTCAATTACGTACTATCAAGCCCATTGTAATTTGTTTAATTTATATAAGTGGAATTCAGTGAGGTATGGTCATTGATTAATTATATAGTATGAACCATATTTAATTGCTTTCATTAATCAATTTTTGATTAATGAATCTAGAGTGTGGTGTTTAAGCTAACTCTCCTTAGTAAATTCTAAGAGAGAGACCTATACTAATTGTTGTTGGTGCTTGCTAACGGTTGTTATCATTGTTGAGATAAATGTTGATTAATAATCATGAAGTATGAAAGAGTTAAAATTATTTATATGCAAGAGTATGAGTTACGCGTAAGTGGTTTAGTAACTCTCGTTAGTTAATTCTAACTGAGAGACCTTTTGTCATTGTGATCGATTTGTTGTTAAATATGATTATTTATTAATTGTTGTGGTTCATAAGTTTCATGTTTGAAATTGGATTGCATATAAAAGCATATATATGCATTGATATGAGGTACTTACTTATAAAGATGATGCTATGTCAAGTAATTATAATTCTCTAAGGAGAAGTGTTCAAGATTGGTTTATTGTTCAAAGATTGTTGTTAAGAGTTATTGAGATGATATGTAAACTTGGGTTTTAAGAATGATTGGAATAAGTTAGGAACGATAATGGAAAGTGATCTAAAAGGGGAAAGTAGTCTCGTCTGAGTCGACGGATGAGGTGATACGAACATTACCCCATGGACTGTGAACCTTGGGGGGCCCCACAGGGAAACCTGCCCATTGCTCTGTGGGGCGATAATCGGGCGATATATCAGGTAATGTGAAACCTGTGGATGGCTGATTGAATCAGCGAAAAAATGTACTTCGTACTAGTCGCGTTTATTGGCCAAAAGTAAAGCGAATCGTTGGGCGACGACCTCCACTGTCGGAGTGTAAGCTTTGTCTCCTCCGCCGCGTTCTCTTTCCCCCAGGTTAAAAGAAAGTTATGTCAATTATGAAAGTTATTTTGATATTGGATTCCCAATAAGGAATCATATCGGTAAGTAATGAATGTTTATTCTTGAATATGAATATTGATATTAGTTTCCTGATAAGGAAGCATATCATGGTAAGTTATTCTCATATTGGATTCCCGATAAGGAATCGTATCTTGTTATTGGATTCCCGATAAGGAATCGTTATAGTGAGAGTTATCATGTAATTTATTACATGAAAAGGGTTTATTTATAATAGTATAAGAAAATGATTGATAGAGTATCAAAGCATAAGTTTGGACTTCTGATAAGAAATCGAATAAAGGAAATAATTGATATCATCTATATCAGAATTGGTTGACTTAGATTCCTCATCAGGAATCGTGATAAGTTTGAAAGGCTAATTAAATAAATATATATGAAATATGTTTCAATCGTGATTGCTTTGTAGTCGCTTTGCTATGTTTGCCATTATGTGACCGACGGTGTATTATGAAAGGAGTAATTGAGTAATGGTAATTCATGTGTCCAAAAGGACTAATGCTATGCATTGTTATAACAGATGTGATTGTGATGGACATGTTGATTGTTGAGTCGTTTTCAAGTAAAAGCCACCAAAGCATGTGTTAATCTTATTTACGGGTTTAGTACTCAGCTTTGCTGATGTGTGTATGTTGTTTTGTCATTTTACGTGGCCCGTCACTTGGTGGGTGGCAAGTATCCTAAATATTTCAGGTTGAAGCCGTAAGTTAAACTTTTGCGAGTTAAAGCTGATACGAGATAATGTAGTATTGTATTTGTTTTTTTGAAGTGAGGACGCTCGACATTGTAATAGTTAGCAATTAATTATTTATAACTTATTTTTGTATTTAGAGTCGTTAGTGCTCCTGAGTCTTGTGGTTTTGCTCCGCGAAAGCGTTCAGGCTGTTGAGTTTGGGATTATTTTATTTATTGAAATTGTAATAGGTTCATATTATTTCCCGATTTAGGGTTGTCCTATTTTCAAGGGAAACTCTGCCGGAATTTCTAGAGAAATTTATTAAAATAGAGTCTAAAAATCAGGGTGTTGTTGTAATAGTTAATTTGAAATAAATAGAAATGGAATTTGAGTTCCACATTCTCCGATGTTGTTCGGTGGATGTGATGGTAATAGTTCGGGTTAACTCGACCATAGTCTCTTCTGTTGTGCTTAATCCTCTGTAAGCTGGTCGGGAGAAACCAGGCTGTTACAAGTGGTATCAGAGCATGGTTTGCTCTCGTGTGCGCTATGATCTTCGTATCGTGGCGTAAGAGTTGTAAACAGGTTTAATGGATCTGATAAAATTTAGGTATATATGAACCAAGCCGTTGAAGGTGTTTGCGCTTGCAAGTGTATTCTATGTTTCCATTTATGTGAACTTATGTGTTTGAGTGATTTTGTTGGTCAGAGTAACGTAGTGGAAGCGTAGTTGGCCCCCCTGCCCTCTGTGGTATCCGATTTTTTACTGTCTTAATTAACGGTCTGAATCCCACGAAAGTCTCTCATTGGACTTTGAGTTTTTAGAAAACTTGAAAGTCGCCACCCTATTAATATCTGAATAGGGACAGATTTATTTAATGAATCGTTTTAAAATCAATTTCAAGGAAAATCATTTAAAACGATGATGACTTCATATGGATGAGGCTTTTTTTGAAAATTGGTCTTTCATACGATGAGATAGGGTTCGGGGTTTAGGTTAAGAAGTGCGATCGTCTGGAACTCGTCTCCTCTTCCGTTCTAAAGAACGGGCTCTTACTAAATGTGTTATTTTCCATTTTAAAGTAATCATGGCTATTAAAAAGAAAGAAAATCACATAATTTGCACATATACACATCAACCATTTTTATTTAGGACCAATATATCATTTATACATGGTAGGATTGAGCACTGAAGTTGCACTACGTACCAATCATTGCGGGATTGGAATCCACTCATGGATCAAAACCGTCGTAGTTCGAGCTTATGTCTCACCTTAAATGGCCAATTCCACTGGGGAAAGAAGAGGGGGGAATAGATTATGAATAACTCACTTTTAGAATTAAACAAATCTATTTGAAATGAGGTAATCACTCCAAGTAGTGATTAAAATGGGGTTATGATAATCACTTTAATTAGTGATTAAATATGAAGGATTAAGATAATCACCTTAATTAGTGATTGAAAATGGAGGTTAAGATAATCACCCTAATTAGTGACTAAACTTAAGAGGAAAGATAATCACCTTGATTAGTGATTAACAATGAAGGTTAAGAAGTAGTCACCCTAATTAATGATTATTCAATGTTTAAGATAATCACTCTAATTAGTGATTAAATGAGTAAAATAATCGTCCTAATTAACGATCATTAAGGTTTAAGATAATCACTCTAATTAGTTATTAAAGGAGAAGAATAATCGTCCTAATTAACGATTATTAGGGTTTAAGATAATCACTCTAATTAGTGATTAAATGAGAAGAATAATCGTCCTAATTAACAACATTAAGGTTTAAGATAATCACTCTAATTAGTGATTAAAGGAGAAGAATAATCGTCCTAATTAACGATTATTAGGGTTTAAGATAATCACTCTAATTAGTGATTAAATAATGATTGGAGATAATCACCTTAATTAGTGATAAAAAGAAGTTTGAGTTAACCGCTCTAATTAGCGATTAATCGAGGATTGAAATAACCACCTTGATAGTGATCAGGTTTATGATTTTTAAGAGTTCTTAGAAGATTTGCTTCCTAATTGAAGGCTTTTGAGAAATAATCTTTATTAAAGATTATAAAGTCATTTGGAGAGAAATGATCAATTTGAGATTGAATTTGGAGATTTGTGTTTGGCTAATTGGAATTTGGCCATTTAAAGCGAGACACGTGAAACGGCCTAAAATCAATTCGGAGATCATAATTACCAATCTAATTATGTCAAATTATATGATTAATCCATTTGAATATGGAGAACACATTTTTAAAATGTAAGATGGATCATCACACAATTTAACTTAGTTAGATTTGCAATTTTTCCTCATAATTGAGATTGGGTCATTTGATTCATATACTATGATATATTGGCCCAACATGCAATATTTGTAGCATTGGTTGCTCATTTTATTAAAAAGAGTTGTGGAATTATTTATGAAAATTATGCATAAACATCTCCGTGTTTTTTTTTATTAATTAAGTGATGCAACAATTATTTACAAAGAAACTATTATTACAACAATATGTACAAAATCTATGATCTATATAAATCTTCAATCTTGGTCTTCACCATGATGCTCTTTGATCTTCACCTCCTTGAATGGGCTTTGGAATTCATGTTTATTTGTGAATTTGTGAAAGTTAAAGATTAATTAACTCCTTTGATTTTGATTTTTAATGACAATTTTTATTGATTTTTATTTACATGATAAAATGAGTCATTTTAAGAGAAACTTAAAATTTCATGATTTTTTTATTCACATTTTCGTATGAAGAAAATATTTTTTTTTTATGAAAGTTGAGTTAATTACTTTATTTCATTGTTCAGATTGCCTTTTTGTTCTTGTACTGACTTACAAAAATAATAACGTTCTGTACAAAGTGTTAAAATGAGCATATGATACATCTATGGATAGATCAGTGAGTTCTTTATTTGTATCAAAATGTCAAAACTGGTCAAAACTGGACCTTTATTTAATTTGTTCTTTGAAATTCAACTTATTGAACTTATTTTGAAGTGAAATTTGGTATTAACATTCTAGACATTTTGAAAGACTGGACTGGAAATTTTTACTTGAATTGGACATTTGCAAATCCATTTTTATTTATTTTCTTAATCGGAGAGAAAATCAGTATTCTGAAATTTAGTGATTTACATGAATGATTTTTTAAAAATGATGTAAAATTGTATAAAATTCATATGAACAGGATTTTTATATTTTTGAAAAGCTACTGATGTTTTCTTCAAACTTGATGTTTTTAGTTTTATCTAAATGATTTTATTTTAAACTTTATTGACAGAACAATCTTAGGTGGTACTGGGCAAAATCAGTTTTGCACAACAAAGTTGTGTGATTTTTTAATTATTTACACAAAATTCTTTTTTTAGAAATTCCAAAGCCCAATTGCTGGAAACATCTTGCAATTCATAGGAAAAATATTAAATCCGACAAACTAGTTTGATAACACAGACGAAAAATGGAATGAAATACGAAATTAAAACTGATTATAATTACAGCATCACATTTTCTTTTTTTATGGAGATGTTTATGCACAACTTGTCTTGAATTTTTTTATGAAATCATTTTTGGTGATGAATAAAAACTTGATTAAGGAAAATCACATAATCACATTGTTTCCTAAGAGTCACCCCATTAGAGGTGACTATTCTAGGTGGGGTGATTTAAGGTTGGGAACCTATTAGGACTTCCACATACCCAAATCACTCCAAAGATTAAAAAAATGATAAGAAGAAAACAAGGAGAAAGTTAGTAGATGATTAAGAAGATAATCAAAATAACAAGAATTTCAACTTTACCTTGCTAGCTCAATGATGCACTTCCTTTTTGTAAATTTTTGTACCATTTTTTTGTGATTTTCTTAATTTCTAAGTGAGTTTCTAAATCCTCTTAATTACTAACTTAAACTCTTTTTGTGTTTTTTCCTTCTTTTGATGAACTTCTTTTACTTACTAATTAGGACTTTTGCTTAGATGAAAAGATTAAGGAGGAGAAGAGTAGTAGAGAAGATGAGAGAATTAGTGAAGTTAAGTTGAACTCTTTTCAACTTTCTTACTTACTAATTAAGACTTTTGCTTAGATGCAAAGATTAAGGAGGAGAAGATTAGTAGAGAGAGAAGGTGTGAAGTTGAATTGTGTTTTTTTCAACTTCCTTACTTACTAATTAAGACTTTTGATTAGATGAAAAAATTAAGGAAGACAAAAGTAGTAGAGAGAGAAGGTGTGAAGTTGAATTGTGTTTTTTTCAACTTGGTTTTGAAGTGAAAAGGGGAGGGTATTTATAGAGAAATGAGGAATGTGAATTAGGGTTTCAAAGAGGGAGAAATCGTTCAGGTTCCGCAGCAATATGAGCATGAATTCCCGATCAGTAATAGGAAAACGAAGTTGTGTGCGGATATGAGTGCTTCTTGAACAAAAGTGCGAGAAGGTTTCTAAGGCACTCTAACGCAAAGTGACTAACTTCAGCTTCTTGACATCAGTCTGTTTATGCTCGAAAGCCCAATTAACAAAGGCTTGGCTAGCATTTTCCCAACTAGCCCTATCTACGCAATCTGAAGAATAGTACCAGTCCAGAGCTGGTCCTTCTAAACTCTTGTCAAACAGCATGGGGTAATCTTCCTCTAGTATGCCCCATGGATGCAAGGCATTCACAAATCCCACTAAGTGGACAAAAGGATCACCGTTCCCATCAAATTTTCTGAATTGGGGTAATTCACGATAGTGATCTTCATGTTGATATCCTGGAAAGAGAACCAGGGATTCGGTGTGAACTTCTCGGATAGGACCCACTATATTCTGGTTCTATTTCTTCATCACTTTCATCTGGTGTGGCTGCTGGAACCTCATTCATCCATATATTTTCAGGTGCTGCTAGAATACAGTGGATAGTATAACCATCCAATCTAGTGCTCTTCACTTCGTTCAGATACAATATCGATTTTCCGCCGTTGGAGATGGTCATAATTTCTGGATCACCAGAAATAATCACAGCACCCTGATCAGTGAGAAGCTTTACCTTCTGATGTAGAGTAGAGGCTACTGCCCTATTTTCATGCAGCCATGGTCTTCCCAATAAGAAGTTAAAACAGGCTTGTATGTCAATGACCATGAATTCCACCTTTCTTGCCACGGGACCACATTCAATGAGGAGGTTGATCAAACCCAATACTTCTCTCTTAGCATTATCATATGCTCTGACCACCTGGTTGGATGGTACCAGATCCTCTTTTGAATACCCAAGCGTTGTTAGCACACGCAGAGGGCAAACATTGATTGCGGAGCCATTGTCGATCAACACCCTAGGTATCTCACATCCATTACATCGTATAGTGATGTGTAATCAATTGTTGTGGTTGATATTGTCAGGGAGATCATTGTCTCTGAACATGAGAGTTCGATCTACCCCATGAATGAGCCCCACCATCTGGTCAGGTGTTATAGAAGAGCTTACAGAGGCTTCATTAAGATGTTTTAGAACAGCTGCCCTATGAGGCTGGGAATGCATTAACAATTTCCAGATGGAAACATTAGCATTTACTTCTTTCATGCGCTTGATAGCATCATCTTCCTTGTTACTTTCCTCTGTCATTGGCTCTTTGCCCTTTTCCTTCCTTCTCAATACCTCCAAAGGATTTTCATCCTCCAAATGGGATGGTTTAAAGTGGCGGCCTGCTCTAGTCAAATGAGAGATATCCACATACTCCTCATCACTAAGATCATCGAGGCAGATGGGGCGCCGGTATGTATTTGGAGTGGTGGAATATAATCCAGTGTTTTTCTCCACAATCTTTAAGACCGAAGAGGCATCTTCATCAGCATCAAAGTCCAAAATGACGAAGGCACCGTCATAATCCAAAGTTCCACACATACCAGAGAATCGATCTTTGTTGAGAGTGAAGCTGGGGTCTTTACAAGGCATCATTTTGACTTTTTCTTGAGTGGAATAGTCATAGACCAGGCACTTGTAACCTACGGCTATCGGCATTTCATACATTTGAGGTATTGTCTTGCGGATTAACTGAACTGGATCGCATCTGTCCGAAGCAGCAGAGATGGCATTAATGACGAATGATGGTTTATGATTAGGAAGGGGGTTTTTTGTGATGTTAGGTTGAGAGTCATTTGTTTTATTGGAGATGGATCCCAGAGAAAGTTTTCCATCATCCACAAGGTTTTGAATTTGATGCTTTAGAGCCGTGCAGTTTTCAGTATTATGCCCCGGGCTTTGATGGTATTCACAGTTTTGATTTGGGTCATAACCAGGGTAAGGATTTTTAGGAGGTGGGCGCGGATTCAAGGGTTGAATGAGATTGGCCTTTTTTAACTTGGAGAGAGCTTGGGAATAAGTCATGTTCAAAGGAGTAAAGTTCCTTTGTGGTCGCAACTGGAATGCAGACGATGCACCAATGGCATGGATCGCATTAGTTGTCGTAGGAGCTGCTGAATCATTGTTTGGGACTCTTTTGTTATTTCCAAATTTTGCATTATAAGTAGCGCCGCCAATAGGTTCATCTTTCTTGATGTCTCCCCTTTTCACAGCATCCTCAACTAAAGTTCCCGTAGCAATCAAAGCTTTGAAAGTCGAGAAATACTGGTATGCCATATGCTTCTGATAGACAGGAAGAAGGTTTTTCACAACCATTTGCAGTTGTTCCTCCTCATTAGGCCTACTCATGATTTTGGAAGCCTTGTTTCTCCATCGAGTGATGAATGAAGAAAATGTCTCATTAAGGTTTTGAGAAGTGGTCTCTAGATCCCTTCTAGTAACATCAATTTCTTCATTATACTTGTATTGGTTTGAGAACTCTCTGACAATGTCAGCCCAAGTGGATTTCTTTGAATTTTCAAGGTTGAGGAACCAATGTGCTGCAGCACCATCTAAATATTGTTGAAATAGTTGGGCCATCAAGGATTCTTCCACTCCCCAGGGACTCATTGCCCCTACATACATTTTCAGGAAATTGGTGGGGCTACCGGTCCCATCAAACCTTGTCAGATTAGGCATTTTGAATCCATGGGGTATTCGTGCCTTCGAAAAAAGAGTTAATCCATGAATATCCATCAATCGTTCAGCCTTAGTCATGCCTTTTAAGACTTCTTTAAGCTTGACTACTTCTTCCTCGAGTTTAGTGGAAATTTCTCTCTCATTGTTCAGAGGCTCAAGATGAAAAGGCGAAGCTACTTCCGACTCCGGAGGAGGAGGAGGCATCTGGGCGCTTTGGCGCATTATACCTAACGGTGTTTGCTCAATATTATCCTGTCGGTCAAGCATGGCCTGGACAAGTCGTCAGAGCTCAATCATTGGATCAGGTGGGGTATAGTTTTGTTGGTGCTCATTGTTCGGAATTTCAGCCATATTGTTGAGACGCGTAGCAGAGAATATAGCTGGTGTAGACAAAGATGACAGTATTGCTGACAGAGAACGTTCACTGTGGTCAGAACTTCGGCGAATTAGCCTAGATCCTGAGCGGACCCAGGCAGAGTTCCTGTGAAATGAGATGAAAAGTTAACACAGAAGTTTGTCCAGACTTTGTTTCTTCTTTTTTTTTTTTTTTTGCAGGGAATGAAAGAAATGATATCTTTGAAAATTTTCTCTTTTTTTTTTACCCCAATTTCAGTTATCATTTATTAAAAGGTGTAAGACCTTGACTGTATCATTTGTTTTGAGATTTTTCATTAGATTTCTTTGACTTGTTATTCTTTTTTAGACTTGGACTTTTATTCACATTTTAGACTTCCACTCTTGGACTCATTTGTTTTGGGATAATACACAATCATTTTCAAAATCAATTTGATAATATCCTTCCATTTCCTGCTGCTACAGAAATAAGAGAAAAGAGGTATAACGAGGCATGTGTCCTGATTTTGGCAAATTATAATGCCCCATATATCGTTCTTCTTTGTAGTGGTCTGTATCTATTGATTGCTTCTAAGTGCTGAAACCACAAAAGAAAATATTAAATGCAAAAGGGGTCGCACCCGAAGGTTGCCTACGTATCTCCATAAGTGGATTTGGATTTGGGGAAGAAATTTTTCTTCTGATGATTTTTTTTTGAATGGAGAATCAGGCCCAACGTAGTTCTGACATATGAAATGAAATTTAACATAACTTTTCTCCCTTTTTTTTTTTTTTTACAGCTGCACTCGGAAAATGAGTTGCCTACATACCCCTTTTAGTACATTACATAGTAGAGAAACTAAGATAGATGCATACAACATTAGATTTTTTCTTTTTCTTTTTAGGGGATCAAGCCGCACGTAGCTCTACCTATAATATAAAAGCAATTAAATGATTCAGGTACTTCAGTTTGCCGGGCGCCATGCCGTGTATTCTCCTATTTGAATACGTATGTTCCACCTCTTAGGATTAGACTGATGTGAAATACTCGGGTTCTTATTAATCTTTTTCGAGTTCAGTCTCCTAGGCGCCGGCCCCATGTATTCTCTTTGTTTGAATACGTGCATTTCCACCTTTTAGGATTAGACTAATTTGAAGTACATGAAATGTACACACTAACAATGTTAGTCAATGACTGATGAATTTTCTTTATATGTTCTTTTTTTTTAGCAGAAAATGGAAGAATCCTCTTTTTTTTCGAAAACAATTATCGCTTTTGACACAATTTTTTTTATCCCTTTTGACACAAATTTTTTTTTAGACTTTTTCTTTTTTTTTAAACAATTATCCCTTTTGATACAATTTTTTTTATTCCTTTTGACACAAAATTGTTTTTAGACTTTTTCTTTTTTTTTTTAAACAATTATCCCTTGTGACACAATTGTTTTTTATTTTTTTCTCTTTTTTTTTAAAAAACACAATTATCCCTTTTGACACTAAAATTTTAGACTAGACTTCTCGTGTTTTAGACTATATGTTTTAATTACATTCTAGTTCCTAAACATGACATGTTGTGAACTCGTGATTACGACTCTTTTTCATTTTTTATTTTTCTTTGTTTTTGGGATTATATTTTCTAAACAGGACATTTTCTTTTCTTTTTTTAAAATCAATTTTGTTTTTGAAAAAAGAATTATGAAGTAAATGTGAGTTTTTTTTTTTTGAAAATGGGTGAGCACACATTTTTTTCTACATGACACTTGTGATAAATAAACAAGATTACTCTTAATATTTCAATAATCATTTCGGCAGCAATTCAGCTACAATTAATGATTACTGAAATATTGACCGACTGAAAACGGACTGAGGAATTTTTTAAAATTTTTCCACATTATTCAATAAAATAAATAAAGGACATTTGTGCATTGATCCTTGTGTTCTAAAAGTCAACTAAAAGGTGATTCATTTAAGGAGAGATTATGTTAAAGTGACCTCGTGTCACTTCCATTGTGTCCATCGAGGGTGAACGCTCCTGACAGAGCCGGTCGCAATAGCTCGCGGATGCAGGTTTTACGCCCTTAATTCATTAATTTGTCATTCTAAAATTATGACCCTTGCCAATAGACAGAGATATCAGACCTAATAAGAAAATGGTTAAAAAGAGTGCACGTGTATGGATCGATAAACTACCAAACACATGATATTGTCACATAAGCATGCTATATACAAAAATTAAATTGGGAATAGCCATGATTAACTTTTTATTATATATACATATGGAAAATAACGCATTGTTCAGGTTTAAACCTCATATACTTCTAATGGAAGTATAGTCCCCAGTGGAGTCGCTAGCCTGTGGTATCCGATTTTTGACTGTCTTAATTAACGGTCTGAATCCCACGAAAGTCTCTCATTGGACTTTGAGTTTTTAGAAAACTTGGAAGTTTCCACCCTATTAATATCTGAATAGGGACAAATTTATTTAATAATTCGTTTTAAAATCAATTTCAAGAAAAATCATATAAAACGGTGATGACTTCATATGGATGAGGCTTTTTTGAAAATTGGTCTTTCATACCATGAGATAGAGTTCGGGGTTTAGGCTAAGAGGTGCAAACGTCTGGAACTCGTCTCCTCTTCCGTTCTAAAGAACGGGCTCTTACTAAATGCGTTATTTTCCATTTTAAAGTAATCATGGCTATTAAAAAGAAAGAAAATCACATAATTTGCACATATACACATCAACCATTTTTATTTAGGACCAATATATCATTTGTACATGGTAGGTTTGAGCACTGAAGTTGCACTACGTACCAATCATTGCGGGATTGGAATCCACTCATGGATCAAAACCGTCGTAGTTCGAGCTTATGTCTCACCTTAAATGGCCAATTCCACTTGGGGAAAGAAGAGGGGGGAATAGATTATGAATAACTCACTTTTAGAATTAAACAAATCTATTTGAAATGAGGTAATCACTCCAAGTAGTGATTAAAATGGGGATATGATAATCACTTTAATTAGTGATTAAATATGAAGTATTAAGATAATCACCTTAATTAGTGATTGAAAATGAAGGTTAAGATAATCACCCTAATTAGTAACTAAACTTAAGAGGAAAGATAATCACCTTGATTAGTGATTAACAATGAAGGTTAAGAAGTAATCACCCTAATTAATGATTATTCAAGGTTTAAGATAATGACTCTAATTAGAGATTAAATGAGTAAAATAATCTTCCTAATTAACCATCATTAAGGTTTAAGATAATCACTCTAATTAGTGATTAAAGGAGAAGAATAATCGTCCTAATTAACGATTATTAGGGTAATGATGCGAATACGCCAAGCTACTTCAACCAATATGCATCAAGCTACCTCAACCTAACCAAGCTATCTCTAATCAGTTTGTTTAACTATTGGTTATGGTTGGTTTTGAGACAAAAACTGTAATTAAACTAAGTAGCTTAATTAACTTCCTTTCCTTCGTTGCTTAGCAATATTATATTAGTACTAATCTTTAGTTAAGCTTACAACAAAACCGGCCATCGTTCAAAATACATATAACAGTTTAAAAGGGTGGTTAATGTTGGTTAACCCTTTTAATGACATTTTTAATCTCAAAACCAACCATAACCAATAGTTAAACAAACTGATTAGAGATAGCTTGGTTAGGTTGAGGTAGCTTGATGCATATTGGTTGAAGTAGCTTGGCGTATGATGCGAATACCTTTGTTGGAATTTAGAGATATTTGTTGTTTATTGCTTTGTTTAATCTTTTAAGTACTTAGATCTTTTGGGATTGAATAGCTTGTAATATATATATATGTGGTTCATCAATGGAAAATCAGATTTGAGAGTGGAGGTTCTCGTAATTTGTTAATTAAAACCCTTAGTTAAGGTTGAGAGTGGAGATTCACTTCCTTAGCTAAACCCGAATTATAAGCTTTAAGAGGAGTCTTTTAGTTTGTGATTCAATCTATCCTAAACACAATTCTTCATTGAGGCGTGTTTATCAACCAATTCTTTTAGTTTTAAGAGATTTTCTTACGACTAAAAGTCTATATCATTGTTCGTTCGTTTTCCGCTGCATTGTGTTCTTGGGTCTTCTAAACACACACGTGAGAGGAGTCCAATTTCGCTTCAAGTGGTATCAGAGCTGCAGCCTCTAAGTCCTCTTGGCACTTAGACGTTCTTGGAGAAGAAGGAAAACCACAAAAAAGAAGCAAAAGGAAGCAACCCGTAAAAGACAGTTTTTTGAGGTAACTTTGAACGCGAGGTTCTCACATCTCAGATCGTGTTTTTGGGTGATTCTTTTTTTGAAAGTGGTTATTTTTATGTCTAGTTTGGGCCTGTAAAATTTCATAACTTTTGGTGGTCATTTGCTAGCATAGTCAGCGTATTTTCTTTAGTGGTCTAAAACCGGATTAATCTGGACCAGCTTTAGAAAAATAAAAACTGCAATCAATTGGTTTGTTATTTTTATATGAAATTTTGGTCGAGTGCTTAAAACACCTAGGGCTACGTTGTGACAAAATTTCATTCAATTTCAAGTTGATTTGATTAGGGTTTGAAGCTCGAATTTTTGGTAAAATTTCTGGGCAGTTTTCTGTCTATTTGAAATTTATGGATGTGAGTGGCTTTTCACCTGAGTTCTTAAAGGCCTATCAAAGAATTGAAAGGGCAAAACAAGTAATGGATGGTCTTAGACGTCCACCAACTTTTGAAGAAAGATTTCAAAAGGCTAAAAAGGAGATTTTGTTGTTGAAAACTTGAGCTTTGTGCTTATTCAAAAACACGTTGTGTTTAAAGTCTAAAAACCGAGGTTTTTATTCTATCTTTGAAACGAATTTCTTGGGAGGTAACACTACAAGAATTCAACCCAATTAACAGATTTGAGAGTGGAGGTTCTCGTAATTTGTTAATTAAAACCCTTAGTTAAGGTTGAGAGTGGAGATTCACTTCCTTAGCTAAACCCGAATTATAAGCTTTAAGAGGAGTCTTTTAGTTTGTGATTCAATCTATCCTAAACACAATTCTTCATTGAGGCGTGTTTATCAACCAATTCTTTTAGTTTTAAGAGATTTTCTTACGACTAAAAGTCTATATCATTGTTCGTTCGTTTTCCGCTGCATTGTGTTCTTGGGTCTTCTAAACACACACGTGAGAGGAGTCCAATTTCGCATCAGGTAATTAGTGATTAAATGAGAAGAATAATCCTCCTAATTAACGATCATTAAGGTTTAAGATAATCACTCTAATTAGTGATTAAAGGAGAAGAATAATCGTCCTAATTAACGATTATTAGGGTTTAAGATAATCACTCTAATTAGTGATTAAATAATGATTGGACATAATCACCCTAATTAGTGATTAAAAGAAGTTTGAGTTAACCGCTCTAATTAGCGATTAATCGAGGATTGAAATAACCACCTTGATAGTGATCACGTTTACGATTTTTAAGAGGTCTTAGAATGTAACACCCCAATAATTCTCTCTTTTCTAAAATACCTTTTTAATATAAAACATAGAGAATTATCAAAGTATTATCGCCCGTGTGAAAACGTATCGGCTTATTCAGAATTTTACAGCGGAAAATAATAATAATAAACTTTATAAATAAAACTTAGTCAACAACAAAGTCAACTCCAAAATCAACCAACAACCAAAGTCAACCCTAGAACTAAATTAAACCAACTATAAAATGTACAACTCAAAAGTATAATAAATAAACTACACAAGCTCTCCAAAATGATGCATCATCTTTGAACCTGTTAGATGGACTATGCACTATTGATCCCTAGAGACTGCTCACCAGAATGGGTCATCACATGATCAATAAAGCAAAGCCATGATCAACATACACAACAAAAGCACGTAATCAGCAAAGCTGAGTACTACACACAAAACAAGTAAACAATCCTAACATGATACCAATAAATAGTAGGCAGAAATAAATAATATCATAATAACTTGCAGACAACTTTTACTGAACTAAACTTTTACAATATTTTTATTACTTTAAATGGAATAGTCAATGGATCGAGTTGTCTCATCTAAACCAGCCTTCCCCTAGGAAGACGAAATACGGGCGTGATTCCGTATTCCAAAATGACCTACGATATCGAGGAACCTTTTAATAAAATAGGAACGGTGATCAACATGAAACCCAGAAAAAGCCATGGGCTACCACCATGTAGTCGAACTCCTAATTGTCCAACACTTTAGACGTGCACCAGTGTAAAGCTTATTGCTATCCAGTTTCACTTTACATGATTTACCAATTATTACTTGTTATGACACACAAGCAACACATATAATATATAACCACACATTCACAACATTACTCCTTTTTATCTTAGGATTAAATAAGTGATCATACAACTTACAACCCAAGACTAATTCCTTTTTAATCCAATCTTTCTTATTTGTTGAGCCTAGCCAACAATCAACTTACCTTTCAAAGGTACAGAAATATCAACTTACCAAATAAGGCCCACAGTCCTTATAGAGCAGTGAAAATAATAATATAAGGGAACACATGACTCAATCATGATCCATCTAATAAATATATTAATTCCCCCATGTGAATTAATAAATTAAAGTTCCCAACCAACATGCTTGCATCAATTTTCCATACAAACATGATATAAATCTCATAATATAATCTCATAAACAACATGTTTACACCACAAAGATAAAACATGCAAAATCCAACATAATAAATATCATATATGAACTCAACATAGTTCCTATACATGATACTACATAATTTTCCTTCCTTAAATCATGATACTATCTCAAGCAACACATAGGTATGTACGTACCTTGTGTAAACAAACTGGCATGCCACTTTAACCAACTCAAAAGTCGCCTAGAGAGAATTCTCCGCCTAAAATAACCAATATAAATTTATGATCAATACTCAAATAATTTCTAGCAACATTAAAATACTTTAAACCTCCTTTAAAAATATTTAAAAGTTGTTTCCATCATTAAAACTTCAATTACTAATACTTCCTAGCATAGTACTACTATACTAGTCATCAAAATCCTTAAAACTCCTTTAATAACATCCTTTTTAAAATTCCAGCAACATATAATTTATTAAAACTCCCTTTAAACATACTTAAACATGCTTAGATTCATAATTTAAATCAATTTCATAGTTTATAACATGCTACTATGATTTTCCAATCTTTTAAACCCTAAAAATCCATGCTTTTATAATTTAAAACCCTACTTTAAATATAATGATCAAATCTGAATTTTTATTCTTTCCACACATAATTTATGTAACTTAGATTCAATAATAAATCGTCAACTTATAACTTTTAAACATAAACTAATTAAAACCAAACCTAAAAATATAATCTTTGAAGAAAACTTGAGGAGGAAGGAAAGAAACAAACCAAAGCAAGAAAAGAGGGGAGGAGAACGCCGGCCAAGAAGGACAAGCGGCGGTGCGGCGGCGGCGGCCGGTGGTCGCCGGCGATGGTGGTGCTTGGACGGTGGTGGCCGGAACAAGGAGGACCGAAGCGGTGCAAAAACCGAGCAAGAAAAACGGAAGAAGAGGGAGCCGAAATATGAGGGAGGAAGGAGGAGAGAGAAAATAGAGTTGTGGGGAAAATTTGGGGTTTTATGGGGTATTTATAGTTTCCCTTTTGTGGGCTTAGGAAAAGAAAATTGGGCTTCAAATAGAGTTTAATGATGAATATGAATGATAATTGAACTCCTAACATCACTAGAATTAGTATTTGGGTTCCTCAAGCCCATTTAAACTCCTTTTTCAAATCCAAATAGGTATTTCAAACATTTCAAGTACTTTCAAAGCATGACTTTAATAAATATTTGACTTGAATAAATTATTAAAATAATTCCTTTGACCTTCAAATAGTCAACCTTTGAAATAAGAAATCATTAAAATGCTAAAATATATTAAAATATAAATAACTATATATTAAAATATGTTTATAAAATTCATAAAATTACGGGGGATTACATAGAAGGTATGCTTCCTAATTGAAGGCTTTTGAGAAATAATCTTTATTGAAGATTATAAAGTCATTTAGAGAGAAATGATCAATTTGAGATTGAATTTAGAGATTTGTGTTTGGTTAATTGGAATTTGGCCATTTAAAGCGAGACACGTGAAACAGCCTAAAATCAATTCGGAGATCATAATTACCAATCTAATTATGTCAAATTATATGATTAATCCATTTGAATATGGAGAACACATTTTTAAAATGTAAGATGGATCATCATACAATTTAACTTAGTTAGATTTGCAATTTTTCCTCTTAATTGAGATTGGATCATTTGATTCATATACTATGATATATTAGCCCAACATGCAATATTTGTAGCATTGGTTGCTCATTTTTATTAAAAAGAGTTGTGGAATTATTTATGAAAATTATGCATAAACATCTCCATGTTTTTTTTTATTAATTGAGTGATGCAACAGTTATTTACAAAGAAACTATTATTACAACAATATGTACAAAATCTATGATCTATACAAATCTTCAATCTTGGTCTTCACCATGATGCTCCTTGATCTTCACCTTCTTGAATGGGCTTTGGAATTCATGTTTATTTGTGAATTTGTGAAAGTTAAAGATTAATTAACTCCTTTGATTTTGATTTTTTATGACAATTTTTATTGATTTTTATTTACATGATAAAATGAGTCATTTTAAGAGAAACTTAAAATTTCATAATTTTTTTATTCACATTTTCGTATGAAGAAAATATTTTTTTTTTATGAAAGTTGAGTTAATTACTTTATTTCATTTTCCAGATTGTCATTTTGTTCTTGTACTGACTTACAAAAATCATAACTTTCTGTACAAAGTGTTAACATGAGCATATGATACATATATGGATAGATCAGTGAGTTCTTTATGTTGTATCAAAATTTCACAAGTTTTTAGTGACCACTTGAATTATGAAAAATTTTATGTCAAAACTGGTTAAAATAGGACCTTTATTAAATTTGTTCATTGAAATCCAACTTATTGAACTTATTGTGAAGTGAAATTTGGTATGAACATTTTAGATATTTTGAAAGACTATACTGGAAATTTTTACTTGAATTGGACATTTGTAAATCCATTTTTATTTATTTTCTTAACCGAAGAGAAAATCAGTATTCTGAAATTTAGTAATTTACATGAATGATATTTTAAAAATGATGTAAAATTGTATAAAATTCATATGAATATGATTTTTATATTTTTGAAAAGCTACTGATGTTTTCTTCAAATTTGATGTTTTTAGTTTTATATAAATGATTTTATTTTAAACTTTATTGACAGAACAATCCTAGGTGGTACTGGACAAAATCAGTTTTGCACAACAAAGTTGTATGATTTTGAATTATTTACAAACAATTATTTTTTTAGAAATTCTAAAGCCCAATTGCTGGAAACATCTTGAAATTCATAGGAAAAATATTAAATCCTATAAACTATTCTGATAACACAGACGAAAAATGGAATGAAATACGAAATTAAAACTGATTATAATTACAGCATCACATTTTCTTTTTTTATGGAGATGTTTATGCACAACTTGTCTTGAATTTTTTTATGAAATCATTTTTGGTGATGAATAACAACTTGATTAAGGAAAATCACATAATCACATTGTTTTCTAAGAGTCACCCCATTAGAGGTGACTATTCTAGGTGGGGTGATTTAAGGTTGGGAACCTATTAGGACTTCCACATACCCAAATCACTCCAAAGATTAAAATAATGATAAGAATTAAACAAGGAGAAAGTTAGTAGATGATTAAGAAGATAATCCAAATAACAAGAATTTCAACTTTACCTTGCTAGCTCAATGATGCACTTCCTTTTTGCAAATTTTTCTACCTTTTTTTTTGTGATTTTCTTAATTTCTAAGTGAGTTTCTAAATCCTCTTAATTACTAACTTAAACTATTTTTGTATTTTTTCCTTCTTTTGATGAACTTCTTTTACTTACTAATTAGGACTTTTGCTTAGATGAAAAGATTAAGGAGGAGAAGAGTAGTAGAGAAGATGAGAGAATTAGTGAAGTTAAGTTGAACTCTTTTCAACTTCCTTACTGACTAATTAAGACTTTTGCTTAGATGAAAAGATTAAGGAGGAGAAGAGTAGTAGAGAGAGAAGGTGTGAAGTTGAATTGTGTTTTCTTCAACTTCCTTACTTACTAATTAAGACTTTTGATCAGATGAAAAAATTAAGGAAGACGAGAGTAGTAGAGAGAGAAGGTGTGAAGTTGAATTGTGTTTTTTTCAACTTGGTTTTAAAGTGAAAAGGGGAGGGTATTTATAGAGAAATGAGGAATGTGAATTAGGGTTTCAAAGAGGGAGAAAATCAGATTTTCATCCAAAGAATCTGATTTTCTTCATCCTTAATTACCTTAATGACATCACTCTAATGACCCCACCCTAATGACATCATCAAATCTCTTTGGAAACACAAATATTCTTATTCTTTTTAGATTTGCTCATTAATGAGGCAAGATCAGATTTTCAGAAAATATTCTTCCAAAAACATTTTAATACGTAAAAAAAATTGCATTGAAAATCGTGCAAAACGAAACTGATCAGGATGCTGCGCCTAGCGCAGGAAGCTGCGCTAGTCACAGCACCTTGCGCTAGGCGCAAGGCTCTGCGTCTGGCGCAGAGCATGCTTGTGCGCTAGGCGCACAATCATGCGTCTAGCGCATGATTGTGTGCTTGGCGCACACTTGATTCTTCCCGAAAGAATCTGGATTTCCCCCTCTTACACATGGGATTTGATTCTTATTCTCACATCTTTTCATGATTCTTATTCTCTAACTAATGGATAAAGGATGTGTTTAGTGGATAAAGAATATATTCTTATTCTTTATCCAATGAACAATGACTTGACCATCAAGGAAACTGATTAATGCCGGTTTTGGGATACGACTAAAATCCCGACGCCTAATCGCGACTCGTTTTTCATTTTTCCGAAAGACTAACTTAAGACAATTAATGAAAACTCGTCAAATTAATAAAGACGAGTATGATTATACTACGAATCATTTTATTAAAACGGTGGTTGTAGTTATTGACTACGACTCACGAAAATTATACTTCTAAGCCGAAACTGTATGACTAATACGCAAAAATGGAAAATCGTGCGACGGAATGAAACTCGCGCTCCGGGGCGCGCGCTCCACGATGCATGACGATTTTGTTATTTTTATTTTTCAAAACCTTTATTTATCCGAAAAAGGGGTTCAAAATTTGGTGTCTACACCCTCATATTTTAAGATTGCTCGAGTTAAGCGTTGAACGTGGGAAATGACTCTTATTTTGAATAAAGGGGAGTAGTTAATTAAAATTTGTTTAATTGCTGCTTTCTTGATAAACATTGATTGAATCTTGCTTTATTATTCTTTTGTTGTAGTTATCATGTCTGGTTCAAACAACAACAACCACCCCGGTTTTAATTTACGCTATTTACTCGAAAAGGACAAACTAACTGCAAATAACTTCCTAGAATGGGAAATGGCTGTGAGAATCGTTCTCAGAGCTGAAGGAAGGGAAAGTGTTCTTGATAATCCTCTCCCCGAACCCCCGCTAGACACCTGCTTACTCCAAATGAAAGGAGAGCAAGACAAACCATTGAGGTAAATTCTGTGCAAGTAACATGTTTGATGCTTGCTTGCATGGAACCAGAATTTCAAAAACGTTTTGATGGTCTGGACGCCTATTCCATCCTCCAATAGCTGAAAACTATGTTTCAGAAGAACGCGAGGCTGGAGAGGTTTGAAGCTCATTGTAAGTTGCTGGAGTGCAAGTTGGGAAAAGGAAAACCCGTTGGTCCGCATGTGTTCAATATGATTGGACATTTTCAGATCATGGAAAAATTGGGCTTCCCTTATCCCCCAGAACTAGCAACTGATATTGTGATCAAATCCTTGCCTGAAAATTTTTAAAACTTTCAGTTGAATTTTTACATGCAAGGAGGGGAGGATACCTTGCAAGAGCTGCATGGTATGCTTACTCAGGCTGAAAGGAGCTTGCCGGCTGAACCTGAACATAGGGATGTTCTAATGGTTAGGAAAGGCAAGCAATTCAAGAAAAAGGGGGCACCTCTAAAGAAGAACAAGGGCAAGGTTGTTGCCACTGATGATACTTCTAAGCCAAAGGCCACTCCTAAGGCAAAAGTAGCAGCATAACATGAGTGCTTCCACTGCCATAAGATTGGCCCTTTGGAAGAGGAAGCCGCCCCAAGTATCCTGGAGGATAAGAAGAGTGGTGCTTCAACTTCAGGTATTTATGTTATAGAGATTAACTTATCTACTTCTACTTCATGAGTATTTGATACTGCGTGTGGATCTCACATTATTTGTAATGTGCAGGCACTAAAAAGAAGTAGATCGTTGAGCAAAGGAGAAGTGGACCTCCGCGTGGGCAATGGAGCACGAGTTCTCTGGCGTGTGGGAGATTGTAGTCTACTTTTACCTTACGGTTTAGTATTAGAACTTCATAATTGTTATTATGTTCCAACTATTACCAAGAATATTGTTTCGATTCCGGTTTTGGATTCGGAAGGTTTTTCATTTCAAATTAAGAATAATTGTTGTTCTGCTTATTTGAATGATTTATTCTATGTCTCAGCTAAGTTATCAAATGGTTTATATGTGCTAGACTTAGAAACCCACATCTATAACATAGACAGCAAGAAACCTAAAACAAATGATTCGAACCCGACATACCTATGGCATTGTCGATTAGGCCACATAAGTTCAAAGCGTATTGAGAAGCTTCATAAAGATGGAATTCTCAAATCATTTGATTTCGAATCATTTGATACTTATGAGTTTTGCTTAATGGGAAAAATGACAAAGTCACCTTTCACAGGTTCAAGTGAAAGGGCTAATGACCTTTTAGCCCTCATACATACAGATGTGTGCGGACCCATGAGTACGTTGGCTAGGGGAGGGTACAGTTACTTCATTACTTTTACCGATGATGTGAGTAGATTTGGATTTGTTTACCTCATGCGGCATAAGTCGGAATCCTTTGAAAAATTTAAGGAATTCCATAATGAAGTACAAAACCAACTTGGGAAGAAAACTAAGGCATTACGATCCGATCGTGGTGGTGAATATTTATCTCAAGAATTTGGTGATCATTTGAAGGATTGTGGAATACTTTCACAATGGACTCCACCAGGAACGCCACAGTTAAATGGCGTTTCTGAAAGAAGGAATCAAACTCTACTTGATATGGTTCGATCCATGATGAGTCTTGCTGATCTTCCTATTTCATTCTGGGGATTTGCGCTTGAAACAGCGGCATTCACACTTAACAGAGCACCATCCAAAGCGATGAAAAAGACACCATATGAAATGTGGACTGGAAACGTTCCAAAATTGTCTTTTCTAAGGATATGGGGTTGTGAAGCCTATGTAAAACGTTTACTTTCTGATAAGCTTTCACCCAAATCCGATAAATGTCTTTTTGTGGGTTACCCAAAAGAGACTAAGGGATACTACTTCTACAACCAAAGCGAAAACAAAGTGTTTGTTGCTCGTAATGGTGTCTTTCTGGAAAAGGAGTTTATATCCAGAAAAACAAGTGGGAGAAATGTATATCTCGAAGAAGTTCGAGATGAGCAACAAATGGATGAGGTTAACACTTCATCAGAGGCGGCCCGGCATGAAAATGCTCAGGAGGTGGTGCATTCAATTCACGTACCTCCTACCGTCCCACTTGGAGATACTCCATGCGAAGTCACTCAACCTAGAGAGGTAGAAACTTCTTTTGTTGTTCCCCAACGTAGGTCTAGTAGGACCATCATTCCGTCAAAGAGATATATTGATTTCCTTTGACTGGAAAGTTCCGAAATAACGATTTTAGAATCGAAGAACCTACTAGCTACAAAGATGCTTTGGATAGTCAAGACTCCGAAAGATAGCTTGAGGCCATGAAATCTGAAATGGATTCCATGTCTGAAAATCAAGTATGGGACTTGGTTGATTTGCCTGATGGGGTAAAACCCATTGGATGCAAATGGATTTTCAAGTTGAAAACAGACAAGGATGGAAACATTAGTGTTTTCAAAGCAAGGTTGGTGGCGAAAGGTTTCAAACAAATTCATGGTATTGACTATGATGAAACCTTCTCACCAGTAGCCATGCGTGAAGTCCATTAGGATAATCCTTGCGATTCTTTGCCTTTCATGACTATGAAATATGGCGAGATGGATGTCAAAACCGCTTTCTTGAATGGGTTCTTGAAAGAGGATGTGTACATGACACAACCTCATGGTTTTGAAGATCTAGAAAATCCAGGGAGGGTATGCATGATACGAAATCAGTTGCTAATTCAGAAATTCTACTAAGTACTACTCTCATGCACAATAAGGGAGAGATTCACGCGTTTAAAGATTAGTACTAGTTTAATTATGTTGAGCAACGAAGGAAAGGAAGTTAATTAAGCTAGTTAGTTTAATTAACGTTTTTGTAATTTTCGGTTTTTGTAAACCCTGGGATTATTTTGTTTAGCGTAAGTGCAAATTGGACGAACCATGTTTGGGGTTGCGAATCACACTTGGGACGTGTGAAAAGGGGTTCTTGAAGATCTTTTGAAGCTTCCCTTGCAAGCTAAGAGAAGCCCCCCCACTTGGTGATGAAAACCGGCCCTCCTTGCCCCAAAGTCAACAAAACACACAACAACACTATTCCTTCTTACATCTTTGTTGGATTAAGAGATCTTTGTTGTTTAATTGCTTTGTTTAATCACTTTGGTACTTAGATCTTTTTGAGAATGATGAGCTTGTAATATATATGTATTGGTGATCATAAATGAAAAATCAGTTTTAGTTTTGATTTAAACATTGTGTTTATTCGGTTTTTTTGGAGATTGAAAAATCCGAAATTCCTCTTGTGATTAAGAAGTGATCTTAATTTCGAAACCCTTGAGTTAAGTGAGTTAAACTTAATTTAAGAGAGAGTTAATATAATTAGTGAGTTTAAACTAATTAAATCCACTCTCAAAAACCTCCTAAATCAGTTTCTAAGTAAGATAAACTTCAAAACCGATTTAGAATCCTTAAGCATAAATAAGTGAGTAAAGCTTATCGAGCTTAGGTTACATTTTCATATACGATTTCGTATCAAGTGGTATCAAGAGCTAAGTTCTGAAATGGACGATGAAATAGATGATAATCCTAGAAGAGATGCGATGCTAGAAGCTCTAGCTAAGCAAAACGAAGCACTACATGACATGATGGCAAAGATAACCTTAGAATTGTTTAAGAAGAAACCCAATGAGGAAGAAAGGAGTTCTAGGGCTGATGATAGGGGTTTGAAAATCGAAGTTCCAGATTTTGACGGAGCTAGTGATCCGAAATTATACATTGAATGGGAACGTTCTTTGGAGCGTTTTTTTTATTACAAAGACACTCCGAATGATAAGAAATACAAGGTTGCTGTTTTGAAACTAACCAAATATGCATCCATTTGGTTAGAAGGCTTGAAGAGGCAAAGGGTGAAGGAGAACAAATCCAAGATTGCTACTTGGGAGAAATTGAAGAAGCAATTACGGAAGCGTTTTGTTCCAACTAACTACAAGCAAAATCAGTATGTTAGATGGTCCACACTCAAACAAGGCACCACGTCCATGGATGAGTACATCAAGGAATTCGAAAAGCTTTCCATTGTTTGTGAAATAGAAGAAATGGAGGAACAAAAATTGGGCAGATTCTTAGGAGGCCTAAATGAGGACGTGCGTGAGAAAGTGGAGGTGTACCCATACCTTTCTTTCGACGAGGCTTGCAAAGTGGCTCTCAAAATTGACAGCCAAAAGAAGAAAGCAACAACAAGTAAGTCTTATTCAAAGCCATTTAGTACTTTTAAAGCTAATACTAGTACTAGCAACTTTGATAAGAACAAAAAATCAGATTTCATTCCGAAAGAGAAGGAGAAAGTTGTAGATGATAAAGCCTTTAAAGTGAAATGTTTTAAGTGTCAAGGTTATGGTCATTACCAATCGACTTGTCCTACGAAAAGAGTCATGACTATAAGGGACATAGAGGAGATAGACGAATTGGAGAGGATATACCTCTTAGAAAAGCAACATGATAAATCTGATTTAGGTAACGAAAGTGATGAGGACGTGTGTAATCCAGAAATGGAGGGTGAAATGTTGGTTCTTAGGAGATCCTTGTACTCTAATGTCGTGGCTGAAAATGAGGAACAAAGAGAAACCATTTTTCATTCGAAATGCTTAGTGAATAAGAAGCTATGCACGTTAATCATTGATGGTGGTAGTTGTACAAATGTAGCTTCAACTGAACTTGTAGAGAAGTTAGCATTACCTACTACTAAACATCCACATCCTTATAAACTGAAATGGTTAGATGATGATAGTGAAGTAAGGGTGAAGAGTAGAGTTTTAATCACGTTTTCCATTGGAAATTATGAAGATGAAATTCTATGTGATGTAATTCCTATGACTCGCGTGCCATATTCTACTTGGTAGACCGTGGCAATTTGATCGAAAAGTAATGCATGATGGTTGTTCGAATGTGTATAAGGTAAACAAGAATGGCAAAACCAAAACCTTATTACCATTGTGATACGAAATCGTATATGCAAATGTTACCTAAGCTCGATAAGCTTTACTCACTTATTTATGCTTAAGGATTCTTGATGGCGTGGCTTCTTCATTGCTTCTTGTCAAGGACTACAAGTTCATTAGTTTGGTTGGAGAAACCATTCATTCTATCTTTCAAGGTCCGGTTTTTACTAGCATTGATTCTTCCTTAGAGTCCTTTGTTAGTATGGTTTCTTAGTTAGTTAATTTCTTTCTTGTTCTTAGGAGATTGAATAAGTTAGAGTAGTTTTTTTGTTTTCAATTAAATCCGGATTGCATAATTAATTGATGTAATTAGTTAGTCATTCGAATAGGATGTAATAGTGGTGTAAGTTACTACAAACATGGAGAGTACATGGAGGGCGTGGCTATGAACGTGCAAAAGAGGTTGAAAGCCTTTGAACCATTTAGTGTGGACGTGTGAAGTAGCAGCCAAGTATCTTCAACCAACTCCCTTGATTGTAGGAGAGTGGGACGTACATCATGGAGCATCTAACAAACTTTCAAAGGGGCGTGCAATGCTGAAGTTAGGCGCCTTATTTGTAGGAGTTAGTTGCTAGGATTTTCAGCTTTCTAGTTGTTAGTTAGTGCCGGTTATTAGTGCTGTTAGTGGCCCTAGTACGTGGCTTTATTTCTTTTATTTTAATTATCAAAAACTTCAGTTGTAATACTTAGGTTGTACTATAAAAGCAATTAAGATCAATGAGAACAACTAGAGAATTTTATGACTGAAAAACCGTGAGTTTCACACTTGTCTTCATTTCGTTTCTTGGATTGGAAACACTTGAATTCGCCTATGCTATCTTAACTTAGCACGTTAAGTGGTGATCTTAGGACCTTTAGATAATTCAAAGTGGTGTGCCTTATCTTTGAGTTAGCTAGAGTTGCTCAAGTTTTGGTTTTAATTCCATTGAAACCGGAACTTGTTTTATCATTCTAAATTGCGTAAACTTGTATGTGTCGTTTGTTAACCACCCATACAACATCTTGGTATCAGAGCTACAGTAATTCCTAACCTAAATTCATCCCTAACACACGCCCAAACACAATCGGACACCCACCACTACCCATGGCCGCATCCAATGATCCCCGGAGAATTGGAGAGAGTTCCTCAAAGCTTTAGAGGAAGAAAAGAGAGAGTCTAATGCTAGAATGGAGTTGTTGCAAGACCAAGTTAGACAACTCTCATTGAGATTAAGAATCAATCGAGGAGATCAAGATAGAGATCACTCGGATGAAGAAAGCGAGCATACTTTGTTCAATTTTGAACAAAGAGGTGCCGTTCCAAGAGGAGTCACCAATCATGGACACTCTAATGATATCAAGGTTGATATCCCTGATTATAATGGTAGACTTGATGCGGATGGTTTCATTGAATGGCTTAGAACCGTGGAACGAGTTTTCGATTACAAGCAAGTCCCCGAAGAGAAGAGGGTTAAACTTGTTGCATTGAAACTACGCAAGTACGCCTCTACTTGGTGGGCTAGTGTATGCACCAAGAGAGAAAGAATGGGCAAGGAGAAGGTGAAAACGTGGGAGAAAATGAGGAAACTCCTCAAACAAAAATTTCTTCCTACATACTATGTCCAAGAGAACTTTGCTAAGTTCCACCATTTGCAACAAGGAACTTCGAGTGTAGAAGATTATGCTCGAGAATTTGAAGCCTATTTGATGAAGTGTGATGTGAGGGAGGATGAACCACAAACGTTGGTTCGTTTCCTTGGAGGATTGGAGCCTCAAATAGCCAATGTAGTGGAGCTTCACACCTACACTACATTAGAGGAGTTAGTCTTGTTAGCCCACAAGGTGGAACGCCAACAAAAGACTAAAGGCAAAGGTAAATGGGATGCCTCACGCACCTTTACCAAAACCACACCATATACTAAGCCAACCCCTACGACTCAAAAGCCTAACCAACCTACCACCTATACTCCTAAACCAAACACAAAACCCGACACTATCCCTTCCTTAGGCAAGGCACCAAGGAGATGTTATAGGTGCCAAGGACTAGGACACATTGCAACTGAGTGTCCTAACAAGAAGGTGATCAGCCTTGCGGAATATGAAGCCTTGGAGGATGTATTTGCTGATCAAGAAGAGGAGGAGGAGTCCTGGAGAGGAGTATGAAGAAGGCCGAATTGTTGGACCGAGATGAAGGGGAATGCTTGGTGGTGAGACGCAACCTTAGTAGTCTACCTATCCAAGAGGACCAACTACAAAGAGAAGCTATCTTTCACACTCGATGCACCATTGGAGGAAAGGTATGTTCATTGATTATAGATGGTGGAAGTTGTACCAATGTTGCTTCTCAAACTCTTGTAACTAAACTGAATTTAACAACCAACCCTCATCCCTCACCTTATATAATTCAATGGCTTAATCAAGGAAAAGGATTACATGTAACCTCACGTGTTTTACTTTCCTTTAGTATTGGTCGAACTTATGAAGAGGAGTTATGGTGTGATGTAATTCCCATGGACGCTTGTCATGTGCTCCTTGGACGGCCATGGATGTTTGATAGAGGGTGAATCATGATGGCTATAAAAACACTTATTCCTTCACCAAAAATCACAAAAGAATCACCCTTACCCCTCTCATCCCCAAACTACCCGACAAACAAAGCCACCAAAACAAAAAAACCTTATGCCTCACTACCTTGATGAAATCTGACCATCAAGAATATAACTCTTTCAAGGAGTTGATTTTGAGTGGCCTCGACGAAATACCAACACCACAAGAACCAACACACCCTTTGCTCATTCCTTTACTTGATCAATATGTTCACGTTTTTCCACCACAAATACCCCCTGGCCTACCCCCAAAACGTGACATCCAACACAAAATCGACCTCATCCCCGGTGCTAGCCTTCCCAACAAACCAGCCTATAGGACCAACCCTAAGGAAACCGAGGAGATTAGGAGGCAAGTGGAGGAGTTGTTGTCTAAAGGAATGATTCGAGAGTCATTAAGCCCTTGTGCTGTGCCTACCTTACTTGTACCAAAGAAGAATGGAGAATGGCGCATGTGTGTTGATAGTAGGGCCATCAATAAAATCACCATTAAGTATCGTTTTCCTATTCCTAGGTTAAATGATCTATTGGATGATTTACATGGTGCTAAGGTCTTCTCTAAAATAGACCTAAGGAGTGGGTATCATCAAATCCGAATACATGAAGGAGATGAGTGGAAAACAGCCTTCAAAACAAAGGAGGGTTTGTATGAATGGCTAGTGATGCCCTTTGGCTTGTCGAATGCTCCAAGCACTTTCATGCGACTTATGAACCAAACCTTGAAGCCATTTTTGGGTAGATTCGTAGTAGTCTACTTTGATGATATTTTGGTTTATAGCCAAACTGAGATGGAACATGTGGGGCACTTGCAACAAGTGTTCGAAGTGCTTGAAGGAGAAAAACTCTATGGAAACTTGGAGAAATGCCACTTCTTTTCTAATCAAGTAACTTTTCTTGGTTTTCTAGTCTCTCATGCGGGTATTGAAGTAGATGAAAAGAAGGTCCAAGCCATCCAAGATTGGGCGGTTCCTAGCTCCATCTATCAAGTTAGGAGCTTCCATGGATTAGCTTCCTTCTATAGGAGGTTTGTTCGAGACTTTAGCTCCCTCATGGCACCAATCACCGAGCTAACCAAGTTGAAGCAATTCCAATGGAATGATCAAGCCCAAGCTGCCTTTGAAGAAGTTAAGAGGAGGCTCACGACGGCTCCCCGTCCTTGCCCTTCCAAACTTCGAAGATGTCTTTGAAGTGGAGTGTGATGCATCCGGAGTAGGTATTGGGGGCGGTTCTCTCTCAAAATGGACGTCCAATAGCCTATTTCAGTGAAAAACTCAATGAGGTAAAACGCAAATAGTCCACCTATGACAAGGAATTCTATGCCCTTGTGAGATCTCTTGAACATTGGCGCCATTACTTGATAGCCAAGGAGTTTATCCTCCATTCTGACCATGAGGCTCTCAAGTACCTTCAAAGCCAACGAAGCTTCAACCTAGACATGCCAAATGGGTCGAGACTATTCAAGCTTTCCATTTTGTAATCAAACACAAATCCGGAAAGATGAATAAGGGAGCCGACGCTTTATCAAGAAAATATGCATTACTAGGATCCATGAAAAGTCGAGTCATTGGCCTCGAGGTATTGAAGGAAGATTACATTGATGATCCCGATTTTGGTGATTTATGGGAGAAATGTCAAATTCATGCTCAAGGAGACTATCATATCTTTGATGGTTTTCTTTTCAAGAAGAACCAGGTTGTGTGTGCCAAAGCATAGTGTTCGAGAAACTCTAATCAAGGAGTTCCATGAAGGAGGATTAGCAGGGCATTTCGGCATTGAGAAGACTACAACAATGGTGAGTGATTATTTTTATTGGCCAAAGCTAATGCGTGATGTTGAGTATATCATTCGAAGGTGTTTAGTGTGTCAAAGAGCTAAGGGTCATTCTCTACCCCAAGGCCTTTACATGCCATTACCGACTCCTCAAGCACCTTGGGAAGATATAAGCCTCGACTTCATTACGGGGCTGCCAAGAACTCAACACCACAAGGATGCTCTCATGGTGGTAGTTGATAGATTCTCAAAGATGGCTCACTTCATTCCAAGCCATACCACTCATGATGCGGTTCAAATAGCATTGTTGTACTTCAAAGAGGTAGTTCGCCTCCAGGGGATCCCTCGAAGCATGGTAAGTGATAGAGATACAAAGTTCTTGAGCCACTTTTGGTTAACTTTGTGGAAAAAAATGGGGACCAAGCTCAAATTCAGCACTTCTAGCCACCCACAAACGGATGGCCAAACCGAGGTGACCAATCGAACCTTAGGCACTTTGCTTAGGGCATTGGCTACCAAGAGTCCTCGTCAATGGGAAGACATGCTTCCTCATGCTGAGTTTGCATATAATCGAGTTCCTCATAAGGTCACAGGTTTGAGTCCTTTTGAAATTGTCTATGGCATTAACCCTTGCACGCCTCTTGATCTCTCCCCTTTGCCTATTCACAACAAATTCAGTCAAGTTGCTCATGAACGAGCCAAGGAAATCAAGAAGCTACATGAATTAGTTCGAGCAAGGATCATTAAAGCCAATGAAACACTCAAGCTTCGAATGGACAAGAAGAAGAAAGATGTGCAATTCAATCAAGGTGACCTAGTGTGGATTCATTTGCGCAAGGAGCGATTTCCCTCTAAGAGACGTTCTAAAATCAGTCCTAGAAGTGATGGTCCATTCAAAGTCCTTGCGAAGGTGAACAATAATGCCTACAAGATTGAACTTCCTGGTGATTATGGAGTCTCCGCAACATTTAACGTAAGTGATCTTAGTCCTTTTTACGAAGATGAAGGTTCTATTCCAAGTTTGAGGTCAAACTTCTCTCAAGAAGAGGAGGATGATGGCGTGGCTTCTTCATTGCTTCTTGTCAAGGACTACAAGTTCATTAGTTTGGTTGGAGAAACCATTCATTCTATCTTTCAAGGTCCTAGTTTTTACTAGCATTGATTCTTCCTTAGAGTCCTTTGTTAGTATGGTTTCTTAGTTAGTTAATTTCTTTCTTGTTCTTAGGAGATTGAATAAGTTAGAGTAGTTTTTTTGTTTTCAATTAAATCCGGATTGCATAATTAATTGATGTAATTAGTTAGTCATTCGAATAGGATGTAATAGTGGTGTAAGTTACTACAAACATGGAGAGTACATGGAGGGCGTGGCTATGAACGTGCAAAAGAGGTTGAAAGCCTTTGAACCATTTAGTGTGGACGTGTGAAGTAGCAGCCAAGTATCTTCAACCAACTCCCTTGATTGTAGGAGAGTGGGACGTACATCATGGAGCATCTAACAAACTTTCAAAGGGGCGTGCAATGCTGAAGTTAGGCGCCTTATTTGTAGGAGTTAGTTGCTAGGATTTTCAGCTTTCTAGTTGTTAGTTAGTGCCGGTTATTAGTGCTGTTAGTGGCCCTAGTACGTGGCTTTATTTCTTTTATTTTAATTATCAAAAACTTCAGTTGTAATACTTAGGTTGTACTATAAAAGCAATTAAGATCAATGAGAACAACTAGAGAATTTTATGACTGAAAAACCGTGAGTTTCACACTTGTCTTCATTTCGTTTCTTGGATTGGAAACACTTGAATTCGCCTATGCTATCTTAACTTAGCACGTTAAGTGGTGATCTTAGGACCTTTAGATAATTCAAAGTGGTGTGCCTTATCTTTGAGTTAGCTAGAGTTGCTCAAGTTTTGGTTTTAATTCCATTGAAACCGGAACTTGTTTTATCATTCTAAATTGCGTAAACTTGTATGTGTCGTTTGTTAACCACCCATACAACAATTCTAAATCGGTTTTGAAGTTTATCTTACTTAGAAACTGATTTAGGAGGTTTTTGAGAGTGGATTTAATTAGTTTAAACTCACTAATTATATTAACTCTCTCTTAAATTAAGTTTAACTCACTTAACTCAAGGGTTTCGAAATTAAGATCACTTCTTAATCGCAAGAGGAATTTCGGATTTTTCAATCTCCAAAAAAACCGAATAAACACAAAGTTTAAATCAAAAACTAAAAAACTAACTTTCATTTATGTTCACCATTACATATATATTACAAGCTAATCAATCTCAAAAAGATCTAAGTACCAAAGTGATTAAACAAAGCAATTAAACAACAAAGATCTCTTAATCCAACAAAGATGTAAGAAGGAATAGTGTTGTTGTGTGTTTTGTTGACTTTGGGGCAAGGAGGGCCGGTTTTCATCACCAAGTGGGGGGCTTCTCTTAGCTTGCAAGGGAAGCTTCAAAAGATCTTCAAGAACCCCTTTTTCACACGTCCCAAGTGTGATTCGCAACCCCAAGCATGGTTCGTCCAATTTGCACTTACGCTAAACAAAATAATCCCGGGTTTACAAAAACCGAAAATTACAAAAACGTTAATTAAACTAACTAGCTTAATTAACTTCCTTTCCTTCGTTGCTCAACATAATTAAACTAGTACTAATCTTTAAACCGTGAATCTCTCCCTTGTTGTGATTGAGAGTAGTACTTAGTAGAATTTCGGAATTAGCAACTGATTTCGTATCACATTGCCCCCTTCAAAAATACGAGACACAACACCTAAGCCAAAAAAGAACCTCGTGAGTGGTAGTGTGTTTTTAGGGAGAAAAAGATTCGAGAGGGAGTTGGGAACAAATCAGGTCGTGTATGTTCTAGTTGCTAAGGAGGTGAACGAGGGAATGGAAGTTGAAAGTTCAAATTTGAGGGAGTTATTGGAGGGATTTGGAGACGTGTTTCCTAATGACCTACCAAATGGCCTACCCCCTAAACGTGGAATTGAGCATCAAATTGATCTCATTCCCGGAGCACCACTCCCAAATAAACCTTCCTATAGATGCAATCCCAAAGAAAGTGAGGAGTTACAAAGCCAAATCGGTGAATTGATGAAGAAAGGCTACGTGAGAGAGAGTAAAAGTCCTGTCTTTGTTCCGGCTTTACTTGTGCCAAAAAAAGACGGAACATGGAGGATGTGTATTGATAGCCGTGCTGTGAACAATATAACCATCAAATACAGATTTCCCATCCCTAGGTTAGATGACATGTTAGATGATTTAAGTGGATCCAATTTGTTTTCGAAAATTGATTTGAGAAGTGGATACCACCAAATATGCATGAGAGAGGGAGATGAGTGGAAGACGGCTTTCAAAACGAAGTATGGGTTGTATGAATGGCTGGTTATGCCATTTGGTCTCACAAATGCCCCTAGTACGTTCATGAGATTGATGAATGAAGTACTTAGGCCGTTTTTGGGAAAGTTCGTGGTTGTGTATTTGGATGATATTCTTGTCTATAGTGCTAACAAGGATGATCATTTAGATCATTTGCAACAATTGTTCGAAGTTCTAAAAGAGCAAAAACTGTATGGAAAGCTTGAAAAGTGCACGTTTATGCAAAGGGAGATTGGCTTCCTTGGTTTCATCATTTCTGATGAAGGGGTGAAGGTGGATCCATCCAAAGTAGAAGCAATTTCTTCTTGGCCGGTTCCCACAACTATCACCGAGGTGAGATCTTTTCATGGTTTAGCTTCTTTTTATAGGAGGTTTATAAATAATTTCAGCACTTTATTAGCTCCTATAACTGAATGCACTAAACATGGAAAATTTGTATGGAGTGACGCAGCTCAAAAGGCGTTTGAACTTGTAAAGGAGAAAATGTGTAAAACGCCTATCCTAGCTTTACCTGATTTTGCAAAACCATTTGAAGTTGAGTGTGATGCAAGTGGAACGGGTATTGGGGCTGTTTTAATTCAATGTGGCAAACCTATTGCTTATTTTAGCGAGAAACTAAATCGAGGCCAAGTTGAATTATTCCACGTATGATAAAGAGTTTTATGCCATGGTTAGAGCTCTTAATCATTGGAGTCACTATTTGCGACCACAAGCTTTTGTTCTCCACTTTGATCATGAATCGTTGAAATATATTCATGGCCAACATAAGCTTAGTGCTCGTCATGCTAAATGGGTAGAATTCTTACAATCTTTCAATTTTGTTGCCAAGTATAAGGCCTAGGAAAAGCCAACATTGTAGGCGATGCTTTATCACGGAGACACGTATTGCTTAACATGGTGGATTCCAAGGTACTTGGGTTTGAGTTGATTAAGGAATTCTATGTTCTTGATGAGGAGACACGTGACTGTTCGTGGCTACCAAAGATGGTCCGAAAGACCATTATCATCAAATGGAAGGGTTTTTGTTTAAGGGGAACAAACTTTGTGTTCCTAAATGTCCCGTTCGTGATTTGTTAATTAGAGAAGCTCATGGAGGTGGGTTGGCTGGACATTTTGGCGTTAGTAAGACTCTAGAGTTGTTACAAGAACATTTCTCATGGCCTCATATGATCAAAGAAGTACATGCTTGTTTTGACTCGTTGTGGGGTTTGTCAAAGGGCTAAAAGCACGTTCCATAAGGGGTTGTACACTCCTTTACCAACACCTGGAGAGACCATGGGAGGATGTCGGTATGGATTTCATTGTGGCTCTTCCTAGAACACAAAGAGGGAAGGATTCGGTCATGGTAGTGGTGGACCGTTTCTCAAAAATGGCACATTTCGTGCCTTGTCATAAAACGGAAGATGCTATTAATGTTTCTTGTTTATATTTCTGGGAAATTGTTCGTTTGCATGGAGTGCCAAGAACTATTGTCTCGGATCGAGATAGTAAGTTTTGAGTCATTTTTGGAGGTCCCTATGGAGGATGATGGGTACTAAGTTCTTTGTTTAGTACTTCACATCACCCCCAAACAGATGGTCAAACCGAAGTGACCAATCGAACTCTAGGCACCTTGTTAAGGGGCTTAGTGAGGAAGACGGGAAAGGATTGGGATGTCAAGTTATGCCATGCGGAGTTTGCTTACAATAGAACTCCCACTTTTGCAACAAAACATTCACCGTTCGAAGTGGTATATGGGGTAAATCCGTATGTACCTATTGATCTTATTTCGTTGCCTAAAGACTCTTATGTCCATGGAGATGCTAGGCAACAAGCTGAAACAATGGTGAAGGTTCACAAAGAAATACGCACCAATATCGAGAAGACAAATGAGATGTACAAAAAGAAAGCAAACAAAAGTCGAAAACCGAGGGTGTTTGCTCCTGGAGATTTGGTGTGGATTCACTTGAGGAAGGAGAGGTTTCCAAGTAAAAGAAAGCATAAACTCATGCCCCGAGCTGAAGGACCTTTCAAGGTTCTTGAACGTTATGGAGATAATGCTTACAAGATAGACCTTCCCGGAGACTATGGCGTGGCAGCAACATTCAACGTAGGGGACTTATCCCCCTATTTAGAAGATGAAGATGTGCAAGAATTGAGGACAATTCCTTTTGAAGAAGGAGAGGATGATACGAAATCAGTTGCTAATTCAGAAATTCTACTAAGTACTACTCTCATGCACAACAAGGGAGAGATTCACGGTTTAAAGATTAGTACTAGTTTAATTATGTTGAGCAACGAAGGAAAGGAAGTTAATTAAGCTAGTTAGTTTAATTAACGTTTTTGTAATTTTCGGTTTTTGTAAACCCGGGATTATTTTGTTTAGCGTAAGTGCAAATTGGACGAACCATGTTTGGGGTTGCGAATCACACTTGGGACGTGTGAAAAGGGGTTCTTGAAGATCTTTTGAAGCTTCCCTTGCAAGCTAAGAGAAGCCCCCCACTTGGTGATGAAAACCGGCCCTCCTTGCCCCAAAGTCAACAAAACACACAACAACACTATTCCTTCTTACATCTTTGTTGGATTAAGAGATCTTTGTTGTTTAATTGCTTTGTTTAATCACTTTGGTACTTAGATCTTTTTGAGAATGATGAGCTTGTAATATATATGTATTGGTGATCATAAATGAAAAATCAGTTTTAGTTTTGATTTAAACATTGTGTTTATTCGGTTTTTTTGGAGATTGAAAAATCCGAAATTCCTCTTGTGATTAAGAAGTGATCTTAATTTCGAAACCCTTGAGTTAAGTGAGTTAAACTTAATTTAAGAGAGAGTTAATATAATTAGTGAGTTTAAACTAATTAAATCCACTCTCAAAAACCTCCTAAATCAGTTTCTAAGTAAGATAAACTTCAAAACCGATTTAGAATCCTTAAGCATAAATGAGTAAAGATTATCGAGCTTAGGTTACATTTTCATATACGATTTCGTATCAATGCAAGCTTAAGAAGTCCATTTATGGACTAAAGCAAGCATCAAGGAGTTGGAACCTCAGATTTAATGAGGCAGTCAAGAAATTTGGCTTTCTCAGAAATAAAGAGGAATCTTGTGTATACTAGAAGTTAAGTGGGAGTAGTATTACTTTTCTGGTTTTGTATGTGGATGACATACTTCTCATAGGAAATGATAAGACCATGCTTGAGTCAGTCAAGGAATGGCTTAAAAATTGTTTCTCTATGAAAGACCTAGGAGAGGTAGAGTACATATTGGGAATAAAGATCTATAGAGATAGATCGAAAAGGCTAATTGGGCTCGGTCGGGAAACTTATATTGATAAGGTTCTTTCAAGCTTCAAGTGGAAAACTCCAAAAGAGGTTTCATTCCCATGCAACATGGCATTGCACTTGGCAAGACTCGGTGTCCTTCGAGTCCCGATGAGGTCAAGCGTATGAGTAATGTTCCCTATGCTTCGCCTGTAGGATCCATTATGTATGCCATGATATGCACTCGGCCAGGATGTTGCATATGCTTTGAGTATATGCGCGAGATACCGATCAAATCCGGGGAGATGCGCCTTTGGATTGCGGCGAAAAACATCCTTAAGTACTTGCGAAGGACTAAGGATAATTTTTTGGTTTATGGTGGAGATGATGAGTTGGTTGTTCTTGGATACACCGATGCAAGCTTCCGAGTGACAAAGATGATTTCCGATCGCAACTGGTTTCATATTTTATCTCAATGGAGGAGCCGTGGAGCCGGAAAAGCTCTAAGCGAGTACCATCGCGGATTCTACAACGAGGCCGAGTATATTGCGGCGGGCGATGCGGCAAAAAGGAAGCTGTTTGGATCAAAAAGTTCATTGGTGAGCTTGGTGTAGTTCCTAGTATTGAGAATGGCATTGAGTTGTATTGTGACAAAAATGGTGCCATTGCTCAGTCTAAGGAACCTAGATCACATCAAAGGTCTAAACATGTGCTCAGGAAATTCCATCTCATTCGAGAGATCGTTGGAAGAGAGGATGTGAAAGTAACCAAGGTTCATACTGAGGATAACATTGCAGATCCTCTGACTAAACCGCTTGCTCAACCTAAGCATGAGTATCATACTAGGTCTATGGGGCTTAAGCATATGGGAGAATGGCTTTAGGTTGTTTACTTCATGTTTACAATTGTAAAGACATTTATTATGCTTTGAAATGTTTATCAATAAAATTCCGTTCTTATTTAATTGTTTGGTTTAGTATTAAATAAAATGTCCAAATAATTTGTGTTTTCAAATAGGATTATCAAAAACGTTTTGATATTGGAACCCTATAAAGTGAACTGAAAATCACAATTTATTTAGAGTCCCTAGTCTAAATCACTAAATTGGACATAAGTGATTTATTTAAAAGACTAGTATATAATTAATTGATAGCGCAGTTCCATGGGCTATGGAGACATAGAGATGTCTAATTGATTATATGGATGTATATTTGATACATTGAGACTTGACCTAGTTAGACTCTAAAAGTAGAATCAAACTACTATATTTAGTGGATTCCTTAGACATGAGTATGTCTTAACAACCACAATATAATTAGTTTAACTTTGACACTGTTAAACGCCACGCCGTAAAAGGAGGTTATAAAGGCAGTGATCAAGTGGGCTAAGAATTGAGTGGGAGTTATGGTCATACAAGAGTGGATAAGTCCTTTTAAATAGGAATGGTGTCTGGGCCTCTTGATGAGCGAGAACTGGAAAATTGCATGGCCATGCGGAATAGGATTAAAGAGTTAATCCTTATTTGAGCAGTTCGAACTCAAAGATCAAGGAACATAAATTTGAGAATAACATGGTGTTATCAAATTTGGCATTAAGTGACTTAAGGAATTTAGCATTGCGCTCTTGTCTTCGGACAAGTGGGAGATTGAAGGAATATGTCCTTAGACATCCCGGCAATTACTAAATATAAAAGGAATTATTATAGAGATAATTAATTACGTTAGTTTAGTAATCACATTTACTTGCTAGAGAATAAATGTTGGTTAGTAGAACAATATTGATTGTACCTACAACTAAGTTAACCTAATCCTATGAGGTCACACATTGTAGTAACTAATTAAAGTAAGGAAACCGGCCAATAGGAGAAATTAGGGTTAGGTTAGGTCTCTCTCTTATTTTATTCTCCTACTATTATAAAATGTTATAACAGGAGAGAGAAAAAGAATGTTCAATTTGACAGTAACTTTTCAAACTGAAAAGAGAGAGAAAACCCCTATTATTTCCCTTTGGAAAATCCGGCCACCCTCCCTAAAAAGCAAGAGAGTGAAATCTGTTCATCCTCTTCCGTTCTAGCAAACGTGGGAATTCAATTGGTGCTCGTGGACTAAGTAGAGGGACATCAATTGTTGTTCTTTGATCTCTAGCACTTGCAATCCGGTGGAAAACACGCTACAAAGGTTGTACTTTCTTTTCCTTATAATATGATTCATATTTATGTTATGCATGCGATCTTGTGATAGATGTTAGGAAATTTGTTTCCTGAAATTCCGCTATATGCATCTATATGTTCCTACAGTCACCTCTGATCTCTCTTCACCTCCTCTCGCCGGAGCTTTCCTCCCCTCTCCCCATGCTTTGCAGTTATTCTTTGCCGTTGTTGTTGCTGATGTGCTACGAGATATTGGTGTCGTGGCACGCTGATGTCGCGACTAGGCGGTGCTGCTGCCGCCGCCATTAACCACCTCGTTCTGATCTTTCTTCTTCTTGTCGTGTTCTTCTTTGTTGTTTGTGTTGGTGGTGCTTTGCCGCCCGGTTTTCCCCCTCCCCGTTCTTGCTCGTCGCGATGTCTTGTTGTTATTGGTGTCTTTGCTTTGCCGCCTTACGCCTGATGCCGCCGTCGTCGCCAATGTTGTGTGTGGGTGGTTTGTCAAGTACCAAAGGTACTAACCATTTTTTCCTCCTTGTTTCGATCTTCTTCTTTTAGATTTTGGATGGAGATTAGTTAATTTATGGAGTGTGGATTTTGATTGTCGGTTGATTGATATCGATGATGATCTTTGAAATTATTGTTAATCTGAA
Source organism: Beta corolliflora (assembly GCA_947648045.1). NCBI lineage: Eukaryota > Viridiplantae > Streptophyta > Magnoliopsida > Caryophyllales > Amaranthaceae > Beta > Beta corolliflora. The sequence goes on along the minus strand of CANSZD010000107.1, from coordinate 39,501 downwards.
TCGAATTTCAAACTGAATTTGGTGTGTTGATTGACCGAATAAACGTGGTATTGTTGAATTGTTGTTGTTCACTGGAGGAAAACTCAATCTTTGAGTATCCCTTTAGTTGGTGTTTTTGGAAATATTCTAGTTAGGAGTTATTAACTCTGTTCGATAAAAATCTGTTAGATTGATGTGATTAATGGTTGCTTTACTAACGGAATTCATGAATGATTAACGAATAGTTAGTTGTTAATTAATTGGTTAATGAGTTTGATCTGATGAGTTATTGTGGAGGATGTTAATATCGATGTAGTTGGTGTTTACTAAACTTAACAATAATACTTGGAGTTATGCTTGTAGTTATGTTAGCTTCTTAATGGAATTAGTTTAACAATTTCTAAAGAATGATTAGTTTAGTTAAAAGAATGTTGTTATCATCTTGTTAATTGAGTATGGAATGAATATTACTTCGTTTAAGAGCTAAAAACCAGTTCATGTATATATGTACTAAATATTGCCATTGTTACTCTTTTTTATTATGAACCTAATCAATTTGGATGTCTTAGTTTCAGAAGTATAATGATTAAGAAACAATGGTCTGACTATAAGTTGTAAATTGTAATTTTGTCAAAGGCTTCCACTATAACAAGTTCTATCTTTTAATACCTAGATATCGTGTTAAGTTAGTCGTGTCAATGACGTAATATCAAGCCCATTGTAATTTGTTTAATTTATATAAGTGGAATTCAGTGAGGTATGGTCATTGATTAATTGTATAGTATGAACCATATTTAATTGCTTTCATTAATCAATCTTTGATTAATGAATCTGGAGTGTGGTGTTTAAGCTAACTCTCCTTAGTAAATTCTAAGAAAGAGACCTATAGTAATTGTTGTTGGTGCTTGATAACGGTTGTTATCATTGTTGAGATAAATGTTGATTAATAATCATGAAGTATAAAAGAGTAAAAATTATTTATATGCAAGAGTATGAGTTGCGCGTAAGTGGTTTAGTAACTCTCGTTAGTTAATTCTAACTGAGAGACCTTTTGTCATTGTGATGGATGTGGTGTTAAATATGATTATTTATTAATTGTTGTGGTTCATAAGTTTCATGTTTGAAATTGGATTGCATATAAAAGCATATATATGCATTGATATGAAGTACACACTTATAAAGATGATGCTATGTCAAGTAATTATAATTCTCTAAGGAGAAGTGTTCAAGATTGGTTTATTGTTCAAAGATTGTTGTTAAGAGTTATTGAGATGATATGTAAACTTGGGTTTTAAGAATGATTGGAATAAGTTAGGAACGATAATGGAAAGTGATCTAAAAGGGGAAAGTAGCCTCGTCTGAGTCGACGGATGAGGTGATACGAACAGTACCCCATGGACTGTGAACCTTGGGGGGCCCCACAGGGAAACCTGCCCATTGCTCTGTGGGGCGATAATCGGGCGATATATCAGGTAATGTGAAACCTGTGGATGGTTGATTGAATCAGCGGAAAAATGTACTCCGTACTAGTCGCGTTTATTGGCCAAAAGTAAAGCGAATGGTTGGGTGACGACCCCCACTGTCGGAGTGTAAGCTTTGTCTCCTCCGCCGCGTTCTCTTTCCCCCTTGGTTAAAGAAAAGTTATCTCAATTATGAAAGTTATTTTGATATTGGATTCCCAATAAGGAATCATATCGGTAAGTAATGAATGTTTATTCAGTATTTGAATATGAATATTGATATTAGTTTCCTGATAAGGAAGCATATCATGGTAAGTTATTCTCATATTGGATTCCCGATAAGGAATCGTATCTTGTTATTGGATTCCCGATAAGGAATCGTTATAGTGAGAGTTATTATGTAATTTATTGCATGAAAAGGGTTTATTTATAATAGTATAAGAAAATGATTGATAGAGTATCAAAGCATAAGTTTGGATTTCTGATAAGAAATCGAATAAAGGAAATAATTGATATCATCTATATCAGAATTGGTTGACTTAGATTCCTCATAAGGAATCGTGATAAGTTTGAAAGGCTAATTAAATAAATATATATGAAATATGTTTCAATTGTGATTGCTTTGTAGTCGCTTTGCTATGTTTGCCATTATGTGACCGACGGTGTATTATGAAAGGAGTAATTGAGTAATGGTATTTCATGTGTCCAAAAGGACTAATGCTATGCATTGTTATAACATATGTGATTGTGATGGACATGTTGACTGTTGAGTCGTTTTCAAGTAAAAGCCACCAAAGCATGTGTTAATCTTATTTACGGGTTTAGTACTCAGCTTTGCTGATGTGTGTATGTTGTTTTGTCATTTCTGTGGCCTGTCACTTGGTGGGTGGCAGTATCCTAAATATTTCGAGTTGAAGCCGTAAGTTAAACTTTTGCGAGATAAAGGCGATACGAGATAATGTAGTATTGTATTTGTTTTCGAAGTGAGGACGCTCGACATTGTAATAGTTAGCAATTAATTATTTATAACCTATTTTTGTATTTAGAGTCGTTAGTGCTCCTGAGTCTTGTGGTGTTGCTCCGTGAAAGCATTGAGGCTGTTGAGTTTGGGACTATTTTATTTATTGAAATTGTAATAGGTTCATATTATTTCCCGATTTAGGGTTGTCCTATTTTCAAGGAAACTCTGTCGAAATTTCTAGAGAAATTTATTAAAATAGAGTCTAAAAATCAGGGAGTTGTTGTAATAGTTAATTTGAAATAAATAGAAATGGGATTTGAGTTCCACATTCTCCGATGTTGTTCGGTGGATGTGATGGTAATAGTTTGGGTTAACTCGACCATAGTCTCTTACGCTATGCTTAATCCTCTGTAAGGCGGTCGGGAGAAATCGGGGGCATTACACGAGCAAGGCTAAAATAGGCGTGGCACTCAATAATTTCTTCACGGTCTCAAAAGCTTCTTGAGCAGCTTCATTCCACTCAAACTTTCCTTTCTTGATGCATTCGGTCATAGAAGCAACAACACTACTAAAATGCTTCACAAATCTCCTATAAAAAGATGCCAACCCATGAAAAGCACTCACCTCAGTCACATTAGTTGGAGTTGGCCAAGTTTTGATGGCCTCTACCTTGGAAGGATCCACAGACACCCCCTCCTTGGAGACAATATAACCGAGAAAAGTAACACTAGGCACAAGGAACGAGCACTTCTCCAACTTGCCATAGAGCTTCTTCTCCCTCAACACTCCAAACACAGCCCTCAAGTGTTGTAAATGATCCTCCACACTCCTACTATACACCAAAATATCATCTAAATACACCACCACAAACTTACCAATGAATGCCTTCAACATCTCATTCATTAGCCTCATAAAAGTACTTGGTGCATTAGTCAAACCAAATGGCATCACAAGCCATTCATACAACCCCAACTTGGTTTTAAAAGTTGTTTTCCACTCATCTTCCTCCCTCATTCTTATTTGATGATATCCACTTCGAAGGTCAACCTTGGAAAACACAACAGAACCATGTAATTCATCAAGCATATCATCCAATCTTGGAATTGGAAATCTATATTTTATGGTAATGTTGTTCACAACCCTTGAATCAATACACATACGCCAAGTCTGCCTCATAATCATCCTCCACTTCAACCCCTTCACTCTCCTCCTCTTCTTCTACTTCGACAGCTTTCCTAGCATACTCCTCTTCAATCTCTTGGACATCCCTCAAGGTCATCGCCCTATTGCTTGGACAATCCTTAATCACATGTCCACAGCCTTTACATTTAAAACAAATTCTCTTATCCTCACCAGCAAGAGGACCACTCGATTTTTTCTCATCCTTTTTTAACTTGTCAAATTTTGGAGTGAATTTGGTGGTGGAACTACCTCCTTTATCCTCAAAGTTTTTAGAGTAAGGTTTAGTGTAGGGTTTAGTGCTCATGGCCTTCTTCCCCTTAGCATGTTTTTCGACCTCCATAGCCACTTTGCAAACCTCTTCGAATGTCCAATAAGGTTGGATGTTAACCTTTTTGGCTATACTCCTCTATAAACCAGTTATGAACCTAGCTATTTTGTGCTTGGTTCTCTCCTCCAAATAACACATCATAGTGATTTTCTCAAACTCATTGATGTACTCGTCCACAGGTAATGAATTTTGCTTCAAAGATTGCAACTTTAAGTACATATCTTGCACAAAATCACTCGGCAAAAATCTCTTCTTCATGTGCCTTTTGAGTGCTTCCCAAGACTCCAACTTTGGCTTCCCTACACTCCTTCTTTTCCCCTTGAGATTCTCATACCACATAATAGCATAGCCCGTGAGTTTAAGGACAGCCACTTTGAACCTCTTTCGGTCATCAAAGTCCTTATAATCAAAGACTATCTTCATCCTTTGCATCAACTCCAAGAATTTTTCGGGTTTCATAGCACCATCAAACTCGGGCAAATCTAACCTCAACCCCCTATCATCATCCCTCCCTCCTTGGTTACGTGGCCTTGGAGGTCTCTCTCCTTCTTCTTCCTCATCAGTACTACTACTTCTTCTACTCCTAACAGGACTAGGAGTTCTCACTCGGTGCTCTAAGAGTTAGACTACCCTATCAAGCCTATGCCGCAATTCTTCGATCTCTCTATCCCTCCTTAGGTTGTTGGCCTGCTCCAAGGTGAGTCCCCTATGCACCCTCACCCCTTCTTCCTCCTCATGGTGTGGAGATTCGTCCCCCATGATGAAAAACGCACCAACAAACTCAGTTTTAGCCTAACAGAACTAGGCTTGCACCTTCGATGCTTCTTGCGGCTGATTTTGGTTCTTGATGAACCTTGTGGAACTTGTACAAATTTTCTTCAGTTTATCAATACTCAAAGTGAGTACCTTTGATGAAACTTTGCAAATTTCCCGGAATCTTGAAGAAAAGACAAGTCCTTGAACGTTTCTTGAAGTGTTTTCTTCCTCGAACAAAAGCCGAACTTAACGATGGATGATGATGGTTGCTTTGGTTGTGTATGGATGTTTAATGAATTATGGTTGGATGTTTACGCAAGCTACGATACCAAGATGATGTATTTGATCTAAGAAGATTCAATACTTGTGCGGAATTCGTGTTTATGTAACAAGGAACAATCGATGGGTTATGGATTGATGCAATGAAAATGGTCTGAAACTAATGATGGATAGAACTTAGTTTTGGTTTCCTATACAGAATTTAATCACCAAGGAATTAAACTAATGGTTTGAAAGCATAAAGAATTTAATCACTAACTTTCAGGAATTTTGTTGAACACTCAATGTATTCGACAAAACAAAACACTCAATATAATTCACTGACTGAAATTCGAACTACAACTTAATCTATATATTTGAAAACAAAATCCTATCTTGCTTAGGACAAGTCCCTAAGTCTTAATCCAAATCAAACTCTAAATAATATTGAATCATGTAAAATCCATCATTTTAAGAACGTAAGCAAAACCATGACTCTTAAAACAACTCAAATTAGATAACCTAAAACAAATAAGATATGAAGAGTTCTAGTTGAACTCAACTAGCATGCACCATGCACGCCTAGCACAATGCACCTAACTTGCTACTCCTTCTCCCATGCATGTGACCATGCACACCAACACCTTAGAGTTAGCAAATCCAACACATGAGTCATAAAAATAACCCCATTCAAGTTGAGGAACCCTTGAAGATAGTGCCAACAATTGAGCATCCCCTAATGGATTAAAATCGGACTAATTTTGGAGATCCAAAATGAATCTTGTAGTTGAATTTCATAAGATTCATACATCATCTAAGCCTATCATTTTGCAAACAAAAAATGGTAAGTTTAGGAAATGAAAGTAAACCAATTACTTCCATAACTCCCTAATTTAAGCTCATCAAAGCAACCATGCAAAAGCTGTTAATAAACCAAATGCAATCACGCTATGATTGCCTCTTATGTTAGGAAGGTTTTGCAATCAATTTACTACAGTCTATATAGACCTGAAATGTAAATGCTACAAAATCCATCCTTTTTTTCCGGCAAATTCAACTATAAAGCAAAATCCTAAATTAACGCCTAAAATCACGTTGTGGTTAGATAAACACACCTATAGTTATACAAATTTAATTCAGCTAAGTGGTGAATATAAATTGAAGACCTATGGTTATGTTGTCTTCTCAAACAAACAAAAACAAAAAATTCGGTCGAACGGTTTTTTTAGTTTCCTAACAGCAACAACATTCAAAAAGAGGAGTCAGATAGACGAAGGATATCATAATTAACAAGCAACATCAATAACTGAAGAGGCTGCAATGACACCCTGGTAGCTTCGGTGACGGCAGCACGACATCAACGCAAACATAAGAGAAAATGAATGAGGTTCTTAGGATTTCCAAGAATTTTCAAGGGATTGTCCTGCTTGAGATAGCAAATCAACAGTATATAATGTCGGACATCTTGAAACTTTGCAGTTTGCATATATACATGTAGGAGATGTTAAAGTCTAAAGGAGAAACAGAGAGGGAGATAGAAATTAAGAGAATCTTTTTTCATAAAGAGTATAAATAATGTAGGCCGACCATGTTTAAAGAGCTTAAGAGCCTAAGTTATCAAGTAGTCATGTGGTAAATGATAAGAGTTTAAGACAATATTAAAAAAAAAGTATAATTCTTTTGTTTATTGTTTGTTCGTACAGGTTAGTTTATGATACATTTTTATTGTTCTTATCAGATGCAGCCCCGCCCCAACTATATGGAGGCCCTATGCTGTGGTTGAAAAATAAGCCCCTATATTAAAAAATTCAAAATAGAAAGCATCATACTAACCTTCTCCCTTCAAATTCTTTTGAAACATTCCAACATATTACATAGTTTTCTAAAAGAAATAGAGACCCAAAATCAGGATCAAAGTAAAATCATGTTATTGTATTAGAACTGTCGTACATCATAAGAATATGACCCTTATTAATGAGCCTCAGGCCCTCAGCCCTCAATAGTTATAGCATTTAATGCAAAATAGATCAGGGAAAATAAGTTCCATATAATACTACCTTGAAATCATGACTATCATCCAAACACCATGGAATGCAAACTAATTTTATCACATAGAACACACACAGAAAACAGGTTAAGAATTTTGCCAAAGCAAATATATAGTGTTCTTTAAAATTCAATGAGTACACGCCATACCTTGCTCTTAAACTGATAAAATCAAGAAGAGAGATAAACAAGCAAAGCTGCAATTGGACAACAACCTTATTGCAACTTCTCTCAAAACACAGTGTTTGAGGTCCATATTACAGATTTCCTTCACTCAATTATTAATTATTTCGAAAGGTTAAGGCAAGGAGAAAACCAACCAGAGAGAGAGAGAAAGGAGAGAGAAATTTAGGGTTGGTCTTTACTTTTTCATACTTTCACTCACGGCTCACGCTAGTAATGCCTGATAATTTTGGAGTTTTGGGCCTTGGCCTTACCGGTTTAAAGAAAAAAAAATCAAATTTTGAGGCCCCTCTAAATGTGAGGCCCTGTTACAAGTCCCATTTTGGACTTGCTCAGGGTCGGGCCTGATCAGATTAGTCTATGATACTATGACGAAATATATAAAAAAGGTTACTCTTTCTATCCAAATGAGAGGTGGTACTTCTGTGTCTGCAAGCTTGAATTTGAAAGTTGAAATGCTTCAAAATTCCAAAAATTTGCAAGATTAGACTCATATACGCCTTTTTTATGATCTAACAAAAAAATAAATAGAATTACTCATCAATTTTACTCTACTCATGGAAGTATTGATCGAGACGACCAAGTGAAAACTATGCTTTGAAGCCTTATTGCTTATGTTCGTAATTAGTTTCACGGAAGGTCCCTCTTTGGAGAAAATATTAACTCTTTGTAATTGGTGTAGGTGATATACATTTGTAATGGAATAATCTAATCAGTAATTGACAACATTAATTAATTCGAATTCCAAAAAATAAAAATAAAAATATTGTATTATTTTAAAATTATTACAATTCATAATTTAATACTATTTAAAATTTTATTTTTAATCGTATTTAGTTTGTATTAATGTCAATAAAAAATATTTTTTATTACGAAGTCTAAAAATTACATTATATGTGATGTGGACATGGATGGCTTCCCTAGAACAAAACCTAGTTCTATTAGGATTTGTTTGTTTTCCTAATTCTAGTAGGAATAGGACTCTTGAAATCCTAATCCTGGTAGGATTAGAACTCCTAGTTCTGTTAGGAGTATAAAAGTTTAGTGTGTTTGTAATTCTAGTTGAGTTAGAAATCCAAATCCTAATTGGATTAGGATTCCTAATTGGAGTAGGATTATAGTAGCATTAGGAGTCTAATTGAAGTAGAAGTATAGTAGGCGTGTAGGCTTGCTTGCTGCCCAAGTTGGAGTTTGTTCCACTTGGATTAGGAATGTGTTTATTTGTTTGTTATATATCTTGTTTTAGTTTCCTAGTTCTAGTATGACTAAGGTTTTTCTTTGTTTGCTTTGTTTTACACGCCTATATAAGGCTTTTTAATGCATTAATAAAATCAGTTTGTTTCAAGTTTAAAGAATTGAAAGTGTGAAGCTTGTTTGCTTGCATAAGAACCGAGTGTTCAAATACACAAACCGAGATTTGTGTGATCTTGGAGCCGAGACTCACAAGAGAACCTCTTAAACCTAGATTTAAGAGAATATCCTATTACTTTTCCATTGATACTAGCCTTATATGCACGCGATGCGTGCGAAATCATTATTGGAATTTAATTAGTTGTGTAATAAAATCTAGTATTAATTTATAGAAAAATTATTTACAAAGTTTATCTAAGGAAAAACATATTCATAATGTAACAATATAATAACAAAGATAGTAAATGAAATCTCGAGTGTTTCAATTACATAATTTGTCTTCATGGTGTTGGTTAACCACATGCACTCTTCAGCCCAGTCGACCTGCAGCACGTAGCTAACAGTATAAGAATGATGTGGATTGAACTCTTGCATCGGTGGAGGTATAATCCAAGAGAAGGCTTTGTTTTCAAGTTTTAAAAATATCATTTCCATGACTCGGATGCGTCCGTTTGGCTGCATTAACGCAAACAATTGTATAATTATTTTCTAGAGGGAAATATAGGCTTTGAAATTATGCAGTGTATTTAAAAGGCAATGCGAGCTAGTTTGTAATAGATGATAACTTTGTTGAAGTATTAATTTTATGTCCGTAGGCTGGGCATCGCCTAATTAGTTGTGCAAGATCATGAAGCATTGTGACTTTTAAAGAACCACTTCTATCACGTATTGTAAGTCGAACTAACAATCTGTTAATAAAATAAGATATAAGTTTATCAGATTAAATAAATATTGGTTGTTTGATGATAGAGATCATATGAGATCGATAATTACACCTTGGAATGGTTACAACATTCGTAAGATCGCAAGACTCACATTTAGGAACTCCTTGGAAAATAACCACCTTTTTTAGACAACGATGACATGCTTCATATATGATATTGTCAACATGCTCAAGATGACACACATTGGCAATAACTCGACAATATTGTACCTGTAAGATGATTTAAAGTTAGTTATTCATGTATAGGTTTATTTTAGTTTAAAAAATAAAGAGTAAAGGTTTAATTACATTTCTCACGGCATGAAAGGTAGCTAACCGGATCCGATGAGCATTCAAAATATCAATGGATGATTGTAAGGAGAAAGAAGTTGAGCGGAACCAGGCAACCCTTTTTTTTTCTCTAATTTATTGGATTCATACCTATAAATTTAGAAGATAAAATTATTCAATAAAAAATAGTAATTTAAGATACATATTAATATAAGTATCTTGCGCATACCATGTAGATAAGGAAGTATTAAGTCATCTACTTTGTTAACATAAATCCTGGAGTAAAATCCTGTTGTACGATAAGTCCGCCCTATGTTTAAGAAAGACAGAAAACCACTATCACATATTAATATGACAATTTCAAATATGATATAAAATGCAAATGCTGACAATTCATGTAGTTCAATAGTGTACCATGGAAGCTCTTTACATGTAGACCAAATGCAAAAATAATTGGACAAAAATTAACTTCAGTGTTAAGATGCCCATCTCCAAGTATGTGCACAAATTCATTCCAAATGGTTAACTTTATAATTGTCCAACTGCGAGTATGAAATGAGATTAGTGTTAGGAACATTTTATGTTAAATGAATATAGAGATGGTACACAAATAAGAATTAATTTACTTACGTTTTATCCATTATCGCCAAATCTCTTTTAGCAGAGTTTCCTCTAGGCGACTCAATTGGTGAAGCATATAGAACTAATCCCATTGCATCTTAACAAAATCAAGATTGTATAATTAAAGTTAGTTTCATTCAAGCTAAGCATTTAATCTAGAGAGATGGTTAGTAAAAGTACCGAACACCATATCAGTACGATTGGCATGAACATGGAACCGGTTGAAAGCAACTAAATTGTAGAAGAATGTGGGAATTGCAATGTCATCATGCTCTTCGCGTATCACAATTGTTTCTGCTGCTATTGTCATTTGTTTCCAGTTTGGGACGATTTTATTGTTCTCATCGGCGTGCACTACTTGTACCCCACGGAGTACATAAACAAATCCCTCGTGAAACCTTCCTATGAAGTTTTCAACATGGGGCGAGAATATAGTGCATTGTATGCACTCACCCTATCATTAAAACCAAAATGAAAGTTGCTAAGAGTGTACTGTAGCATTGTGAAATAAATTATTAAACATTATTTGAAATTTTCTTTTACCTCGGCATCAACGAAAAGCATTTTCCATATCTGCTTAGTTGTTCCGGGTGATTGTAATTGAATACGTCGTAGTTACGAATCAACCGAGCCATGGCATCTTGGTGCCTCTGGTGCATATCTCGTGGGCTTCCTACGAATGAAGACGGTAGTATCGTCCTTCGACCAACATTCTCTGCAGATGAAAATTTAATGAAAAAAAAGTAATGTTAATTGAAGGGATTCGTTTCATTACGAAGAGTATTGGTATAGCTAAATAAATTTGAACCTGTGTTATGCTCTCCAGCATTAAGAGAATCCTCTAAACCCTTATACAAATCAGCACGTATCTTGTCTTGATTAAGTGCAATCCATCTCAGCTTGGATGCTTGCATTTTTACACAGTTATCAACAACATATTATTGGAGGAGACGACCACCTCCTAGGAGTAGAGATTCAAGATGTTGTCGCATCTAAGGAACATATTTTTTGTTGTTGTTAGAATGAGATAAGTATTAAGCTGTAGGAAAATGAAACATACACATAAGAGTTTTACAATAATTTTCAACTGAAAATATATATGCATAGAATTCTCGGCACGTCAGCTTCCTGCCCGTCGTTGTACGACTGTTTAAATCCCATCCATAAGAGCCATAAGGAAATAATAGAGGATATTGTAGTGGGTCGTAATAACCCGCAGTATCTTTGATATACATCAATTGTCCATTGATAGACTCTATCATAATATCTCTCTCTTTCAGGTTAGCCATGTCATCCCCTCCAACAACGGCGGGCGCCACCGGGATCTTTGAAGGCATTGAGTATTGACGATTATTGGCAGGTTGCTCTTTGATAACAAACTTGCAGTCGTGTATGTCATTACGTTGTGCTAGATGACGAAGATTATGGACAAAAGGATTGTGAGCATTCAAATTATATGCTTAATTACATCAATGATGTCGATCCGTAATGAAGAATTTTCAGCTGCACGATTTTCATTTTCATGATCAGTGTCATAGATGTAGAGCTGAAGGAACCGAGGACGATCATTTGAGTTCAAAGGCAATAGACCACCGATGCGGTGATAAATTGACATTTGAGCACGAAATGTGTACACACCTTGACGTGCATTGGCCAATTCGTCAACTATTTCTACTCCCATTGAAGTGAACGCGAAGACATGGTTATACTTACGGATGTTCTCTCTTAAATAAATCCCATCATCCGATTGATCAGAGAACAGATTAAGTAAATCAGATGACGAAGGAAATACAGGTAAATCGACCTTCCCGTTTAAGCAACAAAATTCGGGAGATTCGGACCGAAAAGGCGTGCTTGACAATGTGGACACGTTGTCAATTTGTCATTGTAGGCAAATTAAATATGGGCACCCCTTGTGACTCAGTGTAGTTTCTTGCACAATTTCGATAACCGCGTCTTCCCACTTTCCAAACCCGTACATTATCAGAGATGAGACTTGATAAGTTGTTTGTTTGAATGGGATCTATTGTTGTTACCGGAAGCAAACGTTTGACGGGGCAAATAACTTTCACTTTCTGTCTTAGCTAAGTGCGGAATATCTCTTGCATTTGATATGGGTTCCAATAGATTTGCATTGGTTCTACTACTTTCTCCCACACAAAAGAATCGATTGTGCAAGTTGTTTCCATTTGCAAAGTCCCCATAACACTTGGTTTTGATTTTCAATGTGTGCTTGTGTGTCGAGTGAACGGAGTTCACCAATGGGGTGTCTTGCATAATCGAATAGGTTTTTATTTTCATGTAAGTCTAATGAATGATCTTTTGTACATATTTACACTAAGTTAATTAACTTTATAATACGCACCATTTTGTCTTTCATGTCCGCCAATGACACGACTATTAGAGTGAGTAATGTCTGACATGGGACTTCTTACTTCTGAAGGGTTTGAATGATCATTGCAATCTTCAATCATGCAATGACCTTTAGAAGCAACCGCATTTTCTCCATGTCCATGGGCGTATTTGGACCGTCTTGTTGCATTTTGACGTTCTCTTTCTTACGGAGTGAGTGGCTTGCCTTTGACGTCGTTTATCGTTACTCCATTTCCTCCGTTTTGTAGTATTTTGAATTTCGTTTTCATTCATTATAAAACTACACATATCAATTTAACGTGTTTATTATAAATTGATGATTAACCATTTTTGTTAATTTAAGCTGTCCCATTAACCCATCTTTAACATTAATACCCTATCCAATTCTAACTACACCTATCTAATTATATCTGTTTGATTTTACTTTTTTCAATTAGCTACCTATTCGAACAAAGCTAAGATAATTGGTATGATACTATTTCACCTAATCTCTATTATATAGTTTAAATGTTGCAATTTTTCAATACCTTTACCTCTTGAATTATAATTCCTCTAAATAATTAACACGTCATTTTTAGTAAAAATACATTTATTAACGCATATATAATAATAATACGTTTATCAATGCATATATAGTAATAATACTTTTACATATCACATCTTTCTACAAAAATACTAACACGTATATGTACATATATAGCTCTTTCAATATAAGTTTTAAGTATTAATGTACAATCCAAAAAGTTACTAAATCAAAAACACTACATTAAATCCTCTATTATAATTGCATATCAATGTATAAGTAATTAAAATATTCAAGTTAAATGAACAAAGAACAACAAAATCGTTGGGTGAAGCACAAACATTAACATAAACTAATCAAGTAGAATAAATGTAAGGGATGATATGCTTCTTTTGATGCAATTTAAGTAACGTAATATCGAATAGAGATTCTCCTTGCTACAAATTATTTGATTCAATATCTTCTTGTACTTCATACTTATAATCAACTTAATATTAAGAATATTTTCAATGCATTCGGTGGTTTCAATAAAAAGAGAAAACTCAATTTCCTAATAGTAACTATTTTTTTAACTCATTACTCAAAATATGACTCAATTTCCTTAACCTATAATAAACTCGAAATCTATGGACATTAATTTATGAAGAATAGTTAATTAGAGATTGTTAAAAGTGTGAATTTGTTGAAAAAAAATTGTGATAAAGTTGAGTTTGTATTTCTAAAGGTATTTTTATATTCATATGGACAACATTTTTCTAAAGAATTGTTAAATAGAGGTTGTCATTCATACCTATTTCCTCACTTTCTCTAGCTGTTTAGCATACTTATTTCCTCTCTCTAAAACCATACTCATCTAGTCATCCCTCAAGGCTAGAGATCTCTCCAAATACTTCTCAATCTCTCTCTCTTTCTCTCATCCCTACCATCAGTGAAGAAAAATGTCCCAAAGAAGCTCCGCCTCATTCTCCTCCCTTCGACCACCCTGTCCACAGACCACACAAACCAAAATATTTCATCTTCCCGACGCCTGAAATCACCCCCACCACGGATATCTCCTTCTCCAAAACCCCAAAAATTTGAAACTCTTAAACCCATTACATGCATCTGTTGTCATCGCCATCAATTAATGCAAACCAAACTGCAAAGTCTACAAACTCAACTTATGGGTGCGAAAGTCTACAAATTATGCATCAAACATCAAAGTTAAAAGATTTATTGAAGGATTAATGGAGGTCGGCGGATATGTTCTGGTATGTTGCTGAATTTTGATTTTTTTTTTTTATCGAAATTGATTTAAAGTTGGGAATTTGGAATGTTGAAAACAAAATGTTGAATCAACATTTAGAGTTTGATTTTTTTTTTGTTCGAACTTGATTTAAAGTTGGGAATTTGGAATTTGGAATGTTGAATCAACATTTGGTGAATTATGTTTATGGGTATCTGATTGAAATAGGGGAAACCTAATGAGAAGAGAAATTTTGATTTGGTGTTGAAATGCTATTAAAGACTTGAATTTGGAGTTGAATGTAAAGTTGGAAATTTGGTGTTGGAATTTGGAGTGTTTGATACCATGTATTTCGTTTTCCCATGCCGTATTATACTGCAATGAGCATATCAAAGAATCCCTTGTTGTTGGATTGGTTGGTAAAAAAGGTACATTTTACAAATCAATTGTTTTAGGGTGCAAAAAGTGGGAAAGAACAAAAATATAGATTTCTTGTTCTGAAAATAATATAGATGAATGTTGTTGTATTCTTATTTCTTCTGTTTTTCAATGTCGAACTAAAATCAATTTTTTTCAATGTTGAAATAAAATCAATTTGGTCATTTGTTAGTAGTTATATAAGGTGTCCCTTACTTGCTTTTTTCTAATTTTTTAAATCAATTTGGTCATTCGTTAGTAGTTGGTAATATAAGGTGTCCCTTACTTGCTTTTTCTAAATTTTTTTTCGTTTTACTTGCAACTACATCTTACTAACATTTCTTTTTCTTTCACATATATATTTCAAGTTGGGTAAAAACTTACCTTTTTCCATTTTCCCAATTGAACTTGCAAAGCTTTGCTTCTTTGTGTTGAATGTTTATGGTGCTTGATTATTTTTGCGTCTATAATCAAAATCACAAAAAAAAAAAGAATGTTAGACTTTAAATTTGTAGAGGGATTATGGAGTAATAAAAATTATTTATGCTTTATAACATTTCTTTTTCTTTCACATATATATATTTCAAGTTGTGTAAAAACGTACCTTTTTTCGTTTTCCCAATTAAACTTGCAATGCTTTGCTTGTTGTTTTGAATGTCTATGGTGCTTCAGTTATTTTTGCGTCTAACCAAAATCACAAATAAAAAAGAATGTTAGACTTGAAATTTGTACAGGGATTATAGAGAAATATTAATTATTTATGCTTTATAATTACCTAAGGTTGATTTTCACTTTTAAATCGTGTAGGTGCTTGGAACAGGATAAGGCGAGAATTTGCAATGTAGTTGAAGGTTTGGAAGAGGGAGAAGATGGAGAAGAAAGCGTCGCGAGTGTCGTGTAGTGTTTTATGTTTTTTTTTGGGTACTTTATTGCTACACTAAGTAAGCGATTCGGGCGGTTTGATCCGTGTCCTTTTCTTTTTTTCTTAGTTTATTTTTTTTTTTTTTTTTCTAAATTTACCGATGGGTTGAGTTTGTAATATAATGGTGGTAGTTGGGGGTATTTAAATAACTTTGGGTGGACACCAAATCCTCAGGTGTTCACATATAAAATAGATATTCGTTTACCATCCACAAACACAATCAAAGTTCGAAACGAGCCAACAAAATCCACATCAATATGTTTACTTATTAAAGCAGATTTTTGCATTATGAATACAATTTCGAAAAAAACATCGATTATAATTTTATGCATAATATAAACACATTAAATATATACAAACTATAATAATTTAAAAATGCAATTCATATTTATATATATTTATAATCACTTTGGATTAATAAGAACAAAAACTTGCTCAATCTTTGATATTTGTCAACATTGTAGCCTTAATTTTTGCCGTAAATTTTTGCCCTTTTAACTATCAGAAAAGAATCAATATTGATATTTTCGGTAGTAAGTATATTGAGAATAAACACCTTGAAGAAAAATGTTATTCGAATTAAAAGTATCAATGACCTTACATTTTCAAAAATTGTACTTTTTATCTTTGCCAAGAATAATCCTGAATTGAAGTAAGGACTGATTATGTTTGACGATGTGCAATTTCCGTACGAATATCTTAATTAATGCAATTAATAATTTAAACGGTAAGATTTATTTGAGTTTAGTTGACAACAAAATCGATTAGCCCAATAATACTCTCTCAATTTCTTTTTAATATACACATTTTCCTTTTTGGTTTGTTCTTTTTTATCTACACACTGGTTCTTTTTATATCTTGGTAACATGTTTCATATACTTTCTCCTCTTTTTCCACCTATGTCATCCAACTTTTTAATAGTTCAACCCACTTTTTGTGTTTCTCTCTCTACCTTTTTAGTTTCTCTCTCTCATACTTTTGTACTTCTTCCTGATTCTAAGCCTAAAGTGAAGTGAGTAAATTAAAAAGAAATGGAGGGATTATCTTATAATTACCATCATTCCCTAATATTTTTCATCATCTATGTCAAAAAAAAAACAATAAATTTCAAAATTTGGGTAAAAAATATTTTGAGAATCTTTTCTTTTCGAGAATATAGAGTATAGGTGATTTAAATCAAAACAAATATATTAAGTCAATGGGAGAACTTGCCGACACAGTAATTACTATGTAAAAACTTATTAGGTTTAAATATGAGAAATTTACACATACAAAAATTAATGTTTTTTGCAATTGATTATTTACACACTTTTAATGATTAGTGTGGAGCATCACACTATCACCTTAAATCATATGAGGAATGACGCTTTCATTCTATAACATAAATTTTGAATTTATGAATTCATATCATAAAACTTTAATACTTGGAATTTACTGTGTGCAAAATAGAGGTTGATAATAACCTTAAAGTGGTATTGCACATTTATCGATATTGCAAAATCAAAATTATATTTAGCCACGATTTTCCACTTATTGATTTTTTACGCTATATAATTATTGTCATTGAAATTATTACACGTCTTATCATACAATTTATTATTTTTTAAAAAATGCTGAACTATCTGTTTTACATAAGTTTTAACAACATATAGGAGAGAGATACATATAAAGAAAAGAGAGGGGCTCATGATAAAGAGAGAGAGAATTCAATGTAAAAAAAAAGTAATAAAATGAAGATTGTATAAGTAATGCCTTAGTGGGGTAATAAGAGATGGTGAAGTTATAAAATGTAGGAAGGACAATAATATCCTTACGTGTGCCAACGTACAAAAAATATTTATTGAAAAATAATTTGATATCCACTAATTATTTTGTTAAATTTAATGTGTTTTTGTAATTTTAAAGTCAAAGTTATTATTTTGTTAGAATTATATGTGTGTGGTTTAAACCTAAATTTGTAAGAGATTTGGAAAGCTATATAGCACATACCTAACTATAATGGATGGAGAGGTTCGTTCTTCAAAAATACTTAACTCAACGTAAATTGCGGTTGTTGTTTCACCAATTATATGATAATCATCGTCACTTCCATGGAATAGGTCATTAATAAAAGTAGATAAAATCAATCGAAAAGTAAATGAAATCCCTGAAAAATAAAAAATTGTGAACCATTTTGTGAAGTTGCTAAATTACGAAAAAAAGCCATTAATGACGCGGATAGCATCTAGACCATTCAAATTTGTGATGATCTAAGGACATAAATTGATTCTATGTTCTCATTTTAGGCTTGGTTCTCATTTGGACCATCCAATAAAGATTCATGGGGGCTTCATTTGGGCAACAAGTATCAATGAATACCAGTTATTCGGTTTATTATTTGACAAATAAATCAAAGTGGAATTTAAAAATCAATTTTAATGGCATCATTTGTACATAGAACAATAAAGAAGAAGATGAAGCTTTGACGGTTTGTTGTGAAATCTCAATGATTTTTGTTATTTATGTAAAAAATGAAGTAGCAACTGATTGTAGAGGGAATGACATGGAGTATTGAGTAGGGAGATTAGATTACTAACCAAATAAATGTTTTTTTTTGCTAATTAAGTAAGATTATATTGAACACCCAAAACAAATTACAACCTAACCAACTCAAGCTACATAACCAAATAAATGTTCTAAAGGGAAAAGAACACTTCAACTTTACACTAATAAATGATTTATTACTTCAATTGATTCATAAAACTAGGGGATTTTTTTTAAAATTTTTAAAACATTGCATTATTATTCTTCCAATTAAAAAATATACTATGTATTAGTACCACAATTCTAAGTTTATAACCATACTCATCTAAAATTTTCAAATTAGATCGATTGAAATTCAGTAGTGTAACTTACCTCCTTGCAAATTAACTAAAATCCATCAGCAAATTACAAAATCAATTGAAAAAAAATCCAAAATGAAATAAAAAGAGGTACATATAGATTGTTGATCGCGAGACAGCAAATAAGCAGTGGTAGGCGGTGACCAGTGGGTGGTCCGGTGCGATGTAGTGGTATTGTAAGACAACAAGAGATGGGGATAAGCAGGACTGGGAGAAGTGGGAACAAAAGTGGTTGCATGACTAAGTGCCAGTGGTGGTGCATATTGTAATTTTATCTTAGCCTCATGGAAGGCGCTAGGCAAAGCGAAGACTTTTTCCATCAACTTTTATTTTTAAACAATGGTGAGTGACATGAAACATCATGAGTCACTTTTGAAATATTGTCAATACACGGTCATAAAACTCTAAATGACAAGCTAACATTGACACCATGATTTTAAGAGAAACATCCTAAAATCTAATATTTTTAAAACAAAATATTTCTTGTAAAGTTTTTTAGTAACCTTTTTAAGTTTTCCATGCAATTCACAACCGAGAGAGGGGGTGAGTGGGACTACGAAAAACGAGAGCGAAAATGGTTGCATGTAAGTGCCAACAGTGGTGTGAATGATATTTTTTTATCTAAGTCTCTCAGTGAAGCAATTGGTAGAGCAAATACTTTTTTAGTCAAGTTTTTCAGAAAAAATGATTGGTCACATGTTCTACCATAATATTAACTACACCAATCACTGAATGTACGGGTCATAAGCCGGTTTTACAATATTCTTAACACACGATATGATTATAAAAAATTTTAAATGACGAGCTAATATTCACACCATAATTTAAGAAAATATGCTGAAATCTTAAATTATAAAACAAAAAAAATTCCGTGCATTTTGCACGGGTTAAAAAACTAGTTTGTTGAGAGGATAAAAAAATCCTGCTTCTTTTCCTTATTTTTTTGTTACGTTTCTTGGATATACGTTGTTTTCTTTATGCTTTGGAAGATCCACCAAAGACTTCCTTATTATACTATCAATTCAAGTATCGCCCTTTTGTTATTAATTATGTTTTCTTTAATAATCTATTTTGTCTATTTAATTAGCATGTTTGAGTAGTCTCTTAATCTAGGTTAAGTTGATCTCTAGTATGAATTAACGCATAATTATTTCTGTAAACCCTCAAATTGATTAATCAATTTTTCTTGCTTGATTGACTTTGTATATTCTAATATAGAGTAGGGATAATTAGTATTGTTATGATTTCATTGTATTCATAACAATGGGAGTTAGGTCTTGTTCTTGCATGAATCCATGGAAATATGTTTGAATGCATGTTTAGGGAAAGCCATGCATACTCGGGAGAGATTTATGGTATATATAGGGCGCACCGCGCATTACTCCTCGTGAATATTTAATCTAATTTGATTTGAGATACGAATTATTATTACGTTCATTCATACTAATGAAAATACTTAACTTTAGAGATTTTATT
This sequence comes from Beta corolliflora, assembly GCA_947648045.1. Lineage (NCBI taxonomy): Eukaryota > Viridiplantae > Streptophyta > Magnoliopsida > Caryophyllales > Amaranthaceae > Beta > Beta corolliflora. The sequence continues at coordinate 19,505 of CANSZD010000107.1, read as the reverse complement.
ATTCATTAGATTACTTTTATATCTTCTATTACTTTATTAAATATAAATCTTGGTTCTTTATTTTTACCATTATTTAAGAACTAAATACAAAATAATTTTTCCTGTATGGGATGTACTCTAACCTTAGTACATTACTAGGAAGACTAGTTAGATTATTAATTTTTGTTAAGTGCACAACACACGTATCAATTTTTGAAGTTATCCTTCTCTTTTCCAACCCGTGTAGTAGATGCTTCCCCGTCGAATTAGACAAACAAAGAAGCATTCAATTCTCTTTTTAATTATCTAAAACATTTTCGTATAAATGAAAAAAGGATCCTCCTTTCGATATTTTTGGAAAATTTATTTTGTCTATAATGACTTTGAGTTTATACGTAAATTTGTGAAAATAAAATAAGCTCAAAAATCACCAGAATTTCCTTTTTTTTCTTCATAAATTTTGTTTACCATCCTATACCATCATAGAACTGGTATTGAACTTCAATAAAAATATTTGTAATATAATTCATATAGATCCATCACATACGAATTTCGTTACAAAATTGTAAATTCACTACCACTATTTAACCGGCTACTAAACGGACTTAACCTACTAAACGGACACGCGTTAGAATTCAAGTTAACTATGACATACTAGTATATTTTAAGGACACCTAGTAACCAGCACGGATATCCACTAATCATTGTTTTAAGATATGGTTGCCGGTTATCTTCCGTAATCCCTCGATATGAGAACAAAATTTTCAGGTGGAATGCTGCAGACCTGCAGAAAATTCAGTACAAAACTAGATAATATGAACAGAAAACTGTAAGAACAAACGACGATGCAGTCCGCCCAGGTCAGCTTCTTGAAGCCTAAACATGGCAGCCTTCTCGACAGAACATACCAGAATCACTTAAGATGTACATATTATAAGCAATCAAAACCCTCACAAAAGTAAAAAAATTTGCCACATCAATGTTGAGGACATCTATAACGGCTAGCAAATCCCAAAAATGCCTTGGAAGATCGTTTCAAGCTGCACGAAAGGTCCGGGACAATTTCTCATAGTACTGCTTTTGCTGCTCCACAAAAAAAGACAGGAAAATCAATTGATTAAATGGACGGCGCAAGTCCCCTCACGGAAAAGTCTGACAAGAACAACATAAGCATATACCTTTTCAGAGACGGACGGAGTAACTTTCTTCATGGCTTGTTCGAAATGTGTAGACTTTATAGTAAATAGAGGGGCATCGGAGCTGCTCTGTGGTAATCTCAGCTTCTCTTCCAGTGCAGCCATTGCAGCTTCATTCATCTGTCATGAGTTGATGCAAAACAAACTAGCTTGAGTAAAACTGAATCCATTGTTCTGAAGGGGGTTTTGATCTGTGAAACTGATAAATGTCATAAGAACTGAGATGAAAATGGCAAACCAGTGCAGAAAGATCAGCTCCACTCAGATTTTCACAAGCCTGTCTCTTCCCTAGGTCAAGCAAATCCACACTGCAATCTATTGGTTTTCTCCTACCCAAAGCTTTTAGAATCAGGCCACGCTCATCTGGATCTGGTAGAGGAACATATAATAATTTTCCGAATCTTCCAGGCCTTAGTAATGCAGAGTCGATCACCTCAGGCCTAGCAAAACCAAAATAATTTTCAATTCAGCAAACAAATAGAGAAGGTATTTCAAGGGCCAATTGGATCGCAAAATGTACCGATTAGTAGCACCAATTACAAAAACACCACGCCTATGGTCTCCACCATTGAGCTCAATAAGAAGCTGCAGTGAACCATAATACATTCAGCAAATACACAAAAATCAAGTTTCATCTATAATTCAGACTACACCTCATGTAACCTGGTTCAAAAGCCGCTCAACCACCCAGCCCCCTTCTTTTCCACGCTCCGTTGTTAGAGCATCCACCTGGAAAGGAAGCAAGCTTCTAGTTAGAAGAAATGGACTACGCCTAACACTTCCATTGCAGTCCCTGCCTAACTTTCCATTTGCATGACTAACAAAATTGGATAAAGAGAAACCAAACAATTAACAACTCACATAAAACAGCAATATCTGCAAGCTCAAAAAGTTGACATATTACATTACATTTTGCATTTAAACTTGTGAGTTATCAGCAACAAAAAAGGCTAAATGTTCTTCAAGCACACTATAACAAAGACAATCTGTTACACAAACGGAGTACTCTCAGGTATTTCCTGAAGAGTTGTTTCAGCAGCGACAAGACTAATGGGACCTTTTCTTTCTGTTCACCAATTCTTGGTGAATATATGTACTTTCTAATGTGTGGTGTTGGTGAATATGGTCATGGCAGAATGCAAAAATCTAAAAAAATAAATAACAATGATCTTCCATCAGAGATTTATCAAGGTAATTTTAATTTTTACTGCAGCCTACTAATGTTTTCTCATACAAGCAGCAACTGCAGCCTACTATGATGACTCATGCAACATATGAGAAGCAGTTGTGTTACTTGTGTGCAGATTTGCAAACTAATGAAGAGGCAAAAGATGAAACAGAAAAGTCCAGTTAAAAATCAGGATATATGTTCGCGCTTTCTTGAATCACATTATGGGTGTACAATTTGGGTAGGCGAAAGATGAAACAAGAAAGTCCGGCCGATATGTTTCATGGTTCACTATCGTTACCAAATGTTCTGGAACATCATACATGATATAGATCTCTCAAAGTATCCTGCCAACAAAAAGCAACTCCCACGTGGCCTCTGATCCACGCTAGATGGGTTATCGCCAAGACAGGTACCAAAATCATGCAAATCATTCGGATCAGTCTCTATAGTAAATACTAAATCAGTAATCTGTCTGAAGATAAACCTATCAAAGCAGAGTAAAGTTTCAGTGTGTAAGTTGGAGAACCATGGTGCCTGATTGCAGTGATATGGCTGGTCACTGCTGCAGCGTTCTTCTCACCCCCCCTTCATTTGTCGCTCTTTGTTGGTAGATCTGTAATAATAACTTTGAACATGGGTGAACTCCTACCATATTGGACTTGATGTTATGAAGAAAGGGTGCCAATAAGAAATTGATGAGGTCATCTACTCATCTATGATGCAGCCTCCACAAAAGACTCACATTCGTTTTATCTCATTTTCAAACTCTGAAATTAGAGCTGTCAAAAGTAGACACGACAACACAACACAACACAACACGAACCGGATACGAAAAAGATGGATTAGTGTCAAGATTTTTCCATTTTCTGACATTGACTTGCACACATACCTCATGGGACCCACTTAACCTCTCAATTTCTTTCCTTTTCGGCTAGATTTTCCCCTATTTTCATTCTCTTTCCTCTCCTTCCCATCTCTGGACCTCTCCCTCAAGGAGAAACCTAGGGGAAAGGAAAGAAATTAAGGGCAGTTTGAGTGGTGAGGTGCGCTAACACTAGAAAATGGACGTTAATAGTCGAAATTTGTCAACAAGTTTCTTCTTACAGAAAAGAATTCAGAAAAGGTGGTTCCATGCCCAAAAAAAATTATAGGGCTTTTTTCACAAAAATTGGGATCAAAAAAGGAAGTTTCTGACAAAATTCCCAAATCTTATGGCATGACTCGAAAACATAAAAAGGAAACAATAGAATAAATTAAATAAAATAAAGGGCAACCTTATCAGAGTTGATGTTGATCACATCCATGGTAAACATAGTGCAAAACTTGCAGGGAAAAAGAGAAAGAAAATGATGCGCACCAAAAGAAAAAAAATGAAACTAAGAGAGGATTCTTGTTCACAGGAATACTTTTGATGAATAGAAAAAATACTATGGAAGAAAGTAAAAAAAAATTGGTTGGGAGTGTTGGTGGATGGTCCTACATAACATGAGGTATGGAGAGAGTGTATAAGAAAGAGGGTCAGTGAGAAGGTTCACATCACATGGGTTAGAGTAGATTTTCATTAAAGATAAGAAGTTAATTTGTGCAATGCCAAAAAAGGAATCCAAAAAGTTTCTTTTCACGACACAGCGGTATTTTTCTCTTAAAAAATACGCCCTCCGTCCCATAATACTATGAATACAGTTTCCTTCTTGATTTGTGATGCAAGATCGAACCATCTTAATTTGCTTTCTTAGGGTTGTTGCCTATGAAGCACGGGTACTTCTCCCACTACCGTATCCCGTACCGGGGACGGGTACAGGACGGGTACGACAGAAATACGTCCCCAAACCGTATCTGAAATTGGGGGACGGCTGGTGTTGTCGGGGACGTCTTGGGGACGGATTTACATGCTTAATGACGTCTTGGTGGTGCTGCAAGTGTCGGCTTCCCTCTGTTAATGCCGCCCTGAGCCCTGCGTCCCGCACTCCTCTTTCTCGTGTAGTTGTGTGGTTTACTTCTTTTGTTTGTTTTTAAGATTTGAATGTGGGAAAGGGGAAGGGGTAAAAAGCTAGAACTAAGTCTAGGAGGCACGTGAAAGAAAAGATGGTGCAGCTGTCCAACCCATTTCTTCTTTTAATAAAACTCTAATGCTCTGTTATCTAGGAAGCCAGCTGTCCACACCACCTATAACTTAAAATGTAAAAACTACTTTTTCTTTTTTTTTTGAAGTAAATCTAATTATCTACTTTGTAACTCCCATATATATTTTTATATTCTAGGAATGAAAAAGCTCGTTTACGAAGTATTTTTTATATGTATGTAGACATGTAGTTTAATATTTTTTGAATGAAAATAAAATAGGGACGGTATGAAAATTTTTTATCCACTAAATGTATTATATTTATATATTTAATTTATTTAATATCTACCGAATTCAAGCCGTACTCGTTTTTGGAAATTTTGATTTTGTCGTTTTCCGTCCCCGTACCCGTATCCGTATCCGTCCCCGTCCTAGTATCGGTGCTACCTAGGTTGTTGCATGGTTTTAATTTGCACTTAAAGTGAAGGTTTTACATGTAATCAAAAATATGTGTTTTACTGTTGTTAGTTAAGTTAGTTAATTAAAGTAGTTAGTTCAAGTTAAGGCCGAAAATAAAGGAAGGATGAGTAATGATTTTAGGCGTGTTGACTTTTGTAAGGTTTATGGAAAGTTTTGCAAAGCTTTCCTAAATCAAATGTTACCTTAAGGGGAAACTTTCCTTTTGTTTTTGCCGTGTAATTTTGGCCATATGCATGCTTGGTGAGCAAGGTTTTCTTGTTCATCTTCTATAAATAATACATGCCTAGTCCTATGAGGCTAAGTAAGAGTTGATTAATTGAAATTTCGGACTTCTTGTCTTTGTAAGGATTGGACGTACTTTTCCCAGACTTTATTGTTTTTAAAGAGTGAACCTAAACACAAGACCCTTAGTATTAGGCGAGTGAAACCTAAAACTAAGCGAGATTCGAGTGAGTTAGTGAGTGAAGCTAATAAACTTAGGCCTGTTCGGCAACAACTTTTAGAGTAGCATTTAGTGTTTTGACTGAGTCAAAACACTAATTAAGTGTTTGGCATGGTAGAGGTTGGAGTAGTGGTTAGTGTTTCAAGTAGTGTTTAGATAGCTGTTGAGAAACGTTATAATTTATAGCGTTCAAGAGAAAAAGTAGCGTTCAGTTTTTTTTTTCTTTTCTTTTTTTTGGGCGGGGGGGAATATAAGAAATTTCTGAAAATACCACCTTCCTCCTTGATATGCCTCCAGTTGAATGAATGTGGAGGAGATTCCAGTTTTTTCTTGCAAAAGTTGAATTTAAGCAAAAATTGCCTCTTGGGGTTGCTTGAGGTGAGAGAAAACGAAGGTGTTTTTTCGCTTCAAAAGCTTCTCGGTTGGCGTTGGCGGAGGTGCTGGTTGTGGTGGTAGTTGCTGCAGCCATGTCAGCCATTAATGGAGGAGAGGATAACCACGTAATCCACCATTCCAACAAAAAAAAGAAACGAAAAAGAAGAAGGAAAGAGCACCAAAAAGAATGAAGGAGGACAGGGAAGAAGTAACAAGAAGGAGATGAATTAGTATTTTTTGGGATGAAATTGGGTAAATTTTGGGAAGCCTTTTAACTCATATAAAATTAGGTAATATTTTGGGATGAAATTGGGTAAATTTGCAGTGAGAGTTTAGGAAGAGGGAGAAGAGGATGATAGTCATTGATGAAGCTCTTCAATTGATTGCTAAAAGATTGGGAATTTGAAGGTTTTGGTTTTGTGTTCATGACGGAGTAAAATACTAAAGAGGAAAAAATTGCAATACAATAATAAAGTGGATGTGGGGTCTAAGGAGTTGATGACAATTCACAAGGGGAAAAATGGGTAGTTAATATTAACCACAAATTTGGGTGGGATTAAGTGATTAACATGTATGGATTTAATTATGGAGGGTGATGCTAGGTAGATGGGTATTAAAATGAACACTAAACTAGCTAGAACAATATTGAGGACAATGATTTACACTAAATTTACCCAAAAGAATACTCTTGGCACTTACCAGGGCACGTAGTTTTAGATGATAAGTTGTTGTTTGGTTATCAATTATTATTTTATTGAAAAAGTAGATGTGATAGGAGTTAGTAGGTAGTAAAAGTAGTATTATTTTATTTGGTGGAGAGAGAGTGTGGGCCAATGGTTAGAGTTGGTAGGTAATAGGAGTGATATTATTTTATTTGGAGGAGAGAGAGTGTGGGCCAATGGTTAAAAGGTAGAAGGATTAAAATAATAGTGGGTCATATCCAAAAGTAGAAGTGTAAAGAGTATTCTGGGACAGATGAAAAAGGAAAGTGTAAAGAGTATTATGGGACAGAGGGAGTATCTATTAAGAAACATCCATAAAAAGAATATGTTGTATTAATTGTATACATTAAGAAACGGAGGAAGTATAACGTGTATATATCTAAATGTCATCTTTAAGAGTCCCAAAATTCAACTAAAATTTATCTATCATAAAAAGAAAATCATGCTTTGTGTTCATAATATAAACATTGAATTTAAATATGAAATAATTAATCATGTTATTGAAATTACTCTTATAATTAAAAAATATGTCGTTTTTATCTTATATAATCTCTATAGCTATTTTTACCAAACACTTATATTTTAAACAGCTACGTTCACAACTAAAAGCTGATAGCTACTATCGGACAAACTAACTACTACTCAGCCAATTACTTTTGCCGAACAGGGCCTTAATCTCAAAACACCCCTAATTCAAACCTAGGTATTAGAGTTAGAATCCTTAGGGAATTATAAGTGAATGAAGTTTGTGAGGAACTAAGCTAGATTCCGTTCACGAAATCATATCAATTTGTCACAAATTAGTTTGAAAACTTCCATTTTTTATATAGTCCCACTGTTACAATATTACTTCTTTAATACCCCTTTGGCCCACATTGCATCTATACAACAACAACTAAGCCTTATTCCCAAAGTGATTTGGGGTCGGCTAACATGAATCGTCAACTGAAACCGTCACCAAATGAGATGGCATCGCCAAGAGTGATAAAAAGGTTTTTTTTTTTTTTTTTTTAAAGCAAGGTTTACACCAACAAGTTTTAAAAGAGGTTTTCAACAAAAGGTTTTAATACCAACACAATTGAGAAAAACAAATAAATGCGAAAATCACACCCCTTCCTCCACATGGATACCGCCCCTCCACTCACTTCCATCCAACGTCATGCTCTCCTCAATCCCAAGTGACCTCATATCACTTTCAATTACCTTCATCCAAGTCATCTTAGGTCTTCCCCTACCCCTTACAACTTGGTTACTCCTCCACTCTTCAATTCTTCTCACCTGCATCACCCGATCTCCTTTTCACATGACCAAACCATCTTAACCGATTCTCCCTCATCTTTTCTTCAATGGATGCAACTCCAACTTTTTCCCGGATCACTTCATTTCTTAATCGGTCTTTCCTTGTGTGGCCACACATCCACCGCAACATACGCATCTCCGCCACGTTCATCTTATGGACGTGGCATTGTTTCACCGCCCAACATTCGGTGCCATATAACAAAGCAGCCTAATTGCCGTACGGTAGAACTTTCCCCTTCAAGCTTTGGGGAATACCGGAATCACAAAGGAATCCGGTGGCGCTTTTCCACTTTAACCAACCCGCGTTAATTCCATGAGCCACGTCTCCATCCGTTCTCCATCCTTTTGGAGAATGGATCCTAGGTAACGGAAGACGTTCGATCCTTGAACCACTTTGCTATCCAAAGTGACCGCGCTCGCCTCGCCGCTTGTAACCCCACCGAACTTGCACTCCATATACTCCGTCTTACTTCGCTCAATCTAAAACCCCTGGCTTCTAATGTATGTCTCCACAATTCCAACTTTCTCTCAATACCTTCCTTTGTTTCATCAATCAACACAATATCATCCGCAAACATCATACACCATGGTATATCATCTTGAATTGACCTCGTTAGTTCGTCCATGACTAGGGCAAAGAGAAAGGGACTAAGTGCAGAACCTTGATGCACTCCGATCGTAATAGGAAACTCTTCTGTCCTCCCCACCGTAGTCCGCACACTCGTAGTTGCCCCCTCATACATATCCTTGATGATATCTATATATTTTTGTGGAACACCTTTCCTTGCCAACGCCCACCAAAGTATTTCTCTTGGTACTCTATCATATGCCTTCTCCAAATCAATGAAAACCATATGTAGATCCTTCTTCCTATCACGGTAATGTTCCATTGTTTGTCTTAAGAGGTGGATGGCCTCCATAGTCGATCTTCCAGGCATAAATCCAAATTGGTTCTCCGATATCTTCACATGTTTCCTAAGTCTTTGCTCAATCACCCTTTCCCGAGTTTCATCGTATGACTCATTAGTTTGATTCCTCGGTAGTTGGGTACAATCTTGTACATCGCCTTTGTTCTTATACAAAGGAATCAAAGTACTCTTCCTCCATTCTAATGGCATTTTGTTGTGTCTCCAAATCATGTTGAAGAATGTTGTCGGCCCATTCGATTCCTCTCCCCCTAAACACCTCCAAACTTCGATAGGTATGCCATCCGGCCCCGTAGCTTTCTTGAATCCCATCTTTTTTAATCTTGCTGCAACGACTTCTCCCTTTTGAATCCTCCTCATAAACTCTCGATTTAACATACTTGGCGGAATGTGTACATCCCCGATGTCTTGTGCTTTATCACCGTTGAACAAGGTATCAAAGTACGACCTCCACCTATCCTTTATCTCTTCATCCTCCACAAGCACTCTTTGGTCCACACCCTTGACACATTTTACCTTTCTTATGTCTCTTGTCTTCTTGTCCCTCATACGCGCAATTCTATAAATGTCTTTTTCACCTTCCGTCAGTATCCAATCTTGCATAAAGCTCTTTGTTTACCCGTGCTTTAGCTTCCCGTCTTGCCTTCTTGGCTTCTTTTCTCGCCTCTTTGTACTTCTCATAGTTCACATCGTCGCTATCTTTTCCCAAAAGTTTATAACTTTCTCGTTTGTTTTTTATCGCTTGTCTCACCTCCTCGTTCCACCAAGATGTGTCCTTACTTGATGGTACGGTTCCTTTAGATTCTCCAAGGGCCTCTTTCGCCACTTCCTTTATACCAAGTTCTATCTTTGTCCAAATCGAATCTACATCCATTTCCGTGTTACAAGCCCAAATATCTTTATTAGCCATCTTAGCTAAGAAGTTCTCTTTGTGCTCCCCTTGGAGCTTCCACCACTTGATTCGCGGCTCCACATTGGGTTTTCGCTTTCTTAAAGACTCCCTACCCCGGAAATCAAGCACGACTAGTCTATGTTGGGTGGTCGCGCTCTCACCCGTATCACCTTGCAGTTTGTATAACTCTTCCGCCAACCATTCCTTACTAAAAAGAGGTCAATCGACTCGCGTTACTTCCACTCCTATACGTCACAAGGTGAGATTCTCTTTTCTCAAACCAAGTGTTCATAATACTAAGACCATAGGCTAATGCGAAATCCAAGATATCACTTCCAGCTTCATTTCTCTCCCCATACCCAAAACCTCCATGAATGCTCTCAAAGCCAACTCGACTAGTGCCCACATGTCCGTTAAGATCCCCACCAATGATCAATTTTTCATTAATAGGCACTCGTTGCACAACCTCCTCCAAATCCTCCCAAAATTGTTGTTTAATAAATGCTTCCAATCCTACTTGCGGCGCATATGCGCTTATGATAGTCACCGCATTACTCCCTAATACTAGCCTGATACTCATAATGCGGTCACTCTTCCTCGAAACTTCCACCACATCATCAATATATTCCTTATCAATAATGATGCCTACTCCATTCCTACACTTATCCTTTCCGGAGTACCAAAGCTTATAACCCCACGGGGCTAGTTCTCTTGCTTTTCCACCAACCCACTTAGTCTCTTGAAGGCACATTATGTGAATCTTTCGCCTCCTCATAACCTCCACCACCTCCGCCGATCTTCCCGTCAAAGAGCCAATCTACCAATGTTCCATGCCCACATTGCATCTATATTAATAAAAATTCCAAATTTTCTCTCTCCTTCAATAAAATAGATAACCCACCTACTCCTATCACATCTACTTTTATAAAAGAACATTTGATAACCACTACAACTTATCACCTTAAACTACGTGTCCCAACAAGTGTTCAAAATCAGATCCTCCTGGGATGGAGGGAGTACAATAGATAATGGAAAATAAAGACAAGCGGGGTTGGTGTAATATTACAATAGAAAAAAAAGTAAAGATAGGATCATTACAACGTTAGTACAACATTAGTTTAACGTGGTCCACAATGAGATTTAGAAGTTTCAAGAGATATGCAGACGCGAAAGGTGAATTGAAAAGTGACACTTTGGGTGAGACACTTGGAAGCAGGGTGGGCGAGGGAATTGATATTCTCTGTTACTAGCTAATATCTAAGGTGGTCTTTTGGGAAATAATTTTGAGTTATGTTCTATATAATCTCACTTGGTTTTTACTTTGTTTAATAATTAGAAGACCCATCAACTCTTACATGGTATATTTGGGAAATAAGAGCTAAACCATGGGAACATGTACCAAAAGTAAAGAACTAATTGAACACCAAAAGCACTAACCATAAGCAAGTTGGAATAATACATCTTCGGATAGAAATTTCACTGTTTATAAGTCAGATAGAGGTATATTTTCATGAAGAGAGGCTAAACTTTCATCAATGTCAAGTTGTCACCAGACCCCCTATAAATTATTACTATGTTCTGGATGTGTGCAGTAAGACAACCACTAAACTTGTACAGTTCTTAAGAATCGTAAGAGATTTTTCGTTGAGGCCTTAACAAATAAAGTCCGACAGAACGTCTTACTGTAACCAAAGGCAGTTGAGCCATGATTAAAACAGCAGGAAAAAGGAGTAACGCAACTAATTTTGAAGTATCATGATAACCACCAATCAAAATGAAGGTTAAATATGGATTATCAAGAGCTCATGATTACTAACTATCTTCTTCTTCAAGCTACTAACTTAACTATGTTGGAGTATTGCTTCAAAGTTAGTTTATACTATATTTTAGGAAAGTAGTTAGTGATAGTCATAAGCTTACGATGCTTAATTAATGTAGTGGGTTGTTAATCGTTTACTGGTCAATGAATCAGACTAAATCATGGGATTTTGTTCCTATCCATTAGATTTAAGTGGTTATTTGTTTTGCTATTTATATGCTTCTTGTACTTCTTGAAATTGGTGTGAAAAAACAATAAATATCAGCTTCTTCTTTTTTCAGTTTCTTCCGCTGCCATACTCTTTGCCTTATCTCTTCTTTTAGATAGTAAAAACTACAATGCTACTTACGAAAGTGCCCTTATCCACTTACTAAAGTGCCCTTATCCCTCATATTGAGTCATAGCACACCAGTGCAGATTACAGCTGGGTTGCTAAATCTCCTTTGTCATTCTTCGGCTTAATTTGAAATTTGTAATGGTAAGCCTTCTAACCCTGATTGGCAATATAAAAGAGACATGACATAGCCATGTTACCTAGTGCTGGAGTGCTTGCGAATGAAATTTTCTCTTTTAGCAGTTTACTCTTTGCATTAACCATGGAGGGTTGCAACTTGTATTCTGCTTAAAATTTAATTATTTTTCTTTCTTTACAGGCAGATCTCCTTTCTTCTCTTTTCTTATACAGATCATAACTGGAAGAAGCAGAGAGACTGGATAGCAATAATATAAGGTTGTTGGTGTGCAAGAGCTCATTTGTTTCAAGGTTCGAAGCTTTTGCTTGATTAGTGATCTGAAAGAGTTGAGCCAGATGAGCAGTTAAAAAGATCTGTGCAGAACTCCCAATGTATAAAAAACCTCAAGGCGCTTTAAGGCAATAGGGATCCTAAGTAGGCCGCAAGTTAGGAACTTTTCTGAAAAATTACTGTACAGAAAAACTGTGCCTCAGTGCACTTTTTTGCGCCTCAAGTGTGCCTCTTTGAAATCCTCTCGCCTAGCACAAAAAAGCGCTCGACTCCAACCATATTGCGCCTCAACACCTAGGGGCTCCTCTAGGCACGCTCTTTTATACACTAGGACCTTCTAAGAAATCTTAATCCCTTCGTCTCTATGTTTCACTTTTTTTCCTTTATCTTTTTAATAAAATAACAAAGAAAATTACTTTATTTCTTAGAGAAAATACTGAAATAATATTTCTTAAAAGTTACTATTGTAACCATGAATTTTTTTTGGAATTGGTTTTATAAAAGTGTGCCGCCTTCATCTTATGTCTCATTCCTAAGCGTCAGGTGTCAAGGAAACTTCCCACTCTGGGGTATCATATGTTTATCAAGACTAATGTCTGCTTTGTGTAAGATCTTTGGAAGCTAAGGCTGCTAGAATTTGATTTGCATTGCTTTGTAATATTAAAATCCAAATTAGAGTCCCACCCCTTTATCTTGGCTTTCTATGCTGACATAGAAGTAGCACGTAGACTGCTCAGATTGATTATTTTGCTGTTAGAGTTGGAAAGTTTCACTACTACCACTTAGGTTGTAACTTGTAACTTAGACCCAGACAAGACAGACTTCTCAGATTCATTATTTTGCTGTTAGAGTTGGAAAGTTTCACTACTACCACTTAGGTTATAACTTGTAACTTGGACACAGAGAAGACAGACTTCTCCCCCTGATAAATCATGTCCCACCCAACATAGGTCCACAGCACCAATTTACACCTTGAACTCATTTATGCGCATGGATAGGCACCATAGGTCTGTTAAACATCATGGACACCACCATTACTTTCCCCGGATCTATGATTCAAACAATTGTTGCACTAACGGCCCGTTTGGTTGTTGGTTATAAATGGTGGTAATGGGAATGAATTTGTATGTAAATTTGTGAGGAAAATCATTGTTCATTCCCATGGTAATGCTAATTTATCCTAAAGTGTCTATTTTTCTTCTTAAATTTTCATTCCCATCCAATACCACCTTGTAGGTGGTAATGAGTGGTAATGAAAATTGCTTCCCTTTGGAGCAAAAAACACAAGCTTAGGGGTGAGATTGCTTCCCCATGAAGAAAAACACAAACTTGGGGGTAGGAATTGCCTCCCCATGGAGATTTTAAGTGTGCTCCCCTTGTAATATTACACTTAAAATCCATTCCCATTACCATCATTTATTAACGACTACCAAACGGGCCGTAAAGGTGGTAATTACAAAAAGTTACATAGAAACCAACAAAGCAAGCATAAATACCCATCTTCTCTACTTGCGATTGGTTTCCAGAATATATATCTAGTTCACCAATTCAGCGAAACACACACATATATATTTCCTCATCGACAAGGCAGACAAACAATAGTACATATAACACACACGGAAGCAACATGGGATACTAAAATAGAATGCTACACGCAAGAATGTCAATTTCTATGACTCAATTTCAGAAAATCAAGCAGTATGGATGTGTGATCCCCTACAAGGCAAAAAGAAAAACATGGATTTATCTCAGTTGCTTGTGGATAGGAGGGTTGGGGGCAGGAAAATCAATAAGAGAGAGTTTTAACCACATTCAAGTGACACAATAATACAATAACTTCTACTAAATACTACTTTCCCCCATAGTTTCATTGTAAATCCTTATCCAGGTATAGGCTATTAAAGACATAATACATGATAATGCAGAATTTTGATCTTTGACTTCACCAGAGACTGAGAAGCACACATTAACAGTGAGAATTATGAAGTGCCAAACAGTATATACCTCATCAAAGAAAATTATGCATGGAGCACATGTTCTCGCACGATTGAATAACGTCCGTACTTGCAGTTCACTTTCACCAACATATTTGTTCAGAAGTTCAGGGCCCTTCAAATATTAAACATCATGAACCAACAGTGATAACAATACATCGATGAGCGGGAGTGCACAGAAATTTAAAAAGCTACAAGGCTTCCCAATAAACAAATCACACAGATGGGTATGGACAAACCTTGATGTGGATAAAATTGGCTCCAGCCTCATTAGCTACTGCCTTGGCAATCAGAGTCTTCCCACAACCAGGGGGCCATAAAGCAAAAAACCTGACTCCAAGTCCACTCCAGATTCCTTTGATATTCAGATAGAACATACATAAGGGAAGTGTCAAAAAAGTAATCATCTCATTTCAGAGTGAGACTCTATGAAATTAAACCAGGTAACAGAAGCAACTAGCCTACTACAAATGACAGACAGCAAGCAAATCAAAGTGAGGAAGGCAATAGACAGCACACAATGAAGCAACAATCATAAACATGCTGTTTTTTAATGATTTAGAGGTGCAAGGTTAAGACTTAAGACCTCAAAAATAAAGATAAAAAAGTCTTTGTATGCATGTGTGTGCATATGCCCACGCACGCAAGCATGTAGTATGTTGTATAATGTATATCCACACATAAACTTCCTCTGTTTCACTATTCTTGCAAACAAGCTCATCAACACAAAGTTTTAGGAGGATGATACATGAGGTAAACAGACAGATTAATCAAAATAATTAAAACACTTAATTACTTAATTGTATTAAAATAATTGAATCACTAATCCAGCCGGTGTTTGAAATATACATCATTCGTTTGTCAAAGGATGCAATATTTTGACTTACACGCTTGCCAAAGCGTAACTTTGACCATCAATATCTTAATTATCTATTACTGCAAATTATAGAAAAATGATATTTTGTAAATATACATTAAGTCAAATCAAACATCTTACATACTTAATTTTGTCGTATATATTAATTAAAATTGTCCGGTCAAAGTTGATACATGAATAGTACAAAAGTCAAAATGTTGCAACCTTTAAAAAGCGAGAGGAAGTAGTTTTTATATTATCTCGCTTATCTCGTCTATTATACCTCTATAATTACGTGCTGAAGAGCTTGGTTGCAAGTATTAAGAAATGGAAGCAGCTATATACTTCCTCCATTTTTTTTCTTTTTCGTTCTACAATTTTGACTTTTTACACTATTCACACATTCTACCTTGACCATGTTGTATTATTATACGTAAGGAAAAACATAGTCATGTGGGATCTTGTTGGATTTGTCTCAATACATATTTTCAAATATTAAGTTATTATAATTTATACTTATACCAAATTAAAAATACTAATGCTCGGAGTTGGTTGTGTGTGTAGATATATAGCGAGAGTCAAAATTTGTGAGAAGAGAGCTTAGAGTGAGAAGTAAGAAGGATTTAAAGTTCTAACACTTCTTACCATCTTTTTAGGGGACATCACTACTTACTTACAGTTATAGCACTTCACAATTAGAGTTACACCATAAGTCTTGGGTCACAAAAAAAAATTAATATTTAGGCTATATTAGTGTTATATCACTTGTTAATTAGAGTTACATCTCTTCTCAATTCTCACACGAAGAAACCTTCTCACACTAATATTTAGGTTATATATATATATATATATATATATATATATATATATATATATATATATATATATATATATATATATATATATATATATATATATATATTAGTGTTATATCACTTGTTAATTAGAGTTACATCTCTTCTCAATTCTCACACGAAGATATCTTCTATATGAGTGTGTGTATGCACACACACACATATATACATACATATATACATACATACGTATGTATATGTGTATGAAAATAATATATACTCACGTCGTTCCTCAAAGCTCTTCCTACATACTATAGCATCCGAAATCAAGAAAATGAGGGAGATTGTGAAATTTTTGGGTCCTTTCTTAACTTTTGGGGAAAGAGGAGAAGTTGTTTAGAGATATAGTATATTTTAATTAACCAATGTGGCGGGTAAAGGAGGGTATGTTGGGAGTGTAAAACAGGGAAAAAAGTTCATAAAATAAGGAATAAAGTAAGACAATGAAGAACTTTGAGGAACGAGGGAGTATATATATATATGTGCTCTCTAGCACAGGTACTCGTACCAGTAATCGATATGATACGTTGTCCTCAAATGTCGAAATCTTGCCGTTTTCCGTTGCCGTACCAAATTTGAACCCGTACCCGTACTCGTCTCTCGTGCAACTTATTACATATATACACTAGTAAGATAAAATTCATAGTGATTTAATTCAATCAAGTGTTGGTTCTCTTTTTTAAACCCAAAAAAAACTCTAAAATTATTCCATTGTGTTCTCTATTTTCCCAAATACCATGGGTCTCCTGGAATGTTTAATTCTGAAGCACCAAAAAATTGGCCGGATGTGAAGTGTGCAAAGACCACAAGTTGAAAGATTCTTATCTGAGTTGTGACAGCATGGAATAAAAAGTGATGGCAGTAGTGTTCATAGCAACAATCGCAATGTCACAAAGCAGCTTGTGTTCAAAGAATGAGACAAATTGCAGCCAATGTGGCGTGAAGCTTTTCAATAAGAATTTCACATTAATGAATTTTAAACCTCACATTTGCCTTTTTCTAGTTTAAGTATTCTTTCAATACTATATGACCAAACCTATCATAAAATGATTACTATATGCGGTAAATGAATAATTATCAAAAACATGAAAAATTATCTAAAACATGAACAACTCATCCCTATATTAATAACTTGAAACAATTCATATAGATTCCGCAACTTGAATGCACCCACCATGTTCTTCTACATTCTTTGGTGAGCAGATGTTGAGTTATACTGTCATTTATGTCCCCCCCCCCCTTTGGCCAATTTTGACAAAGAACAGACATAATATTAGAAAAAAAAAACAACGTTCCTAACACGGTAAGTTAATGTTACATCGAACAGTGCAGCAAGGACATGATATTTATCGCAGTAACGACGGCATTTTGCGGAACAACAAGTTCAGAATCCGTTACAAGCCGGCTGGGTTTTAATTGCATGGTGACAAGGCTTTCAAAAGTCAAGATGTGGCATAAAACAAGTTGCAATTACCTCATATTGTGTAGGAAATTTAATACGATTCACAATATAAAGTTCAAACTCCTTTCTCAATCTGCTAAGCCCTCCAACATCCTCCCACTTCACATTCGGAATGGCAGAGAACCCTTCCCTTCTTGAAGATGGTTGCACCATTTTCGCTGCCTCTACAATACTCACAAAAAAGCAGAGCCAATCAGCCAATATTAAAGCTAATTGCACTATCAAAATGACAGATTAAAAATATATAGAGCAATGACAGGGTATGAATTAAAGTAATTAAAGAAGAGGAGATTATCACTACGAGAAGCAATGCAGGTATATGATAGGAACTCGATTTGAAAAATCAGTTGAACAAAAAGAAGCCAAAATTGTGCAGAAAACTTCTAAAAAGGAGTGTCTCCAGTTTCCCAAAGCTCTATTGGGATCTCGCAATATTGAACCAAATAAAGATTAACATGTACAATATCATAGAAATTGATCATAATCTCTAAGACAATTAGGCAATTGCTAATTGCAATTCCAGTGTTACCTCAAAGTCTGCCATTGTGATGCTTAGCTTTCTCATTTCTTCAGGTGACCAAGGTTCCTTCCACCACTCTTCAACAAGCTCCCCATCTTGCCCAGATAGCTCGAACCACCTTTGCTCTATGATCCTCTGCATGGAAAGGTTACCAGCCTTATTAGCCAAGGCGACCAAGTCAGCACCAACAAACCCTGGGGTGGCCTTGGCTATTTTTGTTAAATCAAAATCACCATCAAGCCTTAGACTTTTTGTCAATATTGAAAGTATATCAAGCCTTGCATTTTCATCAGGAACTCCTAATGCAATCTCCGATCAAATCGTCCTGGCCTTCTCAATGCAGTATCAACAGCATTCGGTCTGTTGGTAGCTCCAATAACAAGAACATACCCAGACGTATTATCATCAACTTGAGGATCTGAATGATTATCACTGTGCTTCACAAGACTATAAGACTCATCCATACAAGTCAACAGTTGAGTAACAATTCGCCGCTCCATCTCTCTCTGTAAATTTTCTCTCTTTGAAGCAATTGCATCAATTTCATCAATAAATACGATGGATGGTGCAGTTTTGTACGCTTTTGCAAAAAGGTCACGAATATTCTCCTCGGACGCACCTAAATTTACAAGGATGTCATCATCAAAACAACAAAGTATATACTGGGACCACATTTTATACAAAAGCAAAAGAGAAGGAAAGCTCATAATTTCTTTTTACCAAAGCCAATTTATTGACATAACTTTATCTACAGAGGCCAAAGAAGGCACATTGAGCATACAACTTGGAGCATATCCATTGTCAGACAATACGCAATTGCAACTTCATTTATACCTGCAAATGCAGTTCGTGAGCACAGAGATGTTAAGCATCATGGTCTCACCAACTTCTAAACTTGTTCAAACAAAACTATTCCTACATAGCTGATGCTACTCAATTGTCTTCAAGCACAGCTATCTATATTTGCAAAGGGGCATCAACTCTCCCTTCCATCATCTACTATGGTTGGTTCCTTTAAGAGCATAGATCTTTCCACACTTCATAGATATTACTTCTCTTCAATGGGTTTATTAGTTGCAGAACATTTACCAGGTTATTTCTGATGTCAAAGTATGTTAGATACAACAACAAGATGAGTAAGGATATAAAAAATTTGAGTATGTTAGATACGGATTTAGTGCTGTTTCATATGCATTTGCCTTACGTGAATGGTTAGCCCGTTTTCATATGAAGGTGCCATATGACTAGCAAGGCGCATACAAGACAAGAGCTCCGAAGATAACTGGCTAAGGATGGGAACACAAGTAGTGAGGTGATTATTAAGTGTAATTAGAGATTAGAACAACAAATGACAAATCCAATTGTCCTTGACAAAAGTTGTTATTGCAATTGGGGTGGTTTCATCAAGGAAGATAGAAGCATCAAGGTCATGTCCCCAATATAGGGCACACTACCTCTATATAGCTGGTAGTAATCAACAAGATAAGTAGAGATAGGCATTGTTAAGCTAATCATTAGCAACATAATGGGGTTGTGGTTGTGGTGGCAATAGTTTCAAGGATAAGGGGGCCAAACTGCGACTATAGGAGTTGAACGACTAGAATTAGAATAATACAACTCGTGTGCGTTTTTTTTTAAGCTATACGAAGATAAGTCAATACATTCAACTGTGGCATAACTTTTCACCTGCAATACTACAACAAGGCCAGCATA